>NC_051171.1:145132573-145732573 GCF_013339725.1 Rhipicephalus microplus
GGAGCTGCAGCAATTTAAGCCTCCTTCAACTTCCCTTAAAAGTATTGCTGCCTGTTTATTTTTCTTTCCTCAGCCTCTAATTTGAAGCGCTGCTCGGAAGAAACAGGCGATAACAATAAAACTTCGCCCGTAAACTTTCTTATCACGGAGAACGTGCCTTTGGTGCCAGAGTTCGCGCTTACCGCCACCGCCCTAAACAACGCCGGGAGAATCGAAGATGAACAAATAATTAAAAATAACAAAATAGACAAGAACTCGAGCACTTCAACACGTTGTAGTGGAGAGATTGCGTGGCCAGTGCGGCAAGCCGCGCCAATCACTTGCTGATTTTATTATAGTTTTTTTTTATCGACGAGAGACTTTTTTTATGGCAAACAAGATTTTTTTTAAAAGAAGCACAGGAGCACAATATTATTATAACCAAACTGGAAGTCCCTCGCGACGGCCCAACAAACTCCGCAGCTTTTTCGAAGCGGCAGCAAAACCTTCTATTGTTCGTGACCGCTCTCGAAAGCTCACTGTGCGCTCCAGAATCCGAGGGGGGAGGGGGGGCAAGGGAGAAGAGGGTGAGCTAGAAAAAGCGCGGCCTGTGCGGGTAACCACCAGCTTGTTTACCCTTCAATTACAGACCCTGCCGCCCTGCGGCGAAAAAAAACACTAAACAAATAAATAAGACGGCGGGTAAGCAAGGAAGTTGAGAAAGAAACGTGACGCAGCAAGAATGACAGATGCGAAGTTTGATAGTAAGAAAGGAATAAGAAAGCATTTGCTGTCGGTCTACGCGGCAGAAAAGAAAGAAACGGGAGTGATTGGAGAAGAGCTGACGCTGCGCTATACTGCTGCTACGTTGCGCCACGTTCACACGCGCCCGCTCTTTGTCTACCTATAGCGCCAAGCAAGCGGCAATCATGACGCACGAACTCAGGGCCCTCGCTGCTGTTCTGCGAAATCTTGCCACCGTCGCATCACGGCAGCTGTTGAGATTTGGAGAGAGAGAGAGAGATAAAGATGCAAGGAAAGGCAGGGAGGTTAACCAGACGCACATCCGGTTTTCTACCCTGCACTGGGGAAGGGATAAAGGGGAGAAAAGAGGTTACAGAGAGATGAGCAGGTACACACAATCACGAGCACACTCGGGGAGCCCACACAGTCTACAGGCGGTCGCTCAGGTTTGTTGACTTTAGGTAAAGTAGCAGTGCTTTAGTTGCTTTCTGCGCAACTGAGGCAGATGCCCAAGGTCCTAGTATCTTCTGCACACAAAATGGTCCGGGGTCAAGTTGATTCAAAACCATCCGGAGCTGGCATCGCTGTGTGTCGTAGCAAGCGCAGCTGCACAGGACATGTTCGATGTCTCTACATGCGACTACTGTGGAGCTGAAGAGACCATTGAGATTTGGAACCTTAGCGTAACGCCAGGCTTGTGGAACGCTAACCTCCGTAAATATGAAAGACCCCCTAACCCTTTCGCGCTGTAATATAATCAGGATTTGGGACGTTATAGGCCCACGCCGTCACTGCGTTCGACTAAAACGCTACATCCAGATCTGCCTGTCGTCGAATTTCGCAATGACTGGCAACGTTTTCAGCCAATCAGAGCGGCTGTATGAACCTCTCTCCGCCAACCAGAGCTGACAAAAGTGGGCATTACGGTGGAACTTTACAACGTACTGCAGTACTGCACGCCTGTACTGTGCAGGTAAGCATGTGAGCAGGAGAAATATGTGATATCAATCAATCAATGAAACTTTATTTTCATGAATAGATATATGCAATTACAGGGATCATTTGGACCGATAGCCTAAGGTTGCTAGTGGATGGTCCAATACAATGTGCAGCATAAAAGTAAACACGTCAGCTTTGAGGTAGCAAACAAAAGCAATCATATAAATACAAATAACACAGTAATACACTTCTTCCTGCAGACATGGATACTTATTAGCTTGCAGCTAGCTTTCTATACATAGGCACTTATTAAAAAATATACAATGAAAATCGAATCAAACACACACATGCTCACATGTCTTGACTTCGCAAAAAAAATATTTACATGCCATGCTGAAATTACGTGCTGATTTAATCTCTAGGGGGACCGTGTTCCATATTCTTGACACCCAATGTTGCTACATTGGGTGTCAGCCATACAGATATGGATAATAAGTGTTCCCCCAGAGCAAGCAGGCACGGCGAAAAATAATGCTTTCGTTAACCAAGACTGTTTTCGAGCTGTGTACTTACTATTTCAGCAGCCACAGGGGCAACAGAGACAATTCGCGTTAACATTTCCGTTCCTGAGAGGTGCTCCATATATGGTCCGCATTAGCCGGTAGTGTACGTATACCGTACGAGTATTGAGAGGATATTTGTACGCACTACTCAGTAATTCATTCCGTGGCCGCATACACATGCTGTGTCTTTCAGTATAACTTGTGTCACCCGCAGTGAACTTGATTGGTTTAGCAAAAGTATGGTAGGTGTAACCCAATGAACTTTCTGGAGTTTTATTAGCGTTATCTTCAAGTCGCAGGCATTCTTTAGAGGAGTAACGAAATGTACATAAATGACCTTGCTGAACTAGTTGCAATATTCAACTCTGATGCATTTTCAAAGCGAAGTATATAAAAACTTGTTTTTATTGTCCCCTTTTCTTTCCTGTTAGCCTGTTTTTTTTTTCTTTTGCCTGTTTTACCTAAGTGCTGAGAGTATACATCAAAATAACAGGATGTCATAAGCTGTCACGGGAACCTTTCCTAATTTTTTGCTCCATTAATGGAATGGTATGTACTGGAATGTGATTCTCTTAAATTGAAACTATTCTCAGTTCTCAGGGCAATTTATTGCCACGAAGTACAAAAGTATCGATAGCACCCATAACGGCAGTTATTGTTTCTGTCGATCCCTTGAAAACGAGGCGGAGGCATACAGACTCCTATACTACTTGTTCTGATTTTCATTGCATCAACACAAATCAATCATATTGGTAATTTTTTCTGGTTTTCTTGGTTTATTCGTACCTCCCTAACCACATAGCCCGAATAACTATGAGAATAATTAAGATGGTATTTATTACCACACTCGTTTGAAGTGGTGCGAAGACAAGCAGCAACTTATCCGACTTGATAGTATACGAACACCCACATTTTCGGCCTAGAGATTTCCTTTTCCGTATTACAGCTGGTTTTAAAACGCCAGCTACGTTGCGTTTTTTTTTTTTTTTTCAAAATTTTGCTAGCGCATGTGCATGACTAAGTGGGAATACGAGTACGTGGGAAAGCTCGTCGAAATAAGCACAAAAAAAAACAGAAAGAGAGAAAGAGGCATCGGCCCTCCAATTTCTCCTGCGGTCGTTCTGTCTTTCTTTGTTCCGGTCAGCTAAATTCGCCCGTTTCTTTTCGGAAACCCACTTTTTTTTTTTACAGTGTTGCCTTCGAATCGCTGTGACCATTCGTCGCGCTTCTACACGGCGAGAACGAGAGCAGCATACTCCGCGCTCACTGTGGTGTGATGGCGTGTGGGAAAAGTTCTCCGCCATTGTCTTGTTATTCGGCAGAGGCTTGACTCGGCTACGCTGAGGAGCCGGCTAATGGCGCCTCTCCCCTCACATCTTCCGAGTCTCACGATCACTTCGCTGCGCGTGGGCGCGACGACTCCTCGTTTCCAACACGCTTTGCAAGCCAACTCCCACGGTTTCCCGGGCCTCGCCTCGTTGACGAGAGCTGCCTGCGTGCGGTGGAAGCTGACCGCCCCAATTTCTCTTTTTTAGTGTTTTTTTTTATCAACTCGAGGCACTTTGAGCGCACCGCAATAGACTCCGTGGCGCTGGGAAAAAAAAAAGATTTTGAACTCACACGTGCATGTGTTCATTATTCCCGCTGCTTTACCTGTATAGTCCTAGATTTTTGGAGAGGAAAGCGGCCTCCATCTCGAATGCTGTTTATCTACACCTACTACTTCTCAGTCGTGATTATTTACCTTTAAAGTCTGGTGACTATTATTCAACATTTTAATAACGTCACACTGCCGGTGTTTCCCGGCTGTAACAAGTGAACTTCAGCAACTTCCTGATTTTTCCTTTTCTTTCTGCACTTTTCTATACCACTATATTCTACTGCTGGTTGCAATTGATGCAATTACCAACTTTTGCAACGTCCCACATTCACAATATGGCAATATTGCTATCAAACAACGAAATAAGCAGGATTCCACTCCGCAGTACAGTAGCTGTGGCGCTGTGTGTACTAAAGATAGCACCAGTGTACCCGGGCTTTGACGTCAGTCACCCAGGTTACAAAGTCTGCTTAAAGGACAATGCTGAAGATAGCTGTGAATAGCCCCCTTGCGCTGTTTCAAGTGTCTCACTGCTGTCACTGCAACTGATAAGAAAAAAAGGTCGGAGTTCTATATCATGCGTACAGCTTCAACACGCTGCTTAAATGTCATGCTTCGGTGCTCCCCTTAGCACTGATAACATTTCACAATGCTTTCATCAAGAATGACACTTCGTTGTATGGAGGTGAAGTTCGCGAAAAAAACAATTACAAGAAGACCTCTGCCAGCCTGCTCAAATGTAAACTTTCAGGCTTGATGCTAGGAACGCATTCATAATGTCTAAAGAATTTTCGGAGGATAATTAGGTGCGTTTCTATGGCAGAGAACTACCAAAATACAAGAGAACTTCCTAGAACACTAGCGTATCACGAGCCTGGGACAAACAAGAGAAAACGCACTCGCGCCGCAGTGGAAGATGCGAAGCCAACAACGAACTCCAAGGTGATAAGGGCTGCAGCGCGAGCACGAAGGTGCTAGAAGAAACGGGAAACGAAAGGCCCAAATAGCCGCTCTTCTTCAATGAACTCCAAGAAGTCTAAAGAACAGACAAGCACATACATGTGGCGCGAATACGCGCTAATGTATGTCTTCCTTGTGGTTATTTCTTTCCTGTCTCTTCTTTATGTGACGTCGAATTCACGAGGCTACGTGTAAGTAACATCTTGAAAAAAAAATCCGGGCAATAATTCTTGCCATCGCAATGTGTCCTGCTGCGCTCTCTTATGGCAGTGGCGTTTTTTTTACTCTCCCCCACTCTATCTCCTTGCTCCACCTTCGCTAGAAGACACATGACTGTGACAACTTGTGCTCCCAACTTCCGCAAAACCCGAGAGGGCCACTGCCGAACCGGCAAGTGGTCGGTCCCTCGAGGTGTACACCTTGAAAATGGCCCGCGTTCTGTCAAGCTTACACGAATGGCACGACTACACAGTTGTAGTTCCCAGCACCGAGCCTGCGCTATCCACGAATGGTAAAGTCCCTCCTCGCGAGGTTCCCGTAACATACCGCGGCTCAGCCGAGATAGCAGCAGTGTCCACCACTGGGAGCGTACACAGCTATACAGCTCGCGAGCTTCTGTAGCAAATGGCCGCATCTCGGTCTTCCGGGCCCCTGTGACTATCCGCGGAGCCGATAAACCCAGGAAGCTCACTGCATTCTTTCCGGAAAATTCGGTGCAGATGTCTGTGAACTCCGGTAGCGTCATTTAATCTCCATGCATATAACCTCCTTTTAGGTCGCTCCAACGCTACTTTTATTTTTTTCTCTGGTAAAGTGCGTAACTAAGGCGTGTCTCACTATCTTCGTAGTAATCGCAAGGCCGTTTACCAATATGGAACCATTTTACCAGCGAGACAATACCATTGGGGACCCAGCACTGAACAGTTGGGGTAGCGATCGAACTTCTACGATACTGCACGCAACAATTGTAACAAAGCTCAGTTCTAGGTGCATATAGCCGTAGGAGCCTCGAACCATTGTCTTCGACAAGTAGCGCTGCTGTGGACACAGGCGTGCCCACTCACCGCTCCCTCAAGCGGCGCTGGATTAGGAGTCGAACTCGGGGACAGCCCGGGCCATTTTGCCGGATCACCGCGTTCTTCCGGCACTATATACCTGCCTTGTGCGCGTACAGCGCAGCAACAACGAAGCCTTCCGTGGGGTTTCACGCACGCCCCAAGAAAGCGAGAGGAGAGTGAGAGGAACAGACACCTCCTAAATCCCGCACGACCACCGCGGGGTTGGGACTCCTGAGCGCTGCAGGCGGGGTTTGTGCCTTCCGCTCCTGTCTTAAAGAGAGCCGCTGTGCTTTGTCACCGAAACGAAGAAAAACAGCCGCGGCGTCGACGAGCGCGGAATTCCGGATCGCGCACCACTACTGGGTTCTCTGGTTCGGCGGTGAAAGCATCAGCGCCAGTTCCTCAGGAGCAAGCGATGGCAGACACGCCTCACTTCCCCCATCGAACTTTTGCCCTTCTCCCGTCCCTGCAGATGCTAAGCTCTCGTCGGTCTTTCTTCTCTGTGAGCCGCGAAAGCGCCCATTGGAGAACCGCTGCAGACTCTCCGTACTTGTACTTGAACTCGCAGCCGTTTCTTCTTTCGTTCGGAAGGAATCACGGGCTTCGTGCCTGTATACGCCTGCACGACGTTCCAAGTTGCACCTCGGAAACTGTATAGGGCGCTTAATGGCGAATAGCAGTGAACGCGCACTACCAGTGAGAAATCACGGCATATCCACGAAGTGAAGGATGAGGAGTGGGTGGAGCAGTGGCATCGTTCGGTCTTACTGTAAATCAGCCGTGACATTGGCCACTCACGCATGCAAATGAGTGCCAAGTGGTGTACAGTTATATATGATGTCTATTGGTCATAGCTCCTATGTTGTATTAAATGGTGAATCTCGCTTGGCCTTAATTATCACTGCTTCGTCGTATCGAATCTATCCTGAAGTCGGGAAAGGCGAGGTATGGGCACGTTCTCCTGGTGGTTGTTGGTTGTCTCCGGTTATACGAAATGCATCGTAGAGCATATGCATAAACGGCAGCTACGGCACAAGCACGCAGTTGTCCGTGCTCTTCGTCGTCATGCATGGTGTATAGTGGTCACCTTGCATGTGCTGTGCCGTGATGGCGGAGAGATTCGATTGATATGTGGTGTTAACGTCCCAAAACCACCATGATTAAGAGAGATGCCGTAGTGGAGGGCTTCGGAGATGTCGACAACCTGGGGTTCTTTAACGTGCACCCAAATCTGAGCACACGTGCCTACAACATTTTCGCGTCCATCAGAAATGCAGCCGCCGCAGCCGAGATTCGAACCCGCAACCTGCGGGTCAGCAGCCGAGTACCTTAGCCACTAGACCACCACGGCGGGGTGATGGCAGAAAGAGAATGTGTGGTCCTAGACACGCTTGTCTTTCATCGTCGTGACTCATGAACACCCAGGAAGCCAAGGCCGGGTCAGTGAAAGATCGCAAGACAGCAGTAACGTGGGCTCGCCACCAAGACTTTGCAGTTAGAGCTCGCGCGACGTAAGAAAGACGTCCCCCTCGTGCGGACCCCTAGATAAAAAAAACCGCGATGCCGGAACAACGCGGAAGCGATGGTAAGAAAATTTCGAATGGGTACGGGTGCGGAATGCAGCGGCCAAGCGCCGAAAGCGGTCGCTCTCAGAAGTTGCTGACGCGAGTACGCGTGTTTCAAGCGCGATTTCGTCGACCACACGTTCGGCCGCTCCTGCAGGGTATTTGACCACTTGCAGTTCGACAGCAACGTGATCACGATCGCGACCGTCCCCAACGAGCAACCTCGCGCCGAAACCATTGCCGTGCTGCAACGACACTTTCCTTTCACGTCATCAACCGATTACAGTGAGTACAGCTGTCATCTTTGATTGATTTGTGGGGTTTAACGTCCCAAAACCACCATATGATTAAGAGAGACGCCGTAGTGGAGGGCTCCGGAGATGTCGACCACCTGGGGTTCTTTAACGTGCACCCAAATCTGAGCACACGGGCCTACGACATTTCCGCCTCCCTCGGAAATGCAGCCGCCGCAGCCGGGATTCGATCCCGCGACCTTCGGGTCAGCAGCCGAGTACCTTAGCCACTAGACCACCGCGGCGGGGCGAGTACAACTGTCATCTTTAAAAAGAAACGTCTCCCCGAGCTTTTCGCCGGGACGCCCTTCTGGTGATTCGTAGAATTTATATAAACTTGTGTACAATGTATATATATGACCCATCTAATGTATATGTAGAGTATCATAATTGTAAATTGTGTACATAAAGCATCAAATGTAAAATAATAATAATAAACATACACACTAAATAATGTGTATGTAACTGTAACAACGTGTTACGTCCTTATATGACAGTAGAGTAATTGTACGGAAGATCAACGGTTTACCCGATTGTCAAGCAAGCTCCTCTACTATCATTCACTTCTTGAATATGTCTTAGCTTTCTTTTTCTGTCGACTGCCTTGAATAGGAGGAATGACAGCTTTCTGCACATTGCGTGGTTTTGCAGCATTGCCGCCGAGATCGCTGCGTTTGACCAAGCGACGACGTCTTGTGATGACGTCATCGTTTGACGTCATGATGTCACAATGTTTTGTAATTTGTGACATTGCGATGACGTCATCGGGCCGCAGTTGGTAATAACGTGAGCTTTTGCATCCTCCTGAAGCTGACGGTCGCTTCGTCTTACAGGAGGCTCTGAGAGCTTTCTTCTTAATTACACTTATGCATTATTTCAAGCAATCTATTCATAGAACAGTCGATAACACTCTCATATCCTCTTCCAGCCGAAGAAAAAGAAAGTGTTTGAGTAAAACCACTTGCATGTGGAAGAAGGAACGAAAGAAAAAAGGAAGGTACGTCAACGTGAACGATTGCGCCCGCTCATATATGGAAAAGAGCGGACAAACACCGCGAGAGGTTCGTTGCCGACAGGAATAAGCTGCCGAACGTGCTCACTGGCTCGCAGACCCCGCGACATTTCGTTCTCATGTCGTCGCCAGTGGAATGTCACGACATCGAACGACGCACGAAGTCGTCCTCGGGACGAGGAAATTGGCCCCGTTCTCGGGGAGTTGTCCTCCGGGAATAAACGGTACGGCATCACGACGAAACGAACCGCGGCCACAAGCAAAAGCAGGTTCGTTCGTCTTCGATGGTACGATGAAACGCAGAGAGGATGTGCAGAGACAGCTATTAGCCAGAAATCTCAACAAAAAAAAAATAGAAACAAGAAAGACGAAGATAGCGTGGTCGTTCCGGGCGAAGACTGTTCGATGCGGTGCGCGATGACATCTGGACATCTGACTGCATGGCAGTCAGTGGGTCCGCGCGGCCTGATCCTACCATATATACAAACTCGATGCGCTGCCGAAGAAGTTGACTAGCCGTCAGCGCACGGCGGCAAGAGGACCAACGCCATGCGGGTACGGCGGCTTTAGTAGGCACCCGGCAGTCACCGCTCAGACGCAACCGGTCATCCGCACCGACTCCACTGATGCTGCCGCTGTTATGCTTGTGATTTGACTGCTGCATGCTGCTGCGCTGGCGCAACCAGCAGCGATAAAAGCTCAGTGCTCAAAGTATAGAGGAGGAAAAAAAAGATGCTTTTCTAGCGCCCCCTCGTGCTCTACTCGCGTACTTTTCTTGATGCTACCCGCTTCAACGCTGGATTGACGTGCAGGCGGCAGCTCCAGTGATGCTCAGCAGCAAAAAAGCTTCTCTTCATCTAGCAGCCGCAGCGGCTCTCAAAAGCGTGCGCGTCAACAACCGCGGCCGCAAGAAGGGTGGTGAGAGAGAGAGAGGAGAGACGGAAGCCAGTGAACAGTGGACCCACCGTGTTTTTGCAGTAGACGCCTTCACTCAGTCATGTTGTTTTTATTGATTGCTACGGGCTTCTAGCCCGTCGATTGTGGTCAGCGCTGAATAGCGATCACCCTGTGCGCTTGGGCGCCACTGGGAGATGCGCGAGACAGTTCCACGGAGCGGAGGAGCTACGCTGCTGATAAGCACGTATATATATATACTCGACGGACGCACTGGATGCCGACACCTTACGAAGGCGCAAGATGTCTCATCAAACACAGAAAGCTCTAAGGTAATCATGATGTGATTAAGTTACCCTATGACGTCATCATGACACCACAATTCGAAAAACCGTATGACGTCACACGATTTTAACCCATGAAATCGTCGCTTAGTCAAAGGTAGACCGATCATGGAGGCACTGTAAAATTACGCGTGGTGCTAAAGGCCACCAGTGCCTCCGATCCCGGAGGCAACGTTAAATCACGGTGCGTGCAGAAAGTTTACGGAGGGTGGAGGAGGGGGCGTTGCAGAGAGTCAACACAGTCGGAGGGAATGTAGACAAAAATAAAGCAGTGGCATAGCCAGGGCGTGGCGTACAAGGCCCGTGCTCCCCACACCGTATTTCTTTTGCATTGGCATACATTGAGCAATATGATCATTTGCCTTACCCCACCCCCTTCCCATTCTCATAAAAAAGTTTCCGCCTAAGCCCCCGAGATAATAAGATGGCTTTCGAGTTCGTGTTGGCAAACACATAAGGTAGCATATCACATATTTGATTGATTGATTGATTGATTGATTGATTGATTGATTGATTGATTGATTGATTGATTGATTGATTGATATGTGGGGTTTATTGTTCCAAAACCACCATATGATTATGAGAGTCGCCGTAGTGGAGGGCTCCAAAAATTTCGACCACTTGGGGTTCTTTAACGTGCACCCAAATCTGAGCACACGGGCATATCACATATTTGTAGGGAGCGTGAAGTGTTGGTGGCCTGAATATGATGACCTGTTGCTTCCTTTTTTCTGTGCTTGTGCAGCTTAATTTAGCGCTTCCCATCAGCGTCGATTCATACCAACCAGCCCGATCTGCATGTGTACTGAAACTGAGTTTGGGAAGGTTGTCCCTGCTACTGCTGCGAGTGCGGCTGCACTTGCTCTCTCTTTTTTATGTCCGATTATACACCGTACACAGCCGCTCACTCCCGGTAGGGGCGCTGCTAGTTACCCGTGGGCCCGTATGCAATAGGAAGTACTAAAGGAATGTACTAAAAGGACATACACGCAAGCGTGACAGAATGCGGAAGCAAAATAGACTTCAGGTGCCGACCATTCGCCAGCACGAAATCGCAGAAGGTGGAAGCATTGCATGGTCTTGGAAACAGCCAAGAGACACGGGCAAGTTATAAGGGGAGTTATAAGGGGAGTTATAAGTTATAAGAGCGCAGCTTTTGAGCAGCCGTTCCAGCGTTGAGAGGTGTCGGTGTCGTCGGCGTAACCGATAGAGCGAACAAGGATGAAAGAGAGACAGCTCCAAGGAGTTTGCCATCGTGAGAGCCAGTGAGCCTCTGTGTGAGAGTCTGCAATGCTCCCGCTTTTTCCGACAGCGCAACACATGCCTCTAACGTACGGGCCCCAGAAGCTTAGAAGAAGACGTGCGTTGGTTGATGAGACAATATACACTCCGGTGCAGCGTTAATCAATTAATTAATTGGTGGGTTTTAACGTCCCCAAACGACGATGTGCTTGTGAGAGACGCCGTAGTGCTGGGCTTCGGAAATTTCGACCATCCAGGATTCTTTAACGGGCCGTTCGCGGGTCTCGAGCGTTTTCACCTGAATCGAAAATGTGGCCGTCGTGGTCGGAATTTGAAGCCATGACCATCGGGCCAGCATTCGAGCATCATATCCACTACACCACAGTGGCGGGTGTCAGGATCATCGTTTGCGTCAACCAGCGGCGGTGGATGTTTGCGGCGCCAGGTTCACCACGTTACGTTGACGCGAAAGCCGGACATTCTATACACCCGCTCGCGCCGCGCCGCGTCCCCTTTACGCATGCACGTGTGCTCAACTTATCGGAGAATGAAGACACTTGAGCATCAGTACTCAGATTTTGCACTAGGCAGTATGGGAGTCGTCGGTGCGATTTTTCCATCGACTAGTCGCTTAAGTCACGTCGAAGGAAGAGCAATGCTCCATTGCGCTTTCCAGATTCCGACACGGCAAGGCAGCTTCACCACCTGTAGCTTATAGCTATTCGTTGATGATATGTGGGGTTTAACGTCCCAAAACCACCATATGATTATGAGAGACGCCGTAGTGGAGGGCTCCGGAAATTTAGACCACCTGGGGTTCTTTAACGTGCACCCAAATCTGAGCACACAGGCCTACAACATTTCCGCCTCCATCGGAAATGCAGCCGCCGCAGCCGAGATTCGATCCCGCGACCTGCGGGTCAGCAGCCGAGTACCTTAGCCACTAGACCACCGCGGCGGGGCCATAGCTATTCGTTTGCGGAGTAGAATACCCTGAATATAACATGTACTAGAATATATCACCAAACACTTACGCTAGACAGACTTCCATCAGGACTTACCCATAATCAATGGTCGTGATCTCACTTATATAGTATTACTCTTGTTTGCTCGCCGGATTTGTACATGTAATCATGCCTTTAATAATAAAGACTGCTATTTTCACGCGTGTTATCATTCTGGTGGTACTGCGTTAGAGTGACATGTGTGTTTATATTATTTCTGCGTGTTTGCCTGTATATGTGTATCATATTTGTTAGAAAAAAGATCGAAGACGAAAGAGACGAGGAACTAGGCTTCGGATTCACGCGCTGCAGCAGGAACCCACGGAGTTGAGTTGCGGTTTATTGCAAATAAACCCATTTTTTTTCTACGCATTGGGAGGCTCAAGTTTCTACAATATTCTCAAGGTTTTTCTGACATTATATGGGCCATTAGCCATATAATATCATTTACACTGAATGAATATCTGTGAGACGGGTCAAACAAGATTCTGTGGGGTACATAAATAACTCAATCAATTAAATGCTGGTAACCATTCGCTTGATTAAACGTTGCGATAGACAACGGCATCAGCTCAATTTACAAGAACAAGAACAATGCCGGTAGGGAGCACATTTTGTGCGTAACCTCAGTATACAGACATTTTCTCAATGAACATCAGCATCACGGTCACTCCAGTTGGTCGCAGTATCCAGCGCTGCTCTCTCATCATTCCCTTCGGGCTCCTCTTCCTCCTTGCTTTAGCGAATGCTTCGTTGTTGTAGGAACCACTTTTCGACGCAGCCCGGACCACGGGGAAGTAAGCGAACGCGTATAGTGGAGGCACGAGAACTGACTGGACTCTCAGCGTGAGCTGCGGCTTCTCGCCAGCAGGGCAGCACTGACCGCCGGATCGGCGACCGCGAGTCGTGACCAGCGTGGCGGCATCAACATGCGTCGGCGCCCACCTGGTGCTCGGCTCTCTGCCCAGCCTGGATACATCCGACGGTCCCTTCCCGGTTCGTCCCTTGGGTTCGTAGACTGACCCACGTCCGCAGCGAAGACATTGACGAAAGTCGCTGCTGCGATCATATTTATTTATTTATTTATTTATTTATTTATTTATTTATTTATTTATTTTACCCTCAGGGTACACAGTACATTTCAGAGGGGAAGGGCATGCACAACAATGAAAAAAACAAGGAATACAAAGCAAATGGCACAAAAATGTTGTCACTAATTGGGGTACAAAGATTATTACTCCTAACAACTCACATCATAATAAAGGAAATGATAACACTAATTACATTTTTATTACATGGTGAAGGCACAAAGCAATACAAATAAACTGTTCAACAAACATACAGGAGGTAATTAGGTAATCATTGTTTTAAGTACATTCCTAAATTGAATGGGTTCATTGATGCTTGTTATTGATGCAGGCAGGGAATTCCATTCATTACAAGTTCTTGGGAGATATGATTGGGCATATGTTACTGTGTTGCAATGGGGGACTGGGACTTTTTGTTGGTGATTAGGGTGAAGAGAAATGAAGGGAGCAGCTTGGATTAAACGGGATGCAAGCGCAGTGAACTCTACCAACAGTTGCAGCGCTTTGGACGGCTCATTGACCCAGAACAATAATTAATATCTTGTGTACATTACCTTGCCTCAGCGCAGCGGTGGTGGGTTAAGGTGAGGAGCGCAGACATTTTAAGGTGAAGGAGAGGAGTCACCTGTGTCCCTGTATAACCAACCTCTCGTCGGAAATCCCTCCACCACTTTCATGGCGCCTGGCGCACCAGGAAAGACAACTTAAGACAACGTTTTAACGGGTGTCCCAGCCTCCAAGAAGAACCTGCCTAGTTATGGCGTTTATCTCGATGTTTCAGATGCCTTCATTGGTGTAGCCAGGATTTTCTTTTCTTTTTTTCAGAAAGAATCAGGCACTTAATGAAAGCCTCAAATATGTTCGGGAAAAAGGCTCATCTTCATTATTTATTTTCGGTGCAACATCTCCTCTATTGCTGTTTCAGAATGACCCCCCCCCCTCATCCCCCATTGTGGCTACGGGTCTTAAGTGGTCCCCTAAGCGACAACACTGGGAGGTGTGGATGCACAAGTAAACTGCCCAAACATTGAAGCTAAGCTGCTCCGCAAGTCCATGTTGTACGACGTTTTCACGAACAGGATCCTTTCCCTTACTCAACGACGCGCACCTTGTGAGTGTGATGGTGTAATTATGCGCTTCTGCGTTAGTTAATGCAAAAACATGCAAATTTAGGGGCACAGGCATACTTGTAATTAAGTGCACATTACCGAAACCAACGCATGCGAAATTAACATGAAGTCACATACTATATCTATAATCATATGTTATTTCGGAGTATAAAATAACGAATATTTCATTTTTATCACGCGATACGACTAGCATCGCCTGTACAATCAGTCAAAACATTGAGGACCCCGAGACACAAGAGAAAGGTGAATAGTCCTGCTACTTTGGCATTCACATTGCGTTCTTGTTTTAAAACACGCGAACAACATCTCCCGTGCAGTCTGACCGAATACAATGACAAGCTACTGCGAAATTCGAAGTACCAGACTGGTCTCTAAACTTTTGACGCCAACTGAACATCCACTTCGCGTTTGCCAAGCGAAAGCAGCACCTCACCACGCAGTTTAGAGGCGGGAAAAAACTCTCTCGGGCGCCGAAGGAGCGCGGCACATGCAATGCGGAAAAGGCTGCAACCGGGGGTTGGCCACCTCGGAGGTCAAGCAAGCGTGGCGCGGTCGCTGTTACCTCATGTACGCCGGCCGAACCAGAGGCTTCTTCTTCTTCTTTTTGGCGTTTCCCGGGCGTGTCGGCTTGGCCGAGCGGAGCGTCGATTAAACGCGGAAGGCATCCGTGCTGCTATCGGGCGACCATCTCTTTTTCGGCGGCGGTGAAGGGGCCACCACTGAGCGCACAGCAGCCGCAGCAGCAACCCCGCATAGCGCGGCGCACGTAATACAGCCCGCACGTTTCGCTCTGATCGAAACACCCAAAATGGTCCGTTGATTTTTTGAGCTTGTGGTACCGGCTTTGCAGAGAGAGAGAGAGAAAGATGTTCGCGCGTGGATGGGTTAGGCCGGAGAAACACCGGAAAACTGAAAGTATGTTTTTCTTCTCCAAACTTATAGAACTGCGCGCGTACGGTTTTGAGGCGCGTACAGGTACGCCCCTTCCTTTGGCCGCGAAGAGGAAGAAAACTTCGAAGTTACGCTACGCGCTTGGATGAAGGCTGCGGGAGACATGCGTTTGACCGTGCGAACAGCTGAAGTTCGTGTTGTTAGGTTTAAAGAGGCGACCGAACCTGTTGCCGACATTGAACGGTCCACTTGCCTTTTCCTGGTCGGTCGTGCACTCTGCAGTATACCGAAGGCACACACAAGGCGGAAAGACGAGTCGTAATACAGAATAAAAGGGTCGTTGTGGCCTTTACGCTAATCAGATATAATTTTGCTTTCGCCTGTTCAACGAGAGCTTCCGTCTCCTGCTCTTTAATTTAGAGCCATTTTATATTGCTTCATTGTACTTGGTGCACACTTGGTTTGTCCAAGGTCGATCTGTGAACGTCAGTAGTGGGTAGCACTTACTCAACCTCGGACAAATAAATAACGCTGATACAGAGGACAAGCGTCATCTGCTCTTCCTTGTCCTGCTTTCGACACGTGTCATCTTCTGTTTAAGTTTACTATTTAAGCTCACGCTATACGATATTTAAGATTGTGAACCAACTAGCCCAGCATCACCGCAAGAATCACTTGTTGCAAGCGGCGTAGGCACAAGTAGGCTATGTATATGACTCGGCGCCTAAAATGGGCGCTGGGTTCGTACGAAGTGTATAATGTCTCGAAAGATGTCGGATCGAGAAATGTCCCGCCTGTTACAGAGGTCTTTACACTATGGGGTATGAACGCAATGGTGTGAGCTGCATACTGACTGGTAGGCTCAGGATATGCTTGAAAAACTCCCTCTCTCTCTCTCTCTCTCTCTCTCTCTCTCTCTCTCTCTCTCTTCGAAATCATCTTCGATGAAATCGCGGGACGCCCTGCTGCGACAAACCATGCCCTGACACTTTTTTTGTGTTTAAGTTTAAGTAGATGTCTCTTTTTTAAAAAGCCTCTGTAAAAGAGTTTCCACGCCAGCAAAGACAGAAGCCACGGTATTTTCAACCTCACGAACGGAGGATCACCGGAAATGACCGCGGAGAAGCTTAACCGCATATTCTTTTTTCTCTAAAAGCGTGAAACCAAAAAAAGGTATGTACTCAGCATAAACCGAAATCACCTCCCTCCCTCTCATGACTAATTCTTTACCAACAGTTCCGGATCTTCCTTACCAACCACCCTGCGCAGCCGCAGGCACGGAACGCTTGCAGGAAATCTCGGCTCCCGATATGTGGCCGCGCCGCCCCGTGAAAGCAACGTGCTTAGCCCAGGGAACAGAAGAAACAGAAGCTCGCCCTCAGGGCCAAGGAATCAAGGGGAAGGGTCGCAAGCGAGCAGGCCGGCAAGTGACACCCGGGCTTCCTCGGCGACGCCGCTCATTTAGCAAAGGCGTCACGTCCCGTTCTGCAGCGTGACGCCGGGTCCGGGCAAGAGCGCTTCGCCATAGGGCTGACGCTTCGTACGGTGCGCCTAGGAACCCGGAGCAATCGTCGTCCTGGCGCTCGTATAGGCCACCGCGTGTGGCGGAATAGCGCTATTGCCCCCCCCCCTCCTCCGACACCGCTTCCTTCATCCTTCCTACACAGATGCGTTCCTATAAAGCTAGGCTGTGTCGCACTCTTCTCCCATCTTGCGGATACGCGACGGGGGAAATATGATTACGCCGTCCTTGTTGGGAGGGGAAAGGCTCGTCATTCGGACCCGTCTCTTGTTGCGAGCTGCCATAGAACTGGTGTCTTCTACCTCCCTTACGACAATTTCTCTCTCTCTCTCTCTCCGAAACAGATTCGAAGACACACGCAGACTAACGCCACGTCGTCCCTTCTTACATACGACACTCGCACGCTCACAAGCAAGCACGCTACGCGTAACCGCTCCAAACCCCGCGCTGTTTTCGGCGGTTTTGCCCTTGCTATAGGTGTATACGGTGTCGTCGCGCGGCGCTCTTTTTCCCTTCTTTCTCCCTTTTCAGAGTTTTCGTATTCCACGCGTGTCTGCGAGGTAAAGCGTAGCGACGCGCCGCCACAGCTGGACTTGTTTTCTCTATTGTTATATCCACACGCGACGCGCAAAACGACCCGCGCGGCTCCGTCGCGGACAGCGCTGTTGGCGCGCCGCCTGCGTATACGTGCTGCACCGCATAACACGAGGAAGATGCTGCGCCTCCTCTCCTACCTAGGCTTCCTTGTACGTTGCACGGGTCAAGTATTCCGCGCGACTGGAATAAAGGCGCGCTGAGCGTGACCGTCCACGCTCCGGCGTTGCTCGGCGTTCAAGGCGTGCGTGCGGGCATCATCGCTTTTCTCCGATTCCCGTACGGAAAAAAAACAAAAAAAAAAAAGCCGAAGCCGTGGCTGCATTGATGGCGTCGAGCGCCCGTTGCACGAACTAGTTCGTTGATAGGACGCGTGTGCGTCGCATCCTAACGGCTACGCGTGAATAGGGGCCACTGGCGAATACGACAAATATTAGCGTGCTCGATCTATGTAGCGCCCGGAGTATGCGAGAGCGAGTCGCCCCTGTTCGTGGAGCTCTTCTGCGTCGTCGGGTCTGAGGTGTATTCTGTATCTAAAATGAAAATGGCGCAGCAAAAGCGGGATGGAGAAGGAATACCGTAAGGGCCTACAGCGCGAAACGTGTATTTCCCATACGTGCGCGGAGGAAACTGGGTCGGTGCAGTCACGGAGTTGCATCGAATCGTTCAAACGGTTGGTATGTACTAGACGACGTTGGTCGGCCTAATGGCCCAATAAGCCGCACTGCTCCACCGGGTCACTACTTAAGAGACGCAAAATGAAAAATTGAGGAATGACGCGGGTGTCTTTAGGTTTCACTGCATGTAATTAAATACCAAGTGGTCACAACTAACCGGAGTCGGTCCTGCTGATTAATTACCAAGAGCACTACTAATTACACTGACAAGAGTCGCGTTTGAGAATTATGTCGATGTAACTTCGTCCTCCCTATCTAAATATAAAACTGCGCAATGATTTTGGCCTTATTTCAAGCCATGCGAGAACGAACTATGTCGGCTGTACTTGCAAGTATTTATACATGTATTCGACCACCATCAGGGGGACTTGCAAGATCAGACGACTTGCGTCACAGTGCCTTCTTCAATAAATATGAGAAGAAAAAGAAATATTTCATAAAAGTGCGAGCTGTAATTCTTGGCGCGTACACTTTGCGTTTTAGAAAGTGCGATGGTCCCGCAATAAATCCGCGGCCTGAATCCGGTTCCATAGACGCAACGTGGAGAGTGTTGCTCAAATTCAAATGGGAGCCCGAGTTTCAACCACGGTACGAATGCTGATAGTCATGTTCACCTCGCTATAGCTGAGCGTTGCGTGAAAGCGAAGTGCATAAAGCCACACGGAAATTCAACGAACAGCCCGAAGACATCGGGCGCATTCCATAACTGAATTATTGTATAGTGAGCCATGGGGGACTTCATCGAATAAATTTCATAGATAAGCGCAAGCAAGTGTGTTACGTTCCTATTTATTTTGCACACAACTTAGATGAACTGAATCAACGACACACTAAAGCGGAATTTAAATCCTTTCAATTTGATGAAACTGATGCCAATCGCGAAGCTTCCATTTTAACTGAAGCGTAGCGGCCCCACCGGACGAACGAATCAGTAAAGCTAGGTACAGTCCAGAATGCACATATATTGTGGCATTATAGAAATAATAGCCGTTTTCTTTTATGCCCATCGAAGAAGGGGCAATGCTCTAATCTGGAAGATGATGGGTTTGTATCACCGAAGCGGGCATCAAACACAACCACCGGGCGTCCAATCTGTGTTGTACACATTCCACGCGGAATCAGTTTCCTGTTGCGAAACAGTCTTTATCGCACTCGTATCGACAAATTTCGTTCGCAAATCACATTACCCCTCTTTTTCAATTTGTTCTCCCGCCGTGTTCGGAAGCACATGAATTGCACCCAATGGCAAAGTCGTTTCCATCGGATATTCAAAATTATCGTTAAGAATAGAGAAATGGCAACGTTAACGCTGAACGACGTATATATACCCTGCCGTAAAAGCTGACTCGTATATAATTAGCCGTTTTATTCCCTTGCCACTCTAAAGAAATAAAGAAAGAGATTAAAATAAATAAATGATGAGTTCAACGGGGACGCAAGCGTAGGCATGGCGAATTGAAATGCCCGCGATGCGAGCGACACGCCGGCTAACTCCTTTATGTCGCAATTAAAGCTCGGCCCAACGGCCGCATTCCGTTAATACCTTCTTGTAGCCGCGCTTCTCTTCATAACCCAATCAGCGCGCTCGCTCGCAGACAAAAAAGCCAATCGCCGACGATGGCGGCATCACCGTGTGTGTGTGTGTGTGCACACGTTTTTTTTTTTTTTTTCTCGCCTCGAATAGCTGCTGCCGTTGGCGTTGATGTCCCGTGCTCTTTCTTTATCACGCTATAATCTGCCACCACCGCAGCACACACACACGCCTCTCTGAGTGTTCATTTCATTTTTTTTTTCAACCTAAAACAACCACCCGCCGCAGTGAGGACCATAAAGACAAACAAAGAAGACAACCCTAAAACAGCCCGCTTGGATGAGAATTAATCACCATTTCCCAGGATGGTGCCGCGGCTCAGTCTTCTTTTCTGCTACATTACTGAAACGTATCACTTTATCGGCTTTTTTTTTTAACGAAAGGTCTTTCGCGCTTCAACATGGTTTGCCCTTCCTGTTCGTAAGCCTTCACATACCTCAACTGTCTTTTCCTTTTGTCTTGTTGATCGACTTTATTTGTTTTCCATGTTAGCTTTCCTCATAGGGCGTCACATGTCTTGAACAGCGGGGAAATGAGGGGACGAGGAGATTATAAGGGAAGGGGGGGTCTATGGGAGAAATGGGGGGGCGGGGGGGGGGGTAGACTATGCCGCGCATCCCTCCCTTCTCCGGCCCTCCATTCCGGTTCAAGCTCGGTGGCTTAGCGCGACGCTCGCGCACCAGCTATTCCGCTAATTACGCTGCCGTGGCAGAAAGCCACTTTTAAAATTTTAATTGACGGTCCATATCGTGCGCGGCCATTAATTAGGTCGAGTGTGCGCACGGATCGGTTCCTCGCGCGCCACAGAAAAGACCTCCCTCCCCCCCCCCCCTCCCCAACCCTCCTACATCTTTGCCCAGTCCCGGGATGGCACCCGGTTTAATGGGCGAGTACCGGGGTGGTTGTATTGGCGAGACCGGCCACAAACGCACGACAAATATGCGGGCAGCGGATAATAAACGAAAAGAAAAATTACCTGCGCCAGCTAAGCGGGCGTACTCGGACTATACGTGAAGGTCCATGATGCCGTGTACTGTTAGCGCTGTATGATGTGTGTGCGCATGCGCGAACACAAATTACGTATTCCTGGTCCTACAGGGCGGGACAAAATGGTCGGTTCCCTTCTTTGTGATGTACGCGTCCTCTCGGGGATTGCGGTGACCATTATGTGCGCTCGCTAGGCAAGACCCGACCAAAAAGCGTACGACATGTAGGACGTCCGGGGAGGTATATACAAGACACGCGTACTGTACTGAACCTATTGCACTTCCATTTTATAACGTACACGCAACCGTAGCGGTGACCGTCGACGTATCGTGAGTGCGCTCGTCAGGCACGTCAATTAGCCCTCGTCCGGAGTGGCGACGTTTTCGAGATCGGTGGGGAGCAAAAGCCGGGTTAAAAAGGAACAAAAACGGGACGAATAACTCGAAAGAAATCACGATCGTTCCACTAATAATGGCCGTAATATTACTCGCTAATATACCTTTAATAACTCTGGCCACGCCATAGAGCACTGTCGCATTCATGCGCTGATTACATGGCTTGGCACGGGACCGACCCCAAGGACTCTGCGATACTCGCAATTCTCTTCGCTGGATTTCCGCGACCATTACAAAAGACCTGCGTACTACCTGAGTGACGTCAATGCGGGAAAACTGCGATAAATGAAGCGTAGGAAGCTTGTGCCGAAATACACTTGCAGCAAATTAGTACAGCTGAACGTGAATTCTTTGAACATCTAAATACGTTCGATGTACTTTTTTTTTCCTGCTGTCCCCTTCTTCGCGAACTCATAGACTCGATCCGAGAGAATGCGGCTTTGGTGACTAACTGCTGCATATTATTAGACAACAGTCACCACGCTCGCTCATGAATACATGACGTCACGCATGCTTCCGGGAGTTAAGTCCAGCCATGCATTCAAGGCCGCAGAGTATCATTACAAACTTGACTTGTGGAGATCGCCAGCCTCAAGTCTGGCATATGCGAAGCCATAAAAGTATACTTTTGAGCTTTGTGTGGTGCCCCGGCCATGCATAAATGGATATGAATAGCTCAAGAGTGACCACCACGCTCATTGTGTAAGAACGCATACAAAAAATGCCCGTATACATCACGTCATCTGTCGTTCCCTCAAGTTCGTACTAATTTCTCGGAGCATAGCTAACCGGTCTGACACTGGTTAAACTCACTTCCATGCTCAGGCTAATCCCCTTTTTTCTTCTCTCTCCCCCTTTCTCGCTTTCTTTCTTTCAGGATTCTGTTTGTCCCGATCGTGCAAACGAAGGGTCAGCCAAGAAGAGCTCTTCAGTGTATTGGCCGCGAGGACCTCCACAAGAGAGGCCAGCGCTGCGATCATTTTGACGTCACAGACAGGATGCGTGCGCTCGCCTTGCTTGCATCGTCGCCCTTGGCTGCACTTGCATCGTCTCCAATTGCTGCACCGGTTCTTAGTCGCGATTGTACGATGCAAATTAGACACGAGGAGCCACCGGGGGCACCAATTCGTAGTTTGCTTGCCGGTATCATCAGGTCTTACCGCTTCTTTAAGCACTGAGCTTCAAAACAAAGGGAAGCACGCATGGGGTCCACAGCGAAAGCGCAGGAAATGCGGTGTTCTGGCAGACAACACAACGCGACATACTATGAGTGACGTCATCACGTAGGTGGCGCCACGATATGTCCTCGAGGCCAATACCCGCTACGAAGCATTCGAATGTGCATAGCATTAAAACCCTCCTGACGTCTGAGAGTCGCTACCGGATGCATCTTCGGGCTTATATGCTTCGCTTTCGACGCGAGACAGGTCTGCGCAACGTGCCTGTACATCTTATCCGAAAGCGTCCTCAACTTATAAACGCAGAAGGCGCCATGCCCGCGTCGCCCATCCGATGCTAACGCGGCAATGTCATTGCGTTACCCGGGCAGCTCCTCGTCCGAAGCTGATCACATAGTCGGGACGATGGCATCCTGCCAGGCTAACACTACTCGTCACGACAGCCGCAGTACAAGCACAACTCGATACTAACAAAAGGGCACTCAAACAAACAGCAGCGCAGCGGCTGCCTTTCGGTCTGCGGCTTGCTGGCGCGCGGACATTGATTACACCCATTAGGGCCTCCGCGCTGTCTTCATCGCACGATGTCCATCGGAAGAAACAGTGTCTTCGATCAGCGATGCCGACGCACCCGTCAGCTCATGGCAGTAGCCAAGCCGGAGGCCGGAACGAGCGTCATGGCGAGTCTTCGCTCTAACCCTCGATATGGTTTGTGACAGGCAAAAATTATTTCAGCAAATCAGCGGTTGTCCGGGGCCCGCGAAGCGCTATGTAGCAGCTGCCTGCTTGCAGAGCGGTTGATCCGTGGACGCCCTCTGCGATGGACGTCCTCGATTACCCGGACATACTAGCCGCTGATAGCTTGTTTGGCGATGTCCAAATGAGGCGTACCAATGCTCGTTGCGTATACAGGCAAAGGACGGGAAACCGCTTGTGGAGCCGCCCTCATGTGGTGCATAGATATTCTTAGTCTTTCTCCGAGAGGCGCGCGTCATCATTGGTTGTCCTTGCGCAGAAATGAAGTGCACCGGGACCTAGCCGTGTAACAGTGCTTTGATAGAGACGTGAACCTTGTACTGACGAAACGCGAAACAGCTTCCGGCAACGTGACCCTCCGTGTTTAGGTAGTGACGTGGTCTGTTAGCGCGTCCGGCTTTGTGTTCGGGACGCGATGCCGGCCACTGCGCTCAAATAATGGCATTACACATTATTGTTGCGTGACCACTATTTACGACAGCGTTATGTGGTCGGCAAACACTGTAATGACAGGACTGTCCGGTGAACGAACACCATCGAGCAGACGAAAATTGCAAACTTAATGAACGATTGATTGATTTATATGTGGAGTTTAACGCCCCAAAACCACCATTTGATTATAAGAGACGCCGTAGTGGAGGGCTCCGGAAATTTCGACTCCTGGGGTTCTTTAACGTGCACCCAAATCTGCGCACACGGGCCTACAACATATCCGCCTCCATCGCAAATGCAGCCGCCGCAGCCAGGATTCGAACCCACGACCTGCTGGTCAGCAGCCGAGTGCCTTAGCCACTAGACCACCGCGGTGGGGCGAATCTTAATGAACGAAATCATAACCACAGTACGTTCGGTTAGAGGGTATACGAACGAAATCTATGATAAAATTTAAGGTATTCTTCATACTTACCGTCTTATACTCTACAGAAGCACGAATTTACCCCAAAAGGAGAAATAAAAGCTGTTGGAGATGCTTGGTCGTGTATCATCCAAAGACCCAAGAAATGGATGTGTAAAAAAGCTCAGGAGAATGGGCCAGTATACAGTTCTGATTTGTCGTGAGCAAAACGTTTCAGTGCTCTTGAAACAACTACGCGAGTTCACAGCTCTGCTTTCTACGAAGTTGTCGAATTCACGGCAAGACAAGGTCAGGTGTACGAAGTAAAAATACTGCAAGGACCGAGTTGCCAGCCTTTACTGAACATGTTCTCAGCTCTCTGTTTCTCAATGATCTGCCCGACGTTATTAGACTACTAATTCATTCTGATGCCTAATGTGACAAGTAATAAAGAATAATTCCCGCAACACAAGAAAGGTCTTTTTGAAGGATCACCCCAAAGTCATTCGCTTTATAGTTAAGGAACGCGCATGTTAGAAAACCGATGGGTTCTGTATTCCTGACACTTTCGTTTTTCATTGTTATTGCAATAAGTGGCGTCGTTGCAACGACGCGGTGTGTTACAGAACACAGAAGCCATGACCAGATGTCATCGACTGATCCGAAGAATCATCCTTCACATAGTTTTTTTCTCTGCAACATCGTTCGGCGGTAACGGAACTGCCAGTCACGAAGAAACAGCTAAAGTAACGCAGTGCATAATGGACGAATTATCAATCTCTGACTCAGGCACGTAGCGATCACTTGTCCGCTCCGCTCACTTCCGGAGAAACAAGACAGGGCCTCGCTTCGGTCAACGCCCTCGGCGTCGCGACAACCATCGCCACTGCGGCGCAACAAATCCGCGGGCGTTTGCCCAGCAAAACCCGTGAGCGTGGCTAAGTGAAAATATAAGAGCGCGGGCACGGTCGGAGAAGGACGACTATGAGGGAAAGGAAGGTGGCAACAGCCCCGAGGCCCTTTCACGCTGGAAAAACAAACTCTGCTGAACGCCGGTTGCGAATGATTCCGATTTACCGAGGCCCGTGAACGGAACGGAGCTTCTTTCGTGAAGGCAGGCAAAAAAAAAAAAAGCCGCGCCTCGATCTCAAACCGGCAATTATTCATTCGTCGCTCTCGTTCTTCTGCAAGAGTTTCGTCGCGCCCATCTCCTCTGAATGATCGGTACCGTCGCTCCGTTTCGCCGGGCCCAGTGACCTGTCACCGAGAAGAGAAGTGTTTGGGTTTGTATAGTAGGCTATGCAGTACGCGGCGTGTCTTGTGATCACGCTGTGATTACGTACAGCACTGTCAAAGGTGAGCAGTCGGAAGCGGAGAGACAGTCGGCGTTTAGTTAGCGCGACGTAACCGCCCCGTGATTGCGCGTTTCGGCTAGCTCCTGCTGTACGAGCCTAAATTTTGTATGGTGACCGAAGAGCTTTGCTTGCTGGCTTGCTTGCTTGCTTGCTTGCTTGCTTGCTTGCTTGCCTGCTTGCCTGCTTGCCTGCTTGCCTGCCAGGTGTGTCAAAGTCTATGTACTTTGCGCGAGACGGATGCCAAGCTGGAATAACAGGCCACAGCTTTTGTCGCTTTAGTGGCGTCGGAGTAACACCGCTTGATTACGTCCGAGAGTATTGTGAGATATACGACTGGCTATGCTCTTGGGCATAATAGCCAAGCTAACATTACGTGTCTCGTATGTATGTATAGTCGTATGTAGTTACGTCTACGCCGGAGGCTTCGGCATTTACGGAGCCCTGTATTTTTCGCACCGGTATCGCAGAAACAGTCCTGAATGTGAAGTGCAGATGCGAAGACGATTAAACCATCAACATGCTGTTACTTTGCCGCTTCTGCGACCAAATACAAGAACTTAGAATGTGTTCTCAACCAGGTAGACCGAAGTCCGTATTCTCAATGTATAGGCACAGCGGCCGTGGTATAGGAGTATGCTGTAATTTTAGAAGACTTCGAATGCCCTGCTCTGTTTCAATTGATATTATGTATATTTATTAATTAAGGTTAGAACCCTGACTGGAAGTTGATTCAACTCACTCTTTTCGCACTTTCTTTTTTCATTCTTACGAAGTGAAAAAAAGGACAACAAGCAAGAAACAAAGGCAGGGATGTTTGCCAGTTTAACCTAATCTACCCAAGGGCAAAAGAAAAGGGAGATTGAGACAAGACTAAAAAAACAGAGAAAGAGAGGGGCAGCCCACATGCACATATATAACGTCACAGCGGAGGGCGGCAGTCTTGTGTGGCATACAGCGTCATTATGGGTCTATAGCCACTCGTGCTAGTCTGCTGTGCTCGAAAATCTTAACAATTCCTTGGCTTCCTAAACTCCCAATTACTTTTCGGTATGACAATGGAGGATAGTTACCAGAGGCATCGGTTTATTGTCAAGGCGAGCGAGAGCGATCGTGAGTGGCCGCCTCTGCACAGCGTAGCGATGGCAGTCGCCGAAAATGTGCTGCACAATCTTTTCGGTACAGCTGACCTTACAAACAACGCTGTCAACCATCCACATGCTACAAGAAAAGGACGTTGCAAAAGCCACTCTAAATCGTACCACGCGTGGCAGAGTGGCCGCTGTTCGGCGGGGTCTATTTTTGTTGGTATTTGAAACCGTGGTGACGCATTCAGGTGGGGTAGCCTATAGTTCGGTTAGTTGTACTCAATGTGTAGGGCACAATTTCCTTTGCAACCTCGAATCGTGGCAGCAGCATAAAGGGGAATAGCCTCTTCCTTGTCGCATTCCAAAGCTGACCGAGCAGCATTGTCGGAATGTTCGCTGCATGCCCGTGACGCCGCAGTGACTAGGCAACATTTTGAAATAACACTTGGCGTCCATTACGTTATGACGTATGACTGAACTGTTTCATCGCCAATGCCAATCGTTCGTACGGTCAATACCAAAGAGTTGATAACAGAGATTGCGGGCCTGATTTCGTAGTCGCTGAAAATTGACCTTCGCTGTGGTTGTTCGCGATTGACAACGCAGCGCGACAGCTGCAATTAGGTTCCGTATAGCCATCGAATTTGTAGGGTGGTCTGTTTTATAACTGACGCTTACACGCCTCGCCGGGACACTGCTCCGGATAAACACGATTCTTCCGACTATCAAGCCTTGAGTATTATTTTGTATGTGACCGGTGTACTTGATGTGCACTATAGTGCACATCAAGTACACCGGTCACATACATAATAATACTAATAATAATAACACTAATAATACTAATAATAGTAATATAACTAATAAGCTGAGATAGCTGTTTCAGGGCAAACGGTGACAACTCAGTTATTATTATTATTATTATTATTATTATTATTATTATTATTATTATTATTATTATTATTATTATTATTATTATTATTATTATTATTATTATTATTATTATTATATGCAACGCAGGGCGAGTCAAGCCCCAAAGTGTGTTCGACGGTTTGGGTACGGGGTTGCAGCCTCACAAAATAAATTTTTACCACGACCACCACCACCACAACGCGCGTTTGTGTCGAATGGTCCTGGACGATGGCAATAGTCGCCTTTGTTAAAACGCATTTGGGCAAACATGTAAAGTTTGTTATCGTGCCTTATTTTTAACGTCGTTCCTTACCCCACTGCCTTTTTACGGAACCATTTCGTTCAATTCAAATGTGCGCATTTTTCGTCGCTTAGCATTTTGAGTCCGCACGCACACTATTCCGGATTTCTCGCTCATCAACGTGCCTCCTCCAAACGAGCTGGCGATGATCTTCACATCATCACGATTCACCTTAGACAATCAGAGTACGTGTCAGCTCACCTTTGTTTTTGTGTAAACTTGACGCCAAACAACTAGCTTGTAGGACTCATACATAAAACCCACAATACGCCTGTCCCATTACATCTAGCGTTTCTTCTTTCACGAGTGTGCTTCACCGCTGTGTCAGCAAATACCAGGTTGTTCCGCGACGCGTTGTTCTCCTTTATAAGCTCTCAGACGTACAATAAATGGCGCCTTGTGTGGCCACTGCTATGTTTCGAACCATCATACCACACGCGTGTGCTTCTCGCTTCACTTACTCCCAATTGCAGCGTTTCTCTCCGAGCACAATAAACAGCCCGAGACAGGGTCGTGGGTCTCAGAGAAGGCGGTGCTTCGGAATCTTCAGAGTCAACCTTCAAAGTAAACAAAGATAGCCGATCGCATTACGGTAGCTGACAAGTTTTCCGCGACCGGTCGTGCTACCGGCAGCTCGGGCGAGCGCAAACAGAAAGTCAAGCCACCGCGCCGAACCACTTCCCCGTCCTTCCACTCACCCCAGCCTCCCGATATCCACCCACTGATGCACGGCGTGCTATTGCTCTCCGCGATTCTGAGCGTCGCGACGCGAGACCTGTATTTAAGAGAAAACTTCGTGCCACTCGTCGCGCGACATTTCGATACGCGTTGCCCTCTTCCTCCTCGCCAAACGTCGCTTTACGGACCAGCGAATCGCACGCTTGTCTTCCACGCCACGGCGTAGCCGTACAGAAGCTGGCATCGTCCTCGCCGGGCGCTCACGTTTATCACGCTCCGCGAAGCAGCCGGTCCCACGTCCCGGAGTGTGTCGATCGAGCTTTCGGCTCTACATCTCCCGCCCTTTCACTGGTCTCTTCGAGAACGCTTCTTCGGTACAGGAAGAAGCAGATACGTTCGATTCCGTGTCCCTCCTGTCCGACCGTACTAGCCGGTCGCGCGACAACGGCCGCTCGGTGCCCGATGCGAAACGATCTTAATGACAGTGCCGCCGCCGACGCAGCCACCGCCGAGTTATGAAACCTGAGAGAAGGCGCGGGGGGAATCGAGTGGATCGGCGGCGCCCCCCCTAATTGATGGTTAGGTCTCTGTGAAACGAAGCGACCGTAATTGGTAATTCCCGGCCTCCAGCGGTGGGAGAGGGACTCGGAGAGGTGGCACGAACGAAGGTTTAGGAAACGGCGCACGAAGAGAACGTGTCTGCACGTCCCTGTATGTCTGTCTGTTTGGGAATGCTGTGGAGACCACGAGCGTATCATCGTGTGCGCTTCCAAAGGACAGATGTATCCTCCCCATAAAAAAAAATGAAGAAAATGAGCACGAACCGCTCGACATCATCCCTTTCGCTCACGAGCGTGGTCCACCAAAGCTGTGAGCCAAGCTCGCTCCGAGACGCTGTCGTGGCGAGTCCCTGTCCGATACACGCCACATTTCATCGTCGTACGCCCCTTTCTTTCTTTCTTTCTTTCTTTCTTTCTTTCTTTCTTTCTTTCTTTCTTTCTTTCTTTCTTTCTTTCTTTCTTTCTTTCTTTTTCTTTCTTTCTTTCTTTCTTTCTTTCTTTCTTTCTTTCTTTCTTTCTGTCTGTCTGTCTGTCTGTCTGTCTGTAACACGATTCAGCCACCTGGCCAAAGTTTGAGCACTTTCTGAGTTGCTGAACGCTCAGCCATCTTGATCTGGTGGCTGTTAAATCTTACTTGTGAACATTGTTCATCAAAAGGCAAATATCACGCATGTATGTACTTAAGTTTTTGAAGCCAAGCCAAACCGCGCACGTAAGCCTTGGGTAACGTTAAGTATATTGAAAATGATACGTACGAACAACAGACTGTACCAGGTGTTCTTGAAAAATCGCGATTTGAATGCACTGAAAGCGTTTAGGGCCTACAGAAACAGTGGCAACACCTATAGCCCCATCAATATTTATTGACCCTACGGAGCAAACTGAGGTAAACAACGTTTTCATGAAACTTAAAAAAAGCAAAAGTGAGGACATTGACGGCATAAAAATGGAACCGGTTATCTTTGTTATTGATTTATTATCACCCTGCCTGACGCGTATTTATAATATTGTTTTAAGCACAGATATGTTCCCTAAGCGGATAAAAAATGCCAAAGTTGCAGTGCTTTATAAAAGTGGTGACAAAAATGAAATGAGTAATTACCGGCCAATATCGTATTACCTATATTTTCAAAGGCTGTAGAAAAAATCATTTTCACTAGATTGTATAAATTTTTGGACTCGCATTCTGTGATTACAACAGCACAATATGGGTTCAGGTCTGGCGTATCGACGGAGACAGCGCTGTTGCATTAAAAAGAGTTGATACTAGGCAACATTGAAGCAAGAAAGCTAACATTAGGCGTATTCATAGACTTTACGAAGGCGTTCGACAGAATTGATCCCCAAACCTTGTTAGAAAAAATGTTTTATTACGGGATTAGAGGCATCGCGCTCGATTTAATAGTAAGCTACCTTAGTGATCGGTACCAGTGTGTGTCTATAAATAGGCAAACATCTATGCCCAAAAAAATCAAACGCGGTGTACCACTGGGAAGCATATTAGGACCTCTTCTATTTAACCTTTATATCAATGATATTGTAAATGTGGATCACTCAATAACGTACATTATTTATGCAGATGATACAAGCTTATTCTTTACGGGAACAAATATAGACGATTTGATAAAAGCAGCTAATAAAACGTTAGTCAATTTTTCAAAATGGTCCTGCCAAAATTCGTCACAGATCAACAGCTCTAAAACCAAGGCCGTTCTTTTCCGTGCGAAAGGAATGACATGTACGTACACACAAAAACTGATGCTAAATAATTTCAATATCGAACTTTCAGAGACTGTCAAAACTTTGGCGTCATCTTTCATCAACATATGTTCTGGAATTCTCACACTGAACAATTGTGTATTAAGCTAAGAAAAGCCCTTGGCGTGCTGAGAAGGTGTCAGTCGTTTCTACCGCTCCCCCAGAAACTTCTTATCTTTAATACGCTTTTTTGTTCTCATCTACGCTATTGTCAGTTGGTATGGGCTTCTGGAACTGAAACATCAAAACAAAAGTTGTATACACTTCAAAAGAGCGCTTTACGGGCTGTTGCAAGTATAGGTTACAGAGAACACACATCCCATTTATTTGTCAAGTTTAAAGTTTTAAAATTTTGTGTTGCATATGAACATAACTTGTTGTTGTCTTTGAGGTCTGAAATTCGAAAGAATTGCGCAAACCTGAGAGGCTTAGCACATTTACAGCCGAAAATTTCGTTGCGTCCGATGCGGAGTTCTGAACACTGGCACATCCCCCGACCGCGAACAAATTACAGACTCCAAATGCTAAAGCACTCTGTTCCCCATATACTAAATAAGTTCAAGCTCACAGAACAGCAATTGCGTCTCCTTTCAAGTAGTGATATATTAAACCTGTTTGTATAAGGAGCTATAAACCCAGAAAAATTGCATGAAATTTGCATGAAATGCATGAAATTTTAAGTGTACCCCTTTCTGTTATTGCGTCTTATTTTGGTTGCCTTTTTCCCAATAATTGTTTGTTTGTAAACACCCAAGTGTGCATCTATTCTGTACTTCATAAACAACCACTAGAATGTTATTTTTCTTTTCTTTTTTCTTTCAATCATACGTGAGCACCGTATGGAGTTTGGTGTGCCATTGTTTCTGTTGCCTTGTACAAATGGGAGGTGGGGCTAGTCAAGCTGCTATAGCGCAGCTTTTTTCCTACTTTCCATGCCACAATTGTTTCTTGATTGTGTAAATCACGGTGTATCGTTGTGGTGAAATAAATTTCAACAACTTCAACAACTTCAACAACTTCAAGGTGTGTTCTTTTTACTAGAAGATACATAGAAAAGTAATTCTAAAGAGCCTAGTGTATTTCTTAGGCTGCGCTGAAAAGGCCACGCTATGCACGAAAGAACGCCGACAGATGGCTATCATCTTACGGCGACATTTTCAGAAAAACACGCAGATACGCCGCCTTTTTTTTGTATCTGTATGCGTTGTGATACACTTCATCATGAACCAAAACCAACTCGCCCAAGCTTCTATATTCTTGTACCCTACGAAAACTTACTGCATCTAACGTGGCGTTGTATAGCCTCCGGGATCGGTAATATTACAAGCTTTGTACACTTCTACTGGTAATGCCCTGCCTCCGTCATCGCCACTTTTTTGACCGAGCGACGATGTCATTTGGTGATGTCATCATGTTAAATCACGTTATAAGACGTCACAGTGACGTCATGACGACGTAGAAAATTGGACTGCGATGTGACGTCATAAGGTGACGTCATGACGTGATTTTTCTTTTGCGTCACTTGAGCTGACGCCGCCGAATGTCACTTTTCGCGGTCTTTGAGGCATTGAAGACTTTGGCCTTGGAAACGTTAAACAATGCGGAGCTCCTCGCTATAGTTTTTTACGCGAGTTTATTATCTGAGGTTGATATCATAAATCAAGTGTATCCACACTTTAAGCCTACCGGTACGCATGACACCTTCTTCCACATGGTGCCTTCCAGTCATCCACGCGGTCAGAAAAGGGTTAGCCATTTTATCATTGTACCTTCTTCTTATCATACCCTTCCCCAGAATATGTCACGTTGCTCACGTTTGCTGTTAATAGATTGCCTGTTGTATATATTATCATGTGTGCTGCGAATAATAAAATTCAGTTGGTAGTCAGCGCTCGTGTTGTCCTCTTTGCTTTCCTTGCCTCGCCTTTCGTTTCACGTTTCTTCTAGCACCTTCGTGCTCGCGCTGCAGCCCTTATTACCATGAATTTCAACCAACTAGCCCAAATAGCCATTCTTCTTCAGTGCGGTCAAAAAAGGTTCGAACAAATGTGCATCGAGCAGAAAGAAGCACAAACGTATCATGTCAGTTCATATACAGTTCTCCATTGAAACAACAACATTCCTGTGCCACAAACCTATACCTCACCACCCCGCCGCGGTGGTCTAGTGGCTAAGGTACTCGGCTGCTGACCCGCAGGTCGCGGGTTTGAATCCCGGCTGCAGCGGCTGCATTTCCGATGGAGGCGGGAATGTTGTAGGCCCGTGTTCTAAGATTTGGGTGCACGTTAAAAAACCCCAGGTGGTCGAAATTTTCGGAGCCCTCCACTACGGCGTCTCTCATAACCATATGGTGGTTTTGGGACGTTAAACCCCACATATCCATGAATCAAACCTACCTCACCGGGAGGGAATTAACCCAGCACCCAGCAGCAAATCGTCATGACAAAAGATTGATGTCGTTGAAACTGCAAAAAAATAATAATAAGGCCGCGAAAAGAGGAGGATGATGGTGTAACGATGACGGCAGGTCAAAGTGGAAAACGATCTTATATATAGAAAGATACGACACGGCTAAGGACCGATAGACAAGTGACGGAAGAAAGTGGAGGGAAAAAGAACCAATTGTGAAAAGTGATCCCGTGTAATACCGTTACATCGCTCGTTAGAAAAAGTAAGTGTGGTCGGGGCATAAACAAAAATAATCGACCAAGTAGGGCCGCCGTAGCGGGAAGCTTGCGCGATATTACGCCAGGGCTTTAAAGCACACTTATAAATATCTAGCGCGTAAGCCTATCATAAGGTTCAGTTGGCCTTGCGAGCAATTGCGCACAACCTGCTTTCGCTGCCTAGTGCAATATCAGCGGTCACAATGGTTGTAAGGGAAAGAAATCACGATGTCTTGATGAAATGAACTTTCGGCCTTCTTGTTGACTTGCCTCTTTAGTAAAGGTACTTGAGAATCAGACGGCTTTTTGTACCTATATTTTCATTCTTTTCTTATTGGCTTAGTGATAGCTTCGTGGGAAGCCCGCAAACACATTTAGCAGCGACGATCTCTAAGCCGGCTGTAAAATTTTGGTGCGTGCAAGTATGATGACAAAAATATCGTCATTAATGCGTATGAGCTATACAAATTAGGCTAGTCCCACTGCTAACCACTGGTCCACTAAAATTAAGAAAGCGACAGACAAACTGCAAACACGAATTAATATTTCCAAACAGAGGTAACTATAGTTATTGAGAAAACCTTCGATGAACAGGCGGAATCAACCTCGTGATAAATACCGTGGCCACACGTTAAATATTCACTGAATCATCTGTACGGAATGTTTCAGTGGTATACGTTCAGTGACAGAATACCAGGGAACAGGAGAACAGAACGGCAGTTGCGAGAAGATTCGGAAGCTCTGTAAGGCCTACACCAACGACGACGCGACTGTAGATTTATTTGAGAGGTGCGAATGCTCGTTTTCAGTGCGAGTTTCTGTCTCTCGACTTAGAAGATCTGCGTTGTGTCTGTGACCATCTGCTGTTTAACCCGAACCGCTCTGCGCTGAGAAGTAAACTAGGAACAGCCAAGCATCGCCTTGCTAAACCCTAGCAAAAACCTAGAAGCAACCAGATTAGACTTCGAAATTGTCCAGCTTCGCTTTTAATGCGAGCTTCGCCATTTTTCGCTGATGGACGTTTCTGCTTTGATGTCATGTATCGGCTGCATGACGTCGTCAGCAGCCTAATTGAGTATTAAAACCAGAAAAAAAAATAACGATACACCTTCGTGTTCCCTGTTTCGAAGTAATTTTGCTTTCACCGCTGAGCATTGGGAGGAAAGTCATATTTCAGGACAGACACATGTGACTCGAGCCGGGCGGCCGAAACAAAAAAAAAATTTAGGGACAGCTGGCAATGCTTACCACGCGTAATGAAGAACCTATGCATACGCACTATATCCCCCTCCTCCTCTATTCTATTTCCGATGGAACGTTAGCCAGCAGAAGATAGCAAATTGCCCGAATTGATTTGATTTGACTTAATTTATTTGATTCGTCACAGTACACTGTAACAGGAGGTGTAGGGAAAATCCCTAATAACGGCTTGAGGGATCCTTCGCCCCCTTTGAGAACAATGGCAGCAGCTAAAGGGCATCACAACATTATTACAATATCATATAACTCATACAGGGTATCAAAATACGATAATACTTTTTTCCTAAAACTGTCACGTTGTTTTGCGTAAAGATCATGTCGTGAAAAAAAAAATGAAACTGAAAAACGTGTTTTATACATAGCTTACACAAGAAAGAGACCTGATGCGAGCTTCTGTACCTAAAGAAGTAACTATAGTTTATACGTCAAAAATAGCCACTAATTCTGCGGCACTTAAATGAGACACATCAATATAGTGCTGTTACTTATTATACGAAGATGTAGACTTTATTTTAAAAATCACAAATATTACCATTTTTTAAAGATAATTAATGTGATAGCGTTTGTTTAGTGAAGACCATAAGAAAGAACAAAATTCGCATGTTTGTTCGCCTTGTACTACGCCCCTAGACGTTCTTTATCTCCATTTCTAGTTCAGTATATTATTTGTTCTGATGCCAACCCAAGAACATAATCCGAGAAACCCAGTAAATTTCGAGAAAATTGTTCCACGTTTTAAAAGAAGTAACGAGCGAATAAAGACGGCATACGACCATTCCCTTCAATAACGATATGCATACCACACTTTAATTATAAACATCACCAAGCCGGTGTGCACTTCAGTGAGCGGCGAAAAAAAAAAAAGGAGAAATGAAGGGTTTCCCGAATGGGGTTGTGCGGCTTCTCTCGCTCGCGGGGGCACGGCCGTATACTGACTACCCGACCAACGTAGCCGTGGCAACAACGGCACCGGGCATCGGTACACTTATAGAGCCGCGAAGCACTTCAGCATCGCAACAGCCTAGTGAGAAAAGGAGGCCCGAGATTTCCCTGCGGGACTCGGTATACCCACAATCGAAGAGAGAGAGAAGCACGCCCGCAATACGCGAGGGGCGGTTTCCCGTCTTCCGCGAATGAAGGACTGCGGAGAAAAAAAAAACGAAGCAATACTGTTTTTGCACAAAAGGAGAACGAAAGAATCAACGGTATCATAATTTGATCGTGGTTAATTGTTGCTTTCGCAGAAATTGCAGTGCTGGCGTCGTCGGTGGTTGTCAGCGAAAAATCAGTGTTGTCCGTGACCGAAAAGTTTAGAAAGACGCAAATAAAATGAAAACAACGAATCTTGAGTTCGAGTACGAGTAAAATCCAGGCCATCTACGTGGCAACAGGTGGTCTACCGCAGAGCCACGCCATTGGTAGAAACTGGTTTGGAAAAATACAGTATATGAGTGTCACGTGGCGGAAGGAGTGTCCTAAAAGGGACACTAAAGGGGAAGAATGACTTGGTTTAGATTCACAAACTCTACTTTGAGAGCTCTGTGGCCATATGTTTCACTATCATAGGTTATTCAAGTTGAAGTTTCATTTTTAAATTTCGCGCTGAAAACTGTGTGAGTGACGTCAGAAACTTCAAATTGAATTTTTCGTATTTCCGTGCCATTGACTCGGTGAAATTTTCTGAAACGTCACATGTTAAGTCTACGGCACCCACGGATGTGAATCTACGTTGTATTTATCGATTAAAGGCTATGTGAGACCCATCAGACGCCCTAAAAAATTCTGAATTCAGAATATTTGATGCGAGAATACACCCGCACTTTCTTTTCGCATGTTTTCTCGCTAAGCGTCTTGTCGCGGTAAGAGTAGTGTTTTCGTGATTGTGAAATTGTACTTTATTAGTGCGCGAAAAATCATCTTGCTCTTAAGTTGAAATGTGTGAATGAAGCTACGAGTGTGTGTTGTAAAGGTGCACCCATTACAAAGGGCTATGGCATGTGTATTCATCCTCAGCAACAGCAAAAGCGTAAACAAAGTAAGCAGCTGCGCAGTTTCGCGTGTTGCGTCACGGACGTGTAGCGGACATTTCATTAATCCGCAAAATACTAGCGGTAGGTATTACAAGTTACGTTGAACGGCCAACTTTACGCCACGTACGTTCATTTTCTCGCGTCATTGTTGAGGCATGCCCCGGGAACCAAAGGCAGGCTAGGAGATGGTAAAAGTGTTTGGGCGCACGTTAAAGAACCCCACGTGGTCACATTTTCCGGAGCCCTCCACTACGGCGTCTCTGATAATCATGTGACGATTTTGTGATGTCAAACCCTACATATCATTCAGATGGAAAACATTGCGCGAATGGGGCTCGATTACGCTATCGCGTTCAACTGTTGAAAACGAAGCTCAAGTGTCCTCCAGCTTTTTTTTGTTTTGTTTTTTGCAAAAAATGCAGGAGATATGGGACGTGTTAAACGTGTGAAAACTTCGAAGTTGGGCGGACTACCTTAAGAGGGCCGTACAACCGTGTTTACCTGAACTTACTTTAGCAACGTATCTCATTACTCTGTTGACCGAGGCTGAGGTCAAGGACTGCGACCTTATGGTTATGGTTTAACAATGTTAAAGATTTCGAATGTGCGTTACTAATGTTGAACTGAGATGTGATGAGGCACTCACTTGCTCACCTGTGTTCTGCCGTGTTATGCTACAGGGTGCGCATTGAATGTTGGATTTTTATTTATTATTACTTTTGCATTGCTTTTGCTCTCTTTGTGTCAAATTGTGAGATGTTCCACTTTTGCTTGACTTTTGAAATTTGTGTGCCCAGATGAGCAACTCCTGTTTTGGCATGTATGCTAACAGTATGAATAAATAAATAAATAAAATGGTTGTCAACTGCCAGCATGAAGGTCGAGCAATCGAATCCCGGTGGTGGTGACCGTATTTTGATAGACGCAAAGTACTTAAAGTCCGTGTGCTTTCCATGAATTTACATGCACATAAAGAACCACAAGTGGTCTAAATTTCCGGACTCCATTCACGAGGGCGTCACATAATCCTATCGTGATTGTGGGACGTAACGTCACAACTATAATTATCGAGATGACGAAGTTGGAAAGCTGAGTGTGTCACCTTATTGCACATCCCTGTTGTCTTACTATAAAGAGAGGAAAATCGCCTCCAACGAATTCATGTACGTAGCAAGGTGCTAACGCATCGTATCATGTGAAGTTGATGTAATGCATCATGACGTTCATGTAAACTAACTGGTCATTATTCCAATGTAGCAGCACTTGTGTGAGCTTGAGTTCTGCTTCTTTACCAGCTCACATGGGCTGTAATTCTTCACTGACAACTTGGTAAAGTCATTGACAAAGCTCATTGGCGAATCTGGATACCATGCGTACCATGGATCATTTCCATTCACGCGTTAGAAGTACTTGAATGCTTGAAAGGGAGAGAAAAATAACAGTAATAAAAGTAATAATAATGAAGACGTTTGATTGATCCCTCGCACAAGTTGGGATGCCGTTGAGTTCCTCCCGCAATCACTTATTGAAATGTCGACTCCATCAACGGTGCTCCTTCAAAGGTTTCTCATTATTATAATTACGTATAAACGAAATAGCCTATACGTACTAGGTAACATAAAATATCAAAGGATTTCTGCTACAATATTGTGCGTCCGAGAAATTGTATCAATATATACTTTTCCGCGTCATCACGCCTTTAATAGGCCTTCTTTACTTTCACCCATCCAACTTTCTTGTTTCATCCCACAACCACACTGCCCACTCAGCGTACACGATATATCACGATAGGAGCTCGTGACACCAGCTTTGTTCGCCAGGTGACCCTCTCGGCAACCCGTCGGCCTGAGATCACCGGTACCCGCCGCCCGACCGGAAGAGTGCATACATCAGCCAGGGGGGGTGCACTCCGCTTCACCAGGCTGCTCCTGCGCCGCCGTTGACTTTGAGAAACGGCCGACGCCGCGCTGGAAGGTGCGGCGCAGCGAACGAGCCACGTATACACTGGCTTCTGCCGCTCAGATACTGCACTGCCCCGTCACCGAAGCTACTCCGGATCCATTCATCGAGGCCCACCAAGGCCGCAGATTGGTCCTCGCGTTGGTGGTAGGGAGAAGGATAGGCCAGCGACAGCTGGCTGATCGAGTGATTCCGGTCGTGCGCAGTGCCCGATGAATTGTTTCGAGCGAAGCATTCAGCGTATGAGCGTGGCGTGTGTGCAGATTCAAGTGAGAAAACAGAGGGGGGAGAATCGAGCCTATGGTGGGTATTCATTATAACTTATCCCACCTACGTGAAACTCCTGACAGATAACACGTTATTCTCACTTCCTCAGTTTAATTCCTTTTGTCACCATGAATGTCACCACAAATATTTTTTGAAGGCAATGCCTTCTCGAGGTACTCTCTCATTTACTTTCTGTAATGGGGTATGTTAATTCAGCAACCTAACTTGAATACCACTTTTACTTGCATATTATTAACATTAACTAAAATGCTCGTTAACTGTCGGCCAATGCTGCCTACAGTTGCCAAACTAAAGGCTTACGCTGTCTATCAGCTGTTATGACAAAAGTATTGCTTGAAATAAGTTTTAATCTAATCATAATTATGCCTGCCTAGTTTTCCTTTACAAGCAATCGAAGGTTTCGTTATATTTGGCAGAACTTGGAAAGGTAGGCTACGTTGGAGCCAGCTATCCCAACATGATAACAGTAATGTACAATATAAACAGACAAAAAAAGAAAAAATTAAGAATAAAATAAAAACTAAGCAAAGGCAATATGTACAATAGTATATAAATTATAATGAATACATATACACTATAATGGCTTATAATGGATGAATGAGCACAGTATGTATGGTCATAGTCCAGTTCATATATCGGGATCATATTGCGGATAAAGTCTGTACAAATAGCGGCAAGGTATATTATGAACTAAAGACAGTTTAATACATTTGTATCCATTATGCGAAGGTCTGACTGCAATTGTATTTTATTATGTAATGACAATAATTACCGTAATGACCTAATTACTCTTCGTGCGTGCATTAAAAAGGTTGCTAAAAAGCAAAAGTTTCATCAAAGTGGGCTTCTCCACAATAATAATCTTTGAGCTATACAACTGTCGAATAGTATTTTGTCAAGTGAAGGTCACACTGCAATATTATTTCATGGTGTAATGGCAATAATTACCGTAATGACTTAATTACCCTTCATGCGTGCATAATAGAAGTCGCTAAAAAGCAGCAAATTCGTCAAAGCGGGCTTCTCCACAATAATAATCTTTGTGCGAAAAAGTACACTGCTGTAGCAAGTGACATTTCTTTTTTCTTTTTTTTTTCGGGCGACCATCCGATATCACCTGCTTTACTGAACAACAAAAAAAAACTACAAAACATAAACGTTTCGTCACCTGTGTCATACTGAGGATGGCAGACGCATGGTGAAATATCAACGTTTTATCATTTCTTATATTGAAGTAAAATCAGTGGTAAAAATCTTGAGGTACGGATTCTCCTAGATTTTGGACATTTTCTTTTTCACTCTTCTGATAGTTAACCAGGCGTGTACCCAAGATAATGAACGTCACTACAGTATGTTTCAACATCTCTCACTTTAGGCATGCTGGATATGCACCCATTATTATTATTATTATTATTATTATTATTATTATTATTATTATTATTATTATTATTATTATTATTATTATTATTATTATTATTATTATTATTATTATTATTGTGTGGATGGTGCACTTATGGCAGAACGGTGACGAAGATGAAGAGAAGAAAGGAGACTTAATGGCAGTCATGCTGCCTTAATAAACTATCAAAGGCACACGGCTTTCGCAGACTTTTAGATTGTTGTTGTTGTTGTTGTTGTTGTTGTTGTTGTTGTTGTTGTTGTTGTTGTTGTTGTTGTTGTTGTTGTTGTTGTTGTTGTTGTTGTTGTTGTTGTTGTTGTTGTTGTTGTTGTTGTTGTTGTTGTTGAGCACGTGGAGCTGCTGGTGGCTCCGATGGTCACACCATGAGTAAACGGTCACTACTGGGAGCAGTGCAAGTTATTTGAGCTCATATGGAAGTATTATTGTTGCCTCCAGAATACGATACAACAGTACTATGATGTATGAGCTCCCTCATTTATTCTTACGTACACTATACTTTGACCAGCACTAATTACCATTCCATAAGATCCATTGCGCTGGTAGCTTTCATGAAGTCACAAAAGTAAGAAAAGCTTTAGTTTAACCTTTCCTTCGAATGAACATTTGGGACTGATCTCTCCCTCGACCAAGATATTCATTTCTCTGGCAGTCCTGGGATTCTCAGTTCTCTACTGCCCACAATAACATTTCAAGGAATTTCAGCTTCTTTGTTCTTTCACATCTTCGAAACGTGCACATAATCTATTCCCTGACCTAAGTCCATGGCCTGGCTATACACTCGTATGATAAGTGCCATTCCCGTGACACATATACTTGTATCACTGTATCACTAGAGTCATACATAAATATGCATACCTGCATGTCCCTCAGTCACTGCGTCCCTTTGTTCAGCGCTGTGCCGCCTTTTCCGTTCGTTCCCCGTCAAGAGCCGCAACAGCCTAGCCCTACAGCGATAAAACAAAATCAGGCAAACCACTAACATTCAGGGCTCTACGGACGGTACGCAGCCGCAGCAACCATACCTGTCCGCAGGAGCGCCTTCTGCAGGCCAGCCCGTAATCGCTCTTTATATGCATGCGCCCACCGAGGGTTCCTCCAAGCCACACAGCCGGCGGCGCCTGTGCAAATCACCGAATCACGATCCGTGAGTGCCGCATTATGAGGCCGCTGGCAGACGGTGCACCTGCCAGCAGGCGACACAAACACACAGCCTCGCTGGTTCGCGCTACGCCTCAGCGTCAGCCATGTTCGAGCCACCTCGCTTAATTGCTGGGTTCGCCACCAGGTGGTGTTAATGCTTACACGGTTGCCTTTTTCTTTTCAACGTCACAAATTTCCTTCCCAATAAACAAAAACACCCGCATACACTGAAGCAACGCACTTCGAGCGGCGTCAGCGTGTGGCGTTTCACGTTATTAAAACGTAGGTAAGGTAATGTACACGCCCTCAACGATTACTTTTGCTTCCATCAATACAGAAACAATAATGGTTGGGACTCTGAATCTCAAAATCACGACGCTTTCATGTTATACCGGTAATTAAAAGCACAGCCAAACGTCAGGCTGGTCCGTTCTTGTTCTTGTTCACCCATTTATTAACTGCGGTGCTTGCCCACCCTGTGAAAATGGCCGAAAATTAAGTTAATTTAGAAAATAAAACCACTCAATTCGATCAATGGCAATACAACCCCATCGTCGTTTTCGCGAGCCTGGTTGGTTGGTAAAAACGTTATTGGAAGTCCAGCAGAGCTTTCGCCGACCGGGCCTTAGGTCTCCCGCGTGGGGACGTCAAGACCTTGCCTGACTGCGCCTCGTGGGCCTGCTGAACTGCCAAGCTCGTCCTCATAATTTTTTTTTCAACAGCAGCACATACAAGCCTGCGAGCGACAACACAACAATACTACAGATCTTATATTAATGGCATAACCCCTTTCCAAAACCATGACCTTATGCCATATCACGTTTGCGAGAAGGAAGAAAAAACATACAGTTATCAGTACAATATGATCACGAGAAACACTGTAGTAGAAAACTCCTGAAGTTTTGACCACCCAGCGCTTTTTAACGCGCACCTATATCTAAGTACAAGAGCTCCTAGCATTTCCTCGCCATCAAAATGCGGCGGGACAGAACATGGTGGATGCTACAAGCGGGTCACTTTTGAGTATGCAAACTTGCCAACCTGCAGTTTTGAGCTATGCAAAGTTTTTATACTCTTCCTGAACCAATGTTCTATAATACACTAACGTTATTGCATGATTAAGTAAATATACGTGACTCAAGAAATGCATGTTTCAGGAGAACCTAAAAAATGAAGTTGCTGACAGCAGCAGAACAAGAAGGAAAGCATCTCCCTGATATCAGTGTTCAAACAACAAGACTTGTCGTCTTCATCGGGACTTTGAGAAAACAAGTGCCATTGCCGAAACGTTTGTCACACAACCCAAGGCTTCCCTCTATCAGCCGTTGCTTATCTGGGAAATTCCACAATGGCTTCGCGGTCTCAAATTAATGACCCAAGTTCACCTCACATGATGGAAATTAGTAGTGCGGTTGTACTGCACAACACACGTCACCAAGCTACTAGTCCTCGACCGTGGTAATGTGTTTTGTGTATTTTTGCAGATCTTAATGCATCTGATGACATCAGCTCTATGGGGTGTTCATTGTTAGCCCGATAAAGCTATCGAGATGGCTTTCCTACGTTGAGGAATTGTAGGAATGGAATTGACCTGCTCGACCATTCCCGGAGTGGCAATGAGCTAAGTTTTTTCTTTCATACCAAGAAATTTAAAAAAATAAATTTCGGCAAGCTCTAATTCCCTCGAATAGAACGGAGGCGCCCATTCCGCAACACTGGTGAGGAGATACGATGCAATGAAGAGTCAGTGTCTGATCTCGACGCAAACACGATTTTATTGAAGACAGTTCTAGCGCGTGTCTAGACAAGCTGGGAAAGAAGTGGCTGAAAAACAAAATGTTCGCGGAAATAAAAGAAGAATACCGGGGTTCGATGACGAAATGCGATGAAGCGAAGCAAAAGCGACTGAGCTTATCGCATGCAAAGCTCTGAAAGTTTCTGTATCGGTGCAATCAGGCACACGGCGATTCATGCCCGAGTGCTCTGCTGGTCCCATTGAAGCACTGGCGCGAAACACTGGCGAAAGCGAGACGTTGGAGACCGAAAGTGTGGCCTGGTCCGGACAGGTGGCGCATCGGTCGGTTCTGGGCCGATGGCCGATCGGGAGACAGTGGGAGATTGCGGCCGTCTAATTAGGCTTAGCACGGGCGCCGGCTTGTCTGCAAGCAGCCACGGCGACCCGCGGTTCCAAAACATGCAGAGACGAGCGCGACGCGTGGTTGGAGCGTGCGCACGTTCCTGTCAGCAACAGACTCCGGTGGAAAAGCCTCCGCGGCGTGGACGTGGCTTCGCTCGAACGCTCACGAATATGCGGGCTGTCCTGGGACTGCAGCGAAGCAAGGGCAGCGGACTCTACGTAGTCCTATGTATTCTTCTTTTTTCTCTCGAAAACTTTCTAAGACTGAGAGAACAGAAAGAAACAAATCAGGGGGAGGCTGAGGGGAGAGCTGAACTTCTCGTTCTAAATAGCGTTGTTTTAGGCATGAGGAGAGGAGTTTTAGCTGCTCGGTTAGCCAATTTATGCGCGGTCCAGTGAGATCCCCTTTCTCCTGTTCGCATGATGTCACAAGCATTGGGCTTTCTATTCCCCACTTTCCAAGCGCGCCGCAAGCAGCCGCGCGCGCGAAGTTTCCAGAAAGCAAGCTTCTGTACGGCTTCTATGCGGCTAAGGTAAATTCTGATAGAAAAACGGAAATGCAATAAACCTTTGCGAACCCTTCGAAGGGTTCAAGGATGCTCAAAATATTTCCTTATGTTTACTAGAGTGTTAGTTTACAACACATAGTAAAAGAGAGTTCAAAAAGGGAGGTTCGGGGAGGCGGAGAGAAATATGTTAACACTAACCTTGGGGCCACTGCAAGCAGTTGCAAGGAACGTTGTGAAAATATAACGGCAATTAGCAAACAGAGCAGCACATATGACTGTAATGCCTAATCATCATCATCATCATCATCATCATCATCATCATCATCATCATCATCATCATCCTTGCGACGCCCAGTGCAGCGCCAAGGATTCTCCTTTATACCTCCGAGTGAACTGGTCCTGTCTTGCTGCGGCCACGCTTTCCCCACTAACTCACTAATCACATCTACCCACCTAACTTTCTGCCTCACTTTCTCCATCTTGCCTTGTTTTGGAGTATAGTCTGTTACTCTAGGTGACCGGCAGTTATATCACCACCTCGCCACCATTGCCATCGCCGTGATGTTCTGTGTAAGGTTCAAACGGATAACGTCGACCCGTGCGTCGTATGTTCTATATAATGCGAATGAAAGCATGCGCAGGCTCTCGGCTGGCCCGGCTCAAGCAAAGATGGCCGGTTCTTTCGGGCGAAGGAGCATGAAAGGGTGCCGGTGGGAGTCGGGCAGGAGCATGCGAACATTGACCAAAGCACGCTACTTCGAATGATATCAGGCACATACTTCGTTACCTCAACACGTGCTGCGTTCTCATTGCTTACTCGAGGCTGAAGCGACAGACAGAGCGAAAACCTTTTCGCTCGCGAGAGCGACCTTATTGCCTCGCACCAGAACTTTCTATACATATAGATTTACGCCAATTGAGTGGGACACTGAAGAACTTAGCAAGCCAGCCTTATTTCTTACTAAATTCTTATTTGTTGCTGTCGTATTCGTTGATTTGCCCTTGCAGTTAAATTGTAACTTTTTTTTTGTAGTGCCTGTACTTGGCTACATCTGTTTTTGTTCCTTTTTTCGGATGAGAAGTAGCCAAGTACACCTGATGGTGCCTTACTGTTTATTTCAATTGATTGATTGGTCAATTTTTGAATAAATGATTGACTCAATGATTGCTTTATAGATAGATAGATAGATATGATTGATTGATTGATTGATTGATTGATTTTGATTGATTGATTGATTGATTGATTGATTGATTGATTGATTGATTGATTGATTGATTGATTGATTGATTGATTGATTGATTGATTGATTTCAAACTTACTGACGGCTTCTGTTGAGAGGCCATGGGCAAGAGTGGTTGCGCGACCCGTACTGCAGATAACGATACTTATTGAAATGCCAAGCGTAATAGATGACAAACACAAAAAAATTGCCCGCAGCTTCCCTCGGGGGAACACTGAGGAGGATGCGGAGCATATAATTGGTTAACGGGGTGTTAAAGTGCGACTTACTTGGGTCGATGGCTAAATTGGTTAACGTGGTTGTGAAATGGGGTGTTAAATTGCGACTTACTTGGGTCGATGGCTAAATTGGTTAACGTGGTTGTAGGAGGGGGTGTTAAATGAGTGAACACGTACACACGTATGCGAAAGGGCGGCGCTGGTCGAAGAGACGTCGATCATTGCGTTTGTGGATTCGTTGGAATTCATTTCACCGCGACCTTGGACGTCGACGCGCCGTACAAACCAACCGACGAGCGGCAACTGAGCGAGCGAGCGCCGACCTTGAGTATATATACAGCTCGACGGCGCATGCACTGTCAGCTGTTGAATGTTCTCGAAGCGCGACGCCACATGCGCGTCCACTGGAGAATCAGGAGAATTGTAGATGTCGAACGCGGTATGTAGAGGAGGAAGGGTGCACAGATGGTGGAGGAGTGAAGCACGCGCGGTGTGTAGAGGAGGAAGGGATGCACAGATGGTGGAAGAGTGGGCGACGGCGCGACGGCGCATGCGCGCGCGTCAGCTGTCGAATGTTCGAGAAGCGGTGCGGACGGCGCGGACGGCGCACTACAAGGCGCGAGTATAAGATGCTTCCGCATCTAAAATACTCTAAGAACGAGGAATGCTTCGCGTGGGGCTTTAGTGCTGTCGGTATACTACTACAAGCAGTTGGCTTGCGAGAACGAAAAACAATTCGGAAAATCATAAAACGAGAAGACATGCATGTTTTATTTTTTTCATGTCCGTACATTGCGTGTCTATAGTCGTCTTGTCGAGCACCGTTGTGTCGTTGCCATAGTGAACGGAGCGTGTGAATAGCGAATCACGTAGAGGGATAACTTGGATGTCAATAAAGGAAAGCAGAAAACGAATGGATCAGGCTATCAGTTCTACGGGGTTTTATTGTTGTCACAGCTTTATCTCTCTGTCTGGGATTCGCTGCTCGTGCTAACGCTGACGGCTTGCAGAGACGCGGACTGGCTGTTATAAAGTGATAGGATTAGAAGGAAAAAAAAAAAACAAGAAGCTCCGTCGAATCCATATTCTCGGTGTAGTAGAGTGAAGTCGGAAATGCAAAGTGAGGACCAGTTGGTTTCGTGTGATCGCTAAAAAGCGAAACTGAAAAAAAAAAACAATACAACGAGAGTTCATACAGTATACGCTATACAACACTGCATCACGCAAGTTGTGCACCGCGAACGGGTCGCGAAAACAAACATTCAGCCGTGGCAACTTCGTGGCTCAGGCAGAGACTTCGAAGAGGTTGAAATTTCAGAGCCGCGATATGGCTTCATTGTAAAGGCGCAGTATATATAGCTTGAAATATAAGTGCCTCCTCAGTAGCTTTGGTGTAAAGCATTTCGAAAGTTCTTTGCCGAAGCTACGTCTGAATTTGTCGACGAATAGTCGGATTACACTAACCATGTTGTGAAACTAAAGTCCAACTTTTTGTGTTTGTACCTTTGTTCTTGTATATTATTATAACTTTTATAAGGTACACTATGAGAAATAATGAGAATGGTGGGCAATGAAAGAGGAAGAAATAGAAAATAAATAATTTAACCACAGTACTAAGTAGCGCGGATTCTTGACGCACAGGAAGAAAAAAATGAAACACAAATAATGAGCACTTAGCTTTAAGCACGGACGTCAGCAGGCAAAAGCGTCGGAAGAATTTTTTTAGAAGGTTGTAGGGGGCCCCTCGTGGTATGAAGTGGGGCCGGCCAAGCAAATGGTCATTTTGGGTTATGTAAGCCACGAAGAAAAACATTTTGAGGGAGGGGAGAGTGAGGCACCGGCCACTGTCAGAAGCGGGATTCCAAAGGAGCACTTGAACCCCTCATCAAGCTACAAGTGTTTAGGAAATGGGGCGAGCATAATTGCTAATGAAATACTAACTGTTTGTCACAAAAAGCGCTAAAGTAAGTGGAGGTTGTAAGATGCAAGTTAGTGAAATTCGCTACCTGGTTAGAGTGGCGGAATACTTCTACCTCTAATGGTTAGTCTGCTACCTCATTAGTAAGTGAATAGTACTAGCTCGGGTGGTTAGTTTGTTACGGCAATGTTAGTAACGGCGAACTTAGTGGCTGTACTAACTCTACTGGACTGCAATTATCCACCAAGAGGTTCACGCCTATTTTGTTTATATAGTGTCTATACGTTGTCATATCAAGTTGATTATTTACAAAAGCATGTACAACATGAAATAAAAGAAATGGCAATGTCCTCGTGCTGCTAATTACCAATCGCTAATTGCTCCAAGTAATTAACATAATAAGCGCCACCCCTTATCCAAAGAACGTACATGAAGGCATGAACAGACAACAAACAAGAACTCAGAGAGACACGGACTATCAAGACTTCTGCGTACCCGATATCTGCTGGTAACAGCTTGAAGGTTACGTATGCTCCTCAATTGGGATAGCTCAGCTTGTGCATGTTAGCAGGCCTAGAATATAGAAGAAAAATTATTGTTTTCTCTTTATCATGTTGTGCCCGCCACTTTACACATACAGTGTATTGTCACGTGCTACAAAAGGTCTTCAATTAGGAAGAACTGAGCCGGCGGGGAGACGCACCGAAAACTGGCAAGATGGCTGCTTTAATAATAAACAACTAGCCAGAGCACGCGCTGCCCCAGAAAATCGTCTTCCATTCTCACGGGCAGCCATAGCTTGTGCTCGCCGTAACTAGCGGCCAAGTGGCATTATTCCCCCTCTGAGAAAAAAAAGGCATCACTCTGAAGCTCGGAAAGTACAAAGGCAAAGTCGGGGTGAACCAAAAGAAAATACGCGCATACACAAAAACAGCGATATGGTTCATGCGCAGTCGCACTACCGCGTGAAGTACGGCTTCAGGCGCACCTCGTGGACAATCTCTGAGGAGTGCCTTCACCATCGTGGCGAGAAGGCGCCGTCAGGGACTACCTCGTACTTCACGTCACTCACGCGTCGCAAGACTTTGTACAGTATTTCTGACAATCCCTGGCATCGGTCTGGAGTCCACACCCAAACTTGATCGCCTGGATGGTATTCAACTTGTCGATGGCGAGTGTTGTAGCGGCAAGCGTCTGTACTCTGCTGGTGCGTAATGTGTAGGCGTGCTAACTGCCGTGCTTCTTCGGCGTACTGGGTAAGCTGCACAGCATCAGGAGTGATCAAAGCATCGCAATTGTGTAGAAGCATGGCATCCAGCATGGTCTGGACCTCACGTCCATAGACAAGACGGAAAGGCGTGAATCGCGTAGTTTCCTGGACGGCAGTATTGTACGCAAATGTGATCACGGTAGCACCTGGTCCCAGGTCTTATGCTGGACATCTACGTACGTAGATAACATGTCAGCGATGGTCTTGTTGAGTCGCTCTGTCAAGCCGTTGCTCTGCGGATAATATGCCGTGGTCTTGTGATGGCTCGCATAGCTGAGCTTGAATACGTCATGAATGAGCTGGGCCATGAATGCTGTTCCTCTGTCTGTGATTACGCACGACGGGGTGCCATGTCGAAAAACGATCTGGTCCATAAAGAATTGGGTGACGTCGGAAGCAGTAGCGCGTTGTAGTGCCTTTGTTTCGGCGTACTTCGTCAAATAGTCGGCGGCTACTACGATCCCCTTGTTGTCGGCAGAAGATAGCGGAAAGGGCCCCAGTAAATCCATTCCTATTTGATCAAATGGCGCTCTGGGTGGTCCTATTGGTTGAAGAAGCCCCGCGGGCTTTAGTGGCGGGGATTTGCGGCGTTCACATTCCCGGCAGCTTTTCACGTATCGCTTAACTGATGCAGAAAGCTTAGGCCAGTAGTATGCTTGTCGAACTCGAGCGAGAGTTCGAGAGGAACCTAAGTGACCAGATGTGGGCTCATTGTGGCAGCCAAGAAGAATGTCGTCACGCATGTCAGTTGGCACGACTATAAGATAGGTTCTCTCATTGCCGTTGGAGTTTTTCTTATACAGGACTCCATCTCGCAGACAGAACGACGACAGACTGCGAGAAATACATCGAGATATGGACGAGTTGCGTCCTTCAAGGTTTTCGATAACTGCGCGAATTTCATCGTCCGCACGCTGTCGCGTAATCAGATCCGTTGTAGTAAGGGCCCCAAGGAAACCATCGTCATCCTCGGTGTCGTGGCCACAAATTTCGACAGGAGCACGGGATAATGAATCAGCAATCAGCAGTACGTGCGACGTCACGTAGCACGAAGCTGATATTCCAACATAATTAGGAAGGTTTAGGTTTGTCTAACTTTTGCACACGACTGTAAAGATTACGGCATAACGTAAAGAGGCACCTAGGAAGCACATGGTAACATAGCAGGCTCCTGTTTATAAACATTCAGAAAGCCTCCCTCGTTGGTAACGGTAACCCTTACAAGCTTTACTAGCTGCCTGGTAGTAAATGAATGGAAGGTAGTAAAATATGCTTAAGATACGTCTTTACTGACTACTCACTTCTCACACAGGGCACGAGCATTACGCCAGCGCTGTGCCCCTTCTCCGATGCAACACAAATTAGCACAAACCAAGGCAAATTTTCCGTCCGACCCTCGTGGCGACAAGTGTTCCCGTATTTCTCAAAAGTTCGTGGTGCCTATACTATTACGGATTCATAACAACCAACCCGATCTAATTGTGTGTGAAGTTAAGCGTATCGCAATATTCAGGCCACTACCCTGCACCAGGAAAGAAAGTATTGGAAGGCAAAAGGGAGAGAAACACAGAATAGCAGATTAATTGATGAATAAGTGGAATAGATTTCTCGTATATGTGTAAATATGTAAACGAATTTCGCATCCTTTAAGTGAAACAATTCTGGTGAATTGCCGTTAGGTGACAAAGCTTAGCGTTTATAATGTTTCGTTTTATTTCCGTTGCTAGTCATCACTATCACAATTGCCCGCCGCGCTTCTTAAGCTGGAGCCAGGAAGCCGCAGATCCTCGCATTCCCAGACAAATATATTTACACCATACGCTTATAGAGATTAAAAGCAACAGAAAATGAAAATTGAGCAGATAATTAAAAAAACAAAGAACAAAGGAATTTCAAAGTGTTGGTTTTTTAAGCCCATTTACGGAGTTGCGAAACGCACCTAGTGGAAGCAAGTAATCTACTGCAGCCATAATTCAGCGAACACAATTCGCACGGCCCAGAAAACTTCGCTTACATCCGCATACTGTCCCGAATCACACTTTGACCCATGCATGTAAAAACACTCCATTTGCCCATGGCGAGTAAACTGGGCTTGTCTTCGGGAGAAAGAAAAAAAACGTAAAAGAAAGGACCACAGAGACAAAGAAGGAAGGAGTCAAGAGAAACCGAAACAGAAATAGTGACGCACTTCCCGCCACGGGATTACAACCAATCACGCTTCTGGGACGCAGACGGCAATCTTTTGCAGCTCCCCGTGGAATCTCGTTGCTTCATCCGTTAGCTTTCGAGGCAACTATAGTGGGGGTGGTGGTGGAATGGAGGAGTGTAGCGCTGCCATCCGCCAGCAGGCGGCGGGGCAATCGGAACAGCCGAGGATTCGGAAGCCGCTATTCTTCCGACAGGGTGTTCGAGCTGCCTTTTCTTGCATTGTTTTCGCTACACTTACATCGATCCGTACGAACGGACGGGCTTCTAGGCAGAGACAGAAAAGGGGGGGACGAGAAAAGGGAAATAAAGAAAATGATAATAGTCGCTGCGAGAGCCGGGATGGAGAAGAACGGCATCCCGAAAAAAAAGAAAACAAAAGGCCCTTCGCGAGCTCCCGAAGAGCAACTGTCGCAGAACGATGCTGACCGAGTTTCGTTGTTTCTGAGGCATCCATCACAGCATTGCAGTGAAGCCTACTCTGCGTCTGCTCCCCACTCACCTCCTTGCGTTTACCCTTCATCTCTCTATTTAGTATTGCGTGAGTGCTTTTTTTTTCTTTTTCGTTCGTTCGCCAGCTTGCTCGTTCGTTCATTTCTTGCACTCTGCTTCCATATGCCTAGCGCTCTCTTTATGCCTTGTCTCTGCACGCGTGCTTCATTCAATACCAAGACTTTCCTGTAGACGGCCATATTGCACAATCTTTGAATGTCTTACGAGATGAAGAAACGCCCAAAGTGCACAAATTCGCCACTGCTCTAGTATTCTCTGAGAAGTGGGTTTACGTAACATGGTACTTCGGTTCAGTCACGTCTTGCACAGTTACACTTACAAGACAGGTGTCTGTGCGCTGTGTGTTTTAGCCCATAAAAGCGGCTTCGGAACGTGGCACACAAGAGTTGTGAAGTGTTTCTGTTTCACCAGACCACTGGTGTCGCTTGTCACCAACCTAAATCAAGCGACACGAGAAAACGATTCTCGGTGGATTCAGAAAGAAATTAGGCGTTAATGTAGCTCGCCTGGCGTACTCTTCATTCAACTTGCTCCAATGCGACACGTAAATATTAATTGTACTAGACGTGAAACATTGGTAGACTGGAAATATTTTTTTTTGCCCGAAACCTCCGGAAACGCAAAGCGATTGCTATTGTTCATAGTTACTAAATGGTCGGCATTTCGACGCTGACACGAGGCGGCTATGTTATTCTACTGCCTATCATGTATGTTACGGGCAGTGGATGGCGCACTTCATTGACGCAACGAGAAACGAATGCGCTGATATCGCAAGTTCACGTTAATAGACGAAGCAACGATATCAATGCGAAGTAAAAGTGCTTCGTTGTGGAATCTCGAATGCTTCGAAGAGTCATCTAGCCATTAATCTACCATTAATTCACCCGCCACGGCGTTCTAGTCGCTGAGGCACTCGGCTACTGACCCGCAGGCCCCGGGATCGAATCCCGGTCGCGGCGGTGGCATTTTCAGTGAAGGCGAAAATGCTTGAGGCCCGCCCGTGCGCTTAAGTTTTAATGCACAGTGAAGAACCCCAGATAGTCAAAATTTTCGGAGCCCTAAACTGCGGCGTCCCTCATAATCATATGGTGGTTTAGGAGTGTTAAACTCCAGCAATTATTGTTATAATCTACCATTAATTCTGCCATTGAGAGGAACAATTTTGAATTGTCTGATCTTTAAACTGCAAGCTTGTGAACACCGTCAGTGGACGTGACGTGCTTAAGCATACTACAGGCATAAGAACGCCAATCGCAATCTGCGAGCACAAAGAAATCGGGCTGCGTTTACCTATACTCACCTCCGCGTAACGAATCACGAATTAAGCGCATGCATACGTACCCCGATATATAGAATACGAAGGGGACAACAAAAGACTTCTGTGTATAGGTAATTCGATATACGAAATAAATTAAAAATGTAGAAACAACATTTCGGAGATTTTGCAACTGTTTGATGTGGACAGTTATTCGATGCATGTGGGTTTGACCTATGCAGATTCGACTGTGTTACTTTTCCGGGATTCCAGAAACAACAGCATTTTAAGCCACTTTCATTTTCCCCGGGTATCAACAGTCGAGAAGAGTACGCCATATGCGAACACTGACATCACCAACCAACGAAGCTTGGAAGAGCTCATCGTGTGCCAGATTCCACCAGTTGCGGAAGCAGCGACAAATTGGAGAATAAAAAAAAACAGAAATCAAATAATGCACCATACGCATAGCATTCGTACTTCACCCACACTGCACAGGCGCATATGATCTCTCTCTCTGCAGCACTGTTTAATGGTGAGTGCTCCCCTGACCGACTGGCGTGCGTGGCAACTAACGAGCCAGTGGGATCCAAGCCAAGTCTTCTTCTTCCGCCCCCACTTCGTCTCCCCCCTAATAGCTCTCGACATCAGGAGCCGCGGACTCGTTTGGATCTGCGTGCGGCTCATTCGGAGCAGGCCTCCGTTATCTTTCGGTCCGGCGCTCTTTTGCATTTTTCCAGGGATGTTTCCGGCGACGAGAATCCATTGCCAGTACTCCGGGGACGAGTGGACGCTTAGCGAAAGACTGGAAAACAAAATATCGACAGCGAAAGGGGCGTATAGCGCGATAGCGAATGAAAAGCGGAAGACGGCGGTAGACGGCGATCAGCGACAATCGATACTGATGACCTTGAGATGAACTCCGAAAAGTGTGTCGTGGGTGCAGTTATCGGCACGTTTCTTACATTTGTTCGTCCCGGACTCATAGAAGCTCTCGTCTACGCTCTCACTCGCTTTTTTTTTTTGGGGGGGGGGGGGGGGGGTATTTGGCGTCCGGTTCTTTCTGAACATCGTTGCGGGCTCTGTTTGAATCTAAATGACGTTAGAGAAAAGGCACATAACCAGTCAGCTTCGAAAAATCGTTCCAATCCATTTGATCGGTCCTCGCAAAATGTTCATGGTCCGTTCTTGGCGTTCTCGTGCATTTGTTGTCCCGAAAATAGACAACAAACCACTTTGTTGTAACGCAGCCCTATTGTGTCGCGAACTGAACAGTATACTGAAGAACATCACAATGCGAAATCGAAAACAGCCATATGTAACAAACGCTGTCGATACGCGTACGGGTACAGGAACACACAACTCTCTATTGCGTCTCTCCCGCCTCCCACCTTACGGGAAAAAAATCCTATAGCGCAGCCTTTGAAAAACGCTCGGAACGCACACAGCAAACTCTCTTTTCCCCTACCAGATGTCGCGATAATACAAAAACACTAATAGTTATTCAAGACGACTGAATGAGTTTCGCTAGATACCGCGCAAGCGACCATTCGTGGTGTTCGGTTTCAGCACCTTGCAGATCGCCGCTACACATCCGCCACGATGATTATTCGAGATTCCGCCAGCATGACGCACGCCCTAAAAACAAGATCCCTCATTCTACAGCGTATGGATTTCTCACGCGCCCCACAGAAGCACGCCTCTTCCGTCTCCTTTTATAGATTCTGCTCTCACGTGTTCGGCACTCCACTTTGCGGCTCATTACCGAGTGACCCCGGGCTACACGACACGGCTTCTACATAATACCGGCAAGGCCGCGCACTTTCATCGCTTGCCCCTCGGAGACGTAACACCCAGCCTCTCGCGAGCTCACGTTCTATAGGCCCGACGAAACAGGACGCCCTAGAACATGCGGGTGCCGTAATATGCCCGCGTCGTAATACTGCGTGAAGAACGCTCAAGCGTCCCCCAGATCGGCGTGGCCTCGCGTGAACTTTGCCTTTCGCAACGTAGCCGCAACAACGCGCGAGCCGATTCGGCGATATCGCATCGCCTCGCTTTTCCGCGAAGCTTCACTGCGTGCGCAACGCCGAGTTCACGGGCAAGGTCAGTCCGATCAGCCTGGCGCATCGGCTTTCCTTTTTAAGCTTTTTTTTTACCCCTCGAAAATCCGGCGACGACGAACAATGGAGCGACGCGTCAGCACCGCCCAGTTTAGCGCACGATGCGAAACAGAACACCGCCTCCCCCCCCCCCCTCTTCTTCCAAGCCCTCACGCTCATCCACCTCAAGCTTCTTGCAAGCCCCCAAAGTTCCTTCATGTCCCGGCGTAAGACGTGCGCGGTGATTATAATTCATTTAAAGACGCAGTGTGTTACGGGGCCCCGACATGAAACACCAGAACCCTGCATAATCCCCGCCCCTCGGAAACAAGCCGTGGTAGCGAGAGAGGCGAGTCCACGTGCATAGTGAGAGGATGCATTCTTTGTTTGTTTTACCTTTACTTCTCGTATTGCCTAGCTTTAGCGTTGTATTTTTTTTTTTTGCGTTATTTGAAGGGATCACTGACCATCACGAAGCCGGCGGGCGAGCCGAACGTATCTAGTGCAGAGCGACGTCCGATGCGAGGTTCTTGAAGAAGGCTCTTCCCCTTCCCTGCCCCGGACAGCGTCAGCAGCAGTGGGCCGCCGAATTCGCCGGTTTTAATTAGCACGTAGGCATCGGCCGCAACGCCCGCTTTTGTAACGAGGAGGAGGCGACGCGCCGTTCGGGGGACGCAACGGATGTGGGCGTTGCGGGAACCGCGCTTCCAATTACGACCGATTCGGGGAAACGAAGAGAAAGCGGCGACCGTAGCAACTTTCCCTAGAGGCAACCGCCAGCCTTTTTTTTTTTCTTCCTTTTTCTAACCGCTCTTTTTCCTCCCAAAATCAATTCTTCTTTTTTTCTTTTCTGGCTTTCTCGAACATCTAGGCTTCTGCATACACATCGTCAGGGCTTCTACCACAAAGTCAACCATATAACACCAGCTTTCTGTGCAACCTTCTGACACAAAGAAATACATCTTAGACACTTAGATTCCTGGTTCAGGATGCTCCCTGGTTTTCTCTGAATGCCAGAAGAAAGTGGCGTGCATTCATAACAGTATATATGCCAGCATTTCGCTGTACCCTCGTTTTTAGCCTGCTTCTCTTAGGGCTCAATGTCTTTGGGAGTCAACTTGAGTGTTTGTTTGGCAACAAAAGACCGAGCACCAATCGAGTTCGCTTATTGACACGCAATCAGGCTATCACAAAAAAATATATTTAGCAATTATTACAATCCTAATCATAAATAAATATTATAGGATTCAAAATTCAAGCACATTATGGCAGTTAAACTATAGCGCAGCGCAATGCAAATGAATATCTTTTTCTGTTTACTTTTTATATACTGTGACGTCAGCATCACGGCTTCTTGGAGAGAGAGAATATAAAGAGAAGAAAAAAAAAGCAGGGAAGTTAACGAGAAGGTAGTATCTTCTGTGCTACCCGGCACTGGGGTTAGGGTATAGGGACTTTCTCGCCTTATATTGTGACTAACTCCATGTTTTCTTTGCCTCGCATGTGTGCTTTAAAGGTCTGCGTGGAGTGATAACTGAATATGTGCGTATACATATTGGCGCTCGTATTATGCGTCGAATATTACGGCATGTTACGGGCGAGCTCTGCAGCGTGCCTTCTCAGAAAGCCAGTGCCTCTTTGTTTCGCGCACTGACGCCCCTAGCATGCAGGACTGCATGCATGCAAGCTGGCGAGTCGGGCTGGCTCGAAGGGCGCACCACGCAGGTCGCGCGTACAAAAATGAACGTCCCCCCGTAATTCATTGTGTTAATAACCGGGCCGCGGCGCAAGACATGCAGGAAGCTATAGCTGGGGCTGCTGCCCACCGCGGTTCATTATCGAGAATTTATGCCACGCCGTATATCAGTGGAATTGATGCGGAGATAACGACAACCACCCTTCCTCAGGTCCCCCACTTTTCCATACACGTACGACGCACGTACGCCGTCGTTGGTGGCCGCTACGACGCGACTATGTCACAGTGAATACTGCCTGTGTGGCTCTTGCGGTGCTGTAATTGAACCCTTTTTCTAGCGAATCCACGAAGCTGCCCTTAAACGGACGCTTACAATTGCCCGATAAAAACCTGTGTTATGGTACGTGTCCCTACCTGAAGTTCTCGCCACCAAAATTACCCCCTTCGACATCAACCGAAATTTGAGACAAATTTCTATGACACGCCATCACGTTCTCAGTGAAAATATTCATTAGCAATGTAACATAATGACGCAAAGTTGTGTACACATTATGTCGCTAAAATTATGAGCTCCTCCTTGAGAATTAATAAAGTACTTTTTTCTGGTCGAATTAATTTAATTAAACGCGCCTGCATTCAACCGCTATATGCTCCTCCTCCACCAGCTTTAGGACTGTGATTTTCTCGGTCATTAGCCTATAATCATTCAGTGTAATTATTTGCGGAACAAACAAGCAAGCCAACAATGTGGTGGCCTCTGCTACATTTAGGCAAGAATGCTGCTGTCGCAGTAAGCTACTTCAGGACCAGTCATGGCCATTTAAATCGGAGCTTCCTTATGAGTCATATATCATTATGGCAACAACAAATAAAACATAGAAGTGCCTTTCTTCGAATGCTGCTGTCGCAGTAAGCTATTTCAGGACCAGTCATGAGCATTGAAAGCGGACCTTCATTTTGAGTCATATATCGTTATGACAACAACCATTAAACATAAAAGTGCTGTTCTTCATTTAAACCAGAATTTAAGCATTGTTAGTCTTGTTGAGTCCTGCATAGGGCGCTTTACTGTCATTGTGATCATGCCACATGAGATGCATGGATGGACAACAAGCCGGGCCCCTAAATTGTTCCGCACTTAAAAAAAGAATGAAACCTAAAACAATAAATGACTGAAGACCATTGTAGGAGCGCGCTTGGTGCATTACTTCCGGTTGTAGCACAACGCAGCCGTTTGAAATAGTGCTAATAACGAGGTAACAATCACCCTCTCCGCCACCGCTCATAAAGCACAATTACTTTGCGTTTCCCGCAGCCATAAATGTTTACGTGCGCAACTTTCAATGCGAGTTTAACCAACACAATATACAGGGTGTCCCACGTAACTTTAGCCAGAGCTTAAAATATGCCAGAACACGTAATTACGACGTGACTAAATGCATGTTAGTCGCTGTTGCATGGAGTTAATCACATATTTTTGTGTTCTGAAATATTGTTTAATTAGATATGTTTAATTATTTAACTTTTGAAGGAACGGAGATGGAAAGTTCATCTTATGAGCTTGTGTTGGTTCGTTCGCCTGACGTCAACTATGTTTCATTTATTCTTTTTCTACCCTTCCTCCTCCCCTTCTTAGCGTGCCCCTCTGTTCTGTTCTGTTCTGTTTTAACTGTTTTGCTGTGGAGAGGTTGAGGTGCCTATTGCCTCGGCTACTCCATATCACAAAGTTCTGCAGCGAAAAATAAAATAGTATTACAGAACGGTACCCAAAAACTAACAATACGGAAAAGAGAAAAAACATAATAGCACACTGAAACCAGTTCAAATATCATGCAATACGCAGTTTTCTTCGCGCAGCTCACACAGTCATAAACTACTTACACGCACACCTTACTAATCTAATGTCAGTATATATATGACCACATTTTATATAATACCCATCTCTGCAGCTGTCAGTCATAGGCGCTTGTCCTGCCCGGTCTCCACTAAAAAGTCTGTCAGGAAGATTATTGCCTTTTTCTGGAGATGCATCTCAGGCCATGGTCCAAGTAGTTTCTTTATTGTGAGGGGCCGTCTGTCCAAACTTGCTAATTTGTTCTTTAATTTTTCTCTTTCATTAACGTATTTAACGCACTTCAAAAGAATATGGCGAACATTTTTTTCTGCATGCCCACAATGGCATTCCGGTGAGTTGGATCGATGTATCTTGTGCAGGAAGCTGTTTGTGTATGCTACTTCCAATCTAAGTTGGTGGATCAATGTCTCTAGGTGTCGTGGGAGGTCTGTCGCTATGGGAAATTTTCTGTGTGGATCAACTTCATAAAGTACCGTTTCCTTTGATTTAGGGCTCTCAAACCACTTCTCCATCGAACAATGGTTAGCTCCTTGCGATATAAAATGTCGAATATCCGCCCCAGACATGGGATTGCGCAATCCCGTCCTTCCTTCAATGCTTTCTTCACGAGACTATCAGCATCTTCATTTCCCTTTATTCCAATGTGGCTGGGTATTCATTGGAATACGATGTTGTGACCCTGCTATGAGGCATATTCCACAGTTTCTGCGATACATTGTGCTATTTCATCATTTTTGTAAGGTGATCTCACATTTCTGATTACCTGATGAGCAGGTTTGCTATCAGTGCATATCATTCATTTTCGTGGCTCAGGATTCTCGCAGATAAGCTTAACTGCTTCAAAGATAGCCACCGATTCTGCTGTCGTCGATGAAGATTTGTGCGATAATTTGTACATCTTCTTTTTCTGAATTTCGGGTATAAAGACCGCACAGGCTGACGCTTCTTCTGTGCATGATCCGTCTGTATATATCTTCGTTTTTTCATTATGCATTACATGAAGCTGATGAAGTACCAACTGTGCCGCTACTAGAGGTGCCATGTCTGCTTTCTTCTCTATGCCGTCTATTTCACGGGTAACGTTGAGAAGTAGCAGAGTCCAAAGTGGTTTTGAAGGTTTCCATTGTTTAAATTCTGGTACTACTGCTTGAAATGATGATATAATATCCTGTAGTCTCGTTGCAGTCCTTTGTGTAAGTGCACCAGATAAAAAATGACTTTCACGTTGCGTGAAAATTCTAAATAAATTTCGAGATGTTTTTTAGTTCGGAGTACTGCCAAAGGTGCTCTCGAGCCTCCGCATACGCTAAAGCACTGGAAGTTGACCGTGGTAAACCCACACATACCCTCAAGCTTTTTGCCAATAACAAGTGAAGTCTCCTTTCGGTGGAGGCTGGTAGTCCGTGCAGTAGAGGCAGTGAGTAAGTTACGATGGGGCGTATCCAGGCAACATGTAGGGCTAATAACGACTCTGTAGTACCACCCCATTTGGCCCCGCAGAGATGCCGGAGGATTCGAATGGCCTGATTCACTTTTTGTTCCAGGGACTGGACATGAGGCGACCATGTTAGTCTCCAGTCTAAAATTACTCCCAAGAATTTATGAGTTTTAACCATTTGAATGGGCTGATTTTGCAGAATAATCTGGAAATTTCCAGGTATTTTTAATGTACACGGAAGTATGGCTGTTTTAGCTAGACTCAGTGCCATACCTCTTTTTTTAGAAAACAGTCTACATAATCCAATCCTTCTTGTAGAGTTTGTTGTACATCCAAAAACGATGTACCAGACGTCCATATACTTATATCATCAGCATATACTGAACATCTGATGTTAGGTGTAAGATTATACGGGAGCTGCGCCATGACTGCATTAAAGAGAGTAGAGCTCTGTGGCACTCCTTGGTTGACGACATGTTCTGACGTTGGGCCCTCCTGCGTAACAACAAAAATTTTCCGGTGCTTCAGGAAGTCAGCGATCCAACGCCGTATCTTGCCCTTGAATCCCTGTAACGCCAGGCCTTCCAGAACGTGAACGTGACTCACTGTGTCGTATGCTCGGTGGACATCAAGGAATACAGCGACAGTCATGTTTCCTTGCGTTCATTGGTTTTCCACATCTGTGACCTAATCCAGAATGCAGTCCATTGTGCATCTACCTCTTCTGAAGCCGGCTATGCTTTCTGGTAGTAGTTTTTTCATGTCTTGCCACCATAAAATTCGTTCATTGATCATTTTTTTCATCACTTTTGAAAAACAACTTGTCAAACTAACCGGCCTAAACGAGTCCAACTGCATAGGGCTCTTCCCTGGCTTTAGCAACGGTACGACTTTTGATATCTTCCAACTTTCCGGAACTTTTTCTTCTTGCCAACTTTTATTATAGATGCCCAATAGGTGTAATTTTCCTTTTTTGCACAAATTAGCAAGAGCAGCGTATGTAACACCATCTGTTCCTGGTGAACTTGTTTGTTTTACTGAATACAGCACATATTGGAGCTCCTCTGGTGTGAAGCTGTCATCCAGATCCGATGAACTGGTCGCAGAGAACTTTGTTACAACCACTGAAGCTGATTCTGCTGAGGATTTATATTCGCTAGTTTGGGCGGTCTCTCCATTTCTCAGTATAGGATCGCAAAATTCTTCGGCAGGGTGCCCCTCGTGTAACCACTACGGTATCCCTAGTTACCGGGTACCCTTCGTTAAGATCCTTCCATTCACCGTTGTCTTTCCCTCATGGGGAGCTACAGCTTTCTTTAAGACAGTGACGCTTCTACCAGCAATGCAGTTGGCGCTTGACCCGAACTTCCAAAGCTACATGTACCAGGGGCGTAACCGGGGAAAGGCACACTGGGCCCGTACTCCTCCCTCCCCCCCTTCACGCGATTTTGTTTTCGCCATAACAGAGTGCCCCCCCCCCCCTGAAGGAAATTCTGCCTAGACCTTTCCATGTACCAAATGAGCGACAGAGGGACACTTCAGCGCGTACCACATGAACTGACTGACGGACGAAGACAGACAAATTGTTGGCTGCACCCTATCAGTTCTACTCGTTTGCTGCTGAGCAAGATGCAGACACCGATGTAGCTCGAAGCGTGTCGCAACTGCTGGGCACCATCAATCCAGTTCTCACGAGTCATCGGAAGTGTGTTGCTTGAGAACTCTAGAGGAACCACCATGGCTTCAAGATGGATAAAATTTTGGGTGGTTTGAACCATGTATACAGGCTGCACAAGGCAACCAATGTGTTGCTGTAATTTAAGTCATGGGACCGACTCACCGTCTGGGATGTTAAGCGCAGAACTTCTGTTATTAATCTGCTAGAACAATGTCTTTCCTGTGTTCCTATCCTTGGCTTTTATTCCCCTTATCACCTTTCCCAGTGCCGGCTAGCGTACCGTCTTCAGCCATGGTTAACTTCTCTGCATTTCTTTCATTCCTAATCTCCCTCTCTTCAGGACAGTTTTGATTAGACACGCGTTTTCGTGTAGCTAGCCCTTTTTGTGCAATTTTGTGCGCCCAACTACTCTTTTAGCTCTTAAGTTACATTCCTTGTACTCATTTCTTCCTGTCATCCACATCCACCTTCGCCAGTGTAAAGTACCATAGAAACCTGCAGCTCAAAACTTCTCCCTGCCTCTCTAGCGAAGCAGGTACTTAATAAATAGTAAATAAAATAAGAAGTTAACCTCTCTTTCTCTAACTGCAGCTGCGTAAATGACCCTAGCATTTTTTTTTATTTATTAACGTCACATCAGTGTATGCCCCGCTTTTAAAGCTTTGGGCAAACATTAAACTAAGATTCCCTCCGCACCGATTCACGAGAATTCGTGGAGCCACTCGATCTTATTTTTCCTCCCAGCGGCGATAAAGTTCTTCGGACGAGATTCCGCGAACTTCAGAAAAATGGCCGGTTCGCGTACAACCATACCTTGTTTGCGGCTTCTAATTACTGTAATCTTGCACAACAACCATACGACCGCACGCAGGTGCAAGAAGGCAAACCGGAGTCAAGCTCATTAACTGGAGGCCCTCGCATCCATTCTCGCTTCCTTTAGAAAAAAGAACACAAAATTTACGTTTCCTTCGCGACGTTCAAACTCACCCGACCGGGACAAAGCCGTCCGGCTCAGGTATCGTTGGAGACGGGCTATGCAGACGGATGGGCTATCACGTTTCAATAAACATTTATAAAACGCCGGTACACAGGCACGCCTGAAACCATGCCCGCTGGGCGTAAGCCGGATGACTTCAAGGTCAGAGCTCGTGCCACGGATAGCTATCAATTTTATTTTATTTTTTTTGCCTTCACTTGTCGTGCGCCGTGTATGCGTCATACCGGTAACGCCATCGCAGTTCTCGAAACCCCGTCTTTTATTACCAGGCCACGCCCCCTCGAAGACGAGGCGCCAGAGCAGCCCCGAGTCCACTAGCGCTTCTGTTACACGAGATTACCTCGATCTTTGTATTTTATGTTTAAACCCTCGGGTTTCGCGGAAAAAAGCGTCGCGCACTCATTGTTATACGAGCGTGTTCGGAACGCCCTTCGTTACGGTGTTAGAGGTCAAAGAGGGCAGCTGAAACGGGCTATAGGGCGAATCCGCACATGCCTTGACAGGTCTGCCCAGGAGGCTATCCACGCTTCAGTAGTGGTCAGTAATTTTCTCTCTTATGACAAAGAGGGTGCCCTAGGGGAAGTAAATGCATGTTAACTGCTCTTTTAAGTGCCCTTGTACTCTCCCATTGCAGTGTGGCGTCGTCGCATCGCTATGAAGAACCATATATGCATGTCACAGGGATACGTGCTTGACTGGCGTGACGAGGTACTATGCACATAGGGTTCAATGCAAAAGCATGCGAGATAGATCGGCATTGCTTTGAGGACAACGTCAAGCTCTAAAAAGTGCGAGTGTTTCCGCAATTGTCCAGCATTCAAGCGTGGCCATCGATGGTTGTTGTGTCCAGAAGGAGTGGGAACGGTTCCAGTACTATAAGCTTTGCTAAGAGAGAGCGATAGTGATTTGTTCGGAATAAGCAAAATCGAACACTGTGTTTAGAAAGAAAAACGAGAAGTTATTCAGAGTGTGGCATACTCTAATATGGCAGAGCGGTGCGCATCTGTAGTAGTAATCGTTGTGTGGAAGGCAAAATTACTACAGCCAACTACAACTTATAAATATCTGGGTTTTACGCGTTTACGTAATAAAATTTTACGTAAAGTTTTATTACGAGCAACGTCATTTTGGAGGGCAGTGGAAATATTGACCTTCTGGGTTTCTTTAACGTACACCTAAATCTGAGTACTCACGGGTCTCAAGCATCTCGTTTCCGTCGAAATGTGACCGCCGGGGTTCGATCACGTGACCTTCGTAAAACCAGACAAGCACCATAACCACTGTTCTATAGCATCTACATTTTCTTTAACACGGAGGGCCCACCGAGACTTCAGTGACGTGTTTCCGTCACGGAAATGACATCAAAAAATGTACACGATCAGATGACAAAGAAAAGGAAGTTTCATCAGCCGAATCCACCACCTCTCGGCCCGTGACAACAGATGCCGAGCACGCTATCCATTGTGTCACGGTCACTTTTTTTTTTTCTTCTCACACGCTCTACAAGCTGTGGAAACGCGTCTTTTGTATCTACCACGTCCCTCTCAGAGTGCATTTGTTCGGAGGGGTATCGCCGGCATCCATCCTAGAGCGTAAAAGTGAAGTATAGTGCACCATGTCCATGGCTTTCGCTATTAGCTCCTGCAACATGTCTTTGCTACGCGTTCGTTCTATTCAATGCGTTTCCGAAATATGAAGTGAAATCTTGGCGACGCCTAAGCACACCGAGAGATGGCGACCTTCGCCCAAACGCCAGCCTCGCTGATAGCATCCATCCTTTTCCAAATACCTCTGCGACACGCGCCTGCCAACCAAGTTACCCACCCTGAGAAAAGTCGCGGCCGGGCTACAGAGAAAAATTGTGGGACAATCAAGCTTCACCTTTAAGAGTTGAACGTGATAGCGTTTATCAAGTCCCTGGTGCGTACTTGAAACTCTTATGGTGACGTTTTCGGTGATGTCATCACGTGAGCATTCTATTACATCATTCGTGTTGACCCAACTGACGGCCAATTTTCGTGTATGATGATGTACTGATACGCTGTTTCAAAATTAACGACAATTATTCTAGTGAACTAGAATAAATATTTGGATGTTTAGCAATTATTTTAGCAAATATAATATGAGAGTTATAGTATGACACATTTTATAATCTTTTACGATATTTTAAGAAAATTTCCAGAATATGATCACTAGACTAGCCGATTGTTATTATAGGCAAATGGCAAAATATGCTTGTGCATAAGACATTTCCTTGCGAGTGCAGGCTGTGAGACGATAGGGAGGCAATGCTATATAGGTTCAACGGCCCACATTCGTCGCGCAAGGTGACGCCATTTCACCGTCAGCGCAATCGGAAAAGACATGAACAGCGCTGCTGTTGCATTTCGAGTCACGACCTCTCGCCCATTAGTCGTCTCGTCGTTGTCGACGGCGAAGCGTCCGGAACTGCGAAGACGTGGGCTGCGACCCGCCGACTCAGCGAGATCCCGAACGAATCCCGCTGACGTCGCTTCAGCGACCCCCTCTCCCGCCAAAAAAGCGCGGCTTGGTGGAACGCCTGCCGGCAAGAGCGATCGTGTCCATATTACAGCGCGCCTTGCAGCCCATAGATCACAATTACGGCGACGAACTGCAATTTCCTTTCACTGCCTCCGCTTCCCTTCCTTCCGCTTCCTCTGCGCGGATGCTGCGCTACTGTTGCTGCTGGTCGCGCTATATAGCCCTATTCCACGTTTGTATACAGTGGTAGGTGCCGTCGACATAGTAAGGCGCTTGTAGCGACGTCCCGGCGCGTAGGCTCCGCTCAGCCCAAAGCTTAACACCACCCTCTATAATCACGTGACAACTGGCACTCTCGGGGGCTCCCCTACGCACTGCGCTCGGAGCCAGCTTTGGTGGCGAGCTTTGGGCTGGGCGGAGCTTACGCACCGTGGCGTCGCTGGAAGCGTTTCACCACGTGGATGGTGTCTACCACTGTTTATAAACGTGGTCTACAGCACGTGACTTTCCACCGTCGTCCTCAAAACTATATGTTTCGCACGCCTATTCACCGTTTAAAGCTAGAAAACTAATCGAAAATATACAACGCTGCAGCGCACCAAACTTCTTTTTCACAACACTGCGTGTACGCAAAGCGACACTCGCCTAGTAACGTGATTGGGTACGGGAAATCGCTTCCGGGGAAGCATCGGGAATGGGAAAGCGAAGTTATCATTCAGCCGGAGCTGGACAAACTTCCCACCGGCGGGGACGCTTTCCTCCTGAGAAATTTGCATTCGTTTCCTCGTAATGTATCACTATCTGAGGTTCTGCGTACCAAAACTACGACGGGGTTCTGCCGTCTCACCTCCATCGCAATTCACCTCCATCGCTTTACCGTCTCACTTCCATCGGCTTGGATCAAACCCGCGTCCTCCGGATAAGCATTGATTTCCGTGTAGCCACGAGCAATATAACAGCATCAGTGGCAATTTTTACTTTTGCGTCAACATGACAAAGTGATTAGGTCAGAAACACGCTTGTAGATTTCTTTACCACCAAATTGTCGAAAATTTTGACCCGCCGCCGTGTTCTCGTAGTTTCGTTGCTCGAATGCTCCCCCGAAAATAGCAAGATCAAATCCCGGCCGAGGCGGCTCCATTTTCACCGCAGGCGATAATGGTTGAGGCCCATGTGTTTACATTCGGGTGCACGTTGAAGAGCCACAGGTGGTCGCAATTTTCACAGCCCCATCACAGTGGTGTGTATCGTAGCCGCATCGCAATTCATATCAAGGCTTTTTGTTCGCAAGTGTTATCAACTAGTTGGCTTGTCACTTTCACTTATGATTTAACCACGATCCCCCTGGCTGATGCAGGCAATCAGAAACAGTTGTATTGTAAAAAAACTTCATTTTTATAAAGCACTAGCATAACAGAAAGCGACAGAAAGAATGGAAATATATAACTCATGAGAATCTAATATAATGGCAATACATTGGTGATCTCATTCTATACGAACATGTTTCGACAAATTATGAAGGCGAAGCCACGCTTATGCAGCTCTTCAACAAGAAAAAAAAAAGAAAGAGAACTAGAGCTGAAAATATTTCGTCTTACCAAAGCACCAATTTTCCGAGAACGCCACACAACCTAAAATCAGATAAAGTCAACCACCAAGCAATCGCAAATGATTTTTTTTTCGCTAGAAAACAGTTACGAACAACCTTTAGTTGTTAGTATATATATATATGATGAAGCTGTCCACTGTCTGCTTCTTGTTTAGTTTTGTTCAACGCGTGCGTGCGCGGCATCGTTAGGAACATGCATGCATTAGCGTTATGGCCACCGCAAGTTGCAAATCTGTCCTCGTATCGGTTCAAGTCCGGCGAATGACCTTTCCTGCATAGAATAAGATGTCGTGGGGCCGCAGTATATATAGCCTGATAATATCGCGAGTGAGCCAAATCCCTCGGACATTGCTGACCTCTGACATTACAGGTACGAAGCTATATGGGAACAAGCAAATCACGTTTGAGGCGAGTAACCCGACTCTACGGGAAGCCAACGCCGAAAGTACTAAAACGAGAAAGAATGAAAGAAATCAATTTTCTAGACGCAGTCCAATCAGTTCTGTGCGCTTCTCGACGCAGTCCCTATAGGTTAAATACAGGATTATACAGGTACGGGAGTTCTATTTTCGTACGTATAAATCGAAACGTTATAGAACAAGAACGCTTCCGGCTATTCCATTTCGCTCGGCACGACGCCAGAGCGGACTGCCTCCACCATAACGGTTCTTCCTTCTCATATTCCTCGAGTTACTGTAAATACCTGCTACAATGCATGCAGTTAGAAAATCAATCCTCCACTACTATGGCTTGTTTTTCTTGTTTTATGTAATATATTTTCCATACAAGTAAGATATATGTCCCCTATTAGGCGGATCACGTTAGCCGTGGCCTCCTTTAATGCAAACTATACTTTCATGTTGCAACCCAAGCTCTCTGGCCCCTACGTTAATGTTGCCGTAAGTGTATGCGTACAAGCGGATGGGTTCGCGTGGTGAAAAATAACGTGCACGTCTACTTGGAATAACATTTTTTGTGGCAATTATAACTTCACGTCACTCTCGTCACCATACTCCTGCCTTGATACACCACTAATCGCCCAACCAGTTTCCATCTTTGCGCGGCCCACGGGTGTGTCCGTACTCACGAAACAGGCTCTCTTGCTGAATCTGTATCTGCAAGTGCAGCAACCAGTCAACCGTGGAGTTTGGACTTATTATACGGTATACTAGAAACGTCGGCCTTGCCAGTCACCGAAAGCCAGTCCAAATTGTAAAACCTATACGTGAACGGGACCGACATAATATACATCACCGGCTGGCGTATCGACCTGCATCGTGTACAACTGTTCCCGAACTACGACCTTTCCCATCCCAATTTTTCGCTTAACGGAAGCTATTACTGTATAGCACAGCAGAACGCACGACCAACTGCGTCACGTCGATCGCTACACAGCAACCTGACTCGCGAACAAGGCACACCGGTCCAAGAATGGTAGATGGGGAAGAGAAGAAGGGGTGCACGTAATTTCCCGTATCGCGTATTGGGGAAACGTGAATCTCCCCCGGCGGGACTATCGGTAAATGCACGCGAGATGCATACAGCATGCCGTAACCATCAGGGAAACACCATATATACATCCGAACGAGACAGCGAATGTAAAAGCAACGGCCTCCCACTACCCGGAAGCGCGCGAGTCGGTGCAGTTGTACGGCCTCCGTTCCGTTCGATCAGTACAGCGAGCGCCACTTGGGCTTCCCGACACGAGGGGAGAGAGGGAGAACTGTTCGGCATGCGGGCACGTTGTCTAACCGGGAACACACGAATGCAGAGTCAGCACTGCGGGCGGCGCTGCGGACCCGGTGTCCCAGCGGGGCGACCCGCGGGGCACAATCGGAAAAGGGCACACGCGCGCTCAATGTGCCCCGTACGCTGTGCAGTACAATGCACGCGTGGTGTATATGTATAGCAGGTCGTTGCATAGCAATGGCGCGAGTACGCCCACCACTGGTGAGAGAATACTTCGAATTTCGGGGGAGACAAGTGTTTTTCAGGCCGAGAAACCACTTCATAAGTACGATAAAGGCCGTATGGTGATCGAGGATTCAAAGCGTCGTAAGTGGGCAAGTTGTATAAGTGACGCAAGTGTATACCCCGTGGAGCTAATTAAGGCTGCCCACACGACACCTTCCTAGAGCTAATTAAGGCTTCCTACCCGACACCTTCCTTGAGCTAATTAAGGCTGCCTACACGACACCTTCATGGCAAGATGGCTGCACTTATGCAACCACTTTTGAGATGGTTATACATGCAGGTAAAATATTAAAATGCTTGTTTTATCTACCTGCGCCATTTTATCCGAATAATGCGGTGTGGCCATTGCGGACACAACTATGTCTGGGTTTCTGGCCGTGTAAGAAAGCTATATTTCCACAGTTATAAAGCCCCTCGAGCACAAAATTATAAATAAGCTAATCGCAAAATACAATACACCCTACAAATACTCAAACCACAGCATTTTTTTTCTATTTCTTTGTTCGCGTGGGCGAGGATCAGCCAGTTTTTCATATTCTATATTTCCTACTATTTATGACAATAAGTACATGTTAGAGTCTGAACGCCCTAAAACTACGATATGGTTATGAGAGGCTCTTTAGTGGAGGACCCCGGTAATTTAGTTGATCTGGTGTTCCTTAAAGGGAAACCAAGAGCAAAACGATTTTCCGCGTATAAGTAAAGTGTAATTTCACAATCTCAAAAACACCACTCTTAACGCGACGCGACGCGTATATAGTAAGCGAGAAAATTTGCGAAAAGGAAATCTGGGTGGAGGCGCCACCTTGAAATTCCCGTGCCAAACACTGTGACGTCATCAACTTTCGAAGGCGTCTACTGGGTCCTATAGCTTCTAATCGGTAAGTATGAATGACATTGTAAACTGCGGATTCCATACACATAGCATACGAAGCTTAAAAAAATTGATCGAGTCAATGCCACGAAAATTACACAAGTGCACTTTAAAGTTTCTCGCGTCACGCGCAGAGATTTTGACCCGAACTTTAAAAATCAAACTTCCACCTTGATTTTCCCCGGTAATGGTGAACTTACGATGTACTGAAACGTATGGCATTGCAGTTCTCAGAGTGCAGTTTGTCAATATCTAAACCAAATCATTGTACACCGTCCAGTGTACAATGTCAGTGTCCCTTTAACCTGCACCCGAATCTTACAGCAGGGCGCTCTAGCACTTCGCCACCATTTAAATGTGGACGGGATTCAACCCCATGACCGTCAAGTGAGCAGGAACTGTACGAAGAAACACAGCAACTCCCCGACGGCTGCTCCATTTCCCATTCACCGGGAAGGCAAAATGCAACAACCGACCGACTCCGATTTCTGACGTTCCACACCATATTTCAACAAGCCGAAATATTCCTGAGAACCACTCAGCCATGGCAACAGTGGCACAATGATTTTCAAACAATGCTCCTGCATACTGCGTTCAAAACCTCCTGCGTATTTCCTCATGAATTCACGCCGCCACTGCGGCCTTAAAGATCTCAAGTTTACCTCTTTTACCTCGCCTGTTGCTTTCTTTCTCCTGAATTTCGCGCTTTTAAACTGGGACATTTAAATACACATACCTGCATTCCTTCTTCCTGCTTTATTTATTTATTTATTCTTTTTTTTTTCTTTACTTTGAGCTATCTACAGACATTCTGTGCGCGCATGTCAAATTTCCTAATTCCCTATGCAGGTCCGCGGACGCGAACATGTATACACTTCTTTTTCGCAAAAAAAAAACGTGGCCGCCCATCGAAGCTTGCATTATTCATGTCAGAAATAAAATTCCGTCGGCGCTTCGCGAAATTACCGGCGCAGCGAAGAGCAGCTGCACGAGGAAAACGCACTTTCGCGGATTCGCGTAACGCAATAGGTTCACCGCCGAAGCAGCCGCACTTCAAGAACAAAGGAAGAACGGCGAGTGTTTCTTTTTGTCAAAGTCCCGAAACTGAACACTCCATACTTCAACTTCGTTCTCCGCTGTTTTTTTTTTTATCTCTCCATTTTTTTCTCGGTTATCATAATTCGTCGGCCCTCTTGTTCTCGGCGCGATAGTATTACAATTTTCCTTCCTTTGTGCGGCGCTTTGCGTGCCTTTCGCCGCGTTTTCTGTATGGCATTTGGTTACACCAATTTTCAGAAGTACATGCCTCGCGTATAGTTGTGCTTTTCGGGCAACGTTTGGTCGATAACATGGCAACAGTCGAAAGCAGGAGGAACCTGTTGGTTGTACCTAATACGTGCCCATGCGAATTTTGTTTCAGTAATAGAAACAACACAAGCCTATCAGCTTTCTTTGACTCCGTGAGTGTTTTTAAATTTTGTATCTCTTTTCCATCAGGTAATCTTACGGTTACCATCTGTTAAGCGAGGCTGGTGTTGCGACGTGCATTTATGACATTCAGATCAAAGAATGCCACTTGCCTTGCCGATGTTTGTTTTTTTTTTCTCTTTCTTGCCTTTTTCTCGGTTCTCATGCGTTATCGAGTTGCCTTTATTTGCCTGGGGGCTAAAGTTAGTTAATCGTGTTGTTTGCGACAACAGAGAAAATGCTCCTTATAAGAGTATGTGTGCGTGTGTGTGCGTGTGCGTGCGTGTGTGCGTGCGTGCGTGTGTGCGTGTGTGCGTGTGTGTGTGTGCGTGTGCGTGTGCGTGTGCGTGCGTGTGCGTGTGCGTGTGTGTGTGTGTGTGTGTGTGTGTGTGTGTGTGTGTGTGTGTGTGTGTGTGTGTGTGTGTGTGTGTGTGTGTGTGTGTGTGTGTGTGTGTGTGTGTGTGTGTGCATTGAGGATTGCAGACAGTTACTTTTACTACAGAGTATCCCTGAAAGTGCACACAAAGACGCAGCATCCTCATTGTTATCTATGATTTTTGGCATTAGCGTATCTCTTCGAACATCTCCAGACATGTTACGCAATCTATACATAACAGACAAGCTTCGACATAGCATAATTTTTCTTTATTTGTTCGTTTGCTTCCGGGCATCATGGAGAAAAGTACCGCAGTGCATCTGGCAGAAGATTGTGCGACGTTTCTTGAACAGACCTGCGTGCATCGACAGCAGTGATAGGAATGCAGCTAAACTGGTCGATTACCGCCAGCTTCTACAGCCACAGAAGGGAAATCATAGCAGACAGTGTCACTCTTCCACTACAGCAGACATATTCGTGTGCACATTCCTGAACCGAATAAATAAGGGTAAGGAAAGATTGAGGCAAGCGAACGTTTCGCTCCATCTCAGCCCCAGATCTCACACCGCAAAACAGCCAATCTCGTCCATGCGCCATTCGTCCAATCGCCGCTCGTTTTCACGTACAAAACATCCGTAGATGCAGCACCCAAGTCTCCATCGGAGAGACCACACACCACGAGCCAAAACAGGATTCGGGGCGGGTGTCATAATTCCACACCTGTGTCGTAGAATGCAGGGAGGAAGAGCGGAGGGACTGCCGATTCCCGCCCGAGGCGACACAACTCGGATAGGAACTGTAACGCACGCACACAGACATCGACAGGCGGCGCTCGAGGCTAGAAGCCACCGCTCTCCTCACGCCGGATCCATCGGCTGACTCTCTCTGCGATTCGTCAGCGGGGAGACAATAATGAACCGACGGGAGGCACGCCGTCGGCATATATAGGGGCACACATACACAAAGGCGCTCCCTGTTGCCCTCACTAGGCCTGAGGGACCAAACGAATGGGTGACAACACCGAGAACAAATTAGGAGCCGGAAGGAAAAAAATGCGAAATCAAAACTGAAAAAAGAACTATAGCTACGGTGAAAGTGTGCCCCCCTCTCGCGTTTTGGTCCAATTCGTTTGCAATTTGGGCCCCGCTTGAGGAGTGAGCGACCAGGTAGGTATGCCACCGCCTCGAGAAAAAAGAAGACCCTCACCACGTGTGTTCCATTTTTTTTTTCTCGTTGTTTCTTTTTGAGCGCGACGAAGCTGGTTTATCTTCGTCGGGAGCACACAAGTTGCTGAGCTCCAACCAGGCGCACGCATTTATCGCGCGGGTCGTTCTTTTTTTTCTCCTATTAGAGTCCGTCTGCGGTGGCGGCTTTGGTGCTTGCCTCAAGCACACCCTCAGCGCTTTATCTTTCGATTTCACTGTTTCATCTGAGTCGCTTATCTTTACTGCGGAATAGGAGCCCCGTAAGCGGCGCCTGCGCCTCCGGTAACATCGCGTGCGAGACTGGCTCGAGTTTCTCACGTACGCTGGTAGGGCTCAATCGTGTATGTCTATACGTGCGGTATGCTGCTGGTCGTGTTTGCGCGACAAGGTTTTCCAACGTACAGGACGTTTACCTCTCTCGGTGCTGTTTAGCTAGTATTTCTTGTTCCTTTAAGCTGCATCCGGTCGGTGGCGTGGTTGTTAACAGACAGCCGCCGAAATGGTATAGACCTAAAGAGAGCACGACATTATCGTGTCCTTCCCTGCACTCATAAGACTTCCCTGGACTCCAAGCAGCAAAGCGGTTGGGTGGTATCGAATCCAGTACATCCAATACAGGAGGTACTGGATTCGATACCGTGTGCCAGACGCCGATCCATCAGTTTGTTGGAAGAGTACCCTGATCTTGCCTTCAGTTATTGTTCCTACCCACCTCAATGGGTGCCTACCAATCAAATAGATACAAGGAGACTTCAGGGTGGTGCTACAGCAGTACAAAGCATTAATCTCTTTTTTTTTTTCAGAGGCATGAGCAAAAATAATCTATATCAGCCGCTTTTAAGTAGTAAAATAATGCCCCAAAATGACGAGTTGGGGCATTTGGTTTACGTTGATGTACGAATGTTAGCGAATTTACATGCCAATACCTCAATATGTTCATTGGCAAGGCACGTAGTGCGAAGGCAAGATAACCGCAGGCCATTAAGAATCACAGTCTACATTCCAAGAAAAGGCAAGCGGTTGAAGAAGAGACAGAAAGTTAGGCGGGCAGATGAGATCTGGAAGTTTGCGGGCATGAAGTGGCAGCAGCAAGCACAGGAACGAGTTGACTGGTGGAACATGGGAGATGCTTGAGTGCTGCCGTAGGCGTAGTCAGGCTGATGATCATGATGGTGCTCATGATGATTTGGATGACGGTGCCGACCTCGGTAGGATTACAAGGCTCCGGGAATTTCAGCTATCTGCATGGTGTTTCTTTAACGTGTACTGACTTAGCGCAGTACCTCGGACCTCTAATTTAGCCTCCATTGAGATACAAACCACCGCTATACCGAGACCAAACGCGAGACCCTCGGGTCAGCAGCTGAGCTCAGTAAACGAAGTACCACCGTGATCAACATTAATTAGTACAGTATACTCAGTTCGCACGGATGGCATGACGCTGAAAAGAAGGAAAGTTAAATTCGGGTGCATTACTTCCCAAAAAAGCGATACGATTGTGAAGCACGCCCCGCCGCGGTGGTCTATAGGGGCTAAGGTACTCGGCTGCTGACCCGCAGGTCGCGGGATCAAATCCCGGCTGTGGCGGCTGCGTTTCCGATGGAGGCGGAAATGCTGTAGGCCCATGTGGTCAGATTTCGGTGCACGTTAAAGAACCCCCGGTGGTCGAAATTTCCGGAGCCCTCCACTACGGCGTCTCTCATAATCATAGAGTTGTTTTGGGATGTCAAACCCCACATACCACCATCATCATCGTTGTGAAGCACGCTGCAGTAGAGACAAACCAGCCTGACTTTAAGATATGTGGTTATTTAACCTGCACTAAAATCACATTCTGGCATGTGGCCGTCATGGCCTTAGAATTACTATTAGGCTGACGGAGCATGAAGCGGGCGACGAATGCAGTGCAGGAGTGGATGCTTTATTTCAACCCGCGTGTAGCCTCGTTAAAGCCACCGACAACGCTAAATAAATAAATAAATAAATAAATAAATAAATAAATAAATAAATAAATAAAAATAAATAAATAAATAAATAAAGTGCGCCCAAAGAAAAAGCGCAGCTACGCTTTATTGGGTGCAATACCAAAAGCTTCTCAGCTTTCCGATTAGGAAGTGTTTTGAATGTTATCGCTTCCGGCGACTTGTACTCTGTCTTAGTGCCAGTTTTAATGAAGCCGTTGCCATGACGTCATATATCATGTATCGGCATCATGTATGTCTCCGTCACCCGCGCTGGAGTTTTCGTCTTGCAGTTTATCTTCATCCTCACGATGCGTTAAATACATTGTACAACGTCAAGGGTCCCAAAGCGTTGGGACGTACTGCACCGCGATCCTTGAGCAATTAATTGATGAAAAAATAGTGGAATACAGGGCAGCTAATGAACAACAATAAACTGAGTGACGACACTCATAAAAAAAGCTAATGGAAATGGTATACAAATACACGTTCATGGCTAATTTACATGACTACAGATCGGCAAAGAACTATTAAAGTTAGTCAGGTGGTAAACAATTAATTATTTAGGACTTAAATGAGTGTGACGTAGATAATAATTTAATTCTATATACGGTAGGCTGTTCCGAAGCTTAAGCGCGCGAAAGAAAGAAGTCATTTTCCTGAAAGTAGCATGGCATAAAGGAAAGAGCTCAAAAATAGGTCTTGCCTGCTTCTGTCAAACTATTGACAAAACTTCCATTCAGGGGGGAAACCTCAGCAGCTATAGTTCCTCATCGAAGCTGTAAAAAAAATTAAGTTGCACCCCCCGTGCGCCTTCATACGCTTAACAGAAGAACAGACGGCCAAAGAAAACATTGTGCGATGTATGGTCATATAAATTAGTTAGAAATACGTCATCTTCATAGCCGGTGGTTCAGGCTTTCAGCCATTTCGCTGATTTCCTGCAATGGAGATCCCATAGGGCAGATCTTCATTGGCGAAGCCAAGCAAACGAGTTCAGACCCCCCCCCCCTCCCCCTTGACTAGAATGCGCCTGGGGAGGATGCGCCGGCCATTTCGAACCTTGCCAGATGATATGTAAGGTTTAACGCCCCAAAACCACCATATGATTACGAGAGACGTCGTAGTGGAGGGCTCCGGAAATTTCGACCACCCGGGGTTCTTTAACGTGCACCCAAATCTGAGCACGCAGGCCTACAGCATTTTCGCCTCCATCGAAAACTCTACCGCCACCACCGGGATTAGACCCCGTGACCAGCGGGTCAGCAGCCGAGTAGCTTAGCCACTAGACCACCGCGGCGGGGGCGAACCTTGATGGTTAGACCACACGTAACCCTACCTAACCATCCACATTAATCGCAGGGACTATTGTGAAAGATGTGCCTAATAAAACCATAATCACGCACACAAAGGAAGCAAGATGGATACGCATTAGAATATGAATCAGCCATTTGGGATCCCGAACATGCTTACATCATAAACGACATTGAATCACTGCAAAATCGTGCCGCTCGCTTCATATTTTCAGATTATTCACGTCATTCCAGCGTCACAGCACTAAAACGCCGAGCAGAACTACCCGAACTATTCCATCGTCGCAAACTTGCACGCCTATCACTTTTCCATAAACTTTATCACCACGTGTCACTTCACAGCGATTTCTTCGAGCCACCTGCCGTTATTTTTCCTCGCCGCGATCACCCCTACAAAGTTAAACGCTTAAACTGTAACTCATCTGCTTTTTCCAAGTCATTCATTCCGCGTACCACAATCGATTGGAATAATCCACCATCACACATTGCCTTAGAAAAAAACGCCACGAAATTTCAAGAACTAATTCAAAATACTGACATCATCTAACTTTTGCTCTTTTACTTGTTTTTCCCTCTTTTCTATAACGTGCAGAGCACACGTGTAGTATTTTTACCTTGTTTTCAGCTTATTTGAGGTGTGATGAGTGTGTGTATATTTTTTATTCGTTTTTGAGTGTACGCTTTTTTTTTTCAAGTGTATTGATTATTTTTTATTGCATTTTCATAGGTTGTTCACTGTGTACTTATCTGTATTCCAATGATTTGTTGCCTATTCTTTTTTCTATTTTTGCTGTCTTTGCCAATTACTTGTTATAACATATATCTCAACCTTAGTCTGTATTTAATTTGAATTTTTTGACCTTTTTTTTGTTTTTGACGTTTATTGTTTGTAATTTTGCTCATGTAACCCCCCCTATGTAATACCCTCTCACGAGGGCCTTTAGGGGTATTATGAATAAATAAATAAATAAATAAATAAATAAATAAATAAATTGCCACCACTAAACCTCAACGCCGTGTTTCCGTCCCAGACAAGGTTACCGACTGATTATTTCTCGACCTTGCCTAGGCCAAAGGGTCTCGAGAGGACCACGTCCAACGTGGCAGGCACAGAACGCGCGTATTAATTCGGCACGCCCGCTATCCTCCTGGGCTCCCGAGCAAGATCGGGCAGCATTGCCACCGCCTCTCCTTCTTCGAGAGGGAGTTGCCCCTACCCCCCGTTCCTTTTTGCATGATGATCGCGTGACCTACAGCTTCGTGTGAGGCCTGCTGGCACGCTTGAGAAAAGGACGCGATCGCTGGAGCCTAGGTGAAGCGAGCGAACCATGTGATCGCGCCACGCAACGCGCGCCTCGAATTTCCCAGACGCCTTCCAATCGATCAGGACTCGCGCAAAGCCTGCCGCCTACATTTAGCCTCGGTACAGGACGCGCTGTGTTTTTACAGTTTTTTTTTCAAAGTTGTTGTTGTTTTAAAGTCCGAGAACTGGGGAACCAGCTCCAGTTTCAGCGATGACAGGTCGGAGGCGATGCAGAACACCGCACGGTGGCATGCATGCGAGACAGAAGAAAGAAGCGGCGTCGTCAACAACTCCTCGAGGATTAGCCTGGCTTTGTGTCTAAGGCAGCTGCTTGAGCACGGAGCGCATCTGTCTCGCGCACGCGATTCTACAAAAAAGCGCAGCGGGAGTCGTTTGCTGCGTTAATTAGATTATGAAGCAAAGCTTCTTTCCCTCCCAAGTCAATCTGTCTCGTTCATTAAGGCAATAAAACGAAACTATGCAAAAAAATACCGGTTGATAATGGATGGAAACCCATGACTTCTTAATTATTTGAATTATTATTATTATTATTATTGTTATTATTGATATTATTATTATTATTATTATTATTATTATTATTATTATTATTATTATTATTATTATTATTATTATTATTATTATTATTATTATTATTATTATTATTATTATTATTATTATTATTATTATTATTTTGATGGTGGTGGTGATGATTGCGGGAATTTTACGCGCGAAAACCAATATTTTAATAGAACGAGCTTCGCAATGGGTGATTAATTTCGACCAAACAGGTGTTGCATAACGTGCCCCTAAATCTAAGTACACAGTGGTTTTTGCATTGCGTCCCATTCGAAATGAGGTCACCGTGCCCGGAAATGTAATCCTCAACCTCGTGTTTGGATATTCCTTATTTACGTTCTCAGTTATTAGCTGAGTAACGAAACAGGAAAGGTACACGAACGCGAAGCGTTATTAACTCTCCACCTTGAAATGATGCGTTAACAATGACACACGATAAATACAAACGCGAAAAAGACTCGAATCGAGTCCACATGATTTTTGTTGTTGTTGTTGTTTTAGTTCATGTTTCCTTAAACCCCGTTGTTTGTTCTTCGCGCCGGAGCGCACAAGGCAGGGACGATCCGTGTGTACGAACAAGAGGACGTTGTACGGCGACCTTCTCCAAATGCCATTTGTCAAGTTGAGGATTGCTCAATCGGGAGAGAGGATTCTGCTAGTATAGCATGCAGTAATTTGGGAGTAACTCAACCAACTTCTAATGTAGAAGACAAAAATAAAGTGAGAAAAACGCTAGGCAGTGCAATCCCGCGCTGTTCAGCCGAGGACAGTTGTCTGCCCAATTTGTTGCGTGAAGCGAATAAGAAAATCATTCAGGGTAGAGTTCGCAATAAACGAGTTCAAGAGCCGAGGAAACAAGTTTACTTTGTCTCACAGTTGCGTGCACTATAGGAACAGCGTAACCTATACAAGTTCTGGTGACGTACCAAAAAACAGCCCAACCTCGGCTTTTGTAAGGTGGATGTTGGTTCCTCGAAACTCGGTGAGCCAAATTGAATGACCTTTATTTCATAGTATACTCCTGACGCAGCGAAGCCTGTAATGCAACCAACCGAGAAAACGTACTGCGTTAGTCACGCTCGTATTGACGTATAAATGCTTGAGCAGCTCGTACGTAGCACAGCTGCAGGCAACTATTAGTGCGGGAGGTTCGTGCGCGTGTATAAAGGACCCGTTCTGGTTTTCGAAGCGCATAGCGCACCGGATGGAAGGCGGGCTTCTAAAAACGGCGCAGCGCCCGACGCATAGCGAATGCATTCCGGCGACCGTGCGAGCAGCTTCACGGACCACGGCGCAGTGACTATCCTCGCCGAGCTCGGCGATTGTGTGCAGCGAGAGCAGGGCCACATGTATACGGCGGTCTAGTCCATCTGTAGAGTGAGACTATAGAGTCTAAGTGCTGTGCGAATATAAAGGCCTGATGTCTTGTCTAACGCCAAAGCAAGGAGAGAAGATTGGACGCAACCATACGTTCTATCTATTCATATCAACCAGCGGAACGTGTTGCCATTCAAATTTGTAAGTCAAATATACAATTTTTGTACTATTGAAATGATGTATACGAGAGTTTGACGCCTTTATGGTGGCACCCGGTTGCCCTTTCTCTCTTACAAAATAAAGCATCGGGACGTGTCAGCTAATACGTCTTTACCACGCCTTCAAAACATGGCGAACCAATAATACTCAAGGCACATAGGAATATCAATATTGCAAGTGACGGACACGAAGAACCCAAGTGATGATGATCATGTAAAGATGATGAAGTGCCTGATGAACGCCCGCAGTGTATACTATACTAAAAAAAAATAACAGCCCAAAATATGTCACAGAGTGGGAGACATGATGTGCAAATGCACTATACAGTCCAACAGCACTTCAGTCACGAATATTTGAGCAAGCGTTGCGGTATGTGACCTGTGTATGCATGTACACGGACAATGTCGAAAGTACTATATGGTTTGAGATACATGGGTAAACACGCAAGGTGCAAATAATTACACACAACTTGAAACGCGTGATCACAACGTAATACATTTCTGAACACATAACTAGATATTTTCGTGCTATGATATTTAACGAGATATGACTTATACTAATGCTTCGTTTAATTCAATTATGTCGCTCTTGATTTCAGAATTTAGCAAATAAATGTAGTCATTTATTTAACATGTGCGTTACGAACGACACTGAGAAAGGGGAAACGATGATGATAGCTCACGTCTTTCGTGCCAAGACAACGATATGATTATTAGGTAGCACGTAGTGAAGGGCTCCACTGATTTCGGGTCATAAAGTGTTCTCCCACGTGCACAGACATCACAGAGTAACAGGGCCCCAAGCATTTAACCTTCATCGGAATACGTCCACCACGACAGGGATCAAACACGTGGTCTATACGGTCAAAACCCAAGAGAGAGATAAAACGAGAAAGAGCTAGTACGAAGCAGCAGTCTAACTGGCGTACTTCCAGTCCTGTATCGTAAACGGGAGGTCAGGGGGGGAGAAGGGGGGAAGGGGGGTGTTGGAATGACATCAGCATGTTAACTCATCGCAAACCCGGCATTTCAAGTTTTCCCCTACTGCCAGCGCGAAACGCAATGGTTTAGTGAACCTCTAACGGCGTTGTGCGTCGAATCCCCCACCAAATAAGGCGAAAGAGTTCGTTTGCCTTACCTGCGGGATCGTATACGCGCAGATCGAACCGCCCTTATTTGCTTTCAGCAACCGTTCAAACCAAACGCCGTGCATATATTTGCAGCAATACATGCAGCGATACAAACTAGCGTTTGCGCAGCGGGTCGACATGATATTATGGTACCTCATATTGCAACTTACACAACTCAATGTAACGGGCAAACTAAATAACACCGCGGGCAGTATCCACCGGCGATATCGAGTAGGAATATATTTTTGTCAATGTTTACATACTTACCATTGGGTGACCTCGAAATTCGATCCATTTCCAAGACCGGATCGAACAAGTTCTCCAAACTATGGTGTAACTCCATCTCATGGTTTCGCGACTTTTTCGAGAGGCCGGAGAAATGGGAAAAGTCCTTCGTGGAACGTGGCACCTGTACAAAACGAACAAATGAGTGAATGGAAAGCGAGCCATCTTCGAAGTATGGCCACGCATGCAGGTTCGGCAAACATATCTGACTCAATTTGATGTCAACGTGAATTTCAGTTGTTGCTGCAGTTCTCAAAATATGCATTGTACTTGCAGTCTATTAAAATAAATAAATGGAAATAAGTTTTCTTTCTCCCATTTTTACTTTCTTTCGTTTAAAATACGAATGTCTCTTTTGAGGCAGCCTGCATAATAGCTTTAGGCACGCAATTCCTATGCTGCCCATTTTTTTGCATTGATCTTTTGTGCTTTGAATGTGCCAGAGGGAGATATTCAGGAGGGGAAAAAACGCGGACGTGTAACCAAAGGAGACATCCAATTGGTTGCACTGAGCATGAAACAGAGGAATTTACAGTCAACGCGGTGTGCGGCGTGACCACCCATACAGCGCATGCGCGCCCCTTTCCCCTCTCTGCTTCTAGTCTCCTCCCTCTCTCGCCTCGCAACGCCGATGCAGGCAGCGAGTTTCTTGATTGAAAAAAAAATTGGGAGATCCCACGTACCTTGGGAATCGACGTAATGCTAAGCATGCAGAAGGAAGGTGACCATGTGTTGGTCAGCTTCCTTTTTTTATTGAACGACTTTTATTATTTTTATTGAACTTTTTTACTGGACGACTGGTCATGAAATGACGCCAATTATAAGCATAAACGTTGCACGTGCGGACATATATTGAACAATTGCACATGTTTATACAGCCAGTTGTTTGCACTTGCGCAACGAGTACTACAAAAAGTTGAGTATTGGTAACGCCAGACGCGATAAGCTGATATATGCATTGATATCAGCTGATATTGATATTGCTGATATTGCATTGATATATGCATTGATATATGCACACATGTATGTGCAATAAACGTGGCAGTGCCAGTCAACGCCACCAGTAGCCATAGCGGCGAGTGCGAGACACTCCTTTCCTGCCTGTTTGGCGTCACGTGATTCTATTACGAGCTGGCAGCTGACGAATAATCCCTGGTATACTGCCTCGAGGCACCAACAAGTCCGCCAAAACGAGACCCTCTCTCTGTATGAAGGAAAGCAATGTATATTTAAAGGCTTGTTTTAGCACGTTTCGCAACAAGCCCGTATACCTGTTGAAGGTTGAATGTGAAATATTTTCTTGTACTGTCGACGTCAAATGATACCCAAACAGTGGCAAGCATTCGCTGTGGCACGTACAGCGCCCGGCCTCCAGTCATCACCAATTATATGTACACTTCAGGTTTGGAAGCACTGCGCATGTGTGCACCTGTCAATGACTGGAGGACGCCCACTATGCCACTGCGAATGCTTGCCGCTATTATGGTTTCATTTGACGCCGACATTACTTAGCGATCTCTAATATTTGCACGCTGACTGCACACTATGGTGACGAAAGGAAATAGAAAAGAATAGCAGACTTCAACATGAGTCGCAAAATATAGGTATTGCTGCTGTTTTCTCAGTGTATTCAACGGCAAATAGTGATTTTGCTCCGGCAATGTTAACATGTTATGGTGTATTCATACCACTATGCGCCGTCGTAACGACGATGACAATAGCTGTACAGACCTTCCTACTTACGGCATTGTTGTATCGCTGGGAAAACGATGAACACGCACAAAGGTAACTGTGTGTTTCCTAACGCGACTTTGCTGACGTACCCTCTGTGTGTGCGTTACAGTAACGAATGCGTACTAGTACGTAACGCATGCTACAACGAGAGCGCTAAATAAAACACTTGCACTATATCTTCAGTGCAAAAGTACTATCACTAAGCCTCGAGTTAAGCGCCACAACTCATGGTCTCCGCTTGAAGAGCAGTCGGCCATAGTACGGGGATTACTTGTCATCGCCACTTACCGCGCCATTTATTTATTTATTTAATTCTTCATCAAAGCGCGTGGCTCACTTAGGTGGGTGCTGCGCGCAACTACGCGAGACGGATGAAGAACTCGACAGGGCACTCGAGCCCGGGGGTCCCAGCCTCAGCAAACCTAGCTCCGTTTCTCCCTCGCTCGCTATCTCAACACGCAAAACACAAACAGGACGAGACAAAACAAACACACAAAACCTCGCGCGTTTGCAGCAAAAGAACGAGCTGCAGTGACGCTGCCACGTCAGCCAGGAACTGTTTTCCGGGACTCCAGTCCCCTCCGGCCACTGAAAGACAGCGACACGAAACGCCGCGACGAATCTGCGCCCGCAGCCGCAAACGAGTCGTTGGCTCGGTTTATTTTTAATTACGGCGTCTCCCCCCACCATCCACTAGACCGTATAGTCCAAGCACCCTCACCCGCCTTTTCTTACTTAGCTCGCTCGCTTGCTTGCTTGCTTGCTTGCTTGCTTGAAGCTTGCTTGCCTGCCTCAAGCCTGCCTGCTCTGAGGCCAGAACCGCGGCTTGCAGCCCGCCGTTCGTCGTGCATGCTCGTCACTCCGCGCTTTCCTCCTCGTCGTGCGCGGTGGACCGCTTCGACTAGTGATATTCCCTATCGAGTTTTTTTTTTTTTTTTGGGGGGGGGGGGGGGATGTGATCTGTTAGCGCAGCCGTTTGAGTTGAGTTATACCAGCCCATGACTGCTCACTCCTTCACTCCTGCATATATACGGCGTGGCTGCATGCAGTGGGAAGAACAACTGTGCTACGGTCGACGAGGTTTCCGAAAACCAACGTTGAGGACGACTGAACCCGACAGTGCTCATCTCGAGAGACACCTATAAGAGCTACGCAGCATAAACGCCCTTAAAAGCATGGTATTTAAAAACCACTGGCGTGAAGCGTAGAATTCCTCGATTTCTCCTCTTCAAAAGTGCCACCTGTCATTGTCGCGAGGATCCAGGACACTGCCAGAGCTCAAGGCATCCTGGACCAAGAGCTACTTTTGCTACCTTTAAAATGAAGACGTTTTGTTTTGCTCTGTATATATGTAAGTGAACTAGTAAACACCAGCAAATGCTCTGAAATGCACTGGCTTCGTCATATTTTCGCTATTTCTTTACTTTGATGTGGGCGCTCATATTCGTGCGCGCAAGCTGTCATGCATAGCCTGAATCGCAAATGCATCTTCCAATGGCATTTCAGCATAAAGTACCTTTTTTTTTCTTCTTTAGCATAAGCTACAATGGCGAGGTTGAGCAGTTTCGCACGGCTTATCGAGAGGCACGCTGCGCATGTCTGAGGAGCTGTGACGTCACACGGCGCATAGATGGCGTGCCGGAGAACGCCTGGTGGAAGCACCTTGAGTGACGAGTTGGTGCTCGACTCGCGTGAGCTTGCTTTCTAGTCCATTCGTCCATGCGTCCATCTTGTCCGTCCGTACCCCACGTTACGATACATACAACCTGGCGTAGCCGAGCTAAGTTACTGCTAATTGTTTTGGGTTTTGAGGCCCTCTGTTCGTTTTAGCTTTTTTTCTCTTCACGTAACGTGACAATATACAAACTTGGTTTAGGCCATCTTTTTTGAACTCCGCGAGCGCCTACGTTAAGCGGCCGAGCAAATATAAAGAAAAAGTCGGAGAAACATGGGGGAAAACGAAGAGTAAATATCCCAAGTTTATTTTATCCCCGCGAAACTGTGAACGCACACGTTGGCACAGTAATAAAGATAGCAACAATTACCGTCGCCGCCCACGGAGTCGTACGAGGAGGCCAGTTGTGCCGTCAGGAAGAGCTGGAGCGAAGTCAAATTGAAAGTGGCGTTTGAAGACGGCTCCACTGAGTGACGGCAGGAAGCCGGGGCGAAACGATCGTCAAGTGTAGCGGGCGCCAAGAAATTGGCAGACAAGGCGTGCGCTGGGTGCTGGAAACTAAAGGGGAAAAAAACTATAACGAGAGTTAGAACGAAAATAAAACGTTCTAGCGACTCGACGCTGGCAACACGCGGCGAGCAGCAAGTGCAGAGGCGGCGAAAAACGGGAACAGCTTCAAGCGCGCGTCTTTTCTCGTTCGACTAGCTGGCAAGAACTAAAGCTTCAAAAAAAAAGGGGGGGTGGGGTGGAACGGAACTGAACCGCAAGTTTCCAAACCTCGAGGGTACGACGCTTTATAGAACGCTGGGCTCTGAGAAGAGTGCGACACAAAGCAGCGCGCTAGTAATATACAAAAGGAAACCTCGCTAAGCGCTGCAGGTCGCGGTACAGGCGCGAGCGTTGAATAGTCGAGCTGTGGTGCCTCTGCAGTCACTCGACGCAAGCTCGTGGCGTTGAGACGCTTAGCGAGAACGGAGGAGCCCGGGACAGTCGCATGAGCAATTCGTGGGTGGGGAGTGTCGCACGTGTTGCAGACGGGCAGCGCATGAGATGCTGGCAACCGGTGCCTGTGCTACTGCTGATTCTGCAACATACTCGTGGTTCCGTCAAGAGAGCGCGTACCAGAGTTTCGCGCTTACAAGCCATTCAGAAAATGCTCCCGCGCCTTCCTAATGCAATTGCTTAAGGCGAAGGCTATGTTCTTTTTCTCCGCAGCCAGCTGTTTTGACTGGTGCCTCGCGGCTATTCATCAATAGGCATACAGCATACCCATATTGAAAGCTGATAATGAAGCCAAGGAAAGTATTCGAATTATTAAATGTACTGCTGCATTAAGTGCGTTGTATTAATTGTGATGTAGATCTGAAGAAAGTAAACGGTTGACGAAAAGACAACCTGCTGCTGACAGGCATCGAACCTGCGACCTTTGGATCCGAGAAGAGGCAGTTGTAATCCCTGCTGCAGGGCAAGCTGTCTCTTTGTCCATTTTTCTTCTTCACATCTACATCACAATTACTATAGTGCACATTTAAAACAGTGTAACTCACGTTCCCAATACCTTCTCTGGCTTCAATACCAGGTGGTTTTCAGTTCAGTTTCGTCAAAGAAATGATTTCCTCGGCCTTCACTAATAGTATGTGGTCCTCAGGCATGAATGTTTCAGGGACACATTGTGGACGGCTGAAGGGAATGAGGGACCCCTTCCAGTGAATGAAAAAAAAAGAGAGAGGGGATAGAGGTTCAGATAAACAATACACCCAGCGTAAAATAGGTGCCTTCTATATATTTCTGGCATAGAGGGGCCAATAGTGTCACGCTAATCCGATCTCAACAGCTTGCCAAGAAGTTGTGCGATCTGCGGGCACATTCAAACGTCTTTCTAGCTACGCTTGCTTTTCAAATACGCAAGCCTAGAAAAAGTACGTACACATGAACACATCGTAGAAAGGTGGCAACAAAAGCTTGAGAGGCTCCCATGGTACAAATAATTTCGAAATTGCCGTCCTCGGTGCAGCCGAAGGCTTTTTCAGTGATCCTTGCCTTTTAAGAAACTGAAGTATAAGTCTGCATTCTATAATTAGCGGGCAGGAAGTCCAATCTGCATTGCCTATCCTTGCACAGGGGCAATATTTGACGGGCCCTAACTGCAAGTGAACACATAATATTCAACATATTTTTGATGATTGTCAAAGCTGATGTGCAAGAGAATAAGTGAGGCTAAGTTTAACAAATATCAAAATGTTTTTAATGGTCGTCAAAAGTTTACAATGCACGGTGTTTTTCTTGAAGTCAGCGCGGTTGTATCTTTTTATTTAAAAATGTGATAATATTTGGCAGATTTTTAAATAAGCATGCTGAAAAAGTAGTCAGAAATTTTAGCCGCTCAGTCGCAAGTCCTTTTTGATATTAAAAACTGCAAAGTAGACAAAAAACGTTTTCTGTGTCGATTTTGATATTTAAATATCTACACAACCCAGACAAGCGAACATTAACTTAATATAGGCAAAGATACGCACATATTTAGCTACATGGATTAGAAGTACGTAGCTACCATATATTTTGTTTAAATCATCGCCAAAGTCGGGAAAAAAACAGCAGAGCAGGTAAGGGTGGCACTCCGCCTCTTCGTCATTATTGATTCTCTAGGCTTATAAAATTTTTTCTGGCAAAAACGATTGCGGATTGCTTTTTTGAACTCATCAGGCAACAATATCTAATATTTTGAAAAAAAATCTGAGGTCGACCGGCCATGCTTTGTTCCATCTTACGTGGAATCCTCCTTTAGAGCTCTCGCATGAAGAAAAGAAAACATAAGTCACCTGCGCCGCAATGCAGAACATATATGCAGTGAAGCGTAAAAAAAAATCTGAGGAGGCAGTTATCACGGCATTCAGTGTGCCTTGAAAAAAACCATTTATTGTTTGTTTTGTTGTTTTGTTTTTCCTTCTTATTTCAAAGATGTGTCCTCGCGGACCATTCAATATAGCGTCTGCGAATGGTGCGTTGACCTCCATTTCAGAACCATTGGCTGCAGAGCATGTCAAACGGCAGTAGTACCATCGCACAACCTCTAAGAATGCTTCCTGTGATGTCAATTTAAACCGATATTAACAGTACCACCACAACAGCATCATCATCAGCCTGTCTTATGCCCTCTACAGGATGAGCGCCTTCCCCAGTCATCTATAACCCATCCCATCCTGATCGATCTGAATTCACTTTATGCCCACCAATTTCCTAATTTCGTCGCTTCAACTAACCCTTCACCTTCCACAGCCGCGCTTCACATCTCTTGGTGTCCATACCGGTGTTCTAACTGACCATCTGCTATGTGTCCTTCTCGTGACTTGACCTCCCCGCTTCAGTTTTGTCATTGTAATATCTCCATATATTGATGTAAATAGCACATATATGACATGGCTTGTCAATATATGGCGTTAAATTCAATAATATACGGCATGGTCACATAATATGCGACATCAAGTTGATCCATATAAGGAGTGCCACCATATGCAGAATTATTAACGCATATATAGCATCAGTTATTTTTTCTCCTCTGTCTATCTAGCTCTCTCTCACTATTATTATTGTAGTACATAAGCAATGCATCAGACGGCCAGTTCACAAAACTGCTCTTTCATAAGTGCCTTTGCCCATTGGCAGACAGGACTTCGCTAATATGTTCCTTTATCGCATGATCGGCTGAAATATACTCTTACGAATTTTTTTAGCATAAGACATTTGCGTAAGTACGGGCCCGGCAAAGCGGTGCAGAAGATGCATCGTTTGTTGGCACGCTTTCTCGAGAGGACACCGACGCCTGGCCGCATGTGTCCCGGCGCCAGCGTCGGAATCGCCGAGGAAGCACGCTCCGAGTGGCCTCGGAGGCTCGGTGTCTTCTCCTCCCAGCAGCCCCGTCGTCCTCCTGCACAGCTTCCTGCATAGCGCGCTGTAGTCAGCGCCCTGTGTGGTCCCGTGGCACGCTGCGCTGATCCCGTGACTCGCCACCACACAGGCAGCGGCGGTGGGTGGGTCCACCCCCTCCTTCCTCTCTTCCGCCCTGAGTAATGAGCCACGGGCGATGCCGCGAGGAGTGCAGCCCGGGGTTCGCATCCGCTGCCGACGCGCGGTACGCTGCAAACGACTGCAGCGCCCCGCGTGTGCGTCGCACCTGCTGCTCGCTGTCGCTGCTCCACTGTCGTACGTGCGCCGTGCTAGCACGGCTACAGCGGCTGACACCCGCTCAGGACGGAAGGACTTGGTTGCGGAAGTATGCAGCAGTTAATTAACCACGAGACGAGGTGCTTCCGCTCTGGAAGTTATTGTTGTCGAGAAATTTCGTGGCGTTGCGAGAAGTGCGAACAGCCTCTGTCCTTATGGAGCAAAGTTCCTGCGACGCTATTGAAGTTAGAAGTGTGGCGGTTTGGGCTAGTTGGTATGGCATGACGGTAGATATAGCGCGAGAACCCTTTGATCGACGTTCTGTTCCCGTCACTATTGAAGTGCTTAAAATTTTTAACACACCGATTATACTCATAGCATCTGTTAGGCCAAACGAATTTCCAAAGTATACTCAACTTAGCCTCGCGTTTTTCTTTATGTAAACTGTCATTTAAGCCTTAAAATGAGGCGTTTATTTAAGGTTTCCCAAAGACAGTCGCTTTCCATACAAGCCGAAGTATGGAAAGCTTCTGCGTGTGTCAATTCTATGCATGCAGTCTCTATTAGTTATCGTTGAGCATTCAAGCTTGTTCTAGTTTTTTATGATCTACTGTGACGATTGCTAATCTAAGCTGACACCTCTTATTTCAACGCACCTATTTCAGCGACATCCGAAGATTGTGAACACTAACTTTCACAACGGAAGCACCACCTCTTGCGGCTAATTAACCACTTCGCACTTTAACACCCGAATGAGACGAAATGGAACGTTTCCCGATTTTGATTAGCGTAAAATTATGTGTAGCCGTGCGAAGACCAGTGCTGTAGTTTTACCTTTCTCACATAGCACCACAAGCAATTTATCATACACCATAACAGGCTGGTGCTTGCTACAAGAGACGCTTTCACCATTTATACCAAAAGAAAACTTTGCCCACAGAGGACAAAAAAGCAAGAGACAGAACAGCTCCCCAATAGGGTAGCAAGTTAACTCTTCGCAAGTAGCAAACGCCCACTGGTTAATGTATGGGACCTATCTAAATGTATCAGAAGACGAACAGCCAGATATTTTTGCTAATCTTGGAAAACTTTCTCCAGACAAAACACCTCTCCTCACGTTAATTTGGGGGACCACGATGTACTCACTAAATATTCTAACGCGACACCATTACACGGGAGCTGTTTAGAGCCGTTGTTCTCGTGTTCCAGCTCGGATTAGAATGTCTGATGGCCTCATCGATTTCTTTCGAAGTAACGTTGGCATGTTGTAGCGTTCGCGAATGACTCCACCGAGCTCTTCAGCGAGACAAATCACCATTCCGTGCGCCTGTCCTAATTGTATGTGTGATAGTAGTTTACCCCATAGCCCCCAAAGGAGCAGTTCTGCAGTGATGCATGGAGTTTTACCCGTTTCTCCACTTGCACACGCCTTCCACGGCAGACTTATACCTTATCATCTTAGGCTGGTCCACGCACCAAAGTCAAGCTCACGCTAGTTAAAAACTAGCTTCCTTATGCCCGTATATCAGCGATTCACTCGTCATACTGACCTTTTAATAAACACAAACCATTTAATGAACACACCTTCATACAACTTCCGTTGTAGTCACTCGCAGAGTTCTTCTCTTGCCCTGATGATTCAGCGAACTCAGTGAAAGTTGCCAACGTACATCTGCATCATCGACCGTATGCACGCAATTCTTGGGAGGTAAAGTCCTTGGAATACGCAGCGCTCAATAAACACGGGCACATGGGGTGAGAACAAAGACCGGCACTGCCATGACAAAAAGAAAAAGAAAAAGCTTTGTGTAGTCGTTCTACAATTCGTCCTACCAAACTAGATTGTGACTAGCATCCTGGCCTTTTCCCTGATCGCTTCGCATTGTCGTTCTTATTTCAACTTTAAACGCACCATTTTAAATCAACGTGCAGCATTATTGACTCTTAAAGGAAGCACTCGAACGAGCTCCTTTCATATTGTTGGCGCCCATAACAGCATGTTTACCTGCAAAATTTTTCATGCACGGCATTATTCTCTCAAAGAAAGTCAGAACTGTAAACTGTCCCAAGTACTACGAAAATCCAAGCCACTTTAGTTTCGCAAGAGAGCGAAATCCGGACATTGCTTGCGCGCGAGTGTTCCCTTTAACAGTGGACTAGTCTGTATGTCTGGGTAAACAACGGCGAAAGTTTCAGACCTCCCAAAATAATTTTTGTACCTAAACATTACTTCTCTACAAGAAAGTAATCTTTAGTAACATAATCACGCATGGTTTGCAGTTTACTTCCTTTTTTCGCATACGCGAATATGAGACCGCGTCCCGTCCTCGCCGCATAAAAGCAGAGATCGCTTACGGTCGACAAACTTCTTACGGATGAAAGGAGAAACACGACTCCCTGCCAAGATTGTTCAGAGCTGCCGAATCGAGACCGACCTTTGAAAGAGCAAAGAAGTGACTTCGCACCGAAGACATTTTGACACAGCGAAAGCCTAAGAAAATGGATGATCACAGGAATGAAAAGATAGCGAATCACTGCAATTCTTATTTTAACCGAGGAACACGGAGCGGGGACGAATATCCGACGAAATGACGGCGAACGCGTATATATGGAGAGAGTGCATGCGCATCAAAGGTACGCTGTACATTTGCACATCGAGAGAGGAGGACACTTGTCAAGATCGCGAAAATCATCACGCCGCCAAGAGGGAAGGAAGTGTATCTATGTAGTGTCTCTCTCTTCGGCTCAGTGCGGGGCGCTCGAGCATCGTGGATATACTCGCATAAAAAAAGAAGTACCTCGCACGAGAACAGTGGTGCTGAGGAACTTCGCAAAATGCAAATTCGCGAGGCCCGGGGCCTCCCCCGAGTGGGGCCCACTCATTACCATGACAAATGCCCCGGGCCATGCAAACAGCACCGCTTTGAGGTTCGAGGCCTCAGCAGCAGCTTCGCCGCCCGGCCACGCGGCATAGTGCTACTGATTTCGCCCACACGTGTCTAGTCTTCCTTTTACTTCGCTTATAACATATAATAGAAGGAAGTTAGAATTTCCTCGAGAGCTTATAGAGAGGGCGCTCCTTTGCATAGTGTATATGCTTTGAGTGCTCGCTTAGCCGTTGCTATGTACTTCGCGAAACACGTGGTACAGATAGGAGCGACGGCCGAGGGGAAAGGAGTGCTGAGAGAAGACGATCTTTGTAAAGAGTTGGCACTGCACGCCACGAACGAAAACTGGAGAAATGAAAGCTTCCTATAAAACGCTTACCGTTTTTATATAAATATACCGTACGGGCACGCATGTTCCACATGCTGTAGGCCGGCCCACATTACTCCTCTATTTATTTTTTATCGCCAGCGATTAGGAGTCGTTTCGGCAAGCGAGCATGCATAATGTGCGAAATGAGCACGCCGCTGCTCCTTCGATTTGCATATCTGCTGCACAACCATAACTGCGCGGGAGCGGGCCTCTATTGAAAGCCAGAAATTTATGGTCAGTTCACGTTTACGACGCCTGTATACCTCTGCACGATATTGCCACTCGCTATATGCGGTATGTATGAGCGACACGCTAAGGCACTGGTCAGAAGCAAGCTTCTTTAACGTGCCTATTAGATAAACGCGTGTCACGACGGCTTACGCCGATGCGGCAGACCAGCGCAATATTTATTCGCTACGTCTCTCATATACGCTGACAACGCTGTGAAGACAAGTCGAGAAGTGTCTTACTAAAATGCTTCGGCTTCATCGCTGAAGCTTTGACGATGTATGTGAGTACGGCAGGGCACGCTATACTAAAGTGCGTTATTACAAAAAGTATTCAGAAAGAACGAAGAAGGAAAGGCGCCCACGAAGAAAGAATTATTCTGTTTTCGTTTCGAAGCCTAGTCAACAACCTCACTATAGGGTATGTATGAGCGTAGGCTTGCGCACAGTTGTCCACTAAGGTTGGGGGGGGGTAAAAAGTTTAAACGTAGTGCATCTACCCCCCCCTTCCCGAAATATTGGGCAATACTGAAAGGGAACAAGCTGAGCCATAGATGGAATAAATAAAGAAAAATTGGAATGACGGGCTTCTCACAACGGCATGCATTTGGTCTACGGCTTTGCTGTGGTAAATGTCAGTATGTAAACTGTTATTGCAATGCGACTACAGTGATCGTCAGACGCCATTATCGCTGAAAACTTGCATAGACGTAACCTTTCATAGACTAATGAAATATGTGTGGGGAAACTGAGACAAACAAGAGAAAAGGAGAAGACAAGATAGGGCGCTATACTTTCAACTTGTTTATTTTCCTCACATCGCCCAAATGTATGCTTCCATATATGCGACTATCACATTAAGCATACATACTCGGGCGGTTTGAGAAAAATAAACGAGTTGGAAGTCTGGTCCCCTATCCCCTAACCCTATCCTGTCTTCTCCCTTTATCTTGTTTTTCTCAGTTTTGCGACAAATATTTAGTTAGGTTATGCGCCGACTCACCCAACATCACACAATCCTGAAACGTGACCTTTCAGTTTAACCGATGAAGGCACAGGGTCCGACAGAGTAAAAGTATGGAGCAGACTTAGCGCCCCCCCCCCCCCGTTAAATAAACAGGATGGGGCGTCCCCCTCCTCCTCCTTTTCATCGCACGCACCTATGTGTATGTGTAAGGTTTCCTAAAAAGCAATGACATAGAGAAAATCAGTTACAATAACAACTGCAATGATAACTGACGTAAATCATGGGTGGGTCCGGGGGGTTCTGGCTCCCCTTGTGTTCAGTCTCAGGGGACACCCCTTGCAAGCGCGCCCCACCCCCTTTCAGATGAATATTTAAAAAAAACACCATGATATTTGATTGACAATGAAGCCGCTAGCGCACCCTCCGTACAAACAACTCCTGAAATCTCAAGGCCCTCACAAGGAGCAGGAAGCGACTGTAAAAGCGTGAAGGCTGCTTTCTGAAATTCTATGGCTTTTTATTGATGCTGTTTTTATTATTAATAATTTCATTGCGCTGTCAAGTAAATAGAGTGTCCAGGATTGTCTACAGTACTTACGCAGACGATTTTGCGGAAACTATTGACATTGAGTATGAGTGAGATTGCTCGAGTATGATCGCGTTGGATAAAAATTAGTTTGTTCTTTTTTATTTTAAATCAAAGTGCAACTTTATTTTGTACATAATTAGAAATAGAACCTACATTTATAAACACAGTATGGCCGCCAAGGCAAGGGGTGTTTAACCGAGCGATGCTTTCTGGATTCACGCCATTGGGAACTATATAAAGAATAATGAGAACCATTTAAAACGCACCTTGATTCATTGGTTCGAGCGCGTGCTGAGGGAGGCGAATCGAATGTGTCCTATCTTTTTTTTTTTTTTCGCTCTCTGATCGTTTCTTTCCTATACCCCCCATCCCTGTGCCGACCTGTTCCGGTGTCCTCTTAAGGAGAGACAGTTACTGGCGACACTTTTCTCTTCTTTTCCTTATAAGCACTTAAAGAGAGAGAAGAGGGCCAGCCAGCAGCCCTTTCACACTGCCAGTTCTACAGTGCTCGTTCTTTAAAGATGTGCTACTGATATGCTCAGAGTAATGAACATTTAACACTTATTTGACATTGATCGATTGGATGCGGCCGTTCTGTCTCGAGTGTGCTCTCGTCTCTACCAGTGTTACTACGCCTAGCTCGGCCTGTACCCTGAGTAAAACTGCTTTCTCCTTCAGTGCAAGCGGCATGCTTGAAAGAGCAAATGAAATCGTAACGAATGCCACTTGGGTCAGATGCATTACGCGGGTTAATAGACGGTGGGCCTGCGGTGTTGACGCCTTTCGGAAATAATATGCGCGACTGCTGTGCCAGTGCGCAATCGCAACAGCTTATCGCAGGTGTGACACTTTCCGAGATGACTCCCGACTCTACTTCGCAAATACCAAAGTAATATCCATGTACGCGCCGAGTGAAGGAGGAGGAGCAGGAAAGATTAGGCGAAAGGACAGGAAGATTAGCCAGTTCTTAGACGGGCTGGCTACCCTGTGCTGGGGAAAAGGGTGAGGAGGATAAAAGATGATAGTAAAAAAAATGTTGCAAAGAGAGAGAAGGGCTTAGCGCTACAGATACCATCTCTTTCAGTAGTCGCACTTCCAGTAGCAATGCATGGACCTTTCTTCTGGACTACTTTGCGTAATATTTATGGTTGCTGCCAGCTTGGGCTGTTAGGCAAAGATTTTCCTAAATTTGTATATGGCGTCATCAATCAATGAGGTCAATGCACATACCCAATCATGTTGATGCACATACGTCCACCGTAGCACTGTTCGTTTAGTCGAAGATACGAAACGGCAACGCTATGCAGCCGAATATAGTGGCACCGTAAGCCAACCGTAAAATGGTGCATAGGTGCCTATGACAATACAGTAATAGATGACAGACATCAAAACAGTGCCGTTGTTCACATCTTCTTACTGTGCTTAGATTCACCTGTAAGGCAACATTGTGATTCGTCGCACACTATAGGATTAACATGAGTTTCTCTATATGAACGCCTGGCTCTCGCTCTGTAAAAATAAACGAATCAACTGACCGACATGAAAGCAAAATTGCGAAAAGACAGCGCGTCCGAACACGGATATAAGAAGGAAGTTAGGACAAAACAAATGCCCTGCAACCACTGAAAAAAAAAATGTTTTTTGACAGGTTTTTGTAATGCATACGTGCCAACTAGTTCAGCTCTATGAAGCAAAAGATTCGCGTACATTTGTCTGACCCTTGGCGGAGGGCTCACTCAAGGAAGTAACTCGGGTTACATTTGTCTTAATTCGACTGTAGAGCAGGCAGTCGTCGCGCCATTCGCCTCATACGCCGATCAGCTCATTTTGCAAGGCAAGCATGATTAAGACAGAGGTGGATTGAGTCCGTATACCTCGAGGTTCCGGCTTCCTGCTCCCCCCCACCCCCTTTCATTTTTTCCATTCGATGAGTTCACTCAAATTTTCATCGACGTCTCCCCCCCCCTCAAACACACACACACACACACACACACACACGCACACAACCAAGCGCACTCATGGCGCGATCCTCGTCTTGCCGTCACTTCCGTTTACGAAGTACCAGCGTTCAGGTCCCATCAGGTGTCCACTCGGTCATCTGCCCGACAGACAAGCGCCGGCGCTTGTCGAGCGAGTCAGCGTGCGGCATTTCCTCGACTTCTACGAAATTCACCTACGTGCGTTGGGAAGAAAAAAAAGCCTTTATCGCATGCTTATACACACTCCTCGAAAGTCCGAGAACACCCGCGGCCGAGCTGAAAAAAAACTTTCCGAAAAGCGAGCGTTCTAAGCGGCTCTCGCAACTCTCCCTACTCCATCACGAGCGGCGTCCTCGGGAGCACAGCCACCAACGCCGTAGACGAGGGACGCGCCGGCGATCCATCACCACCATTGCCGCCGCCGGGACGATGCGACTCGAGCCGGCGAGGCCGCTTCGCTGTTTTAACGGAAAACACGGACCTGCGGCACGCTCGACGAACTGGCGAGAGTCGAAAACGAAAAAAAGAAAATCATTCTTTTCGGTCCAAACATCTCCTTGTCGGCGCCCGAGCACGAACGCCTGATTAGGCACGCATATACTTTTTAAGAGAGAGAAACTAATAATAATAATGAAAAAACCAGCTCTATTGATCGACGCTCGAGTTCACGGGGATCCGTGAGAAGCACGGCTATCGCATGCGTTGCCGGAAGGTGACGAAATAACGCTGCAATCGTGCCTCTTAAAAAACGTCCGCGCTATAAGAGTATGCGAGTGAAACAACCGCTCGTTTTGTATACCGTCCCCCTATCCCCAACACGTCCCCCTCTTCTTTCCCATCTCACCAACACGCTCACCATCGGAATTCTTAAGAGTGAGATGAGCTCATTAGTCACTGGGCTGGCATTTCGCGGCCATTTTGCTGCCAAGCAACCGGATGAAGCGGCGAGTCCCAGTGCTTGAATGTGCCCCGTTATGCGTTTCTTAGCCGCTTCTATTCTATTCGCTATTTGCGTCAATAAAAACGGCTTTTTCAGTGTCCCTCAGCCGATACACCCAATCAGCGATATAGTTTACGTGTCCTGGCCGTGTGACGGAATCTCTTTGCTGCCGAGGTTTTCAAAAGGTTATCGGTGCAAGCATTTTAATAACCGCTGCAGTTACTACTAATCATTTGCTTGCGTTTACTAATATCTCTCCAACCTTGGTTTTTTTTGTTTGTGTGTGGTTGTTTTAGTCAAATGCTTTCGTATGGAGCCTTGTTTAGAAAAAGTTTATTTACAGCATGTACAGAACACAAAGCTTCATACCATTCCAGTAACAGGGCACATACACTTCGGTACATCTATATTTCACGACTAACATCACTACGTTACAGTGAAGACATTTGCTCTAATATACATGATTATGTGGCATACATGTACACAAAAATTCAATGTGATATCACGATACAAGGGTATAACGATACAATAGATCCAAATGAAACACAATTTGTAACAAATGAAATCATATATAACAACTCAACGGGCGCTGCTTAGCACCAAGTCGGTCGAAAAATGAGTTGTATCCTTTCGTGTTCCACGTTGACGAAAGGGCACGACCAATGCCGCAGAAACTCTTGCTCCCCGAGGAAGAAAAGCTCTTCGGAGAGGAACGCGAGGATCTCTCGTCTCATTCTCCCCAGTATCGGCCACAAGGCACGCCGGCGGCAATTGGCAGCTACGGCCTCACATCGGTTTCTCCAAAGGCTGAACAGCCCCGCAACTATTAAGAGAGCGGAGAAGCGGCTACGCGGAAATCGGCCGTTGGACACGAAAGTTCGCACACCCTGTCCCCGAAAACCAGCATTAACCGCACGCCAAAAAAGGCGGGAAACCACACATTCAAACGTCGCATGTCGATTGGTCTCTACCATGACGCAGTTGGGGCAAGTGGAAGTGCGAACTACCTGCCATCGCTGCAACCGATCTCGCGTGGGGAGCAAGCCCCAGCCCAGCCTCCAGACAAAATCTCTGAGATGCCCTGGCAACACTGCGGCAGTTATTGGTTTCCAAGCGCGGTTCAATACAGATTGATGATGCTGGGGCACCAAGGGCCGTAGAAGGGCGGCCATTGTGTCCACCACTTTAGAATCGGCCACCTCTATCTCTGGGCACGTAGCTTCCAAACGTCGGTGAAATGCCAGAAGGGCTCGATACAAAGATGGTAATTCAGTTGATTGGGGACCTTTGTTTATTTGGCTATCTGGCAAGAAGACACGTCGTGATGGCCCCAGATGGTAGCGAGCCAGTGTCTGAGCGGGCATGTCATCATTGCTTAGTATTCGCAATAGAGTGCGGAGGCACAATGTAGAAGCCGCGACGGAAACGTCAGGGAATGCAAAACCGCCCTGATCTCGCGGTTGAGCTAACGCTGGACGCGATAACAATTCTGTGCCACCAGACCAAAAAAATGAACTGATGCAGCTTTGCACTTTCCTGCAGACGTGGAGCGGTGGTTTAACAGAATGGCAAAGGTACCAAAATTTTCCTAGGTACACCGTTTGAGTTAAGTATCGGCGTTCCAAGAGGGGGAATTCGAAGTGCCTGGCTGCTTTGATATCATTTAGAAGAGTTTGTACAACGGATGACCAGATGCTATCCTCTATACCAAATACAGTGAAAGTAACTCCGAGTATTGAAATCTCAGGAGACCACTGTAAAGGCGACGTGATGTTGATACGACCGCTGGGGTTGCCAATAAAAAAATACTGGCTTTTAGAAAAGTTTAACTTTGCACCGGAGATAATACCGAAATCATGGAATGTATCAAGGGCATGCTGCAGCGACTGTTCATTATGTACATATAGAGTGGTATCATCTGCATATGCAGCGACCTTTACTTGAGTGTTACCGGGTAGAGGTAAGCCACGAATCTGCGGGTGATGTTCCACGGCTCTTAAGAAGGGCTCTAATGCAAGGATAAATAACACTGGGGAGAGGGGACACCCTTGACGGACCCCACGCGTGACTCTAAATGCGTGACTCCCACGGGAATCTAAGTAAAGGGTACTTTCTAAATTAGTGTACATCGCGTTGATAAGGTTAATGAATTTATCCGGGAATCCGTATGCATGTAAAACATTTAGTATGTAACCATGTTCTATGAAATCAAAAGCTTTCTCTTGATCTAATGAAACCAACAGTCCTTGCGCACATCGGCTAATGGTGTATTGAATGATGTCCCGCGTTATACACGTATGGGTGTGTATTTCTCGGCCCGGAACAGAACAGACCTGGTGGGGAGCGATTAATGTTGCAAGAAATGGACTGTTTCGGCGCACCAAAATGTTAGCCAAGAGTTTGTAATCTACATTGAGCAGGGTAATAGGGCGCCAATCTTCTGGTCGCGTGGACATTGGGTCTTTCTTGGGAACTAGTGTTATACGGCCTTTGTGGAAAGAAGTTGGAAGTGTAATATCTTGGAAACACTTGCGAATGACGCGTGACATAGTTGGACCAATGATAGGCCAGAACTGTACATAAAACGCTGCAGGGAGTCCGTCAGGTCCTGGGGCCGATCCCTTTTTCATTGCGTCTAATGCGCCTTTGATTTCGTCATCGGATGGCGGTGATAGGAGGACGTCATTTGACATGTTGGAATCGTGAGGTAAATCTGTTAGCAGAGGATGCGAAGAAACGGATCCTGGGTAACAGACATTAGCACCAGATTTAGCCATTGACTCAAAGTGTTGAGTGAATTCCTGAAAGTCGCGCGTACCCGCAGCAGCTGGGGTGATGGAGTTCAGCGAGTGGGCAGGCGAGCCTGGTGGACAAAGCAGAGCTCTGCGTGCATACCTTAGCACCTCAGGGTGCGCACAGGGTGCACGTCTACAGCGCCAAGCTGCAGCCGAGAGTGAAGAAGCGCGCATAATACGCTGGTACCATTCAACGAGCTCCTCTTGCCATGCCCGCATTACAGTGGAAGGACTGGGATCTCGATTGGCAATGCGTATCTTCTGGATAACAATGACGCATCTTTCGACATACGGGTGCAAAGTCCTCTGCCCGACGCACTGCAATGATGCCGCCACTGTTCTTTGAGGCGATCCCAATCAGCTACATCGGCCCCAATGAGCGATGCGCGTAACGCTCGGGATAATTTCTCCGTAGCCTGAGAGTCCTGGAGGACGCGGCAATCGAGACGCCATGGTCTGTGAACCGTGGGCGTACCCGCTGGCAGGCGGAGAGAGAACATAACCGGCCGATGGTCGCTAATGTATACTGGTGTCGGTGGCAATGACATTACCCCGGTGTCGTGAACGTAGGTAATGAGACTGGGGGATGCATACACGCGATCAATTCGGCTGCTCGACGCTGCTCGACGCCAAGTATAGGCATAATTATTGTCATGCACACTTTGATGAATGTCACTCAATGCCAATTGCTGCACTAGACGTTCGAGTTCTCGGGCATTCCAGTTTGACCGGCCGCGACCCGGACCTCGAACGTCTGCGTGTGAGTCTAAGACACAATTGAAATCCCCTAAAAGTACCACATGTCGGGAATTTAAAAGAAACGCATCAAGAGATTGGAAGAACGCGTTTGAGTTCTCGCGTGCCGCTGGGGCATACACGGCAACAAATCTTATTCTTAACGAGAAAAAGGTGCAGTCGAACGCCAGCACGCGTCCGAAGGCATCGAAGGAAACATGATGGTCACGTAAAAGACCTCGGTTAAAAATAACGGCTCCGACGCCAGTCGATTGCGTGCTGGCGTACGAAAAGAAACAATCAATATTGAACGCGCGCTTAAAAGCGAGTACATCAGAAAGCTTGAAAAAATTTGTTTCTTGCACGAACAGCAAATCACAGTGCACTGAACGTGCAAAAGCCAATACCTCAGCCTGTTTTTGTGGATTTCGGAAACCTTGAACGTTAAAAGTAATAACATTTAGAGTAAGAGCCATGGGGAAAATGAAAACATAGTATAGGATCACGCAAATGCAGGGGTACCTTTATCAGGTGCGGGAGCCAATGCCCCGCAAGTGGCTGAGTCATTTTTTCCGGCCAGGCGATCCACCGGAGGCTCGGGGCTTCCGGGATCGCGTCGGAGTCCGCAGGGGACTTCTGTCTCTGGTGGGGGTTTCTAAGTCACGAGTAGTTATCCGGTGGCGTTTGGTGTCCGGGTTTTTGAGCGAGGATGGTACAAAGACGTCTCCACTGTCCTGGCTTATGTCACTGGGGCTGGTGTCTTCGTCAATTTCTAGGGGCGCCTCACTCGCGGTGCTGTTGGAGTCCTCGTAGATGCAGGCGTCGTCGTTTTGAGATGTAGACTCCTCGATGACACCTGAACTTGTTGTCGACAGAGCAGCAACGCGAGGAGCCTCAGATGCAATATTCCCATCCGAGACGCCGCCCTCACGAGGCGCTTCGTCTGACGAGGGCTTGGCCTACGATTCCTCAGAAATGGCCACGGGACTCGGGGAACTTAAGTTTTCAGTACCTGGAGGGATTACCAGGCCCGGAATTGTTGGGAACGCAGTGGGCGTCTGGTGCAGCGTCGCGATTGGCACACCTTGGTCGTGGTCGGTTACCACGGCTCGCGTTGACGAATCGTCGCACTTGTTCTTAGATGGCGTTCCTGGTTGAAGTGGGGGGAAATCCTTGGATGCCGCCTCGGAATACGATGGCCTGATGGTGCAGGCCACGGTGGCATGCGGGTCCCCACAACGGCGACATGGCAGCGAGCAGCCTTTCCCGTCGTGGCCATAAACGCCGCACCTTCCACAAAACGGAGCTGTGCAGTTCATGCGGAAGTGCCCACTGTCTCCACATCGACGACACACTCGCTGGATGCCTTTATAGTCACAGGTTACTCGATGGCCCGTGACCTTGAGGTAGTTGGGCACCGGTGACGAAGCCTTCATTTCCATGCGGACGTATCGCGTCCCAGTGGTCACGGTTGGGCGCGATCCCATGAGTCCTCTGGTGATGTGCAGCACCTTCCCGTAGGGAGAGAGTGCTTGTGCGAGGACTTCGCTGGGTACGCGGCACGGCAGGAACAGGACGGTCACTTGGGTCACTTGGGGTCCCAGGGGTACGATGGCGACGCGCTCTCCTCGGATGATGAGGTGCGACGCGTCTACGATTTGGGCCAGTGCGGCCTCACTGTTGACGGTAACTTGGTAGTTCCGGCCTCCAAAGTGCTGAACGCAGTATACTTCTTCGATTCCTTGAAGACGACGCGTCAACGACGTCTTCGGGACTAGTCCCCTCGGGGACGACTACGTCGAAGGCTAGCGCCTTCTTCGGGGGCTGGCTTGCCATGACGGGCGTCCGCCAGCCCAGAGACGCCGTGAGACGCTAACAACGACGTGAGACGCTAAGACACTTCTTATGGCGTGGCTCGGGCTGCAATCGTGCCTCTTAAAAAACGTCCGCGCTATAAGAGTATGCGAGTGAAACAACCGCTCGTTTTGTATACCGTCCCCCTATCCCCAACACGTCCCCCTCTTCTTTCCCATCTCACCAACACGCTCACCATCGGAATTCTTAAGAGTGAGATGAGCTCATTAGTCACTGGGCTGGCATTTCGCGGCCATTTTGCTGCCAAGCAACCGGATGAAGCGGCGAGTCCCAGTGCTTGAATGTGCCCCGTTATGCGTGTCTTAGCCGCTTCTATTCTATTCGCTATTTGCGCCAATAAAACGGCTTTTTCAGTGTCCCTCAGCCGATACACCCAATCAGCGATATAGTTTACGTGTCCTGGCCGTGTGACGGAATCTCTTTGCTGCCGAGGTTTTCAAAAGGTTATCGGTGCAAGCATTTTGATAACCGCTGCAGTTACTACTAATCATTTGCTTGCGTTTACTAATATCTCTCCAACCTTGTTTTTTTTGTGTGTGTGTGGTTGTTTAGTCAAATACTTTCGTATGGAGCCTACCTGGAGAACTTAATACGTCAACAACAGCGTCCCATGCAGCTGGAGGTAGTGATTATGCTTTGATCCCGTCCTTCTTTTCACCTGGCCTGGTTTCAGATGTTGGCTCGGGCTAACCGTAATTGAAAGGGAGCCAATTATGCTGAAAAAGGATGACATGCGGGGTCTAACGTCCCAAAACCACCATATAATTTATGCTGAAAAACCATGGTGACAATTCAAGGTACGACTCTGGAAAAAAAAGGCATGGAAGACGGTAACGTGAACCACGGCCAATTTTATAATTGCGTAGTCTAGTCTTACGCCCATTTGGTTTCACATCCGACGAAACAGATTATTCTAAGGACCACGGACAACACTTCCACCGGCATCTAAGAACCACAGGCCGATATATATGAGGCTGACTCTAATTTTGTCCATGGGCTGTTTTCTTCGTAGCGAAGGCGAAGACCGGTATTCTGATTGATGATAATAAAGAACAGTCCGTGCACATTTGCAACATGCATGCGTGCACCAGCCATATATCTCACGCATACGTGAAAATAAGCAAGCATCATATGTAACACCCATAGGTGAAACCATTCTTCAAATAAATATTTTAAACGCTCTTATTGGTGGCAGAGCTCCTTCACTGCTGCTTCTTTAGTATTAATTAAAGAAATGATCATAGCCAATGGAGCGTCGAAACTGATCACAAGTAGTATAATTGCAACGTTGGTGCAGCACTGACAGACGGAGGCGTAGGGCCTTTCCCGCACATTGAGTGTGAGCCACAGTTTGGTGTGAACAATGAACGGGCACAGGACCATGCAAATGTTCTAACACGCCAACTTTAGCATTGCCTGTAAACGTTTTTAACGCGATAGTGTTAGAGAGCTCGTTTCGCAGAAATTCCTGCGTCGGTGTTGGTCTCGGTGTCGGCGGCGGCGTCGTTGGTTGTGAGCAAGAAAATCGTCATCTTGTGCGTGACCCGAAAATTGAGAACGGTTCAAATAAAATAATTAATAAACAATTCCGGATCCGAGTGGGGATTCAACCCGGGTCGTTTGTGAGGCAAGCAGGTGTTCTATACCACAGATGCACGTGTCTTCCTGGAAATAGAGTGGAAATAAGTTTGTCTGCTTAGACATGCAGCGAAAATAACACACTGTGATTTACACACAGCGCAGTTCTGGGTGACTGGGCTCGCCCTATAGCGCCACCTCCTGACGCCGACAAGAACTCTCGCCGAGTGGTGCCCCGTCCTCGGACTCCTGCAACCGTGTCCATCTTTCCTATCTCCTCTTTACTTCCGCCGCTCGCTGTCCCTGCACATCGCTCTCTCTTTCCTCTGTCTATATATACCTTTTAATCCTATCCTTTTAATCCCTCCTTACCCACGTCCCTTGTGAGCTACTGTTGAGGTGCCGCACCCTGATGCAGACAGTTGCGGGGCTCACTTTTCTTTTCCCTTTAGGAACCACATAATACAAACGCACGCGTCCCATATACATGCTTCGCAATGCAACACGTACTATCACGGCAACAATGCGTGGTACAAGCGTACACAAGTTGCGATCAGGCGTCAGAACAGACGATCATCGTGACTTCGTGGCTAAAAGCGGGACACCCACGACAAAAGGCACACACGTTACAGCGCTTTTTCTCAGTGAGGCTACGTTTAGAGCTCGGATGGTTCGAGGCATGCTACCCGTTACACAGAATGCAGCCGTATGCGAAAGCTTCACTGACACAAGCCATTTTTAACTCGGTATACGCACTATATGTACAGGATATCGCTATCGCGTTCAACTGCTAAAGGCGTAGCTTAAGGGTCACCCAATTTTTTTTCTTTTCTTGTAAATTGTAAAACATTTTCCTTAGTCAACTTGTACATCAATAAGACTTGCAAATGCACATAACCTGCATTTCGCGAAAAATATGTTACTTATGTTCACGTAATTTCTATACTGGGGCAGTTACTCTTCTTGGACTATTGGTCCGAGCGTTCTGTACGCATTATTTGCAATTACGTCTCAATAAGAGAAATATTGCTGTTGTTTCATTTTTACTAAATTAAGATAAGGATGACAGAAGTTGATGTGGTAGTAGCAGAATTGTGGTACATGTACCATTATTTTATTTATAAAGGTTGAACACCTACAATATGTCCTTGTTTTGTCTCACAACACTTTATCCTGTCCATGGGCATACTCGTCATGCCACTGGACTGTAATCGAGCCGAACATTGCCGCCTCCACAAAGTTACGTTGCCGAGTGGCAGCGCAAGTCATACGAGTGACGTCACAAACGGAGTTCTGGCGGCGTTGCCACACGGACGCTAATGATTGATCAGTGCTAAAACACCCTCGTATCAGGAGGGCAGGTAAGCTCTGACAGTGTGGGGCTCTGGAGGCGACCGTATTTCGTGCGCATTGGCAAGTGAACGGGTGACCAGAGAACTTCCCGCCGCCTCTCCATCTCCCAGCGTCCGTCTCTCGTCACGGCGAGTAAAGGGTCGGCCCAAGGCACGAAATAACCCCGTGCCATCTTCCACTCTTGAACTTTTGTTGTTATTGTTGCCGTTGCTTTGAGACACCGTATACGCAGCGCCTGGGATAATGGCATACATGTGTACATGTAACCCTAATGACTGCAGGACCTATCCATCACGGACGCCCTGCCATCGTACAATGCACAGACATTCGGAGAACGGCGATTTCATTCATGCGCGGTGTGCAATATACGTGAACGAGTAGCGTACAACACCGATGGTGGGCCTGCGTGCATGCACCACCGTGCTCTTGGGAATCATTTCATTTTCGGGCTGTCCAGCTTGCGAGCTCTGCACGCTATCACGACCGCGGTCACGTGAACAAGCGGCATTGCGATCGTGCCTGAAAGATAACTGCGGCCATGTCGAGCCTTCCCTGCTGTATCGAGCATGCTTCCGGTAACGCATCATTAGATGCGGTGGCGCGGAATCGGCCATATAGAGATGCGCAACTGTGCCCGTTTGGTCGCGTTTGATTGTTTCGTTAAGTGCGGGGCACTTGAGGATTCGACAGCGCTGTCGTGCGATGTCGGATCACGTGATCGCTTGGAGTAATGCAGGCATAATCACGTAAAAAGTATACAAATGAGGAAGCAAGCGAGAAAGAGAATGAGAGAGAAAGAAAGCGAACATATATAGGAAGAAAAATAAAAATAAATAGAAATAAAGAGATAAAAAATGCGGAAAAAAGATTAGGAAAGAAAGATAAAACGGAAGAGAAATGAAGAAGGCTGCACATATCGCACTTTTTTCAGGCTTGCGCAACTATAGTGCGAAGCCACCTAAGTTCTTTTATTTTTTTCATTACCGGTATTCTCGAAGATAAGATTGACTCAAACTCCGAATTTCAGTGCATCGAGGCACATCAACATGACAGCGCGTGCAGAAGACACTTATAGCCATGATTTGGAACTGATACAGAGGAGCATGGATACATTGTAATTACCGCCATTAGTCCTGCATGCATTCTTGCATGCAGGACAAATACTTTCTTAGATTACCAACATTAAAGGAACAACACGCCCATTTCATTACATTTCTTGGAGCCTCTGTTGCGCAAGCATCATTACAAAGCTGTTAAACGCCTCTGTCATTCCATTATTCCATCTTCCTTTCTCTCCTTCGTGGGGCCTGCAAGAGGTTCTTTCGCTTTATGCGTTCTATGGGCGTTTATACTTTAACGATGTTTCAAGACAATAAAAAAATCGCGTGAGTTTACGTTCGTTTTTCATCACTGCAACTGCACGCCTTTGACGGTCAAGACTTCTCAACTGACGTCTATGGCGTATGCTCATAGGTGATTGCAAAAGCTGCGTCCCGCAATGGTCACACGGCCAGACAGCCAGTCATCGACGTTCTACATAAATCCAAAATGCCACCTGCGTAAGCTGCCAATCATGCCTGTCGATTGTCTGCCCTTTTGTCCTGGTGAACGGGGGCGTTGCCGCGTGGTCCACCAGGAAAAGTCCTAATTCGCACACTCAGTCAAAGCTCGGCGATTCTCACACGACGCTGGCCAAGTCCAGGAAATATGTCACTGGCGTACCGATCATCGAATTAAGTATATTGACACTTCCGGCTGGACCCGTTGTGGTGACTCTAGCAATTATTTTGTTTCTATATTTTTTTCCTTTGTGAATCCTTGTGCCATTTGCAAGCGTTCGCCTTTTGCAAAGGGTGGAGAGAAGGATCTAGAACACCGTGTCCAATTCGAGGCTACACTCTCAACGCTTCTATGCTTTAACAATGACTCGTGAAAAAGAAAAAAAAAGAAAGAACTACCAACTCCACGTTGACTCCTTAGTCATTGCAATAGACTGCTGTTATACACTGCGCCTTTGATGTCCACGCACAGGTTACGGCGAAAAATGCCCAGCACAACGGCTCGTCCAAAGCACCACCCCATTCGTCACGCGATTAAATTCAATTCGCGGGTGTTTATTTTTCGCGAGATGGTTCTTTTCCTTTTTTTCCTGGCACAGAGCACACGACTACATTCCATTCCGACAGCGTTTTACGGCGATATTTTTTTTTTTTCCACGCCATCGTTTATGACGCCCCACCTTCGGGGTTCGCAACCAAACCTTCAACTGTAGGATGCGCTTGTCATCAAGACAACCGCGGTAGCGTGGCTATAACGCTCCCAGTGCACACACGGTCATCGCGCCCTCGCAAAATGGACAAAGGCTACACTAGGACACAACAGCGTGATGCGGCATTCGACAGATATTCATTGGAGCGTGACGCTGGTGATGCAGTCACGTCTGTCATTGTGGGAGGGTCGTACATATACTGTATATGCACATGTATGTTTCTACGCCTACTCGGTCCAAACTGTGGGCCTTTCAGCAACTCGGCGCGTCGCTCTGATCTAAATCCCACTCGAAACACGCACGTTGCGCAAACAAAAACAGAGGATAGGCACCGCTCGTATACATGCACGCATGGACGATTGAAAAACGCGCTGTCCGATGTGTACAAGAAGGAGAAGAGTTCAGTTTGCGTAGACCTACATCACTGGCACGCAAGAAGGTTGTGAGGAAGAGGCGGCGAACTTGATGCTGTGTCGTCTGCTCGCCATATACAAGACGACGCCGTCGTCTGCTATGCGTGCCGCAGGGCCTGAATAGAAGTCGAGGCTCGATCTGTATAGGCGCGACATTTATACACACAACTGCCTCAACCTCACACTCTCCGCCGAGGCTTCAACCTTCATCACGGAGCCCAATCTCCTTTTATCCATCCACATGGCGTCAGAGTCTACACAGAGAGAATGTGTATGCAGGATGAAAAAAAAAAGAAAGAAAGAAACGAAAGCCCGACACGGACGATCTATCTGTGGCGACGTCGGTATATTTACAGACACAGAGGAAATAAGGACCGAAAACCTGGCTGCCAGCAATGCTTCTTTCGTTGCCCCCCTTCTTCCTCCACCTGCACCCTCTTCCACTTTCCTTTTGTGAGATGCGGGATGCTTCGGCTGAAAGCGTGTCTGTTTGCGGAGGAGTCGCAAAGGAGAGCCGCCGCCCAAGGTGTTGTACACCGCCGTGCCGACAATTGCCGCCAACATCTGTTCGTCTCCCTTCGGCACAGGTTTCTCCTTTCTTTCTTTTCTGCCTTTCCCTCTGTACCTTCGGGTGACGCCGTAATCGCCGGCTCGTTTCCGTTCCTATAGCGGCCATTTTCTTTCCGGCGCGGCCTGAATGCGCGGCGGTTCCCTTTCGTCGACTACGGTAAACGCTGCGGCAATTTGAGCGCTGCAATTTGAGCGCGGCGGCGCCTCACAAGTTCTTCCAGGCAGCTCGGCGACCCTGCGGGGCTATGTTCCAGAGAGAACTCTCGCTTTTATGGCAAATTCGGTCCCAGCATACCCGTGTGTAACTCTCCTTTTTGTCCGATGCTCGCGACAGCACTACTGGCAAATGAAATCGGCCGGCAAGAATTGCCCTTCGTTTGACCTTAACGAGAAATCGGACTCGGTGGGTTCGATGATTGGTTTGTGCATCGCCCGGCATCAAGCTCAGCAAACACACTATTGACTCGCTGCACGCTCACTTTGTGGAATAACTTTATTTGTCGCATAATATTGAGTTTACTGAACTTATTGAGCACTGAGTTCTTTGAGTATTGAGTTATTGCGTTTGTTCGGTAAAGTGGCAGCAGCCTGCTGAAGATAGCGAAGCAGAGACAACAGAAGTGCCCGAAACAAACGCAAACATCAATTATCTCCAAAAATGGAATTCCACACGCCATGCATACTGCCCTTTCCTTCCTTCGTTCACCTTTGCATGTGCGAGCGTTCTTTTCTCCGCCTATACTATTCACCCGTGATTCATCCCAAGAACTTTCTTTCAGCGCTGAATCCCGAATTGAATGAAAGTCGGCCTAACATATCGTCGATGGTGTATAATTCTGCCCTGCACTATGCAACGCAAGAATTGCCAGCTGCTCCTCTATGCCACATAGCGCAGCTGTTTCTTGAGCTTGTGGCTGAGTGTGTAGAGCAACTGAATCATATAGCCCAGTGTTTCACTTTGGCTCACTGGGGGAAGCACAATATTATTTACTTATTCACTTATTTTGCGACGTGTTTATCAGGGCTGGCTAGTACAGATTCGTATCGTTGATCGCATTTATTCGGAAAGTGTTAATATTCTTTAACACATGAGAATTCCTGAGATAAGTCTCCGCCACAGCTTGTCCGGGAGGTGCATGATATTCTGTGTATGAGCATATTGTTTGTTTCCTTGTATGTTTTTCTGTTTGTTTGTTTGCTTGTTTGTTTGTTTGTTTTTAGCAGAAAACATGACAAACTTCCACAGCATTCAAGGCCGGCGAGCGTTATTCAGCATATGATTACTTGGCTCAAGTAGGACGGAAAGCCTTACCGGGCCAGAGCTCGCTTTTTGATGGAATATGGTGCCCGGGTAGTACTGATTGATTAGTTTCTATCTACTAACGCAATCGCCTCAATGCGTATATCTAATATTTAATTGCGCAGCAAAAAGTCGTCTTATGTATATTCGTTAATGGAGTGCACCAACGCTTACTGGAACAGTGACAAGGCAGTTTGTGTTACCTAGCTGCTCCATAACTTTTTTATAGCTATAAACTAAACACAGCGGCAAGCACATGCACGAGATGGCCTGTGCTTATATGTGTGGAACCAAATTAGGAAAGTCGCTGCAGACGCACTTGAAGCTGTTCAATATACGATTAGTGTACGCAGTACATGCCATGCAGAACACAAGCCTAACATGACTCCGGCTCCGATACAAGAACAAACTTTGCCCACGGAATACAAACGAACAAAACGAACAGTGCAGAAGGCGGACGAGCGACCCAACGCAACGACGACAATTCGCTTCCCTTTTCGGGTGCAGCTGACAATCGTTTTGCCGCCGCAGTTCTGGCGATGATGCCATTGGGAGTGCGCTGCGCGCCCGGCGCTCTCCTCGATTAATCGCGGCCTTCTCTTTATGACGGCGCACGGCGACCTTAATGAAGCCGCCGCTCGTGCCCCGCTTCCTACCCGGCGTCGAGACGCGAGCGCGGCTGTACTCAGGGACGTCGTCGGGAGTTGGGTACGCGCGCATTTTGCGTGCAGCACAGGCTGTGCGTTAGACAAGACTTCAGTAGGTTTCCTTGTAGCGCAAATGAAATTCACAGGGTCTCTTCTACACTCACTTAAGACGGCTGGAAGGCGAAAGCCGTCTTTATTGTCTTTTGAGCCGGTGTACTGATTTTCCTCTGCACCCTTCTTAGAGCTTCCGACCCCTAACGCCCTACTCGTAACGTGACGCAATCGCGGGACGTCATAGTGTCGTCAAATATTTTATTTATTTAGTGACGTCACATTTTGTAGTGACGTCAATTATTTTTAGTGACGTCAATTATTTTAGTGACGTCACAGATTGCTATGGCACTGCATTGCCTCCAGTATTGAAGGCATCGTAAGCTTTCTGCACTGAATCTAGATTTTTGCTGCCTCCATTGCGAAATGCGGCGGGATAATGTCGTCATCGTGCGACGTCGTATGTGACGTCATTGTGGCACCAAATATTTCGCCAATCTGTGTCATCATGATGACGTTACAGAGTGCTGTAGCCTTGCACTGCGTCGAGGATTGATTTGATTGATATGTGGGGTTCAACATCCAAAAACCACCATATGAATATGAGAGACGCCGTAGTGGAGGACTCCGGAAATTTCGACCACCTGGCGTTCTTTAACGTGCACCCAAATTTGAGCACACAGCCCTACAGCATATCCGCCTCCATCGGAAATGCAGCCGCCGATGCCGGGATTCGATCCCGTGACCTGCCGGTCAGCAGCCGAGTGTATACCTTAGCCATTATAGACCCCGGCGGCGTGGCCGGCCTCGAGGATCGATGGCATCGTAAGCTGTATCCACCGAATCTTGATTTCCACTGCCTCCGTGATCAGCGCGTTTTTGACAAATTGATAACGTCATAGTATGACATAATCGCGTGACGTCACCTTATGTGACGTCATAGTGGCGTCAGATATTTCGATAATCTGTTATGCCGCGATGACGTCATTGACGACGCCCCCGTGGTTGTTTTTTTTTTTTTTTTGCGTCACTCATGCTGGCTTCGACACCGACAGTCAGTTTCACGTTTGATGAGGCATCTCAGGCTTCCGTCTTAAAAGAGAGTCCACCTTAGAAGAGTCCACACAACATCCCTCATTAAACAAGAAGTACAATAGTTGTCTTATGCAGCTGCAGGTTACGTTTCAACATCTGTCTTCCTCTAGGCGGACAGCTTGCCTGCTGTTCACAAATGAATCTCTGCAAAACCAAAACTATATTCGCAATTATGCGAAGTCGAAACTATGCAAAGGGGATGCAAACATCGCGAGTCGTTGTTGCGCACCGACTTTGCGAAAAGTGAAATCTTTTGCTGTTCTTAAAACTTCAGACCTTTAGAGTTTGTGCGGTTTCCGTGGCTAATGCGCCGGGCAAAATGAGATTTGCAATTCTGTATTCAGCCTCTTGATGGCGTCTTTAGCGAAGTATGCCTTATACTTTCCGCCCTCACTCTAACTAGTGGGTGTTTCATAAGCATGCAGAAATAATTAAGTGAAATCTTTCGCTGTTCTTAAAACTTCAACTTTCAGAGATCGTGCTGATTCCACGGCTAATGCCATCCAAAACAAATGGCAAAACAATGAAGGTGCTGCAACAGTTCTTCGAAGAAACGAAAATTTGTGACGAATACTAAGCGGACAAAAGTTAAAAGTGAGGGTGGCGTCTACGTGTTTGTTCTGCCTATAGGAGAACTTTTGCTCTCACCCATGTAGGACTGTATATATGTATATCTGCTATTTGTTTTCTTTTTCTTTATTTGTAACAATCAAGTGGAAAGGAGTAGCCATCGCCAAGTAACGGTGACAAAAGTTCCTTCGTTTATTTTCTACTTCAACTAAAATAAAAGCGGAAATGTGTATCTAAAGTTATACATAAGTACTCAGGGTAAAGGATGCCGCATAATAAAAATAAGAGCACAAGAGCAAACCAACAGTTATCACGACATCATAAGATTCAATCGATTAAAGGGTCAAGCCATCGCTAACATCAAGACCTCACCGATGCAAGCGTTTGAAGTCAACATACAGGGGGCCAAGAACACCGCACCACACACGCAGTTTGTGCGAGCACGAACATGTACAGTCCGCGCCAAATGTTTACGAACCACGAGACACATATAAATGGCCAAATTTTCACGTTGATTCGGCATTTGTGTGGTTTAAACCAGACTTTCTGCCTGTTTTTAGAGCTCTAATAACATGTACTGTGCAGTTCGACAAGATACAGTCGCAAATTGCTGAGAAATCTTAAGCTTTCTTAGAAAACCAGAGGTCTCTAAACTTTTGAAGCCACCTGCATGTGTAACAACGCCAAGCTTTTCTAGCTTTCATCTCACTTTAAGTAGATTTGGACGTGCGGTTTGCAGTCGCCGACGTCGTATGGGCGGTGCACGGAATTGTGCCGGACGTGCAACCCTTCAGGAGGAGGTGATCCGGGAACGGGCTCGCTGGTTGCCCCCTAATAAATTGCCACTCGTAAAGATGTCCCCGCCAGACACTACGCGCGGCGGCAGCTGGGCCGTCGTAAACTAAAGACCACACACGCGAACAATACGGCACCGCTTGCTGTTGCTGCTGCTGTTGCCACCGCTAATGCTGCTACTCGCCCGGAGGCCTCGATCTCCTGCTATCTAAAGGCTTCGCCGCTTTTCTCCGCCCTTTCATTGTGCGAGGCACGAGCGGTCTCTTAGCCTAACCTGCTTACAAACAGCCTCCGGCGTCGTCTCTTGAAAATTTTGCAAAGTCTTTCTTTCCTCGCCAGGGCCTTGTGTGTAGCTTGAACGCGTGCTTACACGTGTCGTACCGTGCCTGGCAACAGAACACTAAAGAAGCCCTTCCGAAAGAATTCTGGAGGCCCTCTAACAGCTTGATTCGAGCAGCCAAAGACCCTCGCTATCTTTTCAAAAGAAAAAAGAAGAGCTAGGGACTCACGTGCTACCAGTAATAAATATCCGCTGCCGCTTCGAGACCAGTTATAAAGAGTTCAAAACGAAATTGATGGATAAAAGTACTGCAGATTATCTGCAGAAGTGGTACCACGTCACTATAGGTAGATACAAGCTTCTGGATCGACTCACAGCCGATGCAGTTTCAACAGCGACACAGAACGTCAGGTGTCCTGTGTTACTAATCGAAACGGTTTACACGTTTGACAAAGACAAGTCTCCATGTAGAAACATTGGCGTCAGCTTAAGCTTAAGTTAGATTGTTTGGTTTAAAGTGAATTGTCACGATAGGAACACATGCGAATGTTTGGCGGAAGCTGTCCCAACCCTCTGGTATCAAAAATACAGAAAAGACACGCATCATAAAAGAAGGAGTACGACAGAACAAACAAGGGCATCCTTTTTCATTTATTAATGATGGGCGTCTTTTTTGTGTTTCTGTAAGCATGTACCAACTAGTACAAGAACACATTTAACCAAGCCGTTACTATAAGCCGTACTGCTCTATACGTATATGACAACGTATACATAGTTTTTTTTTTTTTCAGTGGGTTGTTAAATAAAGGCAGGTCAACGTTTAATAGTAGAAAAACACGTGAAGTCATCAAAATTCGGAGCACGTTTTCATCTCCATCGCTGTCTGCTTAGGTACCCCGACTGTGAATCACGGTAAGGCGGCAATAAAACCTCCAAATGGGCGAAAGGGAAAGTAATCTTACAGCTTACCAACCTCTTCCGAAGTGAAATGCAGTCATAACTTCACGATTAGCTTAGCGCACGAGGCGGAACCTGAGATACCGCCGCCTCAAACGTGTGTGGAATTCAGTGGGCTACGTATAGAGCTGAGACATGTTTCAACCTTTTTTTAACAGGGAAGCTGTTTTTAGTTCAGACCACGGTGGTCAAGGCTTTGATGTCCGCGGGCCTTCGTAAATGCTAAACAAGTATAGGTGCCAGTACTGACGACTCTCAGCGCTCTAATACTACTCCCATCGTTTCTCTCACTTCATTCGCCCACTTCATTCAATCGCACTTCATTAAACGAGCTAAAATAATTGGAGACATGGAGGCCAACGACTTTGCTGTTTCATCAGTATCTGCTACGCGCAGCTAGTCAATTTTTATTTCTTCTGTAGATTGTTATCCATAGCCTAGAGCAGCTACAAGTTGACGACCACAAGTTTATCAATCCCCCGTCCACCTCAATCCCCCAACTCATAAAGCCCTTAAGATCTTCTCCAGCGACATAAACGCGCGCTCATCCCATCATGTGTCCGCTCCTTCCCTCGTTACCTTACCGGGCCAAATGAAGCCGTGCTTATACGAGCTTTGTGGCGTAACACCGCAGACGATGGGACAAAGAATATACAGGACTTCGTCGCGTCGTCTGCACTGTTTCACCACAATATTCGTGAATCGACTAACCCACCTAACAACCATTGTGCTTAGAAGGCTTTCGGGCAAACACGGGTGGCCCTCAGTAGTCATCTCAACGTGTAACGTGTCGAATTTGCCACTGTGCGCTACGTGTACGTGTTGCTACATATTTTAGTGATGCAAACAGGTGTATACAGCAGTATACGTGTTCCGTACTCCTCTATTCTGGTGATGCGAGCAGATGTATACCATCTTATAGAGACATGATAGAGATTACAGTAAGAACACTGCCGTCACCTCCTGCAAGCGGGCCTTCGGTAACCCGACCAATCACGACCGCTGGACATACATGACAGTTCCACAAGACACTGCTTCGATCACTTCATACACAACGCCACCCTTACGGCGCACATTTAATACGTATACTCACAAAATATTATACCTGAAGGCCAAGTCTATGTCGCAATTAAAAAAAGAGATTGAGTGCATTATAGTGAAAGCATGGCAGCTGTGGTGCCAGAAAACAGAAGCCACGATGGTGCTGGCGAACGTGCGCATGACAACTTCAACAAGCTTATGCTTAAGCATCGACAATGACGTACTGAGTGTGAAATCCAGTACAACGTCATTGAATAATGATGTGATGATTTGATTGATTGATATGTGGGGTTTAACGTCCCAAAACCACCATATGATTATGAGAGACGCCGTAGTGGAGGGGCTCCACAAATTTCGACCACCTTGGGTTCTTTAACGTGCCCCCAAATCTGAGCACACGGGCCTACAACATTTCCGCCTCCATCGGAAATGCAGCTGCCGCAGCCGGGATTTGAACCCGCGACCTGCGGGTCAGCAGCCGAGTACCTTAGTCACTAGACCACCGCGGCGGGGCAACGTCATTGAATAATGAACAGTGTCATTCTATGCACGTATTGTGTTTCCACAGAAAAGCAATGTTTCAAAGCAGCATTGTGTGTTGCGTATGAAAAAATCTGCATATGCAAAAAGCCTTGTTCGCTATACTCTGACCGACTGCGAACACAAGAAGACGTTCGCTACACTGCGGTGGGCTGGAAGGCTTTTGATCTAATCTGTATTAATTCACTGAACAACGGGTACATTTATCTGCACCCTTTTTATTACCGCCTGACACCACTTCAAAACGTCGAAAAAAGAAAAAAAAACATCGCACGGAAAGTGGCATTAGGTACGACATCAATATACTATTATCGCCAGCATTCCCCCAAATTACCCCTCTAGATTTTACCTCGTTTTTTTTAATAGAAACGTTTTTTTTTTTTTTTTACAGATGTGACACGCCTTCCCGATACAATACTCTCTCGCGTTACACATGACAGCTGCGCCAGCGTTCTCAAATATGCACGGCCAAAAAGAAAGAGGAAATGCACGGGTTGAGTGAACGGAGAACGGGAAGGGAAAAGACTAAGCGAAAGGGATCGAAATTCCATCCGCGGTGCCCACCGACCCAGAGTCGTTCGTTATTCTCGACTTCGGAAGAAAGAATCGGCTTTTCCGCTACGGTCCTTCGTTCCTTCGATGCTATTGCCTGTATCCTTCTCTTGCTCTCCTCAGTCCAGATTCGAGCTTCGGCTTGGGCCTTGTCGCGATGACGACGAACGACTATGTAAAGCTTTATTCTGGCGGATCCATGCTCGTTTCGACGAGCGAGAGATGACAGCGAGCGGCTTTTTGAACAAGGTGGTCGGGATTTGCCGCCGGATCCCATTTAGATAACGGCTACATGTGGTGCCGCACGTATACGTATAGGTAGCACTACGTGTGTGTCTCTCGGCACGTGTTTCCTGTCAGAAACGCTTCGCCGTGGACGGGAAAACAATAGGGGATCGTGGGGTCGTCATTTCACCTCTTCTTTCTGTGTTGTTATCGTCTTTTTTTTTCTTTTTTTTAGTAAAACAGGCTTTCGCGTGCGAGGTAGTGTGTATGTGCATCGAAGCACGACGAATGGATCTTCCGCCTTAAAAGCACGCTGTGAGCTCTCGTTCACTATAAGATGCACTTATCGTCAAAAAAAAAAGAAAATAAGGCGAAACAGTAAGGAGACGATAGGAAATAGCATCGCGAATAAGCTATCAGTGGCTATTACTTCATATAATAGACCTTCTCAACGGTGAGGAGGATCACTTCTTTCTGGGCTGCTACACGGCAGTACAAAAGCTGACGTCACAGCTTCTGTTCTGCATTTTTGGGGGGTCACGTAAGCTAACAACAGCCCAGTGGGCTTATGGCAGCGCCCAGGGAGCCTTCGTTGACAAGGTGTATAAATGCCGCTATACATAAAGCCTCACTCGAAAATCGCGGCTTCAGTCACGGCCGCGGTGGTCACATTTTGATGGAGGCGAAATTCTGGAGAAGTGTATGTTAGAAGATTGCACGCGCAGGGCAAGTTAAGCAACTTCAGACGGTGAGAATTTACAGAGAATTCCACTACGGCATGCTTAATAATCACCGCATTGTTTTGACACACAAAATCAGAAATATCATTAAATGAACCCTCGTTCAGAATCTACCCAGGAAAGGCTGTAACGGTGGTTGGTTGGTTTGACGTCACCTTCTAATGAGCTGCCAAGTGTGACAAGAACCGAAGAAAGTGAAAAGACAACAAAGGGTGACGTGCAAAATAACAACTTATTTTATTTGGAGCGTGCATACCGCATGACACTTTTTGGTGGTGCTTTTGTACTCGGAGTTTGAGGAGCCTTTTTTCACCGTCGTCTACCGTTTTTTGATTGCTAATTTTACCTTTTATTTTCGGGTGCCTCCTTTGATTTTCGATCCTGTTTTTCGATGCTCTAAATAATGTAAGTTTTTAGTCTGCACATTACCCAGCGTTGTATTTCCGTTTTTCTTCAGGCGTTGCGATACCTTGCGGCGCATTCAGAGATGAAGCTGATATTTAGCCTTTTATGTGTCCTTGTTTATCCTGTCTTCCTGTCTTGTTTATTTGCGAGAGCGTATGGAACACGTCATCGGAAACCTCCACCCCCCTTTTCCCGTCCCCCTCCATTTCTTTAGCTTAATCACGTGTAGGTTAGCGTTAGCTATAGTGACTCAGATTTGCTGTTTCTAACTCACACCCCACACTACACATCACACCCTACAAGCTTATCCTAAGGATCATGAGTGTTCCGACAATGTATCACGATGGTCTTATATTCACCGCTGCCCCGCCTCTACAAAATCCGCCCCTTAAATTCCTCCCTGGAACTTTGTTTCTTCGTTGAGTTTTTGCCCTTCTTTGCTACGGCCAATCGGTCATGCGAAACGTCGAAAGGGACTTAACGAATACCACACAAGTCCTCGAGAATTTCCCAGCTTTAGACGAAACGTCTCCTCTGTGGAGAACCCGCAGACAGACCACCCTCATTAAGGTCCTAATAGGCCGCTAAGAGGCGGTCATAAAGGCCTGAAAACGTGGCTTCACTGAGAATGTGCTCTGCTCTCGGACGTGCACCTGCGGCTCTCCAAAAGCTCTCGCGGAGCGCGATGTGACACACAGGGCAAGTGGGGGGTCTCCGTTCCCATTCAATCTTGACAACAAGCAACGTTGTCACCATGCCCTTTCACTTTTCGCGAGCGGCGTCGTGGGGTTTTACCACTGCTGTGCACGCACGTCTCTGTCCGGCGCCAAAAGCGTCCACTCAGTACAAGCCAGAATACTGGCCGCATCTCGTTAAACCCACTTCTTGTTAAACCCCCCTGCGGGGGGGGGGGGGTACGGAGGGGGCATTTGTCCCCCCTCAAAGAAACACCATCACTGCCCCTGAAGCCCGATCAGCGCATCCCCCTTCGGCCCCCGCCGCAATGCAACCCGGTTCTGCAGCCCCTTTCCAGCCCCCCAAGACAAAATTCATCCAATGCACACGCCGACCCCCAAACCATGGGCCCCGGCTTGTGCTGTCCTTCCGCCTCGCAAGTGTTCTCACAGTCTTCGTGACAGAATCCGCGTCTCCCCAACGATCGACCAACAGAGCGACAGCCTCTAATTGGGGATCACTCCCCTCCCCACCCGACTGTCCTCCCTTTTCATTTCCCTTCCTGCCCTGTGCAACCCACCGTGCCGGCTCCTCGAAAAACCACACACGGAGAAGCAAGCGGGAACACGCTGGGTGATCCATCCAAGGCACAAACACACGCACCACCGCGCGCCCCTATGAGCCGTCACCGTTGCCCGGGAAGCGGGAGGAGAAACACAAGGTGCCCGCGCTCCCGTGGGGCATACCGCGGCGAACAATGCCTTTTCCTGGGGATCGACGCAGACGCGCCGCGAAGGAGCACAATGGAGAGACCCGAGACACCGCGGTTTTGATCCACCGTCGAGTTCTTTGCTTTTTTCAACGCGGCGAACCAGAAGCGTTATAGGAAATGAGAGGTGCCCCCGAAGAGGCGCCCACCGCTAGAAGAATCGCCCTTGTCTTTTCCGTCGCCTTTCGCGAGATTCTCTTTTTTTTTTTTTCGCCGCTTCTCCAGCAAGCGCACACCTTTCATTCATATTCTTTTTTTTTTCGCTTTTCACTCGCCTTGAATCTCGACGTTACTGGCGTTTTTCATTTGATCGGTCATGTTCTTTCCTTTCTGGGTAAATCATTAGCTCTCTAAATAACCGCCCCTTCCCATCTCTGCTTTCCGAAGTTCCGCTACATCGCTCGAATATAACAAACGTCAAACGGAACACGCATGTCGCGCTCGCGTTGCGAAAGAAATAAAAAGATAATAAACAAGGCAAACGATAATGAAAGGAGCAGTGTGGCTCCGTCGAAAGCAAAACAACCGCAAATAAGCCCCGAGGACCAAGGTTTATGCTCAAGTAGCAAGATAAAAGGAAAGCGCAACGTCAAGTAAAAGGCGGTTGGTTTTTCGCTTTGTCTCGGGCCTGCCCTCCAGCGAGTACCGGGAAAAGCTGACAGGTCTGCCCGGGTTATCGATGGGTGCCCCTCATATTTCATCAGCGGCTGTGTGGCGCCTTCGCCGCCTGCACCCCCCTCCGCCCTACAATGGTACGAGGGGGGGTAGCAATGCGAGGGTGCACGCTCAGGAGGGGGGTGGCGCACTTTCGCCTTCAGAATCGACACCCCGCCATACTCATTGAAGGGCGCCCGGGCTTCTTGGTCGAGGGGGGCTCCTTGCGTTTCAGCTGCTGTTGTCCGATAGAAAAAATGCGCTGTTGTTCACGGATGGTAGCGGGAAAACTCCGAGATGTGGAGAGGAGGGCGGGGGTTCATAGGTGGTTGCGGCTACGAGAACGAGGGGAGGGGGTGATTTCGTGCTCGTGAGCTGCTCATCACTTTGTGAACACGGTGTTCCCGCGAACGAGAACAATGCTCGGGCTTCCTCGCGCACATGCTGCTAACCCTAACGAGAAAAAAAAAACAAGAATAGACGAAGGAAACTAAGCAGTGTGGGATGCTTCTGAGCACTGGCGTTGTTTTGTTTACCGCTTGTTTTCGTTCCGAGCAGAAACTAAAGAAATGTTGAAAAGGTTCCGCGAGGAAGAGTGTCTGCCCTCTTGGTGGTGATGGCGCTTTCGTGCTGATCCCCTGCGTGGTGCTTCGAGGGGCTCACGCAAATTCGGGGGGGCACCCATGGCGTCGTCTGCTACTACACACCACCGCTGAGCAGACGACGCCCCGTGCTCAGCAGGTGACGGTGTCGTTCGTTGTTTCTTGAGAGTGCCCAGAGATTCGTGTGTTTCCGGTGCATGGTTGCCAACCGGCGGACGTTGCAGCTAGAAAACGGGGCCACCGCATAGTGGTGGACGCCCCGTAGTTTAGTGTGTGTTTTTTTTTTGGCATTTTACTTTTTTTTTCACAGCCGCCGGATGTACTTGTGAATCCGAGGCGTCGAGACAAATGTACCGGAACCTGGGAGAGTAGGCTGGGGCGCTGATACATTGCGCGTTACCCATATTTGAAAGTGAGATCTTTTCGCATTGGGGGAGGTCCGCCCTTTTTACGCACGGCGCAGCTAGGGACGCGACGTTCGCAAGTGAACCTTGGTACGCGTGTGTCACTGACAGCGGAGTTGTGCGACCGAGTGGCCCATTTGTGCGTGTGTGTCTTTTTTTTTTCCTTCGCTTGACTGGGCAAAAAATATTGACATCCGGGAAGCGCTAGTGTAGTGGGAGAAGAACGCTTTGCTGCGACGCCTTCGCAAAAGGACGCTTAAACTTTAAACCAGGTCAAGCACGGATAAATATGTAACTGCAATGAACATACTCAGCTAACCTCACCTCGCTTCAATTAGACACTTTGCGTTGGATCATTAGACACGGTCGGTTGTGCACTGCTATACAGGTGGGAAATTAAATAATAATGATGTAATATTAATATCTGGGGCTGTACGTGCCATAGATATGAATATGAGGCACGCTGCAGTGTAGGGCTGCGGAAATGTTAAAGTAGTTAAGGTACTTAACGCGTTCTGACGTCCCACAGTACACGGGCTCGTATCAGTTCGCTTCTATTGAAATGCGGCCGTCGGGGCTGGTATCTAACCTATGACATTTTTTGGGCCATGAGACATGCTGGTTAAGATGTCTATATATTTGTGGAGTTGGGTGTCTCTAATCTGCACAATGTGCTCATAAACTCTATGGTGCAGGCATGGGAACGCATTAAACAAGACTTTTTCCAGCACCTCGGACCTCAAGGAAGTCCTTTGTATCTTGCGGCTCTACGATGGTCTTGATATGGGATATCCAGGCACACCTACAACAATAGTGGGCAAGACATTAAGTGCGCGTGTGTGCGTGTGTACGTGCACGTGTGTTCTGAACACGCTTCGTATTCTGCAGTATACGTAGTGTTACAAAATAAGCATTTGTTACAGGAGTCTCAGTACGCAAACAAGCTGTTGCACCTGTGCCAAAAACGAAAATAAGCACCGCTTACCAATTAGGGTGACAATATTATTCTACTAAAGAAAAATAATGGTCCTTACCGCCTTTCACCCGGTTCCTTCGTTACTCCACCGGTGCTCGGCTGCATATAACCGGGAGTTGCAACAGTCCGTAAGAAGGCTTAGAATGAGTCACGTTCTAGAAACTCTGTAGTCGTAAAGTTCTTTATTATTTCCTCCTAGAAGGAAAGCGAGCGCACCTTTGCGATCTCACCATGCACGAGTGAGTCCCGCAATTAGCATTAAGGAAAGTCGTAACGCCTGATTCACAGAGCTGCGCCAGGTTCGAGGCCGCAATACAGCAAGGCTGGACAACACGAAAACGGGAGGCACTTGGAGAATACTCCACGAGCTATCAAGATCCAGGGAGAGCATAAAAGCAACGAGACTTAACGACTGCTCGATGAAGTTCCTGTGCACAGGTTTTTCACACAGAAGGTCATTTTATAACATTGTCGTAGGATCCTGGGACCTGAAACAGTAGATCCCGCCGCGAAGACCGAAACGGACGAAAAGAGAACAACAAACTCGCGAGAGTGTACATTAAAATTGGTAGCAACGGCGCATTAGACCGCATATACGGCGGTTCGCAATGCGTCTTCGTTTTTGCAGCCAGACCGCGGTCCCAGGAGGGAGCCACGAGTACAGGGGCAGCAGCCCACGTGCGTTTGCTGCAGGACGTCCCTGGCTGTTCCCAATGTCTATAGCCAGCCCTTGATCAGAGTGAGAGCGGGAAACGAAGGAAGTGAAGCGAAGGCTGCAGAACACGCAGGGAGGCGCCACGTACGAGGGGGGAGAAGCTTCTCACGGGCTTCGTGACGCGGCGCGCCTTCTTTATGGCACCCCTGCGGACAATTGGCAGCCGCGGGTCCGGACCGGCACCACCGCCAACTGAGACTCCGCGATCGAGGCGTCGCGCTGCGTGCGCTGTCCAGGAGGCGATGATTTCGGCTAAGTGCACGTGCTCTGCAATTTTCGGACCGGTGGCGCCACGCGCTGGGCACTTTCGCCCCGCGTGCTCGGAGACGCAGGCATGACTGTCACGTCGCTCTCGCCCCACCTCCGTCTGCGCAGGACGAGTGAATGCCGCCGCGGAGGTTGTAAATCATGGCCTTTTGCTGGTAGTGGTGCGGTATAACTGACGTCAGCCCGACGCTTTCGATAGCTATCGGAGGGAGGCTTTATGCATTTCGCAGCTCGGCCTCGTCCAACTCCCGAATGTCGATGCGGACGCGCTTCACAACGGCATTTCGACATACGTGGCGGCCATCTTCTCCTGCGGTCATAACTCGTGAGATGACGCTTTGCGAGGGAATCGTGTATGGCACTGGAAAATGAGAGAATCATTCATACCAGATGTAATGGCTCAATAACATGTGGCTGGCTTTTTCTATTGCTGAAAACAACGTTACAGGTCCATGTTCTTGAAGATGAAAACCCAGTAGACCAGATTGGTGGGCAAGTAAAGTAGGTATGGATTCATAATGACAAAAAGGCGGCGCTATAGAACGAATACGAGTATTCGTCGGGCCCTCTTGCATCCATTCTAGCGCTCCTTTTGCATCATTATGCACCTAGTAGACTGATTGATTGATGCATTCAAGGAAAGGCAGTAAGGCAGCAGAAGATAAATAGCTGGCTGCCACGAGTATGCATTATTTTGTGCTCTCGATACAACAATCACTTTGGATGTGCCTTCGACAAAAGCTGTATTGCAGGGGCATTACTATATTAAGATACAGTGTTTATACTGACAAATGGAAAGTGATGGCACATGTCGAGAAAATTTTCTATAGGCTAGAAATGCAGAGAAGTTGTTGGTTAAGTAATATAGTGCTGTCATTTCACGCGGAGACTTTTCTTCGTCAGAGCACGTAGCAAGCCACCAAAGACAGACCCGGGCTCCGACGATCCGCGTTCCACATCACATTGCACCTCTCCGTGACGTTGAGCTACTACCCCTGAGAAACCGCCATATGGCTTGAATAAAAATGTCCTCCTTCTTTCTAGCTGTATCTGTTCTACCTGATAGAGAAGCGTTCTGAATCAGATCTGTAGTAGGTGCAAGCGTTGCTAACCAACAGATGCAGTCAAGTGTTTTGCCAACGCCATTTCACCGAGGCAGGTCACCGAATTCGTGGAGCCCCTCTCCCTTGAATAACACGAGAAGGGCGCCACCAATCATTGTGACAAAGCGTAGATGCCCGCTGTAGTACACGCCTTCGTTCTCCGTCTAATACTCGTAATCAAGACACACTCGGAGCCCATACTGTTTACTCTTGGAGGCACCGCGCTGACATCAGCGCTAAACGGGGTCCGTTCCTATAGGGAAGGCGTGGAAGCGGGGGAGCACCCCTGGTCATTGCCGACGATTGCAATCAGGGCCTCGGTGCCGGATTATTCGCCGTACCCGCCAGGGATATATATGGAGACCGGAGGTAAATCTTGACTTTACGACTGAGGCATGACGTCACCGTCGAGGCAGAGAGGCATGCAGGGTTTTTCGAAGCGCCGTGTTTCAAATCGAAGTGGTCCCAAGAACGGGATGCAAGGAAGGGTCCGCACGTGGAACGTAATGACGGGTACGTGGCTATCGGCATAGGAGTGCCTGGATACGTGACATTGCCGAAACTACGGATAAAATAAAATAAAAGATTTAAGAAGAATCAGACATAAAAAGAACGGTAACGAGGGTATACTTCCGGAGGCCCGCGTTTATAATCCTAGTTTACGTTGCCAGGGCATGTGCAGTTAAATTAGATCGTCCGTTTTTCCCTCTCCCACGAGCACCGATGATTCCCGAGTAGGGACTCCTTGCAAGGCACGTGATGACAGGGTTGGTGGGGAGGTGGGGGGGGGGGGTAGCAGCGGTTTGGGTCGAAGCATGAACAGCTTCGCTGGTTCACTGCATGCTAGTCCTTCCCGCGCGTTTCCCTCTAGATTGGGGATTATTTCCTTTGGTCGCAGCCCCGCGATTACGACGCAATAGCAGGCGAGGCTACGCAGGTTTCACAGCGTGGTATGCTGAAGAAGAAGAAGAAAAAGATAACGTGTTGATCCCCGTGGTGCTATAGCATTTCCATTCAACATAAAGAAACCATACATATACACGGCACCACGGTCGAGTTCGCGAGTCCAATGACGTCACTGAGCGGCAACCTATAATTGAGCGGGCGCTCCTGCCCTCCCCTTCTCTCGTAATGGTCGTTGACGCCCGCCGTACGAGTTTAAACGAGATTAAAGCCAATTAGAGATAGCGTGCGATGATTCACGAAGAGCTACGTGTGTACGCTTGTGCGGTAGAAACGCTGGAAGATGACCCGAACGTGCACAGTGGATGGTTTGGGTCTTTTGCGCGCTTTAGCGTCCGAAGGGAAGCGAGAGATTTCCGGTTAATTGGATTTGGTAACCAGGCGGAGCTAATTCATGCAGAAAAGTAGACCCGGAGGGAGGGAGAGATTACAGCCTCTCGCGTTGAAAAATCGCCAAGTGGGAACAGGACGTTGCTGTTTACTTTGTTGCAGACGGATGGGCGGATGGCTTATGTGGGGAACGCAAAGCGCTTGCTAACAGGATTGTTCGGTGCAAGCACGATGGAACAAAACGACTGAGTGCCACTTCAACTCCTCGCCTCAAACGTTATTGACTCATTTATTGGCATCGCTTTCTGAAGTGCTCGGCGGACCACATACTCGTTGAAGCAATACTTTTTTGCAGACTATAGTTGGTTCATACTTGAAAAATTGATTTGCTGCACAAACTTGAAGGAAAACAAGGGAGACAGGAAAGAGCGCAGCACCTGTCTGAGCTCTTTCCTGTCTCCCTCAAGTTTGTGCAGCAAATCAATTTATCACATACTCGTTTCTCTATAGAGGTTTCCTAATAACGCCGAGGGCATATCACACACCATCTCGCATGCTAATTACTGAAATACGATTACTGAATGATGCAGAATGTTAAGCCCTTTCGACACCTGTTCTACGAAAAGTGCATAGCCATGTATGAGTTCAAATTCCAATTCCTCGAAAAGATTTTATAGAGGTGTATTTACATGACAACTTGCACACATTTAAATATTTGACGCTGTCTGGGAACTTCCGCACGCGACACTCACCAAATAATTGTTCAAGCTCATCAACATCAGCAATGCGACACAACTTTGGGTGCACGTTAAAGAACCCAGGTGGTCGAAATTTCCGGAGCCCTACACTGCGGACGTCTCTCATAATCATATTGTGGTTTTGGGACTTTAAACCCCACATATCAATCAATTATATCAGCAGCGTGACAGCGCTTGTTATAAATGTGGGAGAAACCAGTAACCTTCATTTACACAGAGTCACGAAGTACGCGCATATCCGAGAGAAATCCAAGAAATCCAAGAGATCGAGAGAAATCCAAGGGAACCCAGAGAAATCGCATTGGCTCATTACAGACTTCATTTCGTGGACCACTAATTTTGAAAAGTTTGAAAGTGTAAAAATATATCGATGCATACGCTCTTAAGAAAAAACGTCGCATATTCACTCACTAAACACTAACCGTTCACTTGTCACATAAAGCACTAGCTTCTTAGTAAGTGAAGGTAGTAAAATGCAGGTTAGCGAAACTTACTACCTAGTTAGTAAGAAAATAGTGCTGACTCGAGGGGTTAGTCCATTACTAACTTGTTAGTAAATCGCAAATAGAGGTTTTTGCCTATTTTGTTTTATGTGCATGTGCGCTGCCATATCAAGATTATTCTGTTACAAAAATATAGAATAAAAAAAAGGAAGTGGCATTGTTCTCGTACATTAATTATGGCTGCTAACTACTTTGTGTAACTATATATACTGTGGTAGGTGTGCATCACGGGAACATAATTATAGAGAACTGATCACATTCATATGATCACATTATATACACATACCATCATACATAGGATGAGGCTCATGATCATATCATGTGGCCATACCATATGCTCATATGATTATGTGAGTATGAGAACTCATATGAAGGGATCACAAGCGAGAACACGCACGCAAACGCACCCGCAAATCTTCAAGACTTCGACATAGCAAGTTTTTACTGCAGCTTGAAGGCTATATGTACCCCTCCTTTGGAATCGCACCCCGTGTACTGGTTATCAGCCATAGAATTTACAAGATAATTGTTGTTTTCTACAAATCATCATGTGCCCTCATATTTGCGTATATGTTTGCCATTACGTAGAACGAAACTTTGATTCTAAGGTGGTCAATGAAATAAAGCTTGCCTAAATTTTGCTTACGATGTGATAATTACGGCAAAATTTTCTGTGACATCTAGGAAAGATCTGGCAAAGTAGCTGGCTTAGTATAGTTACTCTCTTTAGAAACGTTATGAAAGCTTCCCTGGTTAGTAATGGCTAAAGTTACAAGCTGTACTATCTGCTGGCTAGTAAAGGTACGCCGCAAATGTGTAAATACTCCGGAAACAAATAAACACACGCGTTTAGTAACTGATTACTAACTTTTTTTTTTCTAAAAGTGTAACGTAGTATAAACATTTCCGCCATCTTTCCGTCACGTAATGAGTCGCTCTCTTCTGCAATAAAATGCGCCTCTTTGAGAGAGGCGGGTTCATCAATAATAAACAACAACAAAAAAGTATCTTGCGTTTATAATAAGCTTCATAACATGCATAACAAATGAACACATATCTGAACTCTTCGTGTCTCTCTTGAAAGCGACGTGCGATGCGCGGTCCGCGACTTCTCAGTTCAGATTTATTCACCAAGCGCACGAATCTGAACATGGCACATAGCCTCTCCGTTCTTCAACTTTCGTTTAGTCTTTCAAGTATATATGTGAAGCAGCCTTCACTGAAGAGACGCGTTACGGTGACTTAAAACGGGCAACGTTTCCTATTATAACTCGAGACGCCACTCATTCGCTAATAATTTGTATTTCGGTAAAGTGAATCATCTTAACCGGGACCCTCACGACATCCGTGCTCGTGCCCCTCACCTCATCGCATCCTTAAAAATGCTCCCGTATTTCAGGCAAAAGGAAGCGGAAGCAATATAAACGTCATCAGACAACACTACATACTTGACTCGGGCGTTTGCGTAGGCATGTCATATTTGAGTATGTATAACACGACTATCTTCTCAAGGGCAAGTAAAGTCTTAACCCTCCCCCCCCCCCCCCTCCCTTGAAACACGGTCCACTATAACATAACACCGACAGGCAGCGCGCTTTCGGAGAAGAATTTACGCCCGGGGTGGGCCCGGCGGAGATTTACGACGATTAAGGGCGACGAATGACGAGCCACAGTTGCGACTACTTCTCTTTTTTTTTACTACATGAAGAGGTCGCACGCACACTCGTTCTTATGCCGACCGCCATGCCTCATATATACCAGCGAACATAAAGGCTCCTTCTCTCGGCGCTTTATTTAGAGGAGGCTTGGCAGGGGCACTTCATTGGCTTAGTGTCGAGTCGGCGGCGCTCCGGGTTATGTTTTAAAAGACCCGAGCGAGAAACGTTAGCCGCATGCGTTGTATATACTTGCTTCTTTGTACCCGCAATACCGTCTCCAACGAGCATCGCTAGCGCGCGCAGCGCCATCTGCGCCGAGAGCGTCGTCTGCGTGCAATGGTGCCCACGCTGCACGTCCGAGAAAGAAGCGCTCGGTGCTTAGCGAATATAGACACAAGTTATGCCTGCAAGCGCCATAACTTCGGGGATGAAGGGAGATGGGTGGCCCCGTGCGCAGAGAGAGGATACACCGCCACTTGGCTGGTGTATACTGGTGGCCCTATATACACCTATACCAGCGCGGCTCCGGTCTCGAGCTTGGCCGGGGGTCCGGGGACGGAAATTCAAGCGGATGTCGAGGCCCTTCCCTGCATGCGCGGCTGTGTGTATGCATCGGCGGCGGCATCTTCGTGAGACGAGCTTCACTCAGCTCCGGAATCGCCGAGGCGATAAATTTTTTACAGCCGCAGTCGTAAAGGCCCGTTGAACTCATTTATGAAGGGGAAGGGGGGGTAGCGAAACAGAAATGGGCGGCGTGCTGAGCGACGCGCAAAACGAGCTTCGCCTCGCGCAAGCTCCTAGGAGAATGCGTGGGGACGACACTCGCGCCGAGCCCTTCCGTGCCCCTCGCTGCGCGAGCTTTGCGGGACGCCGCTGGGGCCGAGGTTTGATGAGCGCTCTCGTCGTGAGTGCCAGCGGTAGTTGTGTGACCCTCGGCCAGGCCCACGTATCGAATCCAGCGCGCACGTGCAACAGGGGATGGCTTTATTCTTCTCTTCGACCGTGGCCACAGCCTGCTGTCCTGTAGTGCTCGGCACAATATGCGCGCGGTGTCCCCCTTGCGACGGGAGTTCGAAGAAGTGGGTAGTACAGTTTGTTATACTTGAAAGGGGACACGGGGTATGCGAGCAATGAGATGTGGTAAGATCCGGTTGGTAGGGGCCGTACTCTTGGTACGCTAGAGTTTGCACTTCTTGTGTAACGTGAGTCGATTTTTAGTACGCGCTAATAACAATTCATTCCGAGAATTCAGTTTATGACTGCTTTATGTTGTGTGTTCTGGAGCGAGGTTTTCGTTCATCTATGTCCTGCACCATGAAGTGGAGCACTGTAAAAAACACTATAACGGTTTAAAAAAATCAACCATCAGCGTCTACATGAGTTACGAAAAAAATAATCAACACATAATGACGTCATTTGGTTAAATAAAATGACCTTCACCTTCAAGTGGTCTTAGGCGAATGTGATTCTTTTTGATATCGTTTTCGTCATTGGTAACAAGTCGTTGATCACCAATGCCTCTATATAGTGTCCAGTTAAATAAGTGCATTAAATAGAAGCACAGCCCCCTCGTGCATAGACGTATGCGCAAGAGGGGGGCAGCCGCCCCCTTATCACATAAAAAGGGCGCAACATTCCCATATATAGGGGGGGGGGGGTGAAACTCAATAGCCTGCACTATACATTGGTCTAACAGGAAAGCAGATCGCTGCGACGAGCTCACCACCCTCTTAAAGGGAACCCTCCGCGCGCATGGTTCCCAGTCATCCTACACCTCACTTACCTCAGGTCATGCTGAGTTCAGCAACTGAAAAGCTGCTTTAAGCCATATAGCATATTTCATGCACGCGTAGGATACACAAGGAGCTGATTTGCTGAGTCAACACGACCTTTCACGGCGCGACACGCTCGCATCCGACCGGAACACCAACGGGCTTCGATCATACGTCATTCCTTCGGGGGGGCCACCATACGTCCTCGTCCCATGTTTCAGGAGCACGGCGTGGACTGCGCGCCGGCGCAAATTTGCATTTCCGGTGCCACCGCTTCGCTCCGGAGCAGGAAACGTGCCGAGATGCGAAGAAAACACGCTGGTCGTCTATCAAGCTGTCTTCACGAGGGGCGTCTACGCCAAGATGGCCGCTCGCGTGTACGCAGATGTATACGAACCAGCGACGGCGACGGAATGGCGACGCCCGGCAATGCAGTGTATTACAGCGGTGGATCGTACACGATCCTGGCTGCGAGTTCAGATTTACGAATAAAGCAAAAGGAAAGAGGAGTGCAGGCAAAAGAGGATGCGGAGCTGAGACGTCGTCATCCGTCATCGCCCCGTCCACGCTTGCCCCTCTGTAACAAACAAAGGGTACACGAGAAACGAAGAAACCGTATACACCCAAGGTATTTTTCAGTGTGCCTCTTCAAGGATAATAATTGAAGGTCTCTAACTGCGCGAAAGGCAGGATCAGTTCTATTAGTAATCATTTTACTTAGCTAACTGAGAGACAGAAACAGAGAGAAAATAGCAATATGTTGAGGTTTATTTGGCAAAATCACTGCACTGTTGTGAGGCACGCTGTATTGGATGGCTTCATATATTTTGACTATCTGGTGTTTGACAACTGACATCGCACAGTAGATAGGCCACGTCACTTCACCTCCATCTAAATGCGACCACCGCGGCGGGTTCGAACCCGCGACATTCGCTTCAGCAGCCGAGCACCATAACCGTTCAACCATCACGGCGGAGACAAGTGTTCAAAGCAAAAGAACAATTAAAGACCGAACACTCACAGTATCCCTTATGCAATCACCCGGAATCAGCTTTTCATGCGGACTGCTTGAGAAGCGCGCTGCAAGTTTCGAGCTGCTTTGCCTCGAAGACTACTCTAAGGCGAAACCCATCTCCTCCGTTTCCTTCTTAATAGATATCACATTTCAAGCAAAGTTTTCTTAAAAGTTACAGAGCGCACGAAGGTCACTTCGCTTGCTGCAGCGGCCGCGTTTGCGAAAGGAGTGCGCTGCTTACACACTAAGAGGTGTACGATTGAGCCAGTTGTAAATTCGCACTCATCCTGCGTATGTCTGTGAGTTAAATTCGAGTGTCCTCTGTCTTTGAGCAGTGCTCTTTAAGTGTCGATCTGCGATTACTATTAGTTGGCGCTCATCGTGTGTATGTACTTTTTATGCGTCCTATCAGCTTGAGGAGCGCGCTGCAAGTTTCAAGCTGCTTGTCATTCTTCGCGCGACATTACAACATCTTGCTATAGCGCTGATTCATTCGCTCTTGTGGCAAAACAATGCGCAATAAACGTTTAACAACCTCTGTTAAGACACGTGTCGCTTTCGTATTACACCGATTCCTATCACAAAATAACCAGCCTTTTTTATCATTCCTGTTTGCGCGGCCGACGGTCAACTTTCACGTGTGTTTAGGCATGTAAGGGGTTCACTTTAATTGGCTGATAACATTTAACTTCTCTAAATATTTTAGCCAAATAGCGTTTCTGTATTTTGGTCCTACACGGAATTCGGATGGTTGAAAGAAGCGTGATTTGAAATCGCGACCTCCTTACACAAGCTTCATGCAAAGCCGCTAAATAGTCAATGCGCTGCATGCGAATAAATGGTGTGTGATTGCAACTCATGAGTTCAAAATACGGCGTCTATAGCTTTCGAGCGCTCGGCAACGTGCAAAGATAAAGAGGGAAAAGTATTAGACAAGAACAGAAAGGGAGTATGTTTTGACTGCGAACAACAACAACAAAGGATGCAAAACCCATCAGACGCTCCAAAAGAGTCGCCAACCGAAGACAAATCGCGATTGCTGTGCCACTCCCTGCTTTCTATATATATAACGTGAAACAGTTCTCCCATTCAGATCTCTCGCGGAAAGGAGCGCGCACCGACGCATTTCGAGCTGCAAAGTCTCCATTTCAACCGTTGTGCACGTGTGCGGTCTAGCCACTCCGTAAAGCAAACAAATGACGCCAGGCAATCAAAACGAGCCGTTCCGAACCGAGTCAAGGTCGACGGAAAGACTGCACGCGAGCCAGGACCTGTGGGCACTCACAAACGCGCCAATACACGAACGCACGCGCACGCACCGAGAAAACGAATGACAGGGACAAATTGGACGACAGCAAATTGCAATACGCCTCGGGGATGCAAATGCGAAGTGCGCGTGCGCGCGCGTGGAAGAGAGAGAGAGAATAAACTGGCCAGGGCGAAGACAGGGAGCATTGTGAAAAGATGGACGACCTCAGTCTCCGGCGTCGGGATAGCCTACGTGGGATGATAGGAACCAACGAGAAGACAGAAAAGCAAGTCGTGACACCGCTCCTCTTAGAAAAGAAAGAACCGCGCGCCCGTTCGTGAGCACGATCCTTCTGCAGAGGAGCCTACAAACTGTACAAAAGGAGCCAAAGCCACGGTGGCCCACCACACCACCAAACACCATCGGCGCTCAACGAGTCACCACCCAGCTTGCGTGTGTACGCCAGAAACGGCGGCGCGCTGCAAACAGCCATGCGATGCTCCATCGTTCATGTGCGTCCGCAGGAAGCCGCTTCAAAAGTGAATCTCCGGCCTCTCCGTGGCTTTTGTTTTTGCCTCCACGCAGGTGGTCGAATCATGGGAGCCGATGTCGTCGGCTCGCTGTGCGCGACTCCCGCAAACCGCTCCCGCTAAGCCACGGCCCTCCGCCGCCGACTCGAAACGATGGATCCATCTTTTGCCGCTGATCCTCGCCGCATCCTCGGAGAGGCTTCTTTTTTTTTTTTCTTTTCTGAAAGCGAGAGTATTTCGAGAAGGATGGTAAGAATATGTTCACGTGCGGTTCGCTTGCGTTGTCACTGCGCCGATGAAATGAGCGCTGATGGATCGGTTTAATTTACTCTCGCTCCGCGAATAACCCGTCCGGCACGCCGCACCTTTCTTTTCATGAGCCCGAGCGCACGCGTGTTATATCGACTCGGTACCATGCTTAGACGTGTGCCTACACGGAGGTCTCTCAACATGATACGCGGCGAAGAATGCTCGCTGATGCGGATAGAATACCGCGGCGCAGAAACCGTGACTGGCAGTGTTGCTTCGAGATACCACAGACGCTACATTGTAAGTTGAGGTACACACGTGGAGGTGAACGGCTTACAAGGAATAGTGAATTGTCGTTCGGGACACCTTGTAACAGGTCAGTGTGTTCGTCTCAACAGAACCTCTCTTGGAAGAATCTTGGTTTCAACTACTTAGTATTGTTTCCCAACTGAAGAAACTTTTCGTCGCAAATCAGGCATGTATACGAAAAACAGACGCACTGCAAAGCAAAAGGACGAGCGCACGGCATGTTGTTTGGCGTGCTCTTCGTCCTGGTTCAATTTGCGCCGCTTCTTCGTGCGTGCGTCTTCCACGCAGAGTCAGAAGCAAGCGTGTCATTGCTCACACGCAAAGCACAGCTTGACAAGCATATTCAGGCGACTATCAAATAACTCGAATGGCACTGACTAGTATTGAAAACTGGACAAGTTGGTGAACATTCATAGCTGGTCGAGGTAAAGAGCGCAAAAAACGAAGACAGAGTAAAGGAAGGACACAAGACAAGCGCTGCCTCTTGTCCATCCTCTATACTCTGTCTTCGTTTTTTGCGCTGTTTACCTCGACCAGCTATGAAAGAATTCGAATCTCTGTTCACCCAAGTGGCATTATTTCATGCTGAAATATTGGCAACGCTAACTAACAGGACGCAATTACCAGGAGGAAACAAACAAACGAATGCTGAAACTTGGTTTATTCGCCGAAGATAATACATATGCTATAGCCTTGAAAAACACGAAGGTAAAGGGAAATACAAGAGGGAAAGCTCCACCACCATCAAATGTCGTCCAGGAACAACATGTCACAACCTACAAGTAATACAGACGGCGAGCTGGCACAACTACCAATATTATTTTTTTTTTTTATGAAGAACGCTTCTTTGATCTCTCTATATAGTTATTGTGTCACGATGGGCGTATAATACTGGCGTGTGCTAAAATTCAGGTACGCAATGACACTTTGTGCAATGACCGGACAAATGTAAACCTGGGGCCCATTTCAGCGCATCGTAGTGTTCTCGCTGGCGCACGTTCAGGCAGCACGTTCTGGCATATGTTATCTTCGGCGAATCAACCAAGTTTCAGTCTGCACTTGTCTGTCTCCTCTTTTGGCGTCCACTTAGTTTGCGCTGCCAATATTTCAGTATGAATATATATACGAACTAGCCCACTTTTTAACTCTTCTAGCATTCTTTCATGCCTTGTGTCTTTATTTGACCATACCTTTCCGCTCACTGAGTAGCAAATGAGACCAAGTTCAGTTAGCATCTAAGTCTTTACTTCCTGGATCGCCCTTCTCTTTCTCTCTGACTGATAAGATATATTGTAACGTCTTATTGCTTATCCCAACGAGAATACGTCTGCATGCATTTCGTATCTATCTATCTATCTATCTATCTATCTATCTATCTATCTATCTATCTATCTATCTATCTATCTATCTATCTATCTATCTATCTATCTATCTATCTATCTATCTATCTATCTATCTATCTGTCTGTCTGTCTGTCTGTCTGTCTGTCTGTCTGTCTGTCTGTCTGTCTGTCTGTCTGTCTGTCTGTCTATCTATCTATCTATCTATCTATCTATCTATCTATCTATCTATCTATCTATCTATCTATCTATCTTCAGTGCTATTATGCATTAGAACATAGACTGCCACAGAATAAGTACTGTAAGCCACGCTGTGTGTATGGGCCTAGTGTTTTTCGCTTGAAGCCCCATTACGCCAGCGCGACATCCCGTCAGTTCCGCTGACGAATCGAAGCGGACGGATCTTGATGCGCCGAGAGCGCGCCGACTCAGACGGACGGGCGCAGGTGGCCACAGCGCGGTCCTCTCGTCATTCCCATCGGTTTCGGGAATCCGTCCCGGGGCGCTAGCGTGCCCTACAGTGGCATATACGCCGGGTCCCACTGTCTCGCTGTTCGGGCCTTTCTCGGCAGCCGGACGCCATACTCAGCTTCCGTATGTTTCGAGAAAAGAACGTTTTCTTACCCTATTCTCTTCATCTGGCTTCTGAAAACCTCCCGCATCGGCCGTGAGGCATAATAATCCAGGAACAGAGCCTTCTATCGCATTGGGCTTCGCCTGAGGATAGTGGCAGCTGCGCCAGCCTGGTCCCGAACTTGAACTGTCTGGCCGAGTTGCGTGCAGTTAGTGCTGTCGGAAATCTCCCGAACGCCAAACACCAACCGCCTTCGTCTTCGCTATTCCCCATCGTCCTCGGAAGATACAAAAACTCGAGCATTCAACTCGAACTCTCGATGGGCAGCAACGTCCGAAGCCGGGCGATGTGCCCAGGGGCCACTAGTTCATGGAGTCCGAGAGACGCAACCACTGAAATCAGTGCGTCGTTTAACCCGATTGGACCAGTCGTTTGTTGCCCATCTCAGCAATGCGGGCACACTGCACGCAACATCATCGCTGGGCGCTGGCATCTTCTGGTAACGCGGGATTCGGCAGGGGGATTGAAGCGGTGCCAGACTAGGGCGAAGCTGACAGGCGCCGTGCCCCAATCTGACGCGGGCTTAGACCCGAGGCGCCACCACTGAGGAGCCCCGGATCCCAATCTGATTTAGCTGGCCCGCCAGTCGCGCCGATCTCGCGCAGCCATCGGCGGGCTATTCCCCTTGCCTGCTTTCAAACACAATGCATGAAGAGAAGAACAACCGCAGACACGCAAAACTCTCTTTAAAAGGCCTTGGAGTGCTGTGGTCCAATAAGGAGAAAGAGAGTAAGGGGGAGAGAAAGTGGATCCAAGTTTTCAAAGAGAAGCTGATAGCCTCGGAAATTCTGCATAACATTATCCCGGTCAAACGCTTCTGCGGGAGTATCTTGGAAATTGAGCATTGTTCTTTCTCGAGAACGTTCGCTAATATCGGCGTCACAGCACGAGCGATGTGTATTTGGACCGGAGAACGAAATGTATACACAAACCGAGGCTTGTCATGTTGATGTATGCGACTTCAGGTTCAATTATGTGATAATATCCGAACGTTTTCATCCGTCGCTGGGCGTTTCGTACGATCGGAGAGAACACTCACTCCATGGTAGAACATTAGCGTTCGGCAATAGGCGATGCATTAGAGGTAGGTTAACAATCTGTAGTAATCCACACGATCAGTGCATACTTTTGTCATGAATAGCACACAAGTTAACGCGGCATTAGAAGCTGACCGCCATTTCTTTGCCATTCGTTGTTTTAGTCTCTGAATTGTCATACATTTTCTGCTAAAAACCTAATAAAACTGCCAATGGAAAAATTATGTATAATGCGGAGTGTGGTCTAAATAGGCTTCAAAGGGCCTGTAAACAACGCCGAGGTCCAAAAATTGTTATGAAGGAAAATGTGCGCTCTATTGCTAGGTGAAAATGCTGCCGCGAAAAAAAAAAAGTGAATTCGTGCTATAATAAAAAAGTTACAAGAGCATCAGTTTCAGCGAGTTTTCGAATTTCCACGCGCCCTCGCTCCCGTTCTCTGTCATAGGGAAGGGAAAGGTGTAGCCCGTCGTCGTGAGCACCCCTCCCCTAGCGGTAGAGGAGAGAGACGCCTCTTTATCTCGGAGGCTTCCGTTCTGGCAATACCGCTTCTCCCGGTAGTCTCAGGTTCTACAAAACGGCAGAGGGCAGCACAGGAAAATGAAAATGCGGACTACAGAGCCGAAACTGCATCACCGCTGGGCCAAGGCGCCGTTACGTAGGGCAAATGACCGATTGATGAGCTCAGTTGTACGAAAAATTGCCCATGGGCAAGCTTTCATCACTGTGCGAGTAAGAGAGGGATGGTCAGGCGAGGGAAACAGGTGCGGGTCTGTTTTTCGAAATAGAGGGCCTGCACTGCGCGCAGCGCTGCAATATTCGGAAAGTGTGATCGCTGCAGTATACTGTACGATTTGGCGACCGTCTTTCGGGGCGTAAAAAAAGAAATCAGAGCCTGTTTACTGGCCCTTTCATGTAGCTCTCGAATAACGTACAACAAAACATTACGACTCCATCAAGCTGGTTTGATACATATCCCACAGTTTAATTTTTACGCCAATGATTGCGGAGATGGCATTCAAGCTCAAGCAGTAGTTATTTAGAGTAATGCATTCGTGTTACTACATCTCCGATTGCTGAAATAATCCACGCATGTCCTTGCCAAGAATCAATTGTATGAGAGGAACAATCCATGTCATTGCGCAAGGAAGACTCCGGTAAATATATGGCGTTGGAGATCATGAATCAGATTAGCGTTGCGTCAGAAACGTGCTCTCATTGCAAACTACTGGTAGATGGTCCCCATAGATCTAATTTAATTAGCCCAGACAGAGCCCGGGTCGGAACTGAAACCGACGTACTCATTCATACCACTCATGCTAGGCAAGTGTGCAGTAGCGCTCCCCTGGCCAGCCACGTCTGGTTAAAATATTAATAAGCAAATAACATGGGGAGAGGCTGGTTCGTTTTCAATGTCAAGCGATGATATAGGGCAATAAGCCTAATTACTTGGCGAAGTGTTCCGTTGGTTAATACTCACGTGTGGGTGCTGCGAGACTGGGTGGAGGCTCCCTCGCCGTTCTTCGTTACGTACCACTTTAAAGGGCCTTTCAACGGCCTCTGAAAATACGGAAAACAAGCGTTTTTTCCACGGCGTTTCTTGACCCGCAGGTCGCGGGTTCGATTCCCGGCTGCGGCGGCTGCATTTCCGATGGAGGCGGAAATGTTGTAGGCCCGTGTGCTCAGATTTGGGCGCACGTTAAAGAACCCCAGGTGGTCAAAATTTCCGGAGCCCTCCACTACGGCGTCTCTCATAACCATATGGTGGTTTTGGGACGTTAAACCCCACAAATCAATCAATCAATCACGGCGTTTCTTGTCTTTCTGGCACATTTCGTGGCGGAAGAACCATGGTGCACGCGAAGTCATTACAGTACATACTTTCGATTGGCCCCTCACGCGAACTATCTGTTGCGAATCGTCTTCCACACTGCTTTGTCATGCATGGCCATGCAGCCACCCTTGCCTCGCATGAAAATCGAGCGCGATCAACTGATTTCACTTCTACTTTCTGTGATTGCGACTGCACATGCTGAGATAACGGCGTGCTGCCGACAAGCGCGAAATGTTAATAGGCTCAACGCTTATAGTGCTGACATTGCAAACGGGATTTTGACAAATAAGTGGCGAGGAGGAGATATCACTTGTAGAAAGGGCAGCGAGGGTGAGGAGAAACCACTCCCTCGTCTTTGAATGCGGCATGGTTACAGGCCCTTTAATTCACTGTTGTATCTGTCAGTAACACACTTCGGATGTCACGAAGAAACCCTTTATGGAAACTCAGTTATCCTTTCAATATACAGCCGCAATTTCGTTCGTGGGTATCTCTCGAACACTTGTACATTTCGCACGCTACTATAGTTAGGGCATGGGTTGGTGCGAAACATTATTGGTGTCCAGCAAGACGCACGTTAGCGCCTTGTTGCAGAAATTCGTTCCAAAAATGTTTACAGAGGTTGGTTGCGCAGGTAGTTCTCGTACACGACAACAATTTCTGCAACCTTCACTTCTTTGCACCCGTGACAAGATGCGACGCTGGCTGGATTTAGAACACGCTATACCAAACAACGTGAGCAAATTCACTTCAAGCCCGCAGTACTTTTATTTCACGCCAGCGCGAATAACACCAGGGTGCGGAGGCCACGGAGAGAGACATTCCTTGGCCCTTTTCCACGAAATGCTCGCTCGGAGACAGAAAACGAAGCTCTATTTATATATAATGAAGAGCTACCCTCGACTTTCGAGGTGTATAGCTGCCCGAGCCCCGTAGTTTATACACGCTACCTCGTAACAAAACGGAAAGCGAGAGACCCGGGAATGGGGGAAGATAAACAACCGAACACGCGACCTTCGCAATAGCCGCACATGCACGTCTGGAAGCGATTCTCCCGTGCATCGTGTATGCGCAAGGTTTGTCGCGAGCTGACAAGAACGTATATTCCTGTATGCTCTTATGTAGGTTGCGCCGCGACGCTGTGCTCGGGACTGTATTGACGGAAAGCAGAATACACCAGCACAAGCGCCAAGTGCTATACGTTAGACGTATCGTTGGGAGCGGACTGTCTCAGACTTCAGCTTTTTTTCTGTGAACACACGAGGCATGCATAAAGCTACACGTGTCACCGCTGTTCCTCGGGCGTTGTTATATATAACCATGCCGAAGGCAGTGTGCCACCGCTGCAGTGGTGCTTTTCTCTCGACAGTTTGCGTGGCTTTTATCCTGTAGTCTGTTAAGACTTCACGGACGTTTGGGCGTTTCCGTAGGGCATGAAAGACTCTTTCATCCACACGTGTACAGCCAAGAGTGTCCTCCACTTTCTTAACCGTCCCCGTCTGGCTCTCTCTAAAGATTTCGTGTTGGATAACTTTCAATGTAAAAAGTAAAGGTTGGAAACAGGTGCGAATGTTCAGTTAGCAACCCTTTTTCTATTCAGTCAGTACTTTTTTGATCCGTTTTTATCCAACTTTACCAAAATTGTAAAAAAAAAACAGTTTTATTGCATTATGCAATGCAGAATATGATATTCAACTCTAAACTGAATGTTCAATTAGTCAAAGAGTTTGGGATTAAAACACAATCGAAATGAGATCGTGTCCGGCATACTCTTTAAACTACTTTGTGGAAGCAAAGGATGGGCAGGCATCTAGGTGAAAGCAATGTGCTCTGTACTTTGTTAAAGTACCACACAGAATTATAACGATAACCAAAAACAATGAGGCTGTTCTTGTAAGCAAGAGATTCGCCTAAATCCAGAAAACGAATAGACAAAACTTTCAAAAGATCGAGGTATTCTTGTTCAATGAGCAGTAATTATTGAGCAGAGGCTAACTACATTCGCACGGAAGTTGGTGGCCCTGCGCTGCAAATAACCACGGCTTTCATGGAGCAGAATCATAAGGAACAGTCGTGGCTTTCTTTGTGCTATAGTGTATTAATTATTTCGTTAGTTGATTGAAAACTGTATAAGACATTTTTTGTGTGTGTGTGCAATGGATTCTTAAATGTAGCATTGCACCGATGAGGGTCCGATTCATTTTGGTTTCTGTCGTGCGCAGTGGGTTAACATTCGTCATCAAATACAAATGTTCACTTACATCGCGCATTATCCGTGCCTTGTGAGGAAGCGTTTTGACCGGCAACGTAATGGCGTAAAATAGGTTTTAATATTACTACGAATATCTGCTGATATCGTACGTGCGAGATGTTCCAGATGCTCAGTCAACGAAATTTTAAGAATTTTAGGTGAAATAATGACGAGGGCGCAGTTTGTCACACACGCACACGCACAAACACAAGCACACAAACTCGCGCGTGGGCGCGCGCGCATTTTATGCGATGGTTGTCAGCGTCCCACCATGTAGAATTGGATTTTAAAGAGGTCTGTTTTTCTTCTTCGCTCCCCCTGTAAACAAGCAATGACAGCCGCGATTGTCCACAGGTCATCAAGCTTGCCGCAGTGTTCTCCAACAATAGACTCGCACACATGATTGATGACTAGATACATTATCGTCTCGTGAACCGTTCTCAGCATACCAGAGCGCATCGGCGCTCAATCTCAAAAAGCCGCGGGGAATCTATGGTTATACTGTTGGAGACAGTGAGCACGAGGAGCGTCGGGGCTCGTTTACATCCAACAGCCTCAAGGTCGAGCACCAAGCGACGAACCCCGTCGTGGGTTGCACGTGCGTTTCTGGCCCTCTCCTCCTTCCACGCTCCACAGATGAGACGAGGAGAAAGCTCACACATAAGGAGCGAGCCCACCCGTGACACAAACAAAGGCGGCTCGTTGTTTCTGCTGCCAACTGTCGCGGGGCTCTTCAGGGGAGGTTTCAAACCCCTCTCCCCTGTCTAGTCTGCGCCGGAGGGCCTCGGATCCGATGCCCTCGGCTGCCACGAGGGTTCTCTTTTCCTCGGCCCCACCTTGCGAGCGAGAGAAACATCTGGAGCTCGCAGTTTCGACCACGAAAACGGGAGGCCCCCTCGTGACCGCGAGATGCGTTTTGCGGTTTCGTCCGGCGGCGGCCTTTCGTGCGACGCGGTGTGCGAGCCCTAGAAAAATGCCGGTAGGAGGGGGAGAAGGCGTGTGCGTTAGATACGGATAATCAGTGCGAGGACGTTGTTCGAACCTAAGCCCCCCCCCCCCTCCTTTCTGACTGACTGACTGTTCTGGTTCTCCACTGCAGTGGGAAGTTGAGGGGATGGCCAAGGCATTGAAGACAACGGCATGGGCGTACCAGGAGGGGCTACGCGACGATGGCTGTGTGCGGGCTTGGATTGCGCACGCGCGCGCACGCGTCTAGGTGGCGTCGCCTGCTCTTCTTCCGTGCCTGGCATGCTTTAGGACAGCGGATGCCAGGGCTGTCTCGGTAGCAGCTAGGGGAGGACGAGGCGTGGTTCGAGCCCGTATCTGCGGCTCTCTTCCAGTCGTCTTCGTTGTTGTCTCGCGCTCCGCGTCCTGGGGGGTCACCAGGGCCTCCAAAGAAAAAAAAAGAATGGCCGACGTGCGTGCCTTTCACTTTGACTGCGCACTGCCGACAGTAGCCAGTGTTTTTTTCTCCGCCCCGCGACCACGGTCTAGGCGGTGTGCCATGCCTTTCCTCCCGCTTCGTCGAAGTGACAGCTGGTCACCACTGGTTTACCCATCCGAGAAAAGCGTCTACATCGCACTGTAGACCGCCATCAGGAGAGTTCATGGTTTTTCTTGGACCCCATTCTTCATTGTCTTTTTTTTTTTTTTGCCTTTATTCGCTTGTTTTTCGTCGATCCGGGTCGTTTGTGCGGCTACTTCCAAGAGGCTTCCGCTTCCGTGCGTGTTCGTCCATGGCGGCGAGTGCCCAGTGGAAGAAATACAAAGTAACAAAGTCAGGGCTCTGCTGTTTCTTTTCCACGAAAATGGTTCCCGCTCTTCTTTTTTCATCACATCCGAGGGGTGTTGATGTTGTGGCGTTCACTTTGAGAAGTGCAGACAGAACGGCGCTGACACGTTTCTGGCGTGGGCCATGTCATTCGGCCGGTGTCAATTGAAGCTTGAAGGAACACGCAGAGTTCGAAAATGCAGGAGTCACCGCCTTACACTGCTGCCTGGATGAAAATGCCTACAACACATTCATTATTCCTCGTAAAGAAGCCGGCACATAGTGATAGAGCGGGGCGGAGGGAGAATAAAGCAAGAGGTAATCCACATTGTTATTTCGTCGTAAGTATTGTCGTAAGTATCCTGAAAGGGCCAACTTTCGGGAGAAGTGCTTAGATTTCTTAGGTAAGTAAGCAATTTAAGTTATCTTACGCATGAGTCGGAGTGTAGCGCGCAGAATGTGGAGTCGAAGACCCGAAGCAGAAAATACACAAGCACCAAATATTCCGGGAAATTTGTCGCGCCAACTTGGCCGAATCCCGATGCTTGCTAAGTTATGGCGTTTTCCAAAACACAGCATCGATACACAAGTAGCACATAAAGAACCAGCAACATTACTTTGTAACCATTCTCGCTATGATATCAGCAGGTGCTCGCACAAGTCCTTATTAGTTTCGGCAGGTAACATTACCTATAGTTGCATCACATAAACTTCAAGAATGATTTTCACGGAGATACTAATCTCTCTATGCGGTCTCCAAACACAGCGAATCCACTTGCATTACTAAATGCACGCTTCGAAAGCGTGCTGGGAACAGCACTAATTGCGTCAATGAGCTCTGTTTCTCTCTACATATTTTCTTATCTTTCGAGCTACATTCCCTCTTATCAGTGCAGGGTAACAAGCCGTGCAATCATTCTGTAACCTCCCGCTTTTTTTTTTTCTTTCGTATATATGACTCCAGTTCGGAAGCAACAAGGCCGGAGAAAGGAGCGGTGCGCCCAACCCTCCCCTCTCCCAAACATAACAGCCCTAACTATCTGGTGCACTTCGTTCTACGTCAACATATATGCCACGGTATTTTCCTTTGTTCACACACTTCCCCGTTTTGATAACAGTGAAGAGGAATGCATCTTGTAAATAAGGGTATTGTCTGTGGGACTAGTTTGTGGTTGATTTTCGGTGTAAAATTCATCGTACGGCAGTAACCCACAAACACTCACGCGCACACCTACAGGTGCACGTGTTCTGGCTGCCTGTACGCGTGCGTCGGCCCGAACATGGCTTGTTTACGCTTGACTATAGCTTTATACCGAAAACCTACCTTGTGTGCATCCCTCAGTGCACAGTATGGCTGCCATGTATCTGCCCCCCTTTCAGCCCATGGCCGTTCCCCTCCATATCCCGCTGAGTGGAACAGCGGGAACAGCTATTATATCGCTGTTGGGATTTAACGCCCAAAAGTCACGACATGATTACGAGCAACACTGAATTGAAAGCACTGAAAATTTTGATCGTCTTGTCTTCTTAAACGTGCACCTAAATCAAAGTGCATGGGCTTCTAGTGCTTCCTACGCCGAAACGCGGCCGCAGCAGTCGGGATTCAATGCGCAACCTTTGGGTCAGGAATTCAGCGCCGAAACCACTATACCACCGTGGCGGGTAATGAAAAAGCTACGCCGCTGATTTGCGGCTTTCAACTCGAACCGAACAAAACCGTTACAAAACAAAAGGAAGAAAAGAGGACATAAAAGATGCCGCGCAAGAAAAAAGAAAAAAGAACGAAAGCACAACGTAGAGAAGGCAGTACCAAGGGGGGAAAAGGGGTTAAGAAAGATGCGCCACGTAGCGGGCGTCTCTCTCCCTAAGCATGATTCGAAACACAGGCGGCCAAGCAGCGCGTAGTATGGCCCGAGGGACGCCGGCCGCGGCATCGGACCGGAAGAGGATGCCAGGCTGAGAAGTTTATTGTTTCTTCCCGCGGGCTCTTTGCCGAGGCTGCCTTGCTTCGGGAAGAAAACCAAGAAGCAGCGGGCACCGAAACAAACCACGTGTGCCTTCAGGCTCGCGAGCCTGCGGTCTCCGTCTTCTTCGTCCGCTGCTTTTTTTTTTTTCTTTTTCTCGGAAGCTTTGCCTTCTCGAGTTTTCGGCTTCCGCCTGGCTCGGCGCCCATCGGCGAAGATGCGTCCCACCAGGCCAACGCGCAGCGCCGCGGGAAACAAAGGCGAGGCCGTAACAGTGTGAAGGAAATCGAATTCCAATCTCAGCTGACCCGTGAAGTGCGGCCTGCCGCCGCCGCCTCCCTTGTTCCGCACCCTTCCATGGTTCCGAAGACGACCCTCTTAAAAGCAGTCGCGAGCTTAGTTTTTTGCCACGAGCACGGACGGCAGTGCAACTAATACGGTAGCTAGCCATGGGGGCCGGAAGGATTCTGTCATTGGGAGTGCGAACCACGGTGTTGTATCACGGCAAGGGGTAAGGGGGAAGCGTTCGGTGTTGGTTGAGGAGCGAGGTAAGTGTCTCTTTGCGCCCTGTTGCCGACGCTCATAGTAGTTGCTGATGTAAAATAAACAAGAAGGCATCACGGTTCACTCAAAGCAAGGACGAAGGCCTAGAAATTTCATAGAACGATATCATCGCTGGTATTATGAGGGCAGAATTGCACCAGGCGTTTGTGCAATGTGTGGTTCTTTTAAAAGGCCAATCCATTAAAAATTGTTGGTGAATGGTTTACATCATCAGCAGCAGCAACAGCATAAGGCAGCTGATGCCTTATAGGGGCGCATATCGATTCACTTATTGCTGATACGATGAATTATGCCGCAATGGGCACTATTTAACTGCCCTTGAAGTATAGCATGCATTCTAAAAGAGTGTCTAGCGGCCAATGTTATCCTCAAAGACGTGGCATGCCTTTCCAAGAGGCAGGGCTGAGGGGAACAATGAGAAGTGAAGATGGGAATCGATCCCGCCAACACGCTCACATATAGAGTGCCGAATCAAGTCGCGAAAGCCAGTGCAGTGAACGAAAGCTCCTTTACTCGATCAACTTATCTGCAGCAGCAAAGCAAGATATATCAGCGGGATAAAAAAAAAAGGCCTCAACGGGGTAATACTATTTACAGCGAGCGTATAGCCATTTTCAAAGGAAAATTTTTTACGAACTCAAGTCCTAAATTGTTTGCCTAATTTGTATGTATCACTGTGAGGGAACACCGGGACTAATTCGAAGGAACAACGCGAACGTATATGAGACTCAATACACTCGCCTGTCCTGTGGCACAATGAGCGAGTTTTATATTTTTAAATACGTGGTTGAGCCCTCTTTCTAGGAATATGTATAACACGAAAGTGAAATGCGCCTTCGCAGAGTTAGTTGAACGTTTACGGTGCAATATTTCTCCACAATGGCGAAAGAATGAACGCTGCAGCAACTAATTGCGAAGTCACGCGAAGACCGGCAAGTAGCTCGAAACTTGCAGCGCGCACCTCAAGCAGAAATCACGCACGAAATGGGCCCACGCAGGACGAGCGCAGACTAGTAACTGTCACAGCTCGACACTTCAATCGTGCTGTTTCAACAGAAAGAAAGACGCCAAAAACGAACACACAAGTATACACAGGACAAGCACGAACAGCTGTCACAATTCTTACTTCTTCCTGCGCAAGCAGCGTGTTCCTTTCGTTAACATGACCACGAAAGCAAGCTAAGTGGCTATCGTGCTCTACCGAATCACGAGTCTGACAAGCGCACGCACAGGAGAGACCACGCTCCGTGGAGGCGGCGCTCATCGAAAACGCGATGTGCGACGACCTTTAGAGCGCACCCAACGCTAAAGCCCCCTAAACTTCCCAACACGAGCCCATTGCGCCATCTTGCTCCTGATGACAAAACGCGCTAAGTTGTGGAGCTCTGAGGACCACCAAGCGATGTATGGTGTATACAAATTACTCGCCGTTAGCATCATATCGTATGCTCCATGGCTTAGTGGTTAGCGCCGTGCGCTGCATATGCGGATTAAGAGGTCACTGGACTGACGCCACGCGACAGAACCTTTTTTTGTTTGTTTGTTTTTCTTGCAATCTACTAATGTATATTTTACGATGCCATATTCGTGACAGAAATCAGTGGAGCCGTAGTGGACCCCGGCGTAAAACACTTTCGTGTTAATGTACATTCTATTATTGCTGCTTAAAAGTGATTCTTAGTCTAGCGTCTCCAAAATATACCATCGCACCATTAAAATGAAAATAGCATCACAGTTATAAGAGTCGTCGCTTGTGTTGTTGGTACGAGTATGCGCGTGCCTTTTTCATTCTTCTTGTCTGTTTCAGTAAAGAAGGCGTTACTTCATTGATCGTGTTTAGCCCCATCTACGCCCTTCTGGTCCTCCATGCTTCGCTACGCTTTTCGCAGCGTCTTCCTCGGCGACACTCCGGGAGGAGTGTAAAAGGAGAGACATCCGAGGGGATTTCCTGCGAGGTGATTCCCACGCAGGAAGTTTGTTGGGCTCACTTCCGTTGGCAGGTGGTGCCCCTGGGCAACCGATCACCACTCCAAGAATGAAGGGCTAGGCGGCGGCGTCTGATGCTCCAGCCGAATGTTTGTCTTCTAAGGAGAGCTTACACTCCATCCTCAAATACTCATGAAACAAAAAGGAGTAACGGCATGCCAGCCTACCTTCTCGCACGTCCTCTTTGGAACGGCAAAAGAATCGACGTGGTGCATAAAAAAAAGGCGTATAACCGCGGCCGACGCTGTTCACGAGCATGGATCGTCTGGGCGAAAACCAATGAAAGCGTGCCGTGCTGTAGGCTAATCCACGCACCAGCGATTGTTGACACGCAACGTATTGGGCCGTCCCTCACGCGAATGCCTTAGATTTCAAGTCATTAGCACGAGGTCGCGAGAGAAATATTCTTGAGCAAGGGTATGGCTGGAGCCAGGGGCATAGCTACTGGTGGGGAGAGTGTGTGTGGGGGGGGGGGGGTTCAACCCTTGTCCCCGAACTTTTTCAGTTTTGCATGTGTATACGATGTACACTCGCAGGCATGCAAACGTGCGCATGTGCATACATAAGGTATGGTAGAACCCGTGCTCCCTGAAGAATATTTATAGCTACTCCTCTAGCTGGGGCGAATGTTTCAACACGGATACTTCTCTTTGTCAAGGAACAATATGTCATTTCATGAAGGGTTACATCTTGCTCTGAGAATCTGTCATATTTCGGTGGCAAATAGGCATTTTTATTCCCTTGTTGATGCACAATGTACTGAATCATCATGGCATCACATTATAGTATACAGTGATGTGCTATCTTACGAACACAGTTACATACAGTTAGAATGACGTGACTCTAGACGATAGTTTGGTTAGCCCTTAACACAACCTTCTGGTGCAGTGCACTTTATTAGAGCAAAATAATCGAGGCTTGAATCAACGCCCGCTGAAATCTCGCTTATCGAGAGAAAGAGGGAGCATCGTACGTATCGTATCCCGTACGCTACATAGTACATACACTTGGTCCGCGCCGCATCGACGCTGTATCCACGCAACGCGAACCAGAACAGCATCATTTGTTCCTTTTCCCACGAAACCAAAACCCTACCTCGCGATGAGCGAGTCGTGCGGAAACCACCATCGAGGGGGCGGTTTATATGGGGACGAAAAAGTTGGGGCGCGATGATGGCGGGGACGCTCTGTGTAATGGCTAAGACCCCGGTGCATGCACCAGCTTCTTGTACGAGGGAACTTAGCGCGGGAACAACACGTTCGCGAGTCTCTGAACCATGAACACGCTCAGCGCTTCGACAACGTTCGGTCATGCCTCGTCGGCGCGCTTCAGTGACAGACTCAATGATAATTTGCAGCGGACCCAGCAGAGAAGTGTACGCCACCACAGTCCCGGCGATCTGTCCAAGGCATGGTAGAACAGCGTGTATGAGCGCAATCCCTTTGTCGCATGCTTGAGTGCCTGAAAGGTTGGAGGGTTTCAGCTTGGAAGCAAAGGGCACGAAGGAATGGGTAGCACAATTACATCGCTGCAAGCTTGAGTGTCTGAAAGGTTCAAGGCAAGGAGTACAGAGTGGTGAGTGGGGGGGGGGGGGGGTGCGACTGAAAGGGGGATCAAACAGGGGGTCTTGAAAGAATCACATGGCATAGTAGATGATGGCGCTGGCTGTACCAGTAGAGAAGGCTCCCCGGGGGGACTGTCCGAGACTACTCTCACGCCTATAGCACCATCGATAGAGACCCCCACCCTCTCCCTCTTCTCTACCATTCCTTGGGAAACGACCGAACCAATGGCCTGCTGTGAACGACCAGATGTCATTAGCTGTATCCCAAAGTTATCGAAACGCGCCTGCCATGCAGCGTTATGGCGCATTCTCGAGGGGGGGGGGGGGGGGGGCAGCTTTTATGCGAGAGCGGGGATACAACGTATATACGAACTACATCGTTCGGGGGCGGAGAAACTTTGGCGGGCAAGCATCATGCGAACGGCGGCGGAATATGATGATGTCCTCCGCAGCCGTGCATAATCTCCGTGCGCGTATATACTACATAGAACAGCGGGTGAGGGGGAGGGGGAGGGGTCGAGTTGATTGCCATCGCAGGACGCTTTCCAATAGTGCCCGGATGTACGTATGCCTTCGTCGCACGAAGTTCCGGTTGCACGAACAACGTATGCTGGATGACTCGGAAAGAGTGAGAGTGCCACCAACGTCGCCACATACCTTGTTCTTACTAAATGAGTTATGTTCCTATCGTCTAGACATTGCTCTCACGGGCTTTGTTATGTGGTCGTCATCCTCGGTGTTCGGATTCGCTTACCACAATTTCCCAAATAAACTTAATAAATATAAATGCTAATATATAGAGCACGCAGATGTGATGGGCATATTTGCCTACAATCCCTATAATTTCGGAAAGCAGCGCAAAAAAAAAAAAGAATGGAGACAAGGAAACCCCCGCACGTAGAACATGGTAAGTATAGCCCTTTCCTTGTCAGCGTTTTTGTGTGGCTTATTACAGTGACGCAATACTACAGTGACGCAATTCTAACTCACCCAGCAGGCCACTCTTCCGCAGTAATTCATAGAGTCGACTTTTATTAAGTATACTGCAAGAATGCGTTACCTTTTATGAAGTATTGTGCTTGTCTAACTCGCACGTCTTTAAGTCACTCGGTATCATGCTGATGGACCTGCGAATGTATCTTGCTATGAAGGCTGAGTATACATTGTTTTTCTTTCTACTTGTAATAGCAACCTGTGAAAAGGAAAACACGTTTTTCATGCGTTACAAGGACCAACATCGTAAGGAATAAGTGCAAACTCAAAAAGTTAAAATGCGACGCCACGATATGGTTATGGTATATCCCCTAGGGAGTAGGAGTAGCGACCATTTATATTAAAAAAAAAACAAGAGGTTGCTAGGAATACCAGCTTCTAGTGGGTCAGCCTCCCTGCAGTACTAGGTGGAGTCCCTAGTCAGGGACCCCATTGGTCGTGGCCGCTGTCCTGGCACGCTGGACCATGACTCGTTGGGCCGCAAGGTCCTGGCAACCAAGCAGGGCCGCCTCTCCTAAGGAAGATCGGGGCCGATAAACAAAGGCAATGGTGCGGCTCCGCCACCCGTCATTCCGAGCCTAGTCAATGAGGATCAGTTGTTCGTGATTCCGAATATGCGACACTGTCCTAATGCTCAAACTATTTTTATGTCAAATGACGCAGCCATCTAATTAAACAGTTCGCTTTATTGCATTTACCACATATATAGCTCTGCTGTATGAAAACTAAGTTCTAGTTTTTATTGTTCGAAGAACAGAAAGAAGGAAATCCTTGAATACTGCAGCTTCACACTCACTTAAATGTTAAAAGAACACACTCAGTAAATAAAATAATTGAATGTCATACAACACATCGAACATGCGTAATCGTCGTGGGATGTGCAAACCATTTGCGGCACAGTCCATCGAAAGCACGCGCGGTAATTGAATTTGAATTGAATTTTATTGGTCACACTTTTACCAAAAATTTGCCTACATTTTGGTTGAAGAACACGCCTGTGAATGTTATGAGACGACATTACTTCGTGAACTCGAAGGTTTCCCATTGTTACACTCCACGGTGCACCAGTAAATGCAAACAAAGGTAACACGATTCACACGTTAGCCTCTTTTTTTTTTTCTTTTTTTTTACAGCAAGAGCTGTTATAAGATCACAACTCGGGTCACGTGTAGTTGTCCGGCGCAGCCTCCTTCGGTGCCCGTAACCACATCGCGCGAAATCAGAAAAAAAAAAAAAAAACTAGCACCAAAGACACATTTGGGCCCGAAACACGTGTCTGCTGGGTACGAGCCTAGTATTCTACCACCGAGCTACGCCAGTGCTTGTGACGTGTTGGCAAACTTGCTTTAGGCAGGCTTGATGTCGGGAAAGCAATCGTGGTAATACTGGGTACGAGCCTAGTATTCTACCACCGAGCTACGCCAGTGCTTGTGACGTGTTGGCAAACTTGCTTTAGGCAGGCTTGATGTCGGGAAAGCAATCGTGGTAATACGACCGATAAAGCACTTTAAAACAGCGAAAGAACAACCAGTCGTCGCACAATGCGAATAGCGTAAAGAGTGGGCCGTCCAATGCTCCAAACCATTACAAAAGCTTATTCGTGTTCCCCTATTGACTGCGGCGCATACCCACTTCAGCCATGATTCTGCATCGTCGTGAGCCACTTCATGAACAATTGGCCCAAAATTTCTTGCAAGTGTTTAGCGGATACCACGCTTCTCAGCAGACTGACGAAAAATAGCATAGTGAATGCCGGCCTACTACCCAAAAGTTTATTATTAATGCCCTAGTGCGTATCAAGCAAGTGTGCTTGCATTAGTTACCCAATGTGTCTTTTGAAAAGGCTCTGAAAGGCCGCTCTTCTAGCTTTCGCTGTGACTGTGCTCAGCCTTCCCCGGAGGCCTGGCGTTTTTTTTTTTTTCAATATAATTATTTTTTCTAAAGATAGTAACATACTTGACAATTATCAAGGCACTTGTTTCCTGTTGCATGTATGTTCCAGTAATTGCGATGTAGTGTACTGTCTAATATATCGCCGGATATAATGATTCATCTCTATGGTGAGTAAGCACATTAGCGAGCATATTAGAACTAGCATTCCTGGCATCTTGTTTTACTTTATCAACTGTCTCTAATATGAACCATTGGTGTTTCGCTGCCAGCACGTCGTTTTACGTTGTTAATCTCCATGTTATGTTGCTCCTCGTGTTAATGTGATAAATTCGTGCGTTGTATGTTCAGTCACCTGTCGTATGAGCGTGTGTCTTTGCGGGTTTCATGTATATTCCTTCAATGCGCACACAAAAGCCTCCTCAACGACAGCACTAACTCAGCGCAAACGCGGGCGCTCACGGTTAGGCATTTGGCAGTCTGCGGTGAACCGATACTCGAAAGAGGCGTTGCACACGCACACAAAAAAAAACGAAAAAAAAAACGAACTTGCGCAAAAAGGGAAAGTCGTGGCCGTCTCGTCGGATCAGCGAAAGCCGTGCGAGACGTGAGTCTGGTGTTCTGGCAAGGATCGCGACGGTCCGCGACGCTCAGCGCCGACGACCCATCCATTCCGTCATCGAAAAGAAAAAACAGCGAGTCGTTCGACCGAGGATCGAGTGAACGAGTCATCCTCTCTCTCTCTCTTTCTCTCTTTATCTCTCTCTCTCTCTCTCTTTCTAGCGAAGCACTCAGCCTCGACCCATCTTATTCACACTGATCGCGCGGCAAACCGCGAGTTAAGTGCGTCTTCGCGCCGGGCGTGAGTTTACACAAGCGAAGCGAAGCGTTGCGCGCCAAAAGAGCCGATAATCAAAGCCACGTCTTGTGCGTTGGTGCCTCTTCACATCCTCGCACGACCGCCACCTCGTTCTTATAAGAGCCACGCGAGTGGCGAGATTTATGGGCCACAAGAGAGGCCTGCCCTGCCTGAAGCCGAGCGTCGTTCTTATAAGCGTCAGACTCGGCGTATCACCGAAGAGCCCTGAGTACGGCGAAAAGGGAGGGCGATGCCCACCCGCATCGGTCCATATAAACGGATCTTCCTGGGCTCCTCATTAATCTCCATACAAGCAGCGCGCGCTGCGCGTTAGCGTTCTTTCGCCGTTACGGCGACGACGCGTTGCAAAGTCGTCATATTGCGCTCGGAGAAGGCGAGGGGCTCCAAAAGACGACGCAGGCCCCCGGGCCTTTCTTATTGTTATGGATATTAATGACGTCGACGTGAGGACGACCTCTCGCATATCACCGTGCGGCGCGGTGTATATGTACGTACATACACATAGGTAACGCACTGGGCTCGTTTGCGGTGAGCAGCAGCTGAGAGACGCGAGAAAACGCGCGTCACCGTGGTGCAACGCGGGTGGCAGGGGGGTGGGGGGGTCGTATAACAGTGTCGACGACTCGAATGACGCGACGCTGTATATTATTATAGCGCTGCGTCACGTTAAGCAAATCGCCGAGATGAACGCCAAACGAGGAGGCACGGGTGTCCGTGCGTACACATTCAATAGCGCCGAGCTCCGCTAAAAACGCCCCCGAGCGCGCGGTTGAAAAATTCGCTCCTTCGCTCGTATACAGGAACCTTCACTCTATAGGCTTGTCGTCACGCCATGGCTTCCTCCTCATCATCGTTTGAGCGTGTAATGCTTTCCGGCGACGCGTTTCTGAATGGGTGTTGAGAATGAGGAGTAATACGGTACTCGAGTCGTTTTAGTCCTATATAAGCGCGCCGCAGCGCACTTGGCGGACTCTGATGGGTTTCGATCGAGGTGCCGAGATAGAGGTAATCTAATTTGTATTCCGTCTACTCGGGAAGCAGCTAGAGCGCGAAAACAAATGAATAAAGATATGTCGAGGAATACGAAAGGAAATCTGGAAGGAATCTATTACGACCAAACAAAAAGATCTACGCTCTTTCTTGTTTCTTTTTTTTTTTTTTGCTCTAGCTGAGAGCACAACAATACTACAGATGTTTGTGATGAACGAAACACCCTTTAATAAAGGGCCGCATTGTACAACATTTAGGGAACGACAACGTGTTGAGTTGCCATGATTTGTTTGAGTGATAAAAATTGTTGCCTACATCACTTCTGTAGCTATAGCGGAGTTATCCGTAGTTGTAACAGCAGCGTCTTCACATGAGATAAGGTATTAACTAATTTGGGCACAGAATACACTTTGGGCCCTCAAGTCGCCAAGGTCTCAGTACACTACGACTCACGACGGCACTGGTTGACGCCCGCGTTCGACTCTACGAGAAGAAAAGCGAAACCTGTTGCTAAGGCAAAAAAGGCGGCGTCCGGGCAAAAGGATGTCGCCACGGCTCGCTAGTGACATGCGGGCCGCGTTGTCCCAGCAGAGCCGCAGGAGCATCAATATTTGCCCAGCGGGCGGCGAACTTCCGTTGCTCTCCGTGGAGAAGCCACGGCGGAATGCGAACGCGCGCGACCCTCTGTGCACACGTATAGCGACGCGAAGATTGTGCTCGCTAAAGTCTTCGTCTCATGGTGGGTATTTTGTAACTACGGTTAAATACGCTTGCTACAATCTCTGCTGCTCTCATCGGTGTTCGCATATGCTTGCTGTTCAGTTTCTGTTAGGGAGCAAACCAGACACTCGCTTTCTGGTTAACCTCCTTGCCTTTCTTCATAGCATATATATATATATATATATATATATATATATATATATATATATATATATATATATATATATATATATATATATATATATAGAGAGAGAGAGAGAGAGAGAGAGTTAGCATATTGACTGAGAGCAAGAAGATGTTTTTTTTTCTTTTACTTCTTTCTAAGTTAATGCATAGAGACCTTGTGAAGTTTTTTTCTTTTTTTTCTTCCTTTTAACAAATTCAAAGAAGAAAAAGCACGTGATTTTGAATTTTTAGTATGTGGGGTTTCACAAGCTACATCGCAGTGAAGGGCTTCGGAAATTTCAACCATCTGATGTTTTTTTTTTTTAATGCACACTGACATCACACAGTGGATGGGCCTCTAACATTTCACCTCCACATAAATGTGACCGCCAGGAATGAACCCGCGACCTCCAGCGGCTGAGCGGCTGAAAACTGTAACCACTGTACCAACGCGACGAACGACCTGTGATATACAAGAAAAGCATTTGTTGCAAACTGCGCATTAATGCTGGCCACCTGGTGATAAGCGTTAATGTATGCGTATGTAATCACGCACCATATGTACTTCAAGCATATATGTATGCTATATAATAAGGAGTTTTCGAATAGGGACACCAAAACTTTGGGGCCTCAAAGCCCATTGTGTGCGCTCACTTTGGCGCAAGCAGGACCAACGGGCTTTCGAATAGTATCTGAGGTGCTTTGTATGCTCCTCCTGTTACTTTAGTCTTGGCCGAGAGACGTCGCTTCAGTGGGGTGCCGTCATGTTTATCTGACGCAAAGCTTTTGGGGCCCGCTTTGGGGCTCCCACTCAATTCGAGAAATAGCGTCCCCAACGTAAAACCCGAACGCTGTTTGCGTCTTGCGCATGCTCAGTGGCATCGACGCTATTCTAAAGCTCTCGCATAAAACCGGAATGAGGCTGCTTATTCGATCAGTCACGATAGAGTGAAAGCCTTTGCATGCGCGCTCGCCGTATAAACATTAGCAATGCAAGGCCACCTCTCGTGTTTAGAAGTGAGCAATAAGAGCTGGAACTCTGAAACTATATAGGGTGGGGTAAACTGACACACAGGGAAAAACGCCACAGTTTGACTTTGCCCACTTCTGTAGGTAGTAACAAATACTTTTTTTATTTCTCTATTTCAGCGATAAGTTCTGGTAGTTGTCTAACTTTTTATATGTAAACGTCTGTCGTTGCTCACGGTGTTCACGTAGGAAAAATCACGCGGCTTGTGTCAGTGTGTTCGTGACCCATCAAAAAAAGGGCGAAATTTTGTTCGGCCAAACTTTTGAATCCGCGCATGAAACTACTCCGACGTCAGTACAACTACTTATTTTCTTGTTTTATACTACTAGCTACATACCGCCAAAAGTTTGGTTCATTTGGTGCATGGTGCCAAAGCAGATTTTTCTTTTATTATTCGGGCATGTGGGAGGAGCAAAAAGCGACAAAAAGGCATCGAAATGCCTCAGAGAATGTTTTATTAAGGGAATCATTTACTCATAGTAATTATGTATTATATTTTTAGGAGGGTTAAGATGTACAAAAATACTATATAGAGCTTCAAATGTGGAAAACGACATCGAAAAACACTGGTTGCTGATAAGGACAGGAACCACTCCATTCGTGCTACAGTAAAGGCTGCTCCGCATTCCCAAGGACCCTTTCCAGAGGCGCATTAAAAAAAAAAATGAAAGAATCTCTAAGTGACGTCAATCAGAAACACGTCTTGGAATTGACCTTTAATATTTTTTTCGTATGAAAATTTTAAAAATTACAAGCGGTAGAAAATTCAAAATTCATCGCCTCACAAAGCCCGGCTGACGAAGTCGAAAGATATATATATATCTACGAAATGCCCGTGCCACGAAATGCCCCTACAAATGGCAAAAAGATCCGAAGAAGGTGCCTCAGAAGATACCTAGTGTCCAATCATTGAATTATCTAATGAAGTGCAAGCGTTCAACTAAAAACACCATTAGCACAAAGAAAGACTGGTGCGCTTGAACTGCTAGTGCAACACAGCGCCGGGTTCTGTCTGGATTCATTGCGTGGAGTGCAAGGAGTGGGCTCATTAAGACTGCGTGGGGGCCAACGGCGTGAACTTCCGGTGCTTCTACTGCAAAATCTGAAGGGATAAAATTTTTGCACGCTGTCTCGTTTTGCCGCACGCTGCGCGTCCCTTTTTGCCCCTCATATTGGGGCAAAATGAGACATTGGGTGCATTTAAGATTTATTTTTAAAACACCCCTTTGAACTGTGGTAACACGGTCATATTTATTCAGCGCATACCTTGTACCGAAAGGAAAGCTTCTGCATTAATATTTAATAGTAAAGTCTAAAGAGTGAAATAAATGAAACTATATTCCCTATTTTTTTTTCAATTTCGTCACATTTTACATCACCTTACCCTACCATTTAGGGTCATGGTGGACAAACGCAATAGAAAAGCAGCAAAAGTTCATGACACTAAATGCTCAAGTGGAAAGGCAGTCCTTGCAATTCAGGACATCCAATTAATAACAGTGCATAACAAGTAATTATAAGAAGTCCTTGCGGATGAAGGCGACGAAGGCATCGTTCCAGCTCTTAAAAACAACAAACTGCCAACGGTGGTTAGAAACCAATAATCATATTGTGATTGTGAAGAGTTTGACTGTGTGCGGGCTTGCCCTCTCCATCGTTTTCTATACCTTTAAATTTCAAACTACCATATCCCTTTCCACAGTTTATACGGTCGCACGCCAGTATTTCTACACTGATTAACACTCCCGCCTTTCGTTTCCCTTCTCTTCCTTACTTACAAGTAAACACAAATTCGCTCTTCCAGGTGATATTGCTCACGGTACATCTCAAAACCAGAGGTTGTTTGCACTGTGGGGTTTGTGTAAGCCTGCTGTCCCACTTTCCTCGGCGCGTGTGTCGTCTAGTTTTCCAGTTTTAACACGTGTCCAAACAGTGTCAGGACTTCCAACATGGTTTCCATTATTGCTGACTCTTTCCTATACGTGACACATCACGGTTTTCTCCTTCGCTTCGGTTGTACTCTGCTTATTTTCTTCCAGCGTCAGCACTGGGAGAACGAACGCCCAGCAGTCCACAAAGGCCCCTTCTTCTTAGAATATTTGTTGTCAATCGCGACAAAACTTCCTGTAATGCATTAAAGAAAAGTAAAAAAAAGAAGCAATTGAATTAACGGGAGTGGAGGTGAACTGAATGGAATGAGTGCGAAGCAAATAACGGCGCGGGACAGAGATCATGAAAGCCACACGTCTGTTAACAACTGTGAACAAAAAAATAACAAGAGAAAATGGAAGTAAGCACGTTTCTATAGTGAAGATACGAAAAGAAACGGCGAACGTGTCTCGATTGTGCGAACTCAACGAGCCGCACACGTACAAAGGCAGACGACGCAATGGACGACCGTAGCAGACGACCACTGCGGAAGTGTAAGGCGGAAGTAAAGCATAAGACTAAAGCAAAAGACCTGAAGCAGAAGACTGGAGCAGACGAACTAAGTGAAAAGCAAAGCATATGACGCACTGGACGACCGAGTCGCAGTGCCAGCTGGGAGATATCTGTCGTTTTCGACGTTTGCCAAAGGTTGTTGCTGCTGCTATGGTGATCGCCTGGCCGCCTCGGCCTGTTTGGTTTGTGTCCCTCGGTGGGCCGCCCGTTTCCGCAGCATGCCTTTTCCTCCGTATACTTTTCTTCTTCTACTTCTCCTTCGCGATGGTTCTCGATCCTTCGGACGTTCCCGCTCTTCCCTATATCTTCCCTTTCGAGTCGGTCCTTCGTTCGCGTGTTTTCGCTGCATCAGGAGATGCTCGCGACAAAGGAAAGAGCGGGCATCTTCGCCCCCGGAGTGTAGCCCGTAAATTTGCCTCAGTGTTTTTCCAGTCCGGAGCTGCGGTGCTGTCCCCGATTCCTTCTACGGTTTTTTTCTTCCACCCCTGACTGCTTGTTTTGATTGGTGCTTATATATGCTGCCGTCACCAGAGCGATACCAGACCCAGCAGCATTGATCTTTGTGCTATTATTTCTTCCTGCTTCCATCGCGCCTTCTCTATTTCTCTCCTCTTGACTTTTTGACTGGCTTGGATTCTTTCAAGCTGGCACCGAGCGTTGGCTTTGTGGCGGCTCCTGTTGGCTAGGTTTTATTTATTGGATTTTGTAATGAGAAACGCTGCATACATGCGCAAAAACGGACGCTGACCCTGTTTTTAGTGTTTATATATATACAGGCGAATGCAAAGCGTAATACGATGATACGACGTGTTTTACGGCTGAAGGGTCGGTGACGGGAAAATAGTGCCAGCGAAGCATAATAATTGGGCTTGTGTATGACAGGACATCGAACATTCTGCAAACATCGAGTTATCTTGGCGCTCCCTTGCTGTGTAGAAGTTTCGCGAATAGGAGGCTATCGTACAGGCATGCGCCCAGCTTCCGATTTTTTTTTTTTTCGCGGGAAAGAGGCGCCACATAGCAACGAGCGATTTTGAAATACTGGGATCTCGACGAATTGGACTTCACAAGTGTGATGCAGGCGGTGATTTAACAGAAAAACAGTACAAATTGGCTTGACAACAGTCATCGTCTTGACGACGTGAACAAAGATCAAGACCAGAGTGTCCTCGCAGTGCGTCGGAGGTGGGAAGTCACGAACCTACGACAGACACATACACGGATTGCAGAAAACTGCGCTTTCGCTACTTTCTGACAATCGCCAAGCTTCTTTGCCGGGTTGACGAAAAACGCGACTGAGATTCCCGTATAATGCGAAAGCAGGCGTGCTTCGCGATGGTGCCGTAATTCGGACAATCAACAAGAACTGATATGTACGAGAAAGTTTTTGAGAGAGAAATGAAAAGTCATTAAAGCGAGCTGATGGGTGGAATTAAAGCTGCTTGTGAAGATAAGGAGAAGAGGAATATAATCGACACTAAACACGCTTTTTTAAATAATTTTTTTCAAGAATAAAGACGTGGGAGGCCTAGCTCGCTTTGGAGGACCTGGACCAACAACGACGTCTCATTGACCGGGCCAAGGGAAAGCGAAGGCCACAGGGTTCTTGGAATGAGGGGACCTCCCACCTAAGGTGGACGCGGAACCTAAACCGCTACACCGTTTCGAAAAATAAACGTTTATCTCTCCTTTCCCTCCTCCAAGACTAAACAGGATGATTCAGCATTAAACAGATGCTTTTGTCCTAAAATATTCGCGAAAGCAGGTAGGTGCCAAACTATCATGCACGTATGGTGCAGGACAGATTATTAACGTTTGAGTGTTAAAGAGCTCGTTTCCCAGAAATAAGGATGTCGGCGTCGGCCTCTGCGCGCTGGTTGTGAGCGAAAAATTGGCGTTGTACGTGAAGCGAAAATTCGAGACAAGTACAAATGATAAATTATAAAATTGTTTGGTCCGGGTGAGGCGCGGATCTAGGCCTTCTGCGCGTGGCAAGTAAGTGTTCTACCACGAAGCCATGTTAGTACTTGAAACTGGTTCCTAAAATGAAAAAAATACAAACTCTAAAATAATGTCAAATAGATAGAGGAGTCGCCTTAACAGACGCAATTTTGGGCGGCACACAATTGCATAAGCAATCAAAAAAAAAGTTTGCAGGCGAGCGTGCCAGCTTAGTAGTGGCTGCTTCGACAATTTACGCAAGGAAGAATTATGGCGTAGTGGGCCTTATGTGACTGTACCCACATTAGACAATCTGGAGTATAGTTTGAAAGGGCCAATGTTAGGCGCACAAACCTTCCTTCCTTCCTTCCTTCCGGCATAGTTGAAGGCGATGGACGGTGTGCCCGATTACACTGTCGCGTTCTACGCTTGAGAGCGAGCTCAAACGTCCTTAAAGTTTTTGGCGAAGATGGCACTTTTAAATGGTACTTGCAAATTAGCGAAACGTCCCGTAATTTTCTTTTCAAAGCGCCACTCATGGAGTCACTAAACTTATAACGGACTTCCAGGCAAGCTGAATTTTCCCATAATAAGTCTCTTTCTGTCTGGACTTGTTTTTGAGTGGGCCCAAAGACTTTCCTCAACGCCCAGCTGCGCAAACTTCCGCTGGGAATGCGCGCAGACGCTCGTGCGTTATCGGTCACTCACACAAAACCCATGACGAAATGACCGCCTGCTTCAAGCACCACGAGGACTCTATGGTGACGCGGCTTGTCTATCTCTTGAGTACCGAACCCCGATAACATGACGAAAGAAGTGGTTCGTAGACAGTTTCGGCCTCCGCCGGACGTCCCCTGAGTAGGCAAGAGGCGTTGGCTTCGTAAACAATCAGCCGTGATTTAGCGTTAAGGACGAAAGAATGTTTTTGCAGTGTCTTTATTTACTGTCTATTACTGTCTATTACTTTGAAACTCAAAGGTAAACACGTAGAGTAAATACTATCCAACAGAACCCGTATTCTGGGAATAAATACGGCAGGCTTCACAGAAATTCACGCAGCTCTCGCTAGAGTGTCTATCGTATTGCTATAGTGCATGATTAAGTGCTACAACAATAAGAAAAAACCAGCTAATTGATACATAATCACTTGACTTCTGGAAAGCCACGCGATTAAAACGACAGGAATTACACGTTCGTCTAACTTTGTTTCCATTTTAATAGCTACAGTTTTGGAAAAGCCAAATAACTTCTCGTAGACAAGTTGTACTTCGAGAGTTGGTCTGCGATGCAAGTGAATATATTAACTCACGCTTCCATGCACCTCAACTCACCACGGGGCCTCAAGGACCACTCATAAACCATCCCTGTATTCATCTGGTAGTTCCTTCACGTTACTTCGTATGTGCCTGCATACGTGCAAACTCTTTACGAATGCGATCTTCTGCCGTGCACACCTCGTCATCTGACTTATAGCATGCTCTTTAGCCACGTGGCCACGCAAACATTTCATCATTTCATGCAGTCATTAAGTAATGTTTAGGTCCCCGTAAAAAGCAGCGCTGCTGCAGGGAAGCTTCTCTACGTGTGGAGATTTGGGCCAGTTCATCCGTGGTCGAGTCTTAAATCTCAAAAGCGCGCTTCCAGGAGTTTGTGTGAGCAGCGCAGAAAAGGGCAGAACTGAGAAGGGCCGCAAACGGACAGACACAGAACTTTATTGGGTCCTGTGAAACGCTATACTCCTTCACAGCAACGCTGCGGAATGCTCCCACGTGGGAACAGGGAGGCCCAGCCTCACTACCACATCGTGGGGTCTCTGGACCACTTGTAGTTGTGGCAGTAACACTTTACTTTGTAAAGCAGTGTCCCAATTTTGTTCTGTGAGCCGACTTGAGCCCCGTAACGAGGGGCTCCGAGAGCATATGTCCAAAGTTACTAACCTCCCCACAACCAGGGCGAGTAGACTCAAAAGACTCTGAGGAGACAATGCCGAGGAAAGATAGACTTCAATAGTACCTGGTCTGGAGCGTTCTAACATCAATTACCTGACACATATTTTTATAACCCGAGTGGCAGTCAACGCGCGATCGGCTACCTGTTCGTGCGCGGCACTTTTTCGGTTAATCGAGAGGCATCACCTCGTATAAGTATTAATCCGTCTTCAACTAACCTCCTTTTCAAAGCTTTGAGAGAGGAAAAGTGAGAGAGAGAAAGGCGAATGAAAGGCGGAGAGCTTGACCAGGTTGCAACCGGTTTGCTACCATATTTGGGGGGAGGGTGGAGCGGAAATTATTTGAGAAAGGAAGAAAAAAGGCGAGAGCGACAAATACAGGTGAACATACGGCAGTGTTTCTGAGTCACTGCGCCGTGCTCCCGACCGGGCTGCAGAAATTAGGTGCCTTTCTCCTCTTCTAACTACTACCACCCACCACCACGGCAGAGTTCCCTACGTGCACACCGTTGCTCAAAACTTGCGCACTGTTATATATAGAGAACGGTTCGACTGTTACTACGTTATGGTACATTCGGGTAGTCGTTCCAGAGAAATCTGGAGGCTTTGAAAAATCTATGAAAAGAGAAGCTAAGCATTGCTACTGATATAAACGGTCCAACGCCTGACGAAGGAGGAGTAAAATGACTTACATATACCTGCTCGTTCTCGGTGTAGATCTTTAAAAGGCTGTGCAATTCACCACATTTAGACGCAATAAGAGCACTGAGGACCAACCGAACAAGGGCGTCAGATCAATTCACCTTCATTAACATGATCAATGCCGTGGAAGTACAGACAAACCCCACATGGCACACGACGTCTACTTCACCTACAGACGCACCGTATTGCACAACGTTCCAACTAATTCATTCTGCCCAACGCTGCACGCGAGGACAAAGCACTGTCGTCTGTCGTACCAGCTATCAGTGAGCACGGGGTCGGCGAATCCAGTCCCGATGGAGGATGATCTAGTCAAGAAGAAGGAGGGGATCTCGCCTCCTGCGGACACAATCGATGAAGAGCTCGTAAATTGTGGGCCGGTGCTAATTAAGGTCGGCGGGCCGACGAGCGACAACGCGTCGCGATCACCTTCCCAGCGGAGAACACCGCAACGCGCAGCACTCGCTGCCACTCGGCTAATTACAGCTTGTCGCGTGGCGAGAAGGGGGAGGAAGAAGACACGGATCCACGGGGATCCGAGTTGGCGCACTGAGGGAGAGGCGCCGAAGTGCTGGCGACAGCTCTACCTCCTGACTCGCGCCGGCACACCGATAGTCCGGTGGTGGCGCAGTTCGCGAGGCCTACTTCTACGCGTCCGACTCGGTGACGAACGGAGCAGTGAATGATCGGAACGGTGTCGAGACCATGGGCTCGCACGCGTGGCTGGCTCTGGACCCGAGTCGAGTAGACTGGGGGGAGAACTAGCGGTGCAAGCCGGTGATCGCCGAGTTTCAGCAGCGTTGGACCTTCACGGAACGTAAAGGGCGTTGGGGGTTTGATCGAACGAGCGAGTTTCTCATTGGCTGAAAAGTCCTAACACAGCTAACACAATCCAGTCTAAACTGATCTGACCTAACACTCGATGTGTAGTCGAATACCCAATACAATCTAAACTAACGTAGTAGTAGGTGTGTAGTGTGAATGAAACAGCAATCGCATGCAATATAAACAAAGAAATGTGGGAATGATAGAAAGCTTTGACAAGGTGCAATGACCGATATATTAGACTGCATGATTATATTTGACTGTATACTTCATTATCTTTCACTGTGAACTAAACTAATGTGATGTTTGGTCGGAAGGAATGAGAGGTTGCAAGCAATGTATACAAAGCAATGGGGAATGCAATGGCAGAACTTTTGGCAGAGGACAATGGCTGCTGCACTAGACTGCTTGCGTGTGTATATATATATATATATATATATATATATATATATATATATATATATATATATATATATATATATATATATAATGTGTGCGTGTGTGCGTGTGTGTGTGTGTTCCTTTTCTTTCGTCGTTGTCTTTACGCCGATTATATCGAATGACCAAGTACTTCATAAATTTCGCCGATTCAAACGTTCATGAGGCACATTGTCAAATTAGGTTATGAAAAATACCCCTGTGAGCTAAACATATTCCGATATACCATGTACGTCGATATATCCCACCCACGTGAATAGCGAACGCAATTCTTCGGGCGATGACATCATTACGCCTGAATATGCCTACAGTGGAGAGAAGAAAAAGACAAGAAAGAGGTGTGGTTGATGCATAGGAGGTAGCAATTCCTTTTTTATTTGCTTGGTTAGTGACATGCTCCTCAACGTCACTATAAGAATGACCGCTATACGAAGTGTGAAGTGGTGGGCACCTGTATGCCACCGCGAAATACTTTTCGTCAAACTGGGCTGTTACCGGGGTTTTTAACCCTCACAGCAGTGCTTCCTCGTCAGCTGCAGCAACAAGAAGTCACCAAGTTCTGTCTACCCAACATATCACGATACATCCAGAATAGACCTTGTATTATGGCAACATACTCTGTATTATGACAAGGAACACGACTGACTTCGTCATCGCGAAGGTGACTTCTACTTCTTCCTATTATTATTATTTTTTATTATTATTATTATTATTATTATTATTATTATTATTATTATTATTATTATTATTATTATTATTATTATTATTATTATTATTATTATTATTATTATTATGTAGTTTTACGTGCTAAAACGGCAACATGCTTATGAAAGATCCCACCATGGAGGGCGCCGGAGATTGAGACCATCTGGTGTTCCTTAACGTGCATTCACATCGCAAAGTATGCAGCCCCTCTAATATTGCACCTCCATCCAAATGCGACAGCCGCGACAGGGATTGAACGCGCAACTTTCTGATCGGAAGCCGAGCCAACCATTGTTTTACAGTGGCGGACGACTTACAATATACATTTGACGACTTTCAGACATACATTTATCCGAAATAAAGACAACAACAACAACCATTCCAGCATTACTTGCAGGGCATTTAAGGACTTGCCGGCCATATCCCAGGCGCCAGCGTGCACTGCGGTGCCAAAAAACTACATTTCCCCTGACTATAGACGACATCGACCATCGCGTGGGCTTGGTACATCGAAAGAACGCAGTCATCTCCCTCGTATAACATTCGGAGACGCTGATGAACTCTTTCCGGGAATAACAATTCGTCGGCCCTCATCGGGGCACGACTCGTGTTCCTCTCGACCCCGCACTGCAATGGACAAGTACAGTTCGTGCGTTCCGCGAGTAACTTGCCAAGTCGCTCCCACAGAGATCGCAAGGGCCTGGGAATGAGCCTGCTGGTATATGGACGGTTTCCCGAGTGCAAAACAGCGCGAAAAACGAAGGCAGAGAGCCTGGTCTTGTCTGTTTTGTTATGCGTCTTTGTTTTTGTCGCCCTTTCGCTGTCAGGACCTCACAAGGCATATCGGGGCGTCATCCACAGCGCGCCGTGACGAGAGAATAGAAGCGAGAGAGTAGGAAAGGGAGGGAGATCCCCCGAAGTGTTCCTCGGCCGGCGACAAGGGGACGCGCCTTATTAACTTAGCGGCGGCTCAGTGTCACTTGCTTCCTAGCCGGCCACACGACAACGTGGCGGCTGATTTGATTCCGGCTCCCGCAGTGGCACATGTGCCGTCTTGCAGTTGCGCTCGTATAATCCCGGCAGGCGCGGACTGCCGACGCGCCTCTCGCGATGGAGGAAGAAGCGACTTTTGCTGGTGTGAGTCATCAGCGCTGACGTCGTTCGTATTAGTTCCGTTGCATATTGGGCAGCAGACTCGAGGCTCTGTTGATTAATCCTGACGCCACTGTCGTTCGCTGTGTTGTTGCTTTCGTGGGGCATGCTGCAGCGGCGGACATTTGAGCGCGCGGTTTTTCTTATCTGCAACTTGCGATAACCGTGAAATGTTTATTGGGAATCGAGATGATAAACAGAAAAAAAAAGGCTCTAGGTTGGGGCCCACCAAATGCCTTCTTGACAACGTTGCTAATACTTAACCGTCGGTTTACTGTTTAACCGTCGGCGTGAGGGTCGCATCCTCAAACGTTATTCGAAGTCCAGTAATCTATGACTGCAGGGGCGGGCGGACGGTTACATATACAGAGCGTCCAGATTATGACGCAGCGCTAAGTCCTGTCCAAACGAGTGTGATCGGAAGGCCCTGCATGCATGTGTGTGCATGTGAATTTTTTTATAATTTATTTTATATCTATCTCTATTCTCTTTACGACCTTATTTTGCCACCCCTGTACAGGGTAGCAAACCAGTTCTTCTAGTTTAACATCTCTGTCTCTTCCTTTTATTTATTTCTCTTTATTTTTGAGATAGAAATATGATTATGAATAATTAATTATTTGTAATTAATGACACATTTCGTAGTGGTTACTACAGCACACTAGGAACAAAAAGCACTAGCGTTGTTTCACGTAACACCGTTCATTCATTCATTCACAAAACTTCATTAGTGTCCTGAAGCCCGGTCCTTTCGGACCGATGCAGCCGCGTCCACGTCGGTATACCATCAGGCCGAGCCTTGTGGCGTCATGGTGCACCTTCTGAACTGCCCGTAGCTGATCTTGATAAGACGCGCTTTGCACGTCTTATTGTTCTTTTTTTTTAATCCCAATGCGTAATAATTGGGACGCCATCTATAAACGCGTGCTCTTCCGAAGACACCTTGAATGACTAGGCATCATAGTCACATGTAATTCAAAGAAACATTCGGTAGATCTCACGTACCTTGGTAATCGATGTTATGCGAAGCATGCGGATCGAAGGTGAATGCGTTGTAAGCTTTTTATTGAGCGAAACGTTACGAAGTGGCGCTAAAGACCTCACCACGACCTCACCTCTCGCGTGAGAGTCGTGGTCAGGCTACAGTCGAATAAATACGGCGTGTGTAATGTACGGGGCGACGCTCGTGTGACAAATGCCCGCACAGACGTGCGTCCGACAGCCGCATACACTTTACATAACCAGTTGTTTACAGTTGCGTAACGATGCCAACAGAAACTTAAATATTAGCAACACCAGATGCGGTGAGCTGATTTGAAGTGCTCATGCTGGCGAGGATGGTAGCCATGTACGAAAGGGAACAACAAAGGGCCACACAACCAATGTTTGGCGCTTTGCTGACGTGAGAAAAGGGTAAAACAGCAAGCTATGAACGGTCATCGCTTCAGCTTTAAGAATGTGCGCCGGATATCTTATGGGTGTATATATACCCGAACACGTCCATCAGGCTCAAATGCATGCAAGACTCCAAGCTTGATTTTCTTTCGGCATTTCCTCAGTCTGGACATTCCTGAACCGATTTTCACGAGTTTCTTCTTCCATCCTCCATTGTGTTTCTTGTCTACGCCATAGGTCCGTTTCACCAACTTACACAGTGCGCTTCCAAACGGTCGCCTTTTCCGCTTCGGAGCGGAGACGATCGGGGACCACCTGGGATTTGGAGTACCGCCCACTTCCCCCTTAAACACACACTTCTTGTCGCCTCATATGCATAATGGACGAGACGATGGCGCCATCTTGTGCGCCGGTCGCGCTAGACCAATGCCGGGACGCCGACTGCGACTCCCGGTGCATGTCCAGAACAACGCCGGTAGAATCATGTGGGAGGCATAACTTAGCGGCTCGAAGAGAAAAAGGAGAAAGGTGAAAGACGGCGCCGGTGGGTGGGAGCTGTCTTTTTCGGGGACGGAACAGATGTGTCTTATCTTAGAAATCGTCGAATTTAAGCTCTCCCATACTTTCGGAGTTCACGCGACGAGGGATTCAACGAATGCTCGGCGAGCTGAGTCGTCAAGCGCTTGTTGCTGTCTTGCCGGTTCAGAAGTTTGTCGGTAAAGCATGCACACAGTGGAGAACCGAGCACATTCGCGGCACGAAAAACGCAGATGTTGCCTCTGAAACGCCTTCAGGTTTCCTAGCGCAGTACGTGCGCGATTGCTGCAAGCTCAAGGTACCGCCCTGAGGCTATTATTATAGATCTCACCAGGAGATTCGATTAGCGATTTCCGCCTTTAAGCTCGTTATGCATTTTGACTTAATGAGTACGTTGACAGCGCTGCTATTATGGTTAAATGCAGTAACCGACAGCACCAGGTGCATTCCCGCTTGCAGAAAGTAAGCACAGGATGTTTGTTGCCGTGGATGCAGCAAATTGGTGCTCTACCGAAGACACAGAAAACAGTAACTGCAAGGTTACAAACCGGTAATTCTACCAGGTTAACCTGCCTGTCTTTTCCTTTGATCTCTACCTCTCTCTCTCTCTTGGCTTATATGGCGAACTCGGTCACGAAACTGAATCCTGGCCACGGCAGCTGGATTTCAATAGCGGCGAACTACTCGAAGCCCGTGTGCTCATATTTTCGTGCACGTTGAAGAACCGCAGGTAGTCGAAATTTGAGGAGCCCTCCACTAGGCGTCTTTCACGTTGCATCTTCGTCTTGGGACGGAAAATCCCACAAATTATAGTACAATTATTAGAGTGCAAAATCGGTGAACATGTCGAAGACGGGTGTAACATTAAGAAGTGCCGTTTTCAGTTCGCTGCAAGTCTCTCGATCAGCCCGCATAGTAATTTGCTAGAAGTCATCAGGGTCCCTATAAATAAAATAAATTGACATAAGAGCATAAGCTGAGAGAAAACGAATATAAGCTCCATATCTGGTTTACGCCCCGGGAATCGCATTGTCTGCGCGGCTGCTCCCGCTGCTCTGTTGTCCGATCTGTGGAGATCAACTCTGACCTACACTTTGTGGCATACAGTTCAAATACAGTGCCTCGCCTCGTATTCCACCTCTTTGTCGCTGCTATGATCTAGCAATCTTAACAAGGTTTCTCGAGGAAGATAACCCACTGATGCGGTAGCGGTGCTAGCACGCACACTTTCACAATCATTTATAGTTAAGAGAGGCCGCAGGAAGGCGGCGGGCAAAGCCCTCTCGGGACTTAATTCTCTCCCGTTGACTCAGTCACGCCGCATATCCGTCTTTTGTTTCACAAAGCAGCCCGGCCTAAAGCGGTATAGAGAGGGCATTGTACGAGGCAGTTCCGCAAAGCGCCTTTCGACGACGATGTAGTCATAGCCTCGACTTTGCACACTCAGGCTCTTTGAAAGCCTCCCCAGCTGCCTCGCCGCTTGCCTGCCTCGTGGCCGCAGCAACGACGCTGCCACGCAATAATTGTCCGACCTGCCTTCCCCACCACCCACCGGAACCTCGACATGCGAGTGTGTACAGAGAAACCTGCGCACCGCCGCCGCCTTCTCTCGGTTCGTGAGTGACGTCCAGGGCGGAGTTACGGCCTCCGGTTGTCTCTCGGTCGGGCGAAGCCGCGCGTTTTGGTAGACGGCGCGATAGCGGCCGCAGCGGCGAAAACGTCGGTGGTACCGTCGTTGTTTGCCCAGCTCCGCGCACTGCCGCCTCCTCCTACTACGACGGCTGCTCGCCCTCGTGCGGCCTGTCTCGTTCGAATCGAGTATGAAACGCTAGTCGGGAAAGAGAGAGATGTTGTGTGCACATCTATGGCGTGCGCGCGTAGCCTAAGAACAACGCGTGCATAGCGCCACTCGCAATACAAGGGCCACACCCGAGCCGTGCTTCTCTTCTTGCTCGGCAGTTCGTTCCGACGTAAGCGAGCGCTGCTGCCGTTGCCTGTCTTCCGAGCTGACGTACTCGCCTGCCTCCCTCCGAAGCGCGCGGCCATTCTCGGCTTCCTTTCTTCTTTTGTCCCCGGCGGACAGTTTGGGAGTGGGTGGAATGCGGTACGCTTAATTTGCGGGGCGGAACGCGCGTGGCCCTATCTGCAGGGCTCAGTCAGTGGAGAAAGCTTGTTGCTGGCGAGCCTGTCGGATTGTTGCTTTCTCTCGCCCACGTCTTTCCTCCGTGTCTTCGAATGCAAGTGAACATCCAAAGATGTTCGAACGAGTGCGCTAAAGAACCGCTCGCTCGTCTCTCTCTTGTTTTTCGCTGAGCGTCCTGATTAAGTGGGATGTGCACGGAAGCATGCGGACTGATCGAGCGCGCTGTAACTTGCCGCGTATGGCTGCAGCTTTTTGACTGCGTGACAACCGTAACTATGGGCCCTGTCAATGTTCATCGAGTTGATAGCAGTTCGATGGCAGGAGTTTTCAGCGCGAGTGTCTTCCTATACGGCCGACTGTGAGAAGTAGTGCGATTGACAAAACGCTGGTGTTGGTGCAGCTACAACATAGAAAACACGCAATCATGCTTCATTAAGTGGCGTAGCCAGGAAAGGGGATGGTTCAACCCCCCCCCCCTTCAGGTTTTTGTAAATTTTTATGTGTATACACACACGTACACATAAATACTAGCACGAACAGACTGTACGGCTGAGCAAAAAACTTTATTAAGATGTCCGGTGGTAGTGAGTGGGCGAGCGAGCGAGTGAGCGAGAGATAGCTAGCTATAACCTGTCCACTTATTCGCCGATTCTTTCAAATATTAATGCATTTGCATGTCAATTGTGGTACGGCAGAGTTCTCGGTTAGATACACAAAAGTACAGACGAGGCGCTGCGTAACATCCAACAATCAGTGTATTACAAAGGTTGGCTTTTCCGCAACAAACGTGCTATTGCGGAAAAGCAAGCTTTAACGAATGCCTTTCATTTTTTTTTTAGTAATGTAGAGGCTCACACATACAATAATTTATCACTAATTCGTATCAACCAAAAGCGATGTGAAGCCACCTTCGCAGTGGATCTTCAACCTCGTGATTAAAGGAAGTTGCGATCCTTTGTCAAAGTGGCCAATCTGCGGCACGAACTCCGCTTACCAAAGTATTGTGAGATGAATTGCAAAGATACACCAGGTGAATTTTTCAAGTCGGCGTTGCCATGATGTTTCGTGCGAAACGCAAACGTGGTAACATTAGGGAGTTTTCGAATAGGGGTCCCGAAACCCTTTGCGTATGGGCGCTTTGGGTCAAGCAGGAGCGATGAGTTTTCGAATAGGGTCTGCGGCGCTTTGTACAGCTCGCCCTATTCTATGTCACTCTAGTCTTGGCCGAGAGCCGTCACTTCAGTGGGTGCCATCACGTTTGTCTGACCCAAAACTTTTGGGGATGGCTTTGGGGCTCCGGCTTCATTTGAGAAATAGGGTCCCCAACCCAAAACCCAAACGCGATTATGGTTTTGCCCATGTGCAGTGAGTGGCCTTGACGCTATTTCTTCGGGGCCCCGAACTTGTGGGGTCCCCATTAAAAACTGTCTATTATATCGCACCATACACATCGTATGCTTTTGGAGTCATGACTGCGAGGGTGACTCCGATAAGGATGGTGGCTTGATCAGCGCCACCTTCCGTGTACCTAACAGGGCGTGGAGAGGGGTGACGCAGATGAGCTGAATACACGGTAGGGAAAGAGAGAAGTCACCATGTGCTGAGTACACTTCATTTTTAGAGGCTGCGCTTGCTCTGCGCACTAGTGAGAGAGAGAGAGGGGGGAAGATAAAGGTAGAGGTCGAACAGAGAGGTTAAAGGGGTACTGACACAAAAAACTTGGGCCTCGCGTTTTCCCGCTGTAATGTGTTGCTGGGCACCTGTTAGTCACGACACGACACATCGTTTGCGGCAGCACGCGACAGATAATTAATTACAGGCCCCTCATTATTGACCCTGTTTAAGCTTCGGTTTGAGAGAGCTCCAAAAACGAGAAGCCGCTGCGTGCAACTATCGCCACCTAGCGTGTGCAGCCCTTGACCACGTCAGCACATGGTACTGTTACACACTTCGCCATGGTCCGAATCAAGAGTTACTTTCGAATGTGGACTGCAGTGTCGCCAAACACAAAAACTTTCAAACCGTTCGTCACGGCCAGCGCATTCGCGACCAGCCACCGGAAAATACAGAGAACGAACGCGGCAAAAAAAAAAAAAAAATGCGGGCTATGCCGTCATCATAACTTCTTTATTGACTGCAGCGTGGTGACTTAAGGGTAGTAGCGGGTTCCCAATGGTCCCCTTTGAGGATGTCAATGGCACGATGGAGTTGAGAGCTCACGCAAACTTCAAAATTAATTTAAAATACCTTCCAAGCTATATTTGCTGTTGATATTTTGCAGATGCTATGATTGTGTGACCCGGCTGGTTATCTCGGTCCCAATGTTTTGCTTGAGTACCCCTATAACCATGAAAAACATCTGGTTAGTTGCCCTGTTCGGGAAAATCGGAAGTGGGGTGCGAAAGCACGAAACAGAAAAGCCACTCATATCTTCCCAGGGGGGGGGGGGGGGGGTCTCGAGTAAATGCGTCGCTGAGTGGTGGGCGTATCGCGTGAATGTTGCGTAATTCAGTATGGTTGGGGAATGGTTAATTGTTATTTCGTCTTTATTATTCTTATTATTTGAACGAAGGAGAAGCGTCGCCTTCGCGCCGCCACCGTGGTCTAGTGGCTAAGGCACTCGGCAGCCGACCCGCAGGTCGCGGGATCAAATCCTGGCTGCGGCGGCTGCATTTTCGATGGAGGCGGAAATGTTGTAGGCCCCTGTACCCATATTTGGGTGCACGTTGAAGAACCCCAGGTGGTCGAAATTTCCGGAGCCCTCCACTATACGGCGTCTCTCATGATCACGTGGTGGTTTTGAGACGTTAAACCCCACAAATCAATCAATCGAAGCGTCGACTTCAACGAGTGGTGGGACGTTGATGTTGGGTTGGGTCCCACTACTGGTTGAAGGCACTGTTGCTTCCATCGCATCCACTAGAATCAAGAAAATCGTCAAGTCAAGCGAAAGCCAAGTAAAGACGCCCTTCACTGAATTCCGAACGCGCGCTCCATGGTTTATATACACACCGCCCGCGTTCGAGGGAGAGGAGTATGTGGGAGAGATTCCGCAAAAGAGTGGCTATTCGGGCTGGTTGGTATTGCGTTTTTGAAAGAAATATGCTTTCTTGTTGCGCAGAAAACGTTGCAGAAAGACGACAGATGTTCGGCCACATCTCGGGCTGAGCATGCTCGGCTTGCTGAACGCCCGGTGGTGTCTTATCCTTTAATATAGCTCCTGGAGCGACATTCTTGCGGGCGTCTTCCTGGGCTGGCACGAGACGCGAGCATGCGCAGTGCGGGTGTGGACGGCACCGCCGACGCCGAGGCATGACATCGAGTGACTAAAGGGCCCGATAGACTCCAGCGTTTCCAACGCGTGCGCCCGCCGCCGTTCGTTTCGCAGTGTTGAGCGCGTTAACTTTGCCCATCTCTGCGCTTTTCATTACAGTGTTGTGACGACAAAAACAAAAACTTAAAACGTTATACCATATAATGCAAGGGATATTAAAAATACCTGAAGACGAGTACATACGCCTTCACGAAAAACGTAGCGCCATATTGCATCATGATGCCCCCATTAAACCTTTCAACGCTCGCACTAACATCGTTCGGTGGTCATTTTTTTTTTCGGATGCTATAGAACAATGGAATCGTTTACCCCATCATGTTGTTAATAGTACCGATGTGCAATCTTTTGACAGAGAAATTGATGCTTATTTTAGTCATGGTTGAATTGAACTACTGCCAGTTTTGGTGCATTGCTATTTGAGTGCCAGTTGTTTTGGTTTTCTGTTTGTACTTACTATTGTACTCCCTCCCTGTTATGACCCTCAAGCGAGGGTTGACAGTAATAATAAATAAATGAAAAATGTTCGTGGTGATGAACCTTGAACCGATATATCGTGTTCTCGGTGATCAGCCTGTGAGTACTATCGGCGTCAAATGAGACCCGAGCACCGATAAGCATTAGCAATGGTATATTGCTACCGTCCAGTCATCACGGTAGACATGCCCAGTGCTGGCAAACAGCAGAGTTGCGCGCCTGTCAACGGCAATAGTCGGACAGCGCGCACTATACCATTTTTTTTTATTCTTGCCGCTCCTCGGGTTTCATTACAGGCCGGTAGCACATGACACCACGCTTGTTCATTTCAACAGCAAACTAAGGCGCATTGTTAGCTATCTCAATGCAGACACTATCGAGCGATATTACATTTTTTTGTCGTCTTCCTTCTTTTCCTTTTTTCTTTTTTTTTTTGCGAATGTGTACTACATGTTAACGTGGCTCATCAGAGAGGCCTCTTTTCGATTCGTGGACATTGGGGCAAGACTATCAACGTTTGTTCGTCAACCTCCAGAGAACATTACGGCTTTACAGCCGTCTCGAAATGCAGACATAAATTCAGTGGCGGGCACCTGCACAAGGTCACGTCCGTGACCTGCATGGTGTCAAGCTAAATAAAAAAAAAGAGCTCCTCCTCCTCCCGTTCACCGACGCCGCTTTGCAAATGAGCCAATCTAGCACCTATTTGCAGCGGCAAACTGCACTAGTGTGTAAGAGCGCAAAACAGCAGTACATTGCCAGTGTACTTTGTGCCTCCTCCCCCAACTCTTTCCCAGCTGTCTCCGGCAAGAAAAGGCCCCGGTCCGAGCAATCTATCTGTCAGCGCTGAATTCCTCGATGCATTTCCGCGTCTACGCGCAGCCTTAACGTTTACACCTTTTCCGTCGCCCGCGGGATCGACATGACCCCAGGGCGACCCCTATAAGGTCCTCGAAGTCGAGAAGGGGGACGTGCTGCTGCCCGAGACAGGGGCCGTCACTCAGGCGCGCGTCGCACTAACGTGGCGGCGAGGTGAACGGCCCAAAACTGCGTGATGGGGGTGCGCTCATCAATTGCCACTCTCCGATGAAAAAGAAGAGGCGGAGGAGGGACGGCCCGAGAAGAATGGCCGACCGCAGAACCGCGAGAGGCGCGGACGAGACCTTTAATCTCGCGCGGGACGACGGCTGCGACGCTCGGCGGCGGCTCGTGACAAGCGTGAACCCCTCGCGCCACCCCCTCCGGGCCACGAATGCGGCGCCCCGGATGCTGCGGTGAGCAGGAGCTGCTCTTTCTCTCGCGGCGTCGTATAAACATGACAGCCAGCAGCAATGCTGGCCGCGCGCTCTCTGGAGGTTATCGGACGTCGAAGAAGAAGCCCGACGTGAAGACGTATACAGATGCGCCGTGGGATGTGGCAGACGGCAGGCGCACGGAGCTGTGCGAAAAGTGCGCGGGACGTGCCGCAGCGCCGCGGCCTTTCAGTGCGTGGCTGCGGCGTTTCACGGCTTCCATTGGTGCGAAATGCGCTAATGAGTTCTTCACGGCGAGTCACCGGCGTGTCGGCTGCTGCTGCCCCTGAACACGCAAGGTGGGAGGAGAAGAGTCGGCTGCCGCTGGACGCGCACGATGGGCGGAGAAGAGCAAAAAAAAAAGAAGAAGCTTCGTATGCACGGAAGGGCAACTCTCCTAGCTGCCGATGGTGGTACACTAGCGCGAGACGCTTCGGCCACGTTGTTTCGGTGTGCAGGCGCTGATAATCGACTCGCGCCGTGGCAGCTTTCGAGTTGCAGGTCGAGGACCCTTTCGCATACAGCCGTCGCTGTTACGCCGTCGTCGTAGAGACGTCGCTTCCTGCAGTAATTTCGCTTTCGTCCGTCAGCGACTCGCTGTCTGCGTCTACAGTGTCCGCCTGCGGCTGCGGAACCACCGCGACGCTGTAACAAATAAAAAGGAGTTTAAGTAGTTTGGTTTCCCCCCGATGAGACAGGGGATCACCATCGCTGACGTATATGCGTCTTACTGGAATAGTGTAGGTCAAATGACGAGCGTTACAAATGTCGACCGTTGAGCGTTAATACGCATGAAATGTTTTTATATAGCCCCCGTTGTCGGCAGCGTTCACGTGGCCTCGAGCCAAACGTCAGCAGCTCTGTTATCTGGACACTTAGAACAAGACATCCGAAGAGCTCGATGAGATCATCCGGGCATCGTGGGAGACATCCGGGCATTCAGCCCAAAAGTTTACGAAGTGCTGTCTTTGGCAGTCCACTTTCTGTACAGGACTGCATTACAAATCAAAAGCACGGTCCAAGCACATTACAAAAAAAAAAAAACATCCGAGCTTTGCCGAAACTGCTGACTTCTGGTAGGCTGATGTTATATTCAATTTCAACGGAGTGTACGCGCATCGATGGTGCAATAGTGATGGTGATGTCTGAGGCCAGTACTGAAATGGGAGGCAGAGGTATCACATGAAGAGGTGGCTTTTGCGTAAGATTCGCTGTCTCCGAGAACATACAAAGAAAAGATACGCGTAATATCGCTTTCTTGTTGGTGTGAACTTCTTTTAATGGCAACGCCACTGGATAAATGGAAGGAACGAATGGTCGCCAATTTGTTTACTAACGAAATTTACAGCGAAGCTGCCGTCGTAGCAGTAGTAGTACTAAAGTAGTAGTAGTAGTAGTAGTAGTAGTAGCAATAGTAGCAGCAGCAGTAGTAGTAGTAGTAGTAGTAGTAGTAGTAGTAGTAGTAGTAGTAGTAGTTGTTGTTGTTGTTGTTGTTGTTGTTGTTGTTGTTGTTGTTGTTGTTGTTGTTGTTGTTGTTGTTTATAGTAGTATAGTAGTATTAGTAGAAGTAGGTTGTAGTAACAGAAGGCGTCATGCAGGTGATGCTACCACTGGTGGAGTGAATTAAGAAATGCATAAAACGAAACTATGAATATAGTAATGCTTGAAATTGCGATTATGATGCCCATGATCACGTTGGTGAATTGTATACACCCGCGCACGTGCAACTTCAGTAAATGATACGGTCGCCACGGAGTGGAATTGGCTGAACTTTTTTCTAACGAAAACGAAACTTCCATGATGTACCGTAACTATATTTTCCAACGTGTTCCCTTGTCGGTAATGATGCTGCGTGCGTGGGGAAACATATTAATACTTTCTACGAAAGATAAAGCTGCGAGACTATCTCGCGGTGTAACCATCAGTTTACTCACTCCGATCAAGTAAAACGTCAAAATGTCCAAAGCCACCGAAGAGGTTAAGCTTACTAAAGAGATTTACTTCATCGGGCATCCCAGTAGCGCAAACCGGCAGCCTCGTAAACCACCTAACGAGCCCACCCTTTCAAAGCGCCACTGTCGACTCGATTAAACCGCATCGACACGCTCATCTTGGCTGAGAGGAACGTTGACCGAAAGTGACCGCTATTATAGTGCCTATAGTATATTCTAGACACCGCGATGGCGCTTCCTCATTGAGCGCATGCTTTGCGAGCCGATATGAAATATAGGCACGACTCTTTCGTATTGGGTAGTGCCAGCGAGATCCTTTCTTCTGAACCCATACTTAATAACTCTCCTTACCACCATCCCGAGCACAAAATGAATAAAAGGACCACACGTATGTGCAACAAAGCAAGCAAGATAGAAGGGAATAAAGAAAAATCTTTTAACAATGAACTTTATGTTTCGAGAAAGGCATAGGAGAGTGACAATAACCACGGAACATCTCCTGACTTTCTCATAGCTCAAGACATACACTTTTTTCTCTCTCTATTTCTTTTTTTTTTTTCATTCAGGCAACAGGGAGGGTTGATGGAAGACGCTCCCACTTCCATCCGGCGCTGAACGCGCGACCTCCGCAGTCTTCCGACTCTCTTCTCGCACCGTACGTATACATGCATACGCGTCTACATACGTATACACTTATTCGTCTTTGTATCTAAGCAATTCCCGTACCTCTCCTTATCTGCGCCGCGGTGCCCATTAGTGACGGCAGATCTCTCTCCGTGCGACTGCTCGAGTGTCGCCTATACATAACTTACTAACGCCGGCGGCAGCAGTCAGGCAGATCGGAATCGCCCCGACGCTGCTGCAAACTCGATGTGCCGTTCATACATACGTGCTTACCACGCCGGAAGCTCTGCGCACGCGCGCGCGTTGCATATGCTTCGTGGACGATAAGAAGACCCTCCACCACCCTCCCAACGAAGTGGCCCGGCCTTGCGAAGCGTGTACATCTTATTAATGGCCGCTTCTAGCAGGCCTCATTTAACCTTATTGATGAGGGTCCGATCCAAATATCACGTAGAGCCACAAAAAGCTAAAAAAAACTGAGAAGATAGCGTTTTACGTTGCCATGGTGCATGGCGTCTGTCTGTCACCCTCGCGTAGCTTCGAACGTGCATGCTATATACAGATTCGCGGAACATCTTTCTTTCTTTCTTTCTTTCTTTCTTTCTTTCTTTCTTTCTTTCTTTCTTTATACGTACACTGCCCGTGCGCTTTCACCTGAGCTCGCCTGTGGGTGCGCCTAAATGTCAGAGGGCGCTCGTGCAATCTGTATCTCGCGAGAGCGTGCGCGTAATCTCGAGAAGCTTGATAATGATTAATTATCGCTCGCTTTTCTTCATTTTTTTTTTTCGTCACTGTCAGGCGCGAGGAAGCTGGTATAGATTGGCCGACTAGCGCTGTTCGCGTTATCACCGACTGGCGAGGTGCACGACGGTCATGACGTTTTAATTATTGCAGTGAAAGAGCGGCCCGGTCGCGAGTGTCAACGCTCGACGATTAGTACTTGTCGAAGGACGGAGAGAATTGCTCGCACCAAGGAGAGGCGTCGCGAGCAATTGTTCTCCTCTCTCACTCTCACTCTCTCTCTCTTTGATATCTTAGTGTATTTTGAACGTCTTAAAAAAATGAAACTAGATTTATTTTCGCGATACCTTCTCGGACGATTAATACAAACTCATTCGTTCTCAGCGTATCTCACACGCTATACACTACTTTATGGATGGGTTTCAGGGCGGTCATATTGGGTTGCTAACTTTAGCGTTTTGCATTTTTAACAACTAAGCTAACGCCCCGCCGCGGTGATCTAGTCCACTGCTGACCCGCAGGTCACAGGATCGAATCCCGGCGGTGGCGGCTGCATTTCCGATGGAGGCGGAAATGTTGTAGGCCCGTGTGCTCAGATTTGGGTGCACGTTAAAGAACCCCAGGCGGTCAAAATTTCCGGAGCCCTCTACTACGGCGTCTCTCATAATCAAATGGTGGTTTTGGGACGTGAAACCCCACAAATCAATCAACAACAAAATTAACAGTGTCACGTACGGTACACGCATACGCATGAAAACAGTCTGGTTGGTGTGTAAGATGTTTCTTGGCGTTATCAACACGAGTCGCAATTTATGAAAACAAGAAAACGTCGGCTTAACAGCTCAAGATGGCGGCGCCTACATGTATCAGGTAATATGGTCTGGAGACTCAGAGTTTGATGCATCCAAACTCTGACCGGTGCAAGGAAACCTACAGAACACATGGTCTGCAGAATACTCAGCATTCACCAGAATGGGCAGTCATTCGCGAACTTTTCGGGAAACCAATTCATCATCATCATCATCAGCCCGAACACTGCCACTATAGGGCGAATGCCTCCCCCGTGTTCCACCAATCAAACCGGTTCTGTGATTGCTGTTGCCACGTTATACCTGCAAAATTTTAAATCTCATCGGCCCACCTAACTTTCTGTCTCCCCTTTGTACGTTTGCCTTGTCTTGGAATCCAGTCTGTTACTATTGATGAGCAGCGGTTATGTTGCTTACGCGCTATGTGCCCTGCCCATGCCCATTTTCCCCTTGGTTTCGACTAAGATGTCCCTAACAACCGTTTTGCCCTGTCACACTCTGCTCTCTTCTCAAGATTAGACCTCTCATTTTCCTTCCCATTTCTGACTGCGTCGTCCTCAGCCTCAATGAAACCCTCTTTGTAAACCTCCAGGTTTCTGCTATGTAGGTATGTTCTAGTAAAATGCAGCTGTTATACTCTTGAGAGATAGTGGTAAGCTACAAATAACGATCTGAGGGTGCCTGCCAGATGTGCTCCATTCCATTCTTATTCTAGTAACTTCAGTCTCCTGGTGCGGCTCCTCAGTCACTACATGTCCTAAGTAGACGTCAAACCAGTTAGTAATCGATTAATTGAAGAACCAGTTGACTTTTGACTCAAACAAAAGTTTTTTTTTTTGCACAAGCACGTTCTCCATGGCCAGAAATCACCGGATTAAAGAAACAGCGTTACAATTTTCTCGAGTTGTAGCAAAATATTCTTTTATCATTGCAACGTTACACTTTTTACACGATTCACGAGGGAATAGTGTACACACTTAAAGACAACAGGCTATGAATCACGCCGTAGTGAAATGTTCCACTTTGATTTTAGCACAATCGCGGATCTTCATTGTGCGCACACGACACGATACTATGCGGGCGTATATTCTCATTTCGCGGAGCGCGCATGTTGAAGTACTGTTGCCACGGTGCGTGCGTGCGCAAAGACTAACTTATGCAGCAGAACGAACAACTCAACGTCAAATTCTGCACATTCCCGCATGAATCTCCCCCCCTCTCCCACTTTCCCGCCTGTTAAAGCCAAGCAAAAGAGTTGGCGTTCAGAGGCGGGAGTCTACTCATCAGTTTACGATCAACAGTACCACTCCGCAGAGATTTCCTTAATCACTTGCAGTTATATATTTGAACAAAACCCCGCCTTGCTTCACCCCATCGCTACCTGCCATGTATACCTTATACTATAGTAGACAAGCTCTTATCTGATTCCTCTCCCAACACTTCCCGTCCCGAACCTTCACCTGGTTAACCCCGCAACCCATAAACGAAGTCGACCTCATCTCACGCGTCGCATCGACGGCGACACACACGCCAGACCGATACGGCGCCCTTGACGACCGTTCCTCGAAGGAGGCGCCATCACACTCCTCATCCCGAGGCTATCATAAATTCTCCCACCTTTTCCCCCACCTCGCGGATGCCTGTCTTCCGGCGCCGTTCCCTCATTTTCTCCCTCCGTGAGTCCCTAAACCGCGGCGTCCGGTCCGGCTAGCCCTTATACTGCGGCAGACCCGGAGCTCGTTAGGGGACCCCGAATTTATCTCCCGCTGGGGAGCGCGCCTCCGCAGCCGTGTCCCCATATCGTCCCCTGCAATCTTTTCCCTCATTCTCCACTTCCTGCTCGACCACTGCGAAGTGCTCTTGCGCTGACATTTCTGGCGCTGGTGCGAGCCTCATTTTGTGACCCGTTAAGTTAATTCGGTGACTTTTTTTTCTTTTTACATGTTACTATTCCAAGTCTTTGTTGTGCCTATCTCTCTGGCTTTATTATTATTATTATTATTGGGATAGCAGTTATATGAGCACTCCAGGTGCGCTTTTGTCGTAGCCGTCGCCGTCATGTACCGTATTAAGTAGACTGATAACAGTGCCCAGCACGCCGTATGCTTTATGAGCGAGTGAAAGCGCGCAAGGGCTACTGACGGTTGCTGCTCGAGTAGAGATGAAACTCGCCGGCCGTTTCTCCGAAAAATCAAATTCAGCAAAGAAGAAATGCGTGAGCTGTGAGGCAAACAGGCCGGACCAGGTTTCTCGGAGACGTATTTTCAGAGAGTTAGGGTGAATTCTGATCTGGAGGCTGATCCGAGGATCACTGGCTATCGGTCGGGGGGGGGGGGGGGGACAACCCTCTTTCAATACATACACATGAGGAGCACGCGTTATCTCGTCAGCCGGTTACTCAACTGCTTCTGGCAGCACAGCTGATATAACTAGAAGGGATTTGTGCAGAAAAACATGTGATACCAAGTTCTATTCGTTTTCTTTTCCTTTATTTGTTTATTTGTTTCTTCTTGTACAAAAACAGAAAATGTAAAGAAGGCAAAAGGTTTGAATGTCTAGCAAAGATCCTTAGCTCCAAATGCAGTGAGGCGAGCAGACTATCAGGATACGAATAATAGGAATGAGAAAGGAAATAAAAAAATACATGTGTAAAATAATGTATAACGTAACACGTACAGAAATAATAAAATATTACTAGTCAGCGCTGACTGACACTCCCACGTTTAAATTCACATATATACCCAATAAATTGGCTGGGGGATAGCTGCCGTAGTAGGTCAGTGGTAGAGCATCGAACGCGTTATTCGAAGGTCGCAGGTTCGGTTCCTGCCCACGGCAAGTTATCTTTTCACCCACGTTTCTTTCTTCATATTTACATTAAAATTCGGCCTAAGAACTTCCCCTATACTTTCCTTGGCATCTTTGTCTGTTATCACTTCATCGGGTACGACAACGCCTCTGCGCAAAGCTGGACAGAAGTGATTTCACTGTCGAGAAAGTATTGGGACCATGGCACTGCCCGCCCAATTTCCGAAAGGCAACGAAAGCACTGTTGCATTTTCTCAAACACACCGGCCTGTTTCATCGTTTGTGATGGTGAAACTGTTACGCGTCGGCCCAGTCAGTGACCTTTTCTCTCCTCCTCTATAACTTTCCTTCCCCTCTCCCCTTCCCCCGTGCAGGGTAGCCTACCGGGGCTCAGCCCTGGTTAACCTCCTTGCCTTTCTCCTTGTGTTTTCTCTCTCTCTTTGTCTGTTACATCTCATTAATATTGTGTCAAAACACGGAAAAACGAGGGTTTAGGTATACACTTCTTTCCCTTATATATATATATATATATATATATATATATATATATATATATATATATATATATATATATATATATATATATATATATATATACCCGAATCTAACAGGAGTGACGTATCTATGCTCCCGTGTAGACATACCTCGCTCCTCTTAGATTCTACACTTTTATTGTTGCGGCGGGACGCACTAGTCGGTAAGTGACCGACGAAAAATGCAGGGTCGTTGACCACAAACAACGCCGTAAAGTTATCCGAAGAGCCCGACTAAGCTCGGTGAAGCTGAACCGTTTCCAGGCTCGTGGGAAAACCCGAAAAAATGCCGAAGATGCGCGCATAGCGCATTGTCTTCTTTTATTATTATTTTTTCTATACGAGTTCACTTGCTTGTTTGTCTAGTTCCGTGTTCTTCCAGCGTGCAAGCAAAACTGCTGTCGCACGAAAATCGAAAGTGTTGTGCGCAAAGAGCGGATTGAAAGTAGAGAGAGCAGAACGTTGTACGATCATATATACACACACACCACACACACACACACACACACGCACACACACACAACACACACACACGCATGCACGCATATACAACACACATACGTTGCGGGTCGGGCCACGACCATGGAGATAAAAAAAAATGCCTTGCACTCCCTTACGTATTCGCGAACGCTGCAAAACAGAAAACTACAAATCGACCAACACAAAAGTCAGTTACGCCGCCACTCCTATCAGGTGCAGAGAAAAGCAAAACCCACGTTCCTCAGGAGGCTGCCGTCGCAGAACCAGCGGGGATCGAAAGATCGCCACTGCAGACAAGGCAAGCGATGATGGCCTTTTGTTTCCGCGTAAGCCGCTTACACGGTCGCCGGGCCAGTGGCGGACAGCGCTGTCTACGTTTATACATATAGAAAGCGACGACGGGCGTTCTCAGGTAGTTGCAGTAGTAGTAGTAGCAGCAGCAGCCGCCCCACCGGCACGCGGTGCTGGTCTCTCTCTTACAGGCTCCGAGAGAAAGCCACTTTGGCGCTGTCGTGTCCGTCGAGCCTATATATCTTCGCAGACAAAGGAAAACCGGGCGTTTCCAACTACGTCCGTTCGTCCTTCGCCCTCTTTGCAAGCCCGTCGAACCCTTGCGAGACCCGACGTTTTCTCTTACGTCGCTCTTCAAGGTCGTATTGATCGTGATCAGCCCGTCTGCCTAATGCCATTCGGCTGCTGCCTCGGCAGCACTACAGCAGTAAAGTATACTACACAAGCCTCGCAGGGAAGAATAGATGATACTTGTCTTTTCTGTATCCGCAGTCACATGTGTTTTCCGAGATGAGACAATTTCCTTCGCTGCTCATTCCGCTGTGCATCGTCCTGTTTTCTCCATTCTTTTTTGTCCTGTGTGCCGTAGGAGTGTAGGTGAGGAACGAGGGGAGGTGTCGAAATCTCTTTGATCCCGAGTTTTGAAAAACAAGCTCGCCAGGGTTACGTCACGAGACGAACCTTGGACCGAGGCGAGCTGTATGAGAGAACTGTACTCGCTGCGAGTTTCTGGATGAAAAGAGGACCTCCCCCCCCCCCCTTTCTTCTCGCCTCCCTAATGGCCAGCAGTCTTGATCGTTGTCCCCGAGTTACTCCACACGGCCTCGCGGAATTCTCCGCGTACACACTGCGAACACTAAAGAAGACATTGCACAAGCCCGTCTCCACATATGTATTTTTTTTCTATGCCGCGTTCTTGCCAATTGTCTCCTTTCTGTCTGACGTGCGACCGTCTCTTTGTCTGCGCGCGGAACACATCAGCGTCCATGGTGGGCGAGTACAAACTCCATAGTGGCGGGTCATGTAGGTCTCTGAGTGTATACACTGAATAGGCGTGTTTCTTCTGTTTCTACGCGAATTATGAGGACCAGCTAAAGCGTCGAGCTCGGTGGCGGTATACGCGCTAGTCGTTACACCATGCACACGCTATTTCATGCGGGAATGCGAGCGCGTACGTTGCAATACAGATAATAAGGAGAAAAGAAACATTAAACAGGCAGACTATGCTCTTAGCCATCGTTTACATACGCTTAACACAAATTACCGACAAAGTGCCAAGCCTGTCGAAAGCTCCCACGGGTCCTTTATGTAAATGCGGTATGTGGCAGATTTTACTATGGGCACTCATACGTCGGTGTTTCCGAGGGCAACAAAGACGATTCGTGTAGCAACTTCGTGTTTAGCGGCAAAGCTGACAGTGCCCCTCGAAATCAGTTTAGACATAGAAGTTAATTTAGGTGGTTCTGGTTGGTATAAGGCTGCGGGAATGCTCTTGCGTTAGCTCACTGTCAGAGATGATTTCCGCCGCTCACGTGTACGAGCCTCTGTAGTGAGAAATTAGCGGCAAATGCGCGACAGATTGCGTCACAAGTTGTCAGACCCAATATTCTGCGCGCGCAGTTATCCGAAGTTATCTGCATAATAGGCAAAGCGCGGGTAACGTGTGGCAAACGAGCAATTTTCCGAGGCGTGTCGTGGCAGGGAGGAGTCGATGGTTGACAAGCTAAACTTTTTTTCCGGAATATGGGAACTCTCAGAAAACTTTGATAATTTGAAACTAGCGCGTGTAGCTGTACGGGAGTAGCAGAGTAGTCTGCTCGAACGGTCATTGACAATGAAAGAAAAGGGGATGGGGGGGGGGGAGAAGTTTATTTATTTATTTATTTATTTATTTATTTACAAGTACTGCTGTCCCATGCCTGGGACATTGCAGGAGCGGGTACAGAAAAATCAACGAAAGCACAGAAACAAACAATAGTGCGCACAAATTTATGTGACTAACGCATAAACTTTTTCCCGAACTCTACAGTGTTTCTTGTAGAGAGTTAACACTATAGCCGTACAAAGCTTAAGAAACGGCAAAGGTGGTTGATCATATAGGGGCGTAACGTGGCCTTTTTGCAAGAGAATCGAAAGTTGGGCTAATTGGATATGCATAATATAACTGTCATTCAAGCACACGACTCAACACAAAAGAAGAGAGGACAAGTGCGTTTTCGCAACTAAACGATATATTCCAAAGATAAGAATATGTAAGCAGGCAATCAAAAACAAAGCATGCGTCTGAAGGCAAAACGTACAACCTTCTCGATTGACTGCTTATATATTCTTTTCTTCCCAGCAAATCCTTTAGTTCCGAGAAAGTGCTTGTCCTCTCTTCCTTTTGTGTTTATTCGTGTGCTTGAACGACAATTATACCATGCAAGAATGTTCAAACTCCGCCCCGCCGCGGTGGTAGGTATACTCGGCTGCTGACCCGCAAGTCGCGAGATTGAATCCCGGCTATGGCAGCTGCATTTCCGATGGAGGCGGAAATGTTGTAGGCCCGTGTGCTCAGATTTGGGCGCACGTTAAAGAACCCCAGGTGGTCGAAATTTCTGGAGCCCTCCACTACAGCGTCTCTCATAATCATATGGTGGTTTTGGGACGTTAAACCGCACATATTAATCAATCAATGTTTGAACTCCAGTGCCAGAACTAATGTGCAAAGTTGGCTGTGGCACCTCCGGCAATAGCGCAGGCCTTTCGTCATTCGTACTAGGCTCGCGCGGCGGGCATGCAAACTCAACGCAGCCTGTCTGCGTTGGTGGGCGTGACCGATAAGCTACGGCTTGTGGTAAGAAAAAACAGTGAATGTGTGTGTGTGTTTCTTTTTTTAGACACGCACCGCTTTACCTCGAACTTTAAGCTTCGCTCTTAAAAAAACGAAGTCAGTTCCATTTGATTAATATGTGGGGTTTAACGTCCCAAAACCACCATATGATTATGAGAGACGCCGTAGTGGAGGGCTCCGGAAATTTAGACCACCTGGGGTTCTTTAAAGTAAAAACCCAAATCTGAGCACACGGGCCTACAACACTTCCGCCTCCATCAGAACTGCAACCGCTGCAGCCGGGATTCGATCCAGCGACCTGCGGGTCAGCAGCCGAGTATATTTAGCCACTAGACCACCGCGGCGGGGCGAAGGCAGTTCCACCCGAGCGAGGTCACCAACTGCGGAGCATTGATTCGCCGTTGTTTCCGTGGTGTTTATACACTTCTGCTCTTTTATGTGTTGGTAATTATGTGATATTCTATAGCTTTCATGTTCCTCTCTTGTGAATATATGACTCTTCTTTTTTATGATTATCTACTTTCTGGTCTATTCTCCACCCTTTACTGTTTTTCTGCAGTTTGCTGCTTCGAGCATGGTGCATCAGTATATAGCCGCCAGAGCTAGACCTATCACCTCCGCTTTTCATTGTAGTATATCTGTTCATAATAGAATAATTGGAACTGCAAACCAACGGGACACAAGAAAAGAGACAAACTAGCCCACCTGTCAAACCTACTGCAGTATATCTGTGTCTAGCACCCGGCGTTGACGCTCCGCCGTGGCTTCGCTGGCTCGGACAGACAAATTAGCTCTATGGCGACGCTGCAGTCGCTCGCAGACAAGCAAGTGCTAGCGTTCCAAAAGTGCGCCTGCTCGGCTGATGTGTATCAAACACGGTACCTGTGTGTGGCGAACGCGAAACGTGATACGACGACCGGGCGGTATCTTAACCTGACTTGCAGTTAAAAAATGCCAAGAGACAAACAGTTCCTAGAGCCGTAAACGTTTTGAGTTTGCGTAGGTGTAACACAACTATAGATTAAACCAGCGTCGCGCTATTCATAATGGAAGCCCTCGTCACGGTCAGCGATGAAACGGATGTTCATAAGGCATTGCAGGTATAGTGAAGCAATGATGGGGCACGCTTTGAAAGAGCCTACACGCATAGTCCTGAACTAAAGACAAAGTCTCTGTCGGAGCACCATTAAAGTAAAGAAGCTGAGAGAAAACGCCCCACCCTCTTAGAAGGAGGATTCAACAGCTGCGCACTGACCCGCACTCAAGCTATAATGCACCATCTTCGCTCCATGTGGAGGAGCCACGCCGCTGTGAACGTTTTTGCGTGGCGCAACCATAAAGCTTCGGAGCTGGGCCACCCAAACCGAGGCGGAAGTGCAAGTATCGCCCCCTAAAGCCGTATAGTGACGGACTTGACCCCTCTTCGTAGCCATGCATGCAAGATTTATCCCTGCTCGTTCTTCGTCGTCCACTTCGGGTCAACGCCGAACTGGCCACTCACCGTATAAGCTCCTATTTTGGCAGCACCGTATACGCAGATACACACTTCTTTATTTCTTTCTTCCGGCGCACATTTTCATTCGGTGCGCGCGCGGCATCGTTCAAGACGTGTGCTTTATGCTTCAACCCCTTCTCCTCCCTCTATTTTTTAAGAAAAAAGAAGCTTGGGCGAGGGGGGGGGGGGGGAGTTCCTTGTTTCACAGACCGCGGACGCGGTTCTGCGACCTATCGGCTTTTTTTGTCTCTGCAGTGCGAACGCGACTAAGTCATTGTTACGGCTGCTGCGGCTGCGTTGGCTCCTTCAGTGCAAGTCGGTTGCGGGTGGCGGCCTCGAGTGGGACGGGGGAACGAGTTATGGCTTTATAGTCGACGCCGGATAAATTGGAATGTCGGGCGACCCGTTCGCCACGGCGTCGAAGACGAATGGGAGCGCGCGTTGCAGGCGTGTGTTCGTGCGCGCATCGGCGTCTTCGTATAAGAGAAGAAAGGTGAACGGAGTGCTCGCCACTCGACGAAGCCGTGGACGCCGATTCATTTATCTCGAGCCCTCGCTACACTGCCACGCGCTGCTGCAGCGCTTCATCCTGCGCACGGCACGGCTCGCGTCGTCCACGGGCACTGGACGGAAGCCCGACCCTTCGAAGAGCGGGGTGTCATTTTTCTCTTTTGACTCGAGTCCGCCGCTGTCGACCTTAATGACATCCGCGGGCCGACTCATTTCGAACATTGAGCGATAAGGAGAGCTAACCCTTATGCGAGTGACAGTCACCGCAACGCGCTCTCTTCCTTCTTGCTCTTCTTCAGCGTCCTCATCACGACAAACTCGAATCCGAGCTCGACGTGACTCCACACACGCGTCTATATGCGCGACATAGAGAGATAAAAGGTGTACCTAATGGTTTCCGCGGCGAAGGAGAAAGATTGAAAAGCATCGTTGAAAGCAGCGAGTCGCGCTAATTGCCGCCGCTGCGTTGAGACTACACGTATATACAACGTTTTGCTGGCGGTATAATTAACGCGCACTCGTCGGCCTCTGTTTGAGATGCGGCAGTGTTAATCTACGCCTTGAGGCTGAAATAGTTAACAGAAGGTTGGGAACGCTGGGGTGAGTAAATGTGCGTTGCCGCCGACATAAGTCTCTCGGACGTCAACAGTTTGTTGAGTGGGGAGTCAGAGGAATTAGTGGGATCCACTGTTAATGAAGTTTACGTTACGAGCCTTAACGCACCACCAATTATGCCTCTATTTACGCATTTTTTTTTACGTCAGAATTATCGAGAGGGGATATTTCAGGCAATCGCAAGGCTGTATATAGCTCAGCAGTAGCAAAGAAATAAGAACTAAGCTGCGTATAGCTTCGATCATCCGAGATTGCTTTTACACTAGGGTGATGTATATATATACAAGGATGACGACACACGACGCAAGAAAACTTTACAGAGTTGATAGGGTTTCAATTTAGTATTTATAATCCGTGTGTAAAATAATAGAATGTACTGTTATAAGCAATGTAATCGAAATCGCCTAATATTAATAGTTCATTCAACACTTACTTGCAATGTATCAATATGAAGAGGATACTTGAATTGCCGAAGATACTTTTCCACTGCAGGATTTAGTGTCATGAACCGATTTACACTTGCCATTGCGGCGTTTATTAGTCACTATGTCCTTTATAATGCAATTCCAGTGTTTTATCTCTCGTTGCTCATGAATATACATATCTTAATTTGTTCTATTTATGTGTCCAGGCCTATATTAACAACGCTATCAAAATTAAGTTCCACGCATCATCAGCATTGTCTTTTCCACACGGTTGTAGTAAAAGCTCGGGCAGTCCTCTCAACAGAAGGTTCATATAGATGATAAGGAATCTAAGAGTGTGATGAATGGGTACAAATATCGATGAGCTCACCACAACACTGTATATCGAGTGCAGCGACAGCAGACTAATGACACAAAGGGACGGGAACTCGCCCCTTTGTGTCATTGGTCGATCTAAGGAAACCTGCATCGGTTAGAAATATCACATTGTTTCATTCATTCATTCATTCATTCATTCATCCATTCATTCATTCATTCATTCATTCATAATTTATTTATTTCGTCCTTTCTTTCTTTTTTCTTTCTTTTGAAGCAAAAATCAAAAAATTGAACGTGTAGGGTCCTATTCATCGCAATACGTCGACAGGAGTGCACATACAAGAAAACAGAAAAACGAACAAAACTAATTTCGCTTAATCACGTCAACTTGCCACTTATTCGATTAGCGCCAGCTGCAAAGGAGGGCTAATTACCTTAAGAGCACTCCGTACGGTAGTCGAGGAAAGCACATTCACCTTTCTTCAAATCCGCTTACACTGAGGCCACCTGTACGCCACACTCAAAGTGAGTCGATCGCCAATTCGTTTGGGCCTGAACCCAAAGCCAATGGCTCTTATTTAATTGTAGGCTAACTTGCTTGCGCTGTGAGTCCACGCATGCCGAGTCAAGTAATGGTGCAAACACATGTGAAAGCGCCCGAAACATGGCCAGTGAATAACCGAGAGCAGCAACAAGCCATCGAAACGCTGGACTTACGCAAATGTCTTGTATACTTCGACGGCGCCGCCATGGAAACGAGGAAAATGATCGCGCAACCAGGAACCGAAGCGCCGTTCATGTAGTAACCACATGGAACATGTGGGCATGTTCGACGTATTCCGAGCGTTGATTACGTATATTAAGGGGCGGCCGCTGCATTTCCGATGGAGGAGGAAGTGTTGTAGGCCCGTGTGCTCAGATTTGGACGCACGTTAAAGAACCCCAGGTGGTCGAAATTTCAGGAGCCCTCCACTACGGCGTCTCTCATAATCATATGGTGGTTTTGGGACGTTAAACCCCACAAATCAATCAATGAGGCGCCGACGCGCCACACGGTTGTCAGATATGCATTTATCACGAGTAACCTATAGATGTATGATGTTAGTAAAATTCTTCATGCTTGTGTTTTTACAATTGGTTGTTCAAAAAATCAGGCAGAACATACTGAGGTTGCTTATGTATGCTTAAACAACAGCTCGAATATTGAATTGAGACTGTCTGAGGATCGACAATGTTGTGATTATAACAGGAAAGCCGACATTACAGCCGACGTGAGCGTATATACAGCATTTATCCAACACCAGCGGTCGTTCAGCCGACGTATGGGAACCATAGCAGGGCTAGTAATCATTAGGCATACTTAGCCGGCATTAGCCTACATTAGCCGCTATTTAGGCAACCTTACTGGCTCAAATGAGCGATAATTTTTCTAACACTAGGCAAACGTTAACCCATTCTAACCAGCGCTGCATGACCGTATGCGAATAAGTGCGGTAGCCGCCACACACTTCAGGTCATATCGCTCACAAATCGCAGTGCGGTGGGTTATTTTTTTCTTAAGGTACACTCTTGTATAATGAAAAGTCGCACCGGCTACGCAGAGCCTATAAATGACGTTGTAAATACACTGCCCGCGTGTGGTCGTCCGTAAACGTTTCGTGCTCGTGCATGTCAGCGTAGCTCACGGCTTACCATCGACGCTATATCGCCGCGGCGTTTCTGGAATTTCTCGAAAGCAAATTGCCGCAGACATCCTGGGCTGCCAAGCGAATGCTTTCTTATTTTTGCGTGTCGCTACGTCGATTAATAAGGTCATGAAACCTCGAATGCACCAACTCAACCACTTTTACAGCGAAAGCTGCTGTCAGACCACGACGGTAGTGGTGGTGGAACAGATGTCAGCTGCCGGTGTCTGGGACATGGACGTGACAGTCAAGTAATCTCCCACAGATCCACGCCCGTTCATTAAACTCCTTCGTAAAAAAAACCATGCGGGTGTCATGTCGGACAAGAAACCGTGTTAACAGATGTAATGTAGCGTCCTAGATGAGTAAAATGGCAAGCAGGTGTCACATGATGCCAATTGCGCAGCGAGTCGGTAGTCGAATGCTTTCATCCCATTATAGAATACTAAGCCATAATCATTGACAGGCAAAACGCCCATAATGCTTTACAAGTGTGTAGCGGGTACCTCGCTTACCATCATCATCATCATAATAATAATCATCAACAACAACAATAACAACAATAACAATTATTTTCCTGAAGGACCCCTGACGGGGTATTACATAGGGGGGGGGGGGGGGTGTAAGTCGAACAAGGATACACAAAGGGTACACAAGGATCCGCAGATGCAATACCAGATGCTTTCGTACTCCCTAAAAGTTGCGGTGGTTTATTGCGTAGTGGGTATTTTGCACTTGTACTTATATAATTTTCCCCAAGAGAGTCTACAACGGGCTTTGAAACGGACGCTGTTCCAGCTTTCACTGCGCACGGCTGTGCGGCGTGTTCTGCACAGGCCTCGTGGTTTTTTTTTTTTCATGTGTATGCGTCTACTTTAGTAGTGTTCTTTAAGTTCATGATACAAAGCGACCAGGCTAGAGCATAATATGTCCGCATGGAAACCCATGGATCCGTAATAGGGGTGTACCAGAATTTTCTTTCTTGAGGGGATGGAGAAGGTAAAGGAGTTCACTACCCGCTGTTAATCTATGTTCGCGAATGGGTTGGTACGTTTCCGTGTATATATAATGTGTACACATACAAGATTACAAAATTTCGGGGAAAAGGGGTATGAAACTCCCCAAAATCTCCCCTATCCTAGACCCTGTCCATGCCAGGGATCTGTAACATAAAGGAAAATGAAGCGGTTGACGAAAAATTGTTTGCTATGAAATAGACACGGTCGAAGGTAAAGGAACATGCCCACTAAATAAAAATAATACGTATACAGAAGTAAAAAGAAAAATCCACACATCTTCACGAAGTGAATGATGACGTGTACGCGAGACTAGGTCCCAAGATCCAGAATTTCTACGTTGAAGACGCAGACTAGTATGAGGGGTTTGTGCTTGGAGGTGCTTTACATCGTTCTATCGCAATTATGTTTGACACCAGGGTATTTTTAAGCATTCTTTTCCTTATTCACATGCAAATATATGTTCAGACCATAACCACAGTTCCATGACAACGGACATTGAGCGTCGACGGCAAAGCTAGGTTTCAAGGTACATAATGTCTATACATTGAAATCACCGACTAATAAAGGGTTTCTGCTTCTAGGTGTTTTATATTGTTCAAACTATGATTTATATTAGACTATTGTTAAATCTCTTTTTTTTTAGTGTCTCATCCACGCATCTCCCCGCGACGGTCACGGACTTGAACAAGACTAGACCCTGAGGAAGACCCTTCGACTCCCATACAAGCCCTTTGTTCACAGTGAAGCATGTATATAACATAGTCTATATCGCTGCTTTCTTCGGACGTCGGACGAGGGCGATGTCGAGAGAAACTTGGCCGCGCGCGGTTGTTGGCCGTGGAGCAAGCAGCAGCCCGTAGGGGTGCCTTTTTCACAATGAAGCATACATGCGTATGCTATAACATAGTCTACAACGTAGTCTATATTGCTGCTTTTCTGTAGATCGCGCGAGAGTTAGGTCGGGAGCTCTCGCACCGTGCGCAGAATTGAGACAACTCGGTTGCACGCCACCAAGCCCCAGCGCGTGCCCGTACATGCAGGCAAGATACTCGTACACCCAGCCCCTCTAGCTGCTGCTGTGGACAGGGTTGAGAAGCTCGTTGTTGCGTTAACGGGTTCCTTCGTTGGTGGCTCTCATCAGGAGACGTCGGTCTCTCCCCACCCGCCGCTTACTTCCCGCGCCTCGCAGCAATGGAGCGAAACGCGTGTAGTTGGGATCTTCTTCCGCGCGCTCGGGCACTCGCATCGCGTTGAGAACGACGACGATACATCCAATGGGAGCGGCTTGCGCTCGCTCCTTCATTCCGCTCGCTGTCTCATTAGCGGCGGCGCGCACTTCTTGCCGTACGTAACGAGTCGAGGAGAAGAGGCGATGCGGAGTCGTCTCGTTTCGGCGTGTGCGCAGCCTCCTTCATCGTTTCCGTCTCCTCGTTTCGCGGTTCACTGCACTTGCTCGCGCAGGGGAGCCCACGTACTCGCGCGCTGGCTCGAGCTGCGGAATCAGCGAAGCCAACGCGGGGTATAAGTAACGCGAGATGAGCAAGAAGAAGTAGGTGAATATGAAAGAAAAGGAAAAGAACGATGTTGTGCGTAGCGGGTACCTTAATATTGCATTCGTACTCGGCGCGTAGAGCGCCGGAGATTCCGTATCATGTATACAGCGTGCACATAATGCAAACACACTGCGCACCGCTACGTATACGCATGAAGTGATCTAGTGTGCACATTTAGTGCGCAAAGAAGTTTGCGGAAAGCCACAATGTGCGGGAATGTGGTTTTGCGTGTGTAGGTTTGCGCTGTGCAAAAGGTGCGTGACAATCACGTTTTGTAATGGAGCAGGTGTACGTACGTATGAACCAGCGAAAGTAGGCGTCAAAGCCTGGTGCTACGATGTTGCGAGAGCCTGCACTGTTTGGGCACTTTGTAGTGCTTTACGGTGCGCTCATTTTTCGTCAGTACACAACGATAAACATGTATGCCTTTTCAGTGGCGAATATCGCATAGCCATGTCGTTTAAATGCCACTTAACAAAGTGCGCATCGGGCCAGGCGCTTTTAAAAAGCGATCCCGAATGTTCCCTAAGCACGCCTTCACCCTTCCTTTCTAGTGAACAGCTCCAGAGGGCGCTGTGGTTGATAGACCCGTTGCAAAAGGTACTTGGCCACATTAACTATCTATCTACGCACTGGGACTGCCCAAATGGGAACGACCTTTATCAGCCTCGCCCCCAATTACTCTCTGCAATAATACTCCTTTGTTTCGCGCTAGCGAGTTCTGGGACACCCCTCTTTTGGACTGCATTGTAACGTGGAAGGAAGTAATCGCGACCATATCTCACTCGCCCCGCAGCGTAGCCACGTACACTGTTACGTAAATTGCGAGAAGATTCTTCCCGTGTGGCCCAGTGGTGTCATCCCCTAATCTGCACACGGAAACGCCGCTGAAACAAACGAATCGCCCTCGCTTTTGGCGCCCACACTACTTCCGCTCCCCCCGGACACCGCGTGACCTTTTGTTCTCTAACGCACGTTGTGCAACGCCCCAGAGAGGTGCCACGCTTCTCTGAGGGCCAACGCGTCCGACACACCGTCCGGCTGTGAACCGTGCATACAAGTGCATACCTTACAGAGCGCTGCAGCCGTGTGCCCTTTTGTGTAAGTTGAGTCTCGCTATACGTACTCTCGTCTCTATTTCTCTCCCTGTGTCATCCTCAGGCCACGGGGCTGTGCCATTCCACGGAACCGGATGTGGACTCGCGTGTACGTAGAAGCGCCGACGGCACGGAGTATAAACAAAGGACGACGCCTCGCCGGTTTTCCACGTTCTTTATTCCGCGGCACCAGGTTCATTTCGCGACATTTGCGGGTCACCGACTTTGCAGACCGCGAAGTTTCCATCGTCTTCTACGCTGTAAGTCAGATTTTCGTCGGACCGCGTGCCGCGGTCAGGAGTGCTTCGTAGACGCCGACACGCTACGGTGTCGACAAATTTACGGCAGTGCTTCTTTCGTCGTTCTAAGTGAGGAGATTTCAAGTGCGTACCACATATACAGCGTGCTTTCTTTTGGCTTGTGTGACGCGTCACATGCTCTGAGCGACACCACATGCAGGCATCCGTGACGTATTCGTCACTTCGCGTCAAGATTTATGTGCGCGAGCCGGCGGTCATTGTCAGAAATTTCTCGTCTATATGTTGGGCGTATACCGCCTTGCGCCGTGTTGCGTTGTTAATATATTTCTCTTCGTATATAAAAGCTCGCGAGAAAGCCATTCTTACAGCCGCCTAAGTTGGCGTGTTCGCACGGCTTTCGCGTTCCCACCTAAACAATAAACTCCACCCGTCTCTCGTTTCACGCACCCATGTCGTCTGGGTTCCTTTGAGGAGGCGCCACTGCCGACCGTGTCGGTCTGAAGCCACGCACGCCACCCATGGATGTATGCCTGCACTTTTGGCGTGCGAGTCACTCCCATCCCAGCGACAGAAAGCGTGCAGAGAATAGCGACCACGTCGTTTGTATCACCTGCGTGTGGGCCTCGCACCGGCCACCAAGGTGGGCTCGCTGAGGGCTATCGCTGTTTGCAGTGGGCGCCCGAGAGAATTACGGCTATTAGAAGGCCCACCGCGTGCTCTCTTATTAGCGGTGTTGGGGGCGACGAAACCGAAACCGCCGCCGCGCAGCATGGCTTCGCTTCATTCTCTCTGTGCGCACGCACACAACTCATGACTGCTGCTCTGAATAGAAGATCCACCAGGTCCACTTCTGAGATGGGGCACTCAAGTTTGTTTGCCAGAAGTCGAGGACGCTGAGCGAACACTTCAAGGCCGAGGTTTTTTTTTTCTTCTTCTTCTTCTAACGTAAAATGGTGCGCGTCCTTAAGAAGCTCGACAAAGAGAGGACAACCGCGGGGCTGGAAAGAAATGACGCGTCATTTCGGTTCGACGCGCTGCAGCCGGCTGCCTCCGCACACGCCACCCATCCATCGGTCTCCGCAATTGAAGATGCACGTCACGTCGTCAGCATGGGCGACTCGACCGCTCCAGAAAAGAAAATAAGTAAACAAAAGCGTCGTGGACGGGAGCAGACCGTCGCGGTTTAGTCGTATGCACCCTCGAGACACACTGTTGGAAAGTCCGCAAGCAAAAACCGCGACCGTTGTTGCTCAACCCGCGCATGCTTCGGGAAAGTTGGTGTCCCACAGGGATGCTCTGTGGCATGCCGACGCCGCACGAGTGAGCAGCCAAGCAGTGATCTTGCTGACGTGATGCGTTCAAAGGGACGAGGGCCATCTCTGGGTCCGTGAGTTTCCGTCGTTGCTGACATTCGAGGAAAGTGCAGAGATAAGGTTAAAACCGAGCCGGCGTTCTTGCGCTGCGAGCTTTATGAAGGCCGCACCGTGGCGCAACCGACTCCCATAGAACATCGTGCAGAATGCGCGTCTAAAGCTGTTTCTTAAAAGTGTACCTTAAGGAGAAGGAGCCTTATACAGAGACGCTCTCTACGATGTTCCATCAATGTCGGTTGCCCTCTTAAAGTTTGTATAGCCCACTCAACCGGGATATTACACTACAGCTCTTAACGAGAACGTCAACCGCATTTCGGTAGACGTACGTACGCATGGCGACATAGTAATTGCATGGAACTGGCGCAACGACAATGGACCAGTTTTTTGTGTCTTTGTGCCACTTTGACTCCATCAAGTTTCGTCCAGATCAGTGATTTTAATAGCAGTCGCCTTTAAATGCATCCGCGATGCCAGAGGAGTAAAAATATATGTATATATTGTTCAGGAAGTCATTATTTAGCACTAGCGCAGGGAGCGAACCCCCCCCCCCCCTTCCTTTCTCACCTATGCGTACACTTGTGGTCATTGTTATTGGTAATGAAGCCCGACGAACTCAATCAACGCAAGATCCGATCGAATGAACATCGGGAGCACTAGAGCCCGACTTCCCAAGTCTAAGCCGTGCGATTCTCACGCATAAAATTTGATAAGAATGAATATTAATGTGTACAAGCACTCGTCGGAGGAAATTTTCGAAACACACCCGCGCTCTCGTCCGGCATTATGTAAAAAGACGAGACGCAAATGACAGCGCTTAATACGCTCTATATTCAGAGGTGCCCTCCGAACGAAGGCCTAAACAACGAATCGAATAACAAACAAAGCCTTCTCGTAAGTACGTCGTTACGTCACAAGCTAGGTGGTAAGGGGAGGGGGGAGGCTGGGCTGGCACGGCTAGAGCCCGTTTGGGGGGGAAGGGGGGGGGCTCTGGCAGCGCTTCCTGCCCGGCGACCGAAAACACTCATGCCTGCGCCCGTCGCAGTCCCATTTATAACGCGCCGCCCGTCGAGGCGGCAGCCATGCCTTCAGCTGGTCATGGTATTCAGTGGCGGCTTGGTGGCCCTTCTCTGATGAGACCTCGCGGGAGCAGCCGAGCGCACCTGCCTCACGTTTCCGACGCTTGCGCGCGGCCTATAATGGATCGCTTTTTAATCAGGCCCCCTAAGTAATGACCGAGCGGCCTTTTCTCTCCACAATTCAATCATCCGGCACCGAGAAGCTGCTTTTCGCGTGCCGCGAGCGCGGAAGAGCCCATGCCTACGAGCGCTGCTCCCATACTACCGAACCTGCAGCAGACGGCGGGTCGTTGATCTGCATCGCTGGCAGTGTATGCCATGCATGCCTCGCGATCTTCCCTGCATGCATCGTTCTATGCAAAACGAGTGTCGACCTAGCGCGTGCCCGTGCTGCGTAACACAGCGCGACTTGGTTTGTGGGCTATAGTCTCGCTAAAGAGATACGCTGGCGTTTGACCCCGGCGTCTTTCTATACAATGTTGCGGCATAGAGGTTATTTGGTGGCACATTTCTCCGTAGTGAGTTTCGTGCTCTGTAGTAATGGCGCAGTCAGCAACTTGATTGCGAACCTCTTCACTGGCCCGTGAGCGCGTCCTGTGAGTGTGCGTGCATGCGCGTTAGGCCAGTGTATAACCGGGGGTACGACGCCATCCACGTTAGCTTTCATAGCCTCCGAGATGGCGGGCGCGCGGCGTCAGACCCGCCGCGCTCCCGCCATCTCGGAGGCCATGGCTTGTTCAATCGAAAGCGATGCTGTAGTACTGTATAGAACAAGAATCGTTATCGTCATCAGCCTGACTATGCCAACTGCTGGACAAAAGCCTCTCCCATGTTCCGCCAGTCAACACGGTCATGTGCTTGCTGCTGCCCCTTTATACCGTGAGGCTTCCTAATACCATCGGTCCACCTAACTTTCTGTCTGTCCCTCACCCGCTTGCCTTCTCTTGGAACCCAACCTGTTATCTTGCCTTCGCGCTTTGTTCCCTGCTCGTGACCATTTCTTCATCTTGGTTTCGACTTTGTATGAGATGTCCTTAACACCCGTTTGTTCCCCGATCCAGTCTGCTCTTTTATTGACCCGTAGAGTTACACCTATCATTATCCTTTCAATTGCTCGCTGCGTCGATCTCAACTTAAGTTGAAACCCCTTTGTAATCCTCCACGTTTCTGCTCCGTAGCTAAGTATCGGCAAGGTGCAGCTGTTATTTACATTCCTCTTGAGGGATAGTGGAAATCTAGCAGTCATGATTTGACCATGCTTGCCGAATGTGCTCCACCTCGTTCTTATTCTTCTGGTTACTTCTATCTCGTGGTTCGGCTCCCCGGTTACTACCTGTTCTAAGTAGAAAGCGTACTCCTTTACAACTTCAAGTGCACTTCTATACCTTTCTCGAAGCGACGCTTTCTTCTGAGGTTCTTTCGCCATCTCTTCGTTTTCTGTACTATACAGATATAAACATCCTGGACGAAATCTACAGAGGATCAAGTGTAACCGTAGTGATTCACAAGAAAAGCGACAGAATACTAATAAAGAAGGGTGTGAGACAAAGGGATACGACCTCCCCCATGCTATTTACCACGTGCTTACAGAAAGCTTTCCAAGGCCTAGAATGGGAAGAGTTAGGGATAAGAGTTAATTGAGATTACCTAAGTAACTTGCGCTTCACCAATGAAATCGCATTGCTGAGAACAAGTATTGATTGATATGTAGTGTTTAACGTCCCAAAACCACCATATCATCACGAGAGACGCCGTAGTGGAGGGCTCCGGAAATTTCGACCACCTGGAGTTCTCCAACGCCCTCATTTTTGCCTCTATCGAAAATGCAGCCGCCGCAGCCGGGATTCGATCCCGCGACCTGTGGGTCAGCAGCCGAGTACCTCAGCCACTAGACCACTGCGGCGGGGCTATATCACAAGTATACAGTTAGTCATAAGTCCTACAGCGTCTGGTGCCACCACGACATGCACAAGCAGAATCTTCCCTGGCTACTTGTGCGTACACAGTACAAGGTTCAAGTTGGCTAGTTGGAACATTATTGAACTTAAGTAAACAGTTGCACATAGAACGCAACTATATCGTCATCAGCTCTTATTCGTAGCTGCTTTCTACCAGTTAATTATTGCGTGCGTGTTTGTGTGGAGCAAAACTGAAAGTTGGGCTAGTTGGTGATGCATTATGGGCAGAAACAGCGCACAAACTCACGGGACGAAGAGAAGAGACACAAAGAAGCGCTGACTCTCAACTCCCCATAATGTATGGCTTTAATTAAAGAACAAGAACGGTAAAGCACGTGTCTTTGTCCCCCTGCAAGCCTCAGCTGTGTATAGTGATTTGCGGTTTATCGAATCTTGCGAATTATTCCCGCGCATACGCATACTGCAAGATTAAGGCAGCTCGATGACAGTCCAGGAAAAGTAATTCGGCTTCATTGTTGCGGCATCTCATAACCTAAAATATTACTTCAAACGAAACAAAGCATATCTCTGCGATGCAAGAATTAAGCTCGTAACTTGTCCCCTTAGCAAAATTAATCTGCCGAATACATCCAATCGAGTTCACCTCTGTGGCCAGCGGGTGGTCTGGCCTAGACCCATTGTTGTCTCACATTGAGACGGATCCACACCTCAAGTCGAATTTTCCTCACAATTAATGAGATACGACAACTGCACATGCGTTGATATACCATAACATGATCGACGGACACATTTCTTATTTATTATACGTAGCGCTATACGTTTTTCATAAATTCCCAACCTATACACGTAACCATTCATCTATCCTCGCATGCAAGACTCGAGCGTGCTATTCTTGCCTTGATTACTAATTAGCGCACAACTGCGAGATACTTAATGCGCAACCATCAAAGCTCATATAATGAACAAGCAGCGCGAGAAGGGAAACAGCTAGACGACGCACCTCTGACTTATCCCGTTTCTTTCCCTGCTTTCGTTCGTAACTTCCTCTCTGTTAGTCTTCCATATGCATTCCCCTAATGAAACGTTGCCTTCTCAATATACTTCTTCCCTTTCGCTTGGAACGCCATCAATGCCATTGCAAGCGCTCCTTGCTGTCACAGGGTGAACACAAAGCGATCCCTAACACAAGTGATGAGACCGTACCTCTGGTTCGGCTGTCTTATCACGCCGTCTTACAAGTCCCCGCTAATGAGAATGCACGTGCATTAGTAGTTTTGATTCTCCTGTTCAATCAGGAAGACACGACACCTTTCCACAAGCGCGCGAGGCGCAGAAAAAAAAAACTGCTGTCGAAAGGCGTACAACACGGTGCGTATACGTAACTCAGAGCCGCCGCGAAGACACGGAGAAGCCGGTCATTATGGTTACGTTAATGGAGGCACCTCGGCTGCAGTTGCAAGCTACCGCGGTGGAGCTGTGATTGTATCGAAGCGGCACGGGCGCGCATAGAAAACCCTCCGAAACACGGGTCTGGCTGCATCCAGACAGCGGCTCTTATCTCACCTTTCATCTTGCAGGCGAGGAAGATTATGGCCCGCTGACTAACAGGCAGAGCACGATTTCTATCTGCTCCCTATCGGCTGCCACCGTTGCCCGGCATGCCGTGGACAACACAGGCGCGCCGCTGCATACAGGTAAGCGCAAGAGTCTGCCAGGGTAAAAAAAATAGAATACCAAACCGTGAAGGAAAGAAGCGCAAAGCTGCCGGAGTCGAGAGATGGGCACACCACGCGGCGCTATAGAGCTGGGCGACAGGCTCCGCTCTGCAGATGTACACGTGCAGACGACGTACATTACCCTCGAAAACCGTCCATTAAACAGGCGCTCTATTCAGTTACGTCCATTTGTAGGTGTTTCTTTCATCCGTAAACTCCCACGAATAACGCGATTCACGCTGGCCACGGAAAAAAAAAAAAGACGCCTTTTCGCCGCGTCCAGCGCTACCCCGAGCGCATTACGATGTGCAAGGCCGTGTGTGGTACATCGCTACATATGGAAAGCGTGAGCGCTTTTTCGCACTTATTGCGTGCGCGTGAGTTCGGAAGGGGGGCTGTAGTGACCAGTTTTGGCAGCTGCTACACGCTTTTGTTTGGTGTTGTTGTGAAAAGAGGCCACACGATGTGCAGTGCATTCGTGCGCGCCGGTCGTGTTGAACACGTTCACAAACTCGAACACGACTGACTTGCTGTGCTGATGTCTCATATACAGCATGTGTAACGCCTTCAGAGGGGACCAGATCATCCTCTAGAAGTATGGACTCCACAAAGGTACCTTCGCGTCACGACTTCGCACCAACCATGGCGAGAGAAAAAATACATACACAAAGAAAGAAACACGTGAAGAGGCATATGACCGGTCATTTCGAGAGTTTCAGGTTGTACCTTCCCGGCTCGCAAAGATATCTCTCTAGTTTCTACCATTCCCGCCTGTCCATTCGTCCGTCCTTATGTTTATCAACTATTTTTGCTTTCTTCTCGAACGCCATCTGCCTGCAGAGCAAAAATAACGCTAGGCGCCGACTCGTGACCCAAACTGCGAACGCGTGTCGCTGCGTATATCCTTGCTTCCTGCAACCCGCCTCGCTAACATCTCTACGTCACTCGCGCCCCGAAAAGGGGGAGTCGATGTGAAACCATTCCTTCGTATGCGCGCGTGCTTACAGACAGTTCTCGCTCGCCGCCACTTTCAGAGCGCGTCGTTTCATCTCACCGTTTCATCTCCGCTGGCGACGCTGAAGCTGTGGCGCATACGTGCCACCATAATCTCGTTAATGCACTTCTTTCTGCTTCCATCCTGTTCTTTAGCTTCTCTTCTCTGTACATTTATCTATGCTTTCGGTGTGTTTCCGGCACGACCCGAACTTGTGCTCAGTGACGTTTTCTATACGTGCACTTGTAATATTCCTCGTCGTTTTTGTTCCTACTTCTTTTAGCGCTCGTAAACGTATGCTTGGCGCGACGCGGCTGCGCTCAAATGGACGCTTAGTGTTACGGGCCGTCGCGGGCGCGAAACCTTCCATTTTGCCGTCTCGCCGCCATGGTGCCACGTAATCGAACACGAGTACGCGTATTCTCTTTTCACGCAACTCGCTTCCGCTCTCAACGCGGCAAATGTAATGATGGCTTCCGCGCCACCCTGCCGTTCACGATACGACGGGCACGCGGTAGGAGGGGTGAAGTTTACACGCGTACATCCTACAACGCACCTATCTGTTCCTCCGGGGGCGCGCTACCGGCAACTCGCACGTCGCGAATCCACCACGCTTTTTGCGACCGGTTCCACGCAGTATAACAGTAGCGCGTGCGCGCCGGACCCTAATCAAGTGAGACGCTCCTAGGTGCCTATTAGCGTTTTTGCGGGGAGGAAATCGGCGTATCGTGTCATCTCACGTGCGGCACGCGGTGATAAGCGCACCCCAAGGTCTGGATGTAAGCACCGTGGGGAAGACCTAGGGTGACCGACTGTGCAAGCCAACCCCCTCACGCAGGCAGGCCTCTGCAGAAGCATCTGTTCGTGCGTGCACGAAACCTTTGGTGGGACAGTTTTCACGTTCGGTTGGAGAACGTTGAAGATCTTTGTTCAGATTTCGAATCCACCGGGCGGCCCGTCGTTACGAACAGGGAGTGATCTGTGCGGGCTACTGCAGGAAACAGCAGGAACAATAAAGAATGCACAAAAGGAGTTCCGATTCCCTTCTTCAATTTACTGTCATTCCATGCACCGTGACATGGGCTCGAATGGTTCGAAATTGGAATGGTTCTAGCGGCCGGCTTCGTACGCATCATCAGTTGTATGACGAATGCGTGGTATGTTTTTATAACGCTAAGGGGGCAAGGTGTGGCGTGATCTGGAAAGGGGCGTCATTCGTAAAATGTTCATTATTATTTTATTATTGCTGTTCTATTGTTCCTTTTTTGTTCTTTCACTGTAAGGCAGTATGGACGCAATCTGAGTCACTCATGGGCTTCTGATCAGGTCACTCGATGGCCGTGCTAGCTTTTAGCACCCCCCACCCCCTCTCATCCTCTGCACGCCAGCAAATTCGACTACGGATGTCACCATCGAGTAACGCAGTGGCACACAAAACATCTCATTGTTCGCAAGCGAGGTTGGAAAGGTGAAGCTGACATAGTCGGGAGTGCAACTTCCGAGACAGGTAAGGTGACGTGAGCAAACTAACGGATTTATTGAAGGAGTTCAAGAAACGGTATAAGGATTTCATTGTACCCTCGTCTCCTCTGCATGCCTTTTATACCAGTTTTTCCGATCCATGTACATACATACATACATACATACATACATACATACATACATACATACATACATACATACATAACATACATACATACCTACATACATACATACATACCTACGTACATACATACGTACATACATACATACATACATACATACATACATACATACATACATACATACATACATACATACATACATACATACGTACAAACATACATACATACAATCGTGAGGTAATGTTTGGAAACCATCCACTAGCAAGAAAAACGTACAGTGTCCTCACTCTGCAACATGAGATAACGAGTGTGCCGCACGCGCACGTAGTGTCGTATTCCATGTATCGCTTCATTTCACTCGGCAAGGCCCGGATGCGAAGTAAAAAGGTAAATATTCGAATTCGTGTACCAATGTACCAATGACTGACAATATATATATATATATATATATATATATATATATATATATATATATATATATATATATATATATATATATATATATATATATATATATATATATATATATATATATGTATGTATGTATGTATATACTGTAGCGAAACGTCGGGGTTGTTCAAAGTTAGGCGCATCGGACGACCAGGGAGACGAATAAGTGTGGTTGAAACTCCGCGGAGGCAATCGATGAGAAGTCAACACGATGAATTCGGGGAGCACTCATTGGGGGTTTATTTAGCTAACACAACTTCAAGTTACAAAATGCACTGGGTTACAAGGACAAAACATAGAAAATGGTGGCATACCCCTCGGCCCGCATAGCTGGTCTCCGGTGGTGAGATCCGCCGTTGACCCCGACTCCGCTCCGCTCACTTTTCAAGTTCAAACATCCTCTTTTTAACCCTTGGTCGAACAAAGAGTCTTTACAAAAACCAATCACATGTTGGCACTCGCAGCATCACAACCAATCACAGAAACACTTTCATAAAAGGCACTACATTTGTAAAAACCTCCTTACCAAAATGAAACACGCAAAGGGAAAGGTCCTCCGCACGTGACACTCTCTCCCATACCAGGCAGTGCTGCTTCCTTCGGCCGACTACCGTCGGCGGCCGTTCCCACGCTCGGGCCCCGTAAGTTCTTTCATTAACTGTTGCTTTCTAGAAGCGTCCTTAAGAGCGATGGGTACACCATTGCTTACCAGGTGCACATGCGACAGCGAGGCGCCCCGACATCCTAACAACAGCGCGAGAGAATATGGTCGTTTACCTGCCGCCACTATGTCTCGGTCAGGCTAAGTGGTCGCGTCCCCATGTCATTCTCAATGACATGCGTGCCTGTTAACAATGGCTTAGACTCGGACGGTGGCGCCGGACCTGCCTCCTGCTAGACGCTTTTCCTGGTAAGCTTTCCCCTTCTAATCCCGAACGGGGGCGGCCTTGACTGCTCAGTTGGTAAGCCGTAAATGCAGCGTGTAGGCTCCTGTCCCAGGCTGGAAAACACGATTTACCCCACATTCCATTAAAGTCAAAAGCCGAAGCTCTGTAATGGCCAGAGAAACAAACCCAAACGTAGAAGAGTACAAAGAAAGACTTAAAAAAGAAGCAGGAGTTGGTTTTGCACAAATTTCCTCAGAAGATACTGGAGCTGGAAACCTTGCTCTCGCGACACCTCCCCCCTACGAAAAAGAGTGCCCCACTCGTTTTATCTGCAAAACCACGACAATAAATAGACTAATTATACAAAAAGGTTTTGCATTCAACAAGTGTGTGAGATGTTTTAAAAAATTACATAAAACAACAGATGAAAAACAAAACAAAATCATTGGACACAGAAATGTATGGGTTCACTCATCGGTACTGCAATACAATTCAGTGTCCGTTTCGTAAGCACTGACATTCTGTTGTGCGTTGTTATTACTTGAAAATGTCTTCCAGTCCGAGTAAAGTTCAGTGTCCGTGTCGTAGCTTTCGCACTGCTGTACTGGAACACTGGTCTGTGTCCCGCGCACACAATGTTGCAAACGGAGTTCCTGACCCACTCGCGAACCGCACTCGCGCACATCACCATTGGAGCCGCACTCGCGCACAACACTTTGATGCAATCCGTGGTCATCTCTCCTTGCACTGCACTCGCGCACAACACTTCGATGCAATCCGTGGTCATCTCTCCTGGCACTTCCCTCGCGCACATCACCACCGAGATCGTGCACCTCATGATTATCATCAGACTCATCGTCCGCGTCGTCGGCATCGGAGCCCAATCGAACGTGGCAGGGCTTTAAACGCGCCACATTCACAACGTCACGTTTTTTCCCAGTTTGGTCTACCACCTCCCAGTTGTTCTCGGTTACCTGGCGCACAAGACGGAAAGGTCCGTGATATTTGTGAAGGAGCTTTGTCGTCTTCCCTTTCGCCCGGGAGGGAGTCCACAGGTACACCAAGTCGCCCTGATGATAGACAACACTTCGTCGCCTAGCATCATAGCTGCGCTTGTTCTTCTCCTGCTGACGCTTCTCCCGTTCATTTACTATTTTTCGAGCCTGCCGCAGCCTGCGGGCCACTTTCATTGTATCCAGGGTGTAGTCGAATCCGTGTTGCGCGCCCGACCCTACATCCACCGGTAGTGTCGGTTCATGTCCGTGAAGAAGAAAGAAGGGAGTGAATCCAGTCGTCTCGTGGGTGGAAGAATTGTATGCAAATAGAACGTACGGTAGGAATTCATCCCAGTCGCGGTGGTGTGAGGAAACGTACATGCTGAGCATGTCAGCCAACGTGCGGTTAAAACGCTCGCACAAGCCGTTGGCCTGTGGGTGGTATGCTGTTGTGGTGGCATGCTCGCTACCCACGAGCCGGAATATTTCTTCGGTCAAGTTGGCGACGAAGTGCTGCCCACGATCGCTTATTACTTTCTCCGGGGCACCATGACGTAGGACGATTTGTTCGACGAAAGCTCTGGCTGCTTCTGCGGCAGTGGCCGCTGGACACGCGACAGCCTCGACCCATTTCGTATGGTAGTCGGTAATCACGACGATGTAGCGGTTCCCTGCTTTGGATTTAGTGAAAGGCCCAATGAAGTCCATGCCCACCTGCTGAAAAGGTCGACCTGCAGGTGGGATCGGTTGGAGGAAACCGACCGGCCTCCCCGGTGGTTGCTTTCGTGTCTGGCAGTCAGGGCAGGAGAGAACGTACTTGCTTACGTACGAGAACATCTTCGGCCAGAAATATCGGCAACGAACTTTCTCCCATGTGCGCTTGACACCTAAGTGGCCTGCCGTGGTGGCGTCATGGCAGTACCTTAAAATCTCAGATCTCAAGCACTTAGGGACAACGAGCGCAGCACGATCCTCCTGAAACCCTTTCGCCCTTCGATACAGTACACCGTCGATCAACCGAAAGCTCCGTGCCGTTCTTTTAGTTTTCCTGACAACGGGCGCATCCGGGTGCTCGAGGTGCTGCATAATTTCTTTCATCCATGGGTCTGCCCTCCCACCTGATCCAGAACCAGCAACGGTAAGGGGTTTTCTTCGCTTACAGGCGCGGGATCATGAGGAAGGCGGGAAAGCGTGTCGGCATTTCCATTCTTGAAGCCAGGGCGGTGTCGCAACGTTTCTGTACCGTTGGCTCGTGTGGGGACTGTGAGAAGCTGACCTTCCGACAATGTGCCGATGGGGCGGCCGGGCTGGCCCCCTAGGCCCGGCCGTTCTCGTTTCCCGAAGGATTAGGCTGTACATTCTGATTGCCTTGGAGCTGCGCCTGATCGTTCCTGCCATCTCGGAACCGCTGCCAGCACTGTTGTGCTATGTGACCTATGCGGCGGCAAATCTGGCATCGGGGACGCCCGTCGTTGGCACGGGAAGTTCTCTGAGGCCAAGGCATTGGGGGGCGACGCACCTCGTCTTCGATGCTTTTTAGCCGGTCAGACAGCACGGCGATCGAGTCCGCAATCGCTTTTAGGTCTCTTTTGCTGTCAGCAGCCTCCCGTGGGCAACGCAATTCGGCCGCGGCGCAAGTGGCGACATACGTAGGAGGAGGGTGCCCTGTCGTTGCGGCGGGTGCGAACCCTGCGGGATGCGCGATGTTTTGCATCCACGATTGCAATCCCGTAGAATACTGGATGCCAATCGGTTGTGGCGCCGACGCACGGCTCATCAAAGCTGCCAGATTTATGCGTTGCAAAATTTGGAGGAATGCAGTGCAGCTCTCCGGGTTTGCGATTATCATCTTCTCCAGAATATCCGGACGCAAACCGCGCATAAGGTGCCGCAACCGATCATCTTCCGTCATGGACGGGTTCACTCTTGCACACAGCTGTACGACGTCATAGTAGTACTGCTCGGGGGTTTCGGACGGCAATTGGGTGCGGTTTTGTAGCCGCAAATGGGCGATCTCGACTGAGTGGCGACTCGTAAAGGACGTTTTAAGTAGCGTCGCCCATTCTTCCCATGTATTAGGAGCACCGGTTAGAATTTGAGTGGTGTGCCACTTTTTCGCATCTCCGTCTAAAGCCAGATATAGAAATTTCACCTTCGTGGCTTGGTCCCAATTATTAAGCGACGCTACATGTTCGTAGCAAAGTAGCCACTCGGAAATAGATTCCTCCGGCGCACCTCTAAAGACTGGTGGTCCGATGAATGGTTTAGCTTGGGGGGTAGACATAGCAGAGAAGAAGGTATGGGGTTCCGTCATAGTGGAGCTGTCAGAGGTAGGTTCCTTATATTTGTTGTTGACTCGGGGCATAATTTCAGAGTGGGACTATCGTTACCGAGCAACCTCCACCACTTTGTAGCGAAACGTCGGGGTTGTTCAAAGTTAGGCGCATCGGACGACCAGGGAGACGAATAAGTGTGGTTGAAACTCCGCGGAGGCAATCGATGAGAAGTCAACACGATGAATTCGGGGAGCACTCATTGGGGGTTTATTTAGCTAACACAACTTCAAGTTACAAAATGCACTGGGTTACAAAGACAAAACATAGAAAATGGTGGCATACCCCTCGGCCCGCATAGCTGGTCTCCGGTGGTGAGATCCGCCGTTGACCCCGACTCCGCTCCGCTCACTTTTCAAGTTCAAACATCCTCTTTTTAACCCTTGGTCGAACAAAGAGTCTTTACAAAAACCAATCACATGTTGGCACTCGCAGCATCACAACCAATCACAGAAACACTTTCATAAAAGGCACTACATTTGTAAAAACCTCCTTACCAAAATGAAACACGCAAAGGGAAAGGTCCTCCGCACGTGACACTCTCTCCCATACCAGGCAGTGCTGCTTCCTTCGGCCGACTACCGTCGGCGGCCGTTCCCACGCTCGGGCCCCGTAAGTTCTTTCATTAACTGTTGCTTTCTAGAAGCGTCCTTAAGAGCGATGGGTACACCATTGCTTACCAGGTGCACATGCGACAGCGAGGCACCCCGACATCCTAACAACAGCGCGAGAGAATATGGTCGTTTACCTGCCGCCACTATGTCTCGGTCAGGCTAAGTGGTCGCGTCCCCATGTCATTCTCAATGACATGCGTGCCTGTTAACAATGGCTTAGACTCGGACGGTGGCGCCGGACCTGCCTCCTGCTAGACGCTTTTCCTGGTAAGCTTTCCCCTTCTAATCCCGAACGGGGGCGGCCTTGACTGCTCAGTTGGTAAGCCGTAAATGCAGCGTGTAGGCTCCTGTCCCAGGCTGGAAAACACGATTTACCCCACATTCCATTAAAGTCAAAAGCCGAAGCTCTGTAATGGCCAGAGAAACAAACCCAAACGTAGAAGAGTACAAAGAAAGACTTAAAAAAGAAGCAGGAGTTGGTTTTGCACAAATTTCCTCAGAAGATACTGGAGCTGGAAACCTTGCTCTCGCGACAATACATACATTCTTCAATACTACCTGCATGCACAAGGGGTGCACCACTCAATCCCGAACCCCTTCGCCTCTGCCGCTAACGAGTCCCCAACTTCATCGCGTTTAGGAACGAGTCAGGTGTCATAAGCGGACGTGAGCGTTGGTTGTGCGAGAGCGCGAATAAGGAACATCCCGAGGCTGCCTTCGTTCGACTCGCCCTCTTCCTCGCCGGGACACCACCAGTAGATTGCCCGAGCGCACAACTCTGGTGCTGCAGGCGCGCAACATGCTGCATTCATGCGCGAAGACGCACAGCCCCGCGGGGTCCACGCATAGCTTGGCGGTGCGATGAATCAAAGTGAACCAGCCGAAGGCCTTCGGGACAGGCGAAACGTATATATACATACATATAAGCGGGAAAAGTTCCGACGCCTCGTTTGTCCCGCCGAACTCCTCTCCCTTCTCATCTAGTCGCCGTGTCATCGCGGACTCTCAAGCATCGCAACATCCGTAATACAGACAACGCGGTATAGTTTCGTCACGCAGAAAAGAACCATAAAAAAGAAGAAGGCAAGAAAATAAATAGGGAGAAACGTAAAGATCGCGCGGCAAAACACGTCTGCGTTATCTACGAGCCGAGAGAGACACACGAGCAAGCGTGCGCCGCGCGTCCCCATTATTTGCATCTGTTAATTAAGCATATTGTAGTCGCTCGTCAGAGCGCACACACATCCCCCTCGCGGGCTCTGTGACAGCGCTCAACCGTGTGGCTGTAAAAAAAGAAACGACGCAAAGAGACTGCGAAGGCTGCCGAGGCATGCGTGGTTCGGGGTGCGACTTCCCGGAGACTGATGTTACACGGGCCACACACGCACACATAGACACCAGGCTGCCTCACATCCCCCGTAGCATCGCCTCCAACCTGCTACTCACCTCCTCTCTCTCTCTATCTCTCTGAGTGCACTCCGCGCGACGCCTATACACTAAGTGCGGAATTAATTAACTGGCTTATGCAAATGGGTCTCGATGCGTCGACGGGTCTCACGGCGCGCATGCAGCGCGTCTGTATCGACGTTCGCGCGCTGCTCTTTATGTCGCCGCCGACGCTGTGTCGCGAGTCTACGTGCGTCTGTGTGTGCATAACGTGCGGCCGTGGGTGCTGCTGCTGCAGCCCTGCGTCGAAGCCTAGGCTCTGCGGGCGCCCCTTAATTATGAGCCCTCCTGCGGCAACGCAGAGCGGCGCGCCGACACACGACGCACCGGAGTCCGCTGTTCTTGTTGACTCTCCGTGAGCAGAGGACTCCGACGTCTGGGCATCGCTTCTCGTGCGCTTCGACTTCCTTTATTTCGGGCGTTCGCCCCCCCTCTTCGTCATCTATATGCTGCGCAAAGCGCCGTATAATGATGGCCGCACAAAACGGCTCATATGTATACACCCTGGTTATGAGGAGTTCAGGCCCTTGGTGGAAGTGCACGTTATAGGAGACAAAAGGCCTTCGGTTGATAAGAAGCGCGGCTGTCCTTCCCGTTCGTGTCCACCTTGGGCTTGAATTTTCAATGATGTACATAATAATATTTACGTCCCAAAACCACGATATGATTATGAGAGACGCCGTAGTGAAGCTTCCCGGTAATTTTGAACCTCTGTTGTTATTTAACGTGCACAGACATTGCGCAGTATATATGGACCTCTATATTTCGCCTCCTTTGAAATGCGACCCCCATGGCCGAGGTCAAACCCGCTACCTTCGAGTCAGCATCCGAGCAACCTATAGGTACTGTTCCACCAAGGTGGACATTCAATTACGTACATTCACCGACTATGTCGTGTTTCTGTTTCTGCTGCATGTTATGGTGCAAGGGCTCACAATGTGCACTACATCTACCCACCCGGTGAGGTACGTCAGCAGTACCCCCTAGTCACGAATATCATGGCTAGACGTGGCGTTGCCCCTCCACGGTGGTCTAGTACATAAGGTACTCGGCTGCTGACCCGCAAGTCGCGGGATCGAATCCCGGCTGCGGCGGCTGCATTTCCGATGGAGGCGGAAATGTTGTAGGCCCGTGTACTCCGATTCGGGTGCACGTTAAAGAACCCCAGGTGGTCGAAATTTCCGGAGCCCTCCACTACGGCGTCTCTCATAATCATATGGTGGTTTTGGGACGTTAAACCCCACATATCTATCTATCTATCTATCTATCTATCTATCTATCTATCTATCTATCTATCTATCTATCTATCTATCTATCTATCTATGTATCTTATCTATCTATGTATGCATGCATGCGTGCATGAATGTATGTATGTATGTATGTATGTATGTATGTATGTATGTATGTATGTATGTATGTATGTATGTATGTATGTATGTATGTATGTATGTATGTATGTATGTATGTATGTATGTATGTATGTATTCTAATCTTCCATGTCTTAAACTAAACAGCAGCAGCAATACTGATTTCAAACGCCTCGTTTTACTAAAGCTTTGCCTTTCATATCATTGCGACATCACTGTGTTTCAGTTAACCTTTTCCTTGTCAGCTCAGGCTGTTTTCATCGTAGTCACTTGCTACCCGCGTAATCTGGTGGCATATAGTCTTAACATTAGATTAATCTTGTACTCATCTGTTCGAGCGCGCGTTTCCGTGGTCGCTTTTGACGCGCGCACTTCCTCACGAAATGTCGACGCAGCTGCTGTCGTCATCCATTTTCGTTACTTTCCGCTCCAGCTACCGTAAAATCCCGACCTGCTTGGCCTCGTGTTCTTCCGTGTCTTTCGATTTAAGCGCAGGGGCACGGCGCGGTCGTTGTTTACCTTATGACATGAACTATTTTCTGAGATCCCGCATTTTAAAATAAGTGCTGTGGCGTGTTTGGCGTGCTTCCATTCTTCTTTACCAGCATTTGTTAGCCCACACAAGGCTGACCGAAGACACTATGCTGGGCTCTCTTTTCGAAGAACCACCTGCACTTCACTCATTGCTCTTCACGAAGTTTGTATTTGTTATTACATGCGATGCATTTCTTTGCGTATTGCGGGCACTTTGAGTATCTATCTATCTATCTATCTATCTATATCTATATCTATATCTATATATAGATAGATAGATAGATAGATAATATATATATATATATATATAGATAGATAGATAGATAGATAGATAGATAGATAGATAGATAGATAGATAGATAGATAGATAGATAGATAGATAGATAGATAGATAGATAGATAGATAGATAGATAGATAGATAGATAGATAGATAGATAGATAGATAGATAGATAGATAGATAGATAGATAGATAGATAGATAGACAGACAGACAGACAGACAGACAGACAGACAGACAGACAGACAGACAGACAGACAGACAGACAGACAGACAGACAGACAGACAGACAGACAGACAGACAGACAGACAGACAGATAGATAGATAGATAGATAGATAGATAGATAGATAGATAGATAGATAGATAGATAGATAGATAGATAGAGAGATAGATAGATAGATAGATAGATAGATAGATAGATAGATAGATAGATAGATAGATAGATAGATAGATAGATAGATAGATAGATAGATAGATAGATAGATAGATAGATAGATAGATAGATAGATAGATAGATAGATAGATAGATAGATAGATAGATAGATAGATAGATAGATAGATAGATAGATAGATAGATAGATAGATAGATAGATAGATATAGATAGATAGATAGATAGATAGATAGATAGATAGATTAGTGGCACTTGCGACCAAATTCACGACAACATATAGGTCAATATTTTTGAAAGAATTCCAGCAGAAACAACAAACCTTTTCATGCAAGCGCTCCCAGGCTTGACAAGGAAAAACCATTAACCCGACTTTCACCCAAGCGTGTCGCATAAACGCCTCCTTCTAATTCCATACGATGACTCACAATAGCGATTGTTCGCGCTTGATCGCCCACATATATATGCGTGAAATTCGACGTGTGCGATCGTTCGAGCCAAGACACGGAGCGATGACGGCTAGGCGTCGACGGCTTCCATCTTCCCGCCGATGGTGACGTCATGTCTTTTCGCAACCCATCTAACGTTGTTACGACATGCCGTATTCGGCGCGCACTTCGGGACGACGCTCCTTGAAGACGTCGAATGAGCGAAGTAGCTTCGCTGACGGGGACGCACCGTTGTGCGTGAATGTTCGATTGTACTATACGTGCCACCCACCGTGCGACGCGTTGCGCTTGGAAAGCGTGATGACCCATTGTAGCGCTAAGGTCGCTTTATTTTTTTTTTTTTTTGCATTCCTATTGGATAGAGAGAGATGCTCGTGGGAAAGGGAATGCTGAGATGGCTGGAAGGCTGGTTGGTTAAATATTAAATACGTTTCAGCCAATATGTTCGTGCTCGTGATTTATTTATTTATTTATTTATTTATTTATTTGTTTGTTTGTTTATTTGTTTGTTTATTTATTTATTTATAGTGAGTGAGTGAGTTCAGAAATGTCCTTGAACAACCGGATGCCAAATGCAAAGCCACGCTACATTCATATTCATATACCTCGCCTCATCAAGACAATTTACATAAGAGGAGTGCTCATAAAAAAAGGAAACATCGTGACTAGCATCAGGCATGGACGAAAAGCGTTGAGTCTGCAGGACAACGACGGCTGACAATGAATAGACGTAAGCCATAACTATGGGGTAAAAAATCCAGACAATCGCCTCACACAGATCAAACAAGTAGTCTGCCGAATCTTTAACTATTGTTTACGAACAGCGGAGCCTTCAACTATACCGTGCGTCTCATAATCACATTGCATAGTTTTGACACGTAACACCCCCCCCCCCTATTTTGAAAGCAAGAGCCTTAGATGCTTTTTGAACACGAAAAGTCACCGTTCAACACAAGTGATGCTAAAAAATCATCATGTGACATCGTCCTCTTATGACGTCATCGTGACATCACAGGTCACGGAAAAGAGCGACATCATCACACGATATTCTCACTAGTTCGAGCGTTGGGCGATCCCGGAGGCTCTTTAAGATCACGTGACGTTCAGAGAGCTTCCGATGCCTCCGATCCCTGAGGCCCGGTTCAGAAAGCTTTCGGGGAGGTGATCAATACTGCAACAACGGACATTACAATCGAGTGAGGAGAAAATAAAAAATGGCATCTTTCGATTTCCTGCCTGGCAAATTCATAAGGGCTCTTATCACTTTTCAATAATAAGCACGATCAACTTTTACATCAGTCAGCACTGCTTTCCTTTGCGATAGATATGAGAAGATGATTGCACGGGACAATTTTCATTTCATTTCATTTATTCAACTTTAAGGGCCCGAAGTCATTACGTAAGAGGGGGGTCGTACATCCAGGTTGTAAGTTCCTAAGCAATGTAACAATAGGAGGGTACACACTGATTACAATGAATAAGCAAGAAAAGCCTGCTTTAGTCAAAGTCGGCCCTCCTCGGTGAAACAGCTACGATGCCCCCCTGCTAAGCTGACCCAAAGGTCGAGGGTTCGATTCCAGCATCGATAATCGCATTTCGGTGGAGCTGAAACGCTAGAGGCTAGTGTACTGTGCCATGTCAGTGCAGGTTAAAGAGCACCAGGTGGTCGAATTTCCGGAGCCTTCCACTACGACGTCTCTCGTGTTCATGTGGTGGTTTTGGAACCTAAAACTTTCGATGTTATTACTAAAGTAAACGCGAGCGGCCACACAGTCTGCCTGCGTTTATACTCTGTTTAAAAATAAACCTCGTCGTCTTGAACCATCTCGAGCGTTTATATTGGGCTTATCGCGGCGTTAAACGTGAAGCCGGAAAATAATAAAGTTGAAGCATCAAGCTTTTTTTTTTGTTCTTTTTTGGTCGCTGTATTGAAGTCAGAGCATCCGTGCACGCATTTCCGCGTCACGCTGAACGCATGACTACGCAAGAATAATGTCGCTTCGAAGCTCACTCGGGGCCGTGTCAGGCATTTGCAGAGATATATGTGTGTGCTCGCTTATAATGACAACATTTTCTTCTCCACTCTGTCACAGCTGCGCACTTCTCTCTTTTCGGGGCACTTCATCACAACGCGGCATCATCGCAAACTGTCGTCATGCGGAAAATCGTCTGCTCGGAAAGGAAATGAGCAGGGTTCATTAGGCACGTCAAGTCAGCCTCCCCGCTGCACACCTTTCTTTTTGCGCATGGTGAAAGAAAAGAAGCCATGTCTCGTTGATGCCCCAAAGGTACCCTTTGGGAAATGTTTTAAAGAAGATTTAACGAGCAAGTCTTGCAGGTGTGCCAGATAAACAGTCCTAAATAAACTATCGCAGCTTCGTGGTAGTGCTGGCAAGCCTGAACATTGATTGATTGATTGATTGATTAAATGATTGATTGATTGATTGATTGATTGATTGATTGATTGATTGATTGATTGATTGATTGATTGATTGATTGATTGATCCTTCTAAACGGCGCAACCTGCCATGTGGGATCGGCCTTGAAACAAGCGGTGTCCATGCTATATAAAATAATTTGATCACAGTGTAAAAATGTTTAGCAACAGATAATTATTACATAAATAATTATTACATAACTTCTCAGATTGACTCACGAGAAAAAGAGCGGAACTGGGTGGCCTTCTTTGCTTGTTTTTCTCTCTGTTTGTGGTATCTGTTTTGTTTTTTTTACCTTTTGCTTTCTGTTCTTATACTTTTTTGGTGCTCTTTGTCTTTCTCGCTCTTTTTATATTTATTCAGCTTTCATTTTTTTCATTTCTATGCTTTTTTTCTCTCTCTCTCTTTTGTTTATCTTTGTTTCTCTCCCTCTCCTCTACCTTGCTATGTTTCTTTCTATCTCTTTCTTTGCCTTTCTGTATTTATTTATATTTCTTTCTTCCTCTCTCTGCCTCTCTCTGTACTTTTCTCTGTTTCTCTTCAATTCTCTCTTTATTTCTCAGTCTCACTACCTGCCTTTTTTCTTTTTCCTACATTTCTTTTTTTACGCAACAAAAGAATTCATCTCACATGGAACTCACCTCACATGAAAGACAAGAGAATAAACGCAAGAAAAATTTAGAAGACAAGACAGAAAAAATGGAACTGTAGTTCCAAAAAGAAACATTTGCTGCAAAATCAGGTATTTGCTGATAATTCTTTCAAGGATCTCGCACTCCCGAGAAACTAAAGTAGGCATTCACGACACCACAGTAATAAAGGTACTTCTCGCTATGGTGAGTAATGTAATGAATTACTTCTGGCGATTAATTTCAAAAAATTACTCGAGACCTACTCAACTATACTTATGACTAAAATACAGCGCGTCCACACCACTTGTGGTAAAAAAATCATAAAAATAGGAAATAAAAAAAATAATGATCACAATGATCCGAGTTCCCAAATCTCAAGAATGAAAACGAGGCACACCAATCTGTGATGCAGGGTTCTTGTTGCTGATTTGTTTTTCTCCCGGGCTGAGCCTCAGAGAGTTTTGTTAATAAGGACAAAGCCGTTCGGTTTCCAAGAAACACACAAAAAGTTTAATTGAAAAGTAAAAAGGCAAAGATTCCTCACCAAACAAAACACTTAATAAACAGTTGACTGGACATGACGAAACACATCTGTAAACACCCAACAAGAACGTTCAAAGTCAGTAACTAAACCTAACGTTCGAAAGAGGCTGAGTGATGGGAGTAGCGCAAGAGTATCGGTGCAGTCTCACCCACAAGTTGGTTTTCGGCGGTGATGAGAAACCGGAACGCCGTGACTCCTGCGTCAGTGCGTGGGCTGGACGAGGACGAGGGAACGCTGGCTGCTGGCGACACGTCGAAAAGCCCTACCAAATCGTGATGGTTTCGGCTTGAGGAGCGTGGACACGTCGGAGACGGGAGAACGCAGGCTGGTGGCGACGCGTCCGGGAACTAGGGTCGACCTAGTCAAGCAGCTGGGCGCACAGCTCGGGCCCGGAGCCCGACGGCTGTAGCTCGCCTGCCGGAACCAAAGTCCGCAGGCCCTGGAAAGGAGTTCAGGACCGGATGGCCACGGTCCTTTGGAGCGGGAACCCGACAGCAGGAGGCCCCGGCCGGTGGAAGTCCTGTAGGCTCGGGTCCGGAACCCAACGGCCCATCTTCAGCGCCCGGTCCGGTGACGACCTTCCGCTTGCACTGCCTGCCTCGAATTCCCCTTGCTCTGGTCTGCTCAGGCTCCTGCTTCAGCTCTGGCCCACTTGTCTCGTTCTCATTGGAGATACTGCTGTTTCGTGGTGTCAAGCCATTGGGCCTTGAAATCTCCGTGTTCGCTGCCCATTGGATGTTTTACCTTTTGTTTACTTCACGTCCTGCCACGCATCCTCGTGCTTGACGCTCTTTAACGTCGTCATTCTTGTTTAAGCAGCACCGCACGTGCACTCTGGTATTTCTCCTTTTGTTTTTTTTTTTTTTTCGTGACGCGCACTTTTCGAAGGCGCGCACTTTGAACGCGCACCACACATCACATACGCCCCCCTTTTATTCAAGTTTTTTTTTTTTAGAAAAAAAAACTGCCGATGAGTGCGCGTTCTGCACTACGTCACAATTAAACCACGTATTTGCACCACGCAGTTCAACACATCACCGGGCTACAGTTCGCTACATCGTCCAAATGTCCACACTTAAACTTTAGATTCACCCAATTGCATTTAAAAGTTCTGAAACCCGGAATAAACCTTTTTACTACAAAATCGACTATGGACAAAGCTACTTGTGTCCGCATCTAAAAGTCGAAGTCCAGAAAGAGCTACCGGTTTTCTAACCCTACACTCAGGTTATCGCGTCCCAAACCAGACGCACTGCCCTTCTCGCACGTTTCGAAAGTAACTGTGGCAAACATGCTTTTATGCACTTTCGCTGAAACGCGTGTCTGCGCCCCCGCCGGCCACATGCCGTGGACGCCAGTTTGTGATGCGGGTTCTTGTTACTGATTTGTTTCTCCTGGTTGAGCCCCGGAGAGTTTTTCTAATAAGGACAAAGCCGTTTGCTTAACAAACAACACCTAAACATTTACTGCAGAACTGAAGCAAAACTCAAACACGAACTACAAGAAATGAGTAGCTGGCTAAAAGCGGGATTTAGAAGGAAAACAAACATCTAAAGTCCCGAAACTGCCGACGGAAAGTCACAGCTACATGATGCAGTTCTGACGCGGTGATTCGGCGGTGCAGGGAAGAGAGCAAGTTCGATCTCACCAAAACGTTGCTGCTGTAATGGTGGCGACGGCGTGTACCGATGCTCGCTGGCGGCGACGATGGAACGGGACTCGCTCGGTGATGCCTGTGGCGGCCCAGATTCGCCCGATGAGGTGGCTGGTTGCAAGGCTCAGGCCCGTGACCCGAACTGCCGTTGCTGCACCCGCACCGGAATCTGCAGGCCTTGGTCTCGACCGTTGAGGCAGCTCGCCGTCCTTGGAAGGCGTTGTCCGGAGGTCCAGACCGGGTGAAGTCCAGAAGGCTCAGGTCTGCCACCCGACTGCCTGTCTTCAGCTCCCAGCTGTGACCTTCCTCTTGCCTCGTTCACCTCGAACTCGTGGCCAGTAAAATGATTGTAGAACACGATCAATCGTTCTTTTTATTCCTTGATGCCCCGACATCAGGGTTTCGTGCGCCAAAGTAAGCACTTGGCTGCGCAATCTTTGGGGCACTACTACTTGTTGAATCACCTTACCAGATGGTAGGTGATAATAGCGGTATAGCAGCCCCTTTTCTATCTCGAACGAATAGGACTTTGATCCTCCCTGTAGCCCTTGACCTACTTTACTCCTGCAAGAATCTAGGGTCTTGTCCTGTTTTTGAGCGGCACTAAGATCCTTTCGGGTCGTCTTCAAGGTGGGTACATCGATTTCAGATGAGATTGACCGTTGCTCTCGGATTTTGATACCAACCACTGAAGACTTCAGGGTACCATCCTCTCTATCTGCTCCTTTTCCACTCGCTATATAGTTGGGGTAGGTTTTTACCGGAATCCTTTCCTCCCACTTGGTATCGGGGTCATGGACTTCACGTGAACCTGGTACATTTCCGACGATAAGGTCGTAGAGTGGGTTTGTCATGCATTTGACAATAGATGTACCAGAAAAATAAGGTGAATGAATTTCCACCTCCGCCTCAGGAACGATGATGCTACTGCCATCGGCTAAGAATAGCGTAGCGGTAGTACCTATGAGGGCTTCATCGGGTACCAGAGAACGACGCACCACCAGTGTATTGCTACCCGTATCCCGCAACACTGAGACGGTTCGGCCAAAGATTCGGCCCTGTAACACGGGCATTTTGTGTGTGGCAAACTTCGGGTGAGTATTCACGGCGCCCGCCATGTCCTCTTCTTTGTCCGGTGAAAGCTTCACTTCCGTTGAGTGCTCCTCTGGCGACAAAAGACATGACGTCTTGTTGGCTGAACCGTTCTTCTTTGAGCAAGTTTTGGAATCATGCCCCGCCTTCTGACAATATCCACAGAAAGGTTGTTTTGGCCTTGATCGGCACTCCGATGCCCTGTGACCCATTTTGCCACATACAAAACAACGTACTGCTCCTCTCTCCGAGTAACTACCACTTTTTTCCGTATTGCTTTTAGATTCCACTTTTTCTCGGAAAACTAACAGGTTGACTTGCCTCTGAGCTTCTAAAAAGTTATCTGAGGCCTCGGCCATGTCCTCTAGCTTGTTGAAGTTCTTTTCTCGCAGGAAAAGTGCCAAACGGTGATGACAGTTTCTTAAGAACTGTTCTGTAACTATCAAGTTACGAAGAGCCGAATATTCTTTTCCGGTCCTCGACATTTCGACCCAACGATCGAAAAAACTCAGTAGCCTAGTTGCGTACTGCTTGCCTGTTTCGCCGTCCTGTGGCTTGCTTTGTCGGAACTTTTCCCGATACCCTTCGGCCGTAAAACGGAAACGCTGGAGCAACGCCAACTTGGCTTTATCATAATCGAGTGAATCCTCCGGCGAAAGTCTTCCAAACACCTTTAAGGCTTCTCCGCTCAAACATAAACTTAAAGCTGTGGCCCATTTGTCCCTAGGCCATTCTTGACCGATGGCGACTCTCTCGAACCTTTTTAAATAGGCGTCCAAGTCGTCCCGGCTTTCATTAAATCCCGGTATCAACTTATGAGGATTCACGCTGCATGAAACACTCCTTTCTTGTGCTGAGCCTGGTGCTGAGTCAACAGTTCTTGTCTCTACACGGCTATTCTCAGCTTCGGCAAGTCTAAGACGCAGTTGCAGGTTTTGGTTCTCTAATTCCAGCTGCTCCTTCTTTGCGCGTGTCTCCAGTTCGAGCTGTTTTTCTTTTTCGCGCGTCTCGAGCTCAAGCTGCTCCTTCTTGGCCTGCGTCTCCCGTTCCAACTGTTCCTTTCGAGCTTCTCGTTCCGCAGCCCGTTGCTCACGCTCCCTCTCCATCCGCTCCTCGTACCATACTCTAAACTCCGCTCCCGTCAGTCCCATTTTATCCGCCAACTCAATTAACTCCCACGTGTTCGTCATCGTGTTAACCGCGTCAAAAAAAATCTACTGGAAAAACAAACGACTTTGTCCTGTCGCGGACGCCAATTTGTGATGCAGGGTTCTTGTTGCTGATTTGTTTTTCTCCCGGGCTGAGCCTCAGAGAGTTTTGTTAATAAGGACAAAGCCGTTCGGTTTCCAAGAAACACACAAAAAGTTTAATTGAAAAGTAAAAAGGCAAAGATTCCTCACCAAACAAAACACTTAATAAACAGTTGACTGGACATGACGAAACACATCTGTAAACACCCAACAAGAACGTTCAAAGTCAGTAACTAAACCTAACGTTCGAAAGAGGCTGAGTGATGGGAATAGCGCAAGAGTATCGGTGCAGTCTCACCCACAAGTTGGTTTTCGGCGGTGATGAGAAACCGGAACGCCGTGACTCCTGCGTCAGTGCGTGGGCTGGACGAGGACGAGGGAACGCTGGCTGCTGGCGACACGTCGAAAAGCCCTACCAAATCGTGATGGTTTCGGCTTGAGGAGCGTGGACACGTCGGAGACGGGAGAACGCAGGCTGGTGGCGACGCGTCCGGGAACTAGGGTCGACCTAGTCAAGCAGCTGGGCGCACAGCTCGGGCCCGGAGCCCGACGGCTGTAGCTCGCCTGCCGGAACCAAAGTCCGCAGGCCCTGGAAAGGAGTTCAGGACCGGATGGCCACGGTCCTTTGGAGCGGGAACCCGACAGCAGGAGGCCCCGGCCGGTGGAAGTCCTGTAGGCTCGGGTCCGGAACCCAACGGCCCATCTTCAGCGCCCGGTCCGGTGACGACCTTCCGCTTGCACTGCCTGCCTCGAATTCCCCTTGCTCTGGTCTGCTCAGGCTCCTGCTTCAGCTCTGGCCCACTTGTCTCGTTCTCATTGGAGATACTGCTGTTTCGTGGTGTCAAGCCATTGGGCCTTGAAATCTCCGTGTTCGCTGCCCATTGGATGTTTTACCTTTTGTTTACTTCACGTCCTGCCACGCATCCTCGTGCTTGACGCTCTTTAACGTCGTCATTCTTGTTTAAGCAGCACCGCACGTGCACTCTGGTATTTCTCCTTTTGTTTTTTTTTTTTTTCGTGACGCGCACTTTTCGAAGGCGCGCACTTTGAACGCGCACCACACATCACACAATCGTAAAGTCGCGGAACACTCGAACTCGACATCCTGATTAAGTTTGCTTGAATAACTGTTGTTAGAGGTATACTTCAGTGCCCAACGCGGTGGTTTTTAGTGCATGGTTACCGTGCTCGGCTTTTAGCTGACTCTCGGCTACTAGTTGGCAGGTTCGCTCTCAACCGAGATGGTCGCATTTCGTTGGAGGCGAGGTGCTAGACGCCCGTTTACAGTGTGATGTCAGTTCATGTTAAAGTAACACCAAATGGCTGAAGTCTCCGGAGCCCTCCACCCCGGCTCAGTTACCTCATAACCATGTCACAGTTTTCACACGTAAAACCCCAGATATTGCCACTAAAAGTGTTTTAAAGTTGAAGTTTCGCGACTCTTCAAAATAAATAGTATTGCAATGTCATCATCGTGGCCTTCGCAATTATAGCTCCAGCTGCGCGCCGTTGCAGCGCGCTGCAAGAGACAATCTCGGAGGCCACGGTCATTACTTTCGAACAGCTGTTGTTTTGTTAGGTAATTATCTTGATGTAGTGTTATGTTATGTAAATATCAAAAAAATCTACGAAGGCATTTATTAGTGTAATATAATTAACCTTAGCAATAATTTCACCATCACTGCGAGAAACCTTCACCACAAGAAGCGCAACGCGCATTGCTCACGGCAACGCCGCTTGGATCACAGGAATTTGCGCGCATAAAAGAATTACACTGCGCCGCTTCGCGCCCGCCTAACCACTATGTTTCCCCTCCCGCTGCTTCCTATAGCCAGGCGACCTCGGCATGCACATCGAGGAGTTTTCCTCAAACCGAAGGAACGCCTGTCTAACCTTGGAAACCGTTTCTTTTCCGCTGGCGCCTTACAGACAGTTCCACGATGCCCTCAGACGCGGGCCTGTCTGGATATACACAGCGGCGCGGATATCCGCCAAAGAGACACGCCGCAACAATACGTGAAGCGTGTATCGTGGCAGCCGCGGGGACTCGGCGGAGAGCGCGTACAACGTGACTATACGGCGGCGAGCTCTCACACGAAACGCCGAACCGGGCCTATGCTGACCTTCGCACGTTGCACTTTCATCTCCGCCCCCGCGGTGGCCAACGAGTATTAAGCGCTAGCCTCGCGTCTCGGCCCTTTTCACTTGCCAACTGACTATGAAGCAGGCCCGCGCGATTAAATGGACCTGTCATGAGCGGCCCGGACGATTGCACGCCTATGGGCTCGCAAGCTGGCGGACGCTATACCAGATAGCATGTGCACTCTACCCCATTGTGCACCGGGGATATGCGGCCTATATAGGCCAATCACTGTTTGACGCGCCCTCTGCATATCGGGGTATATTGCGTTTATTGAGAGAATAACGGAGGCCCGTTAGAGGAACTAGCAGGAGTTGGTAAAAGTACGTTACGCTAATGCATTATGCATGCGATTCAGTTAGATACACGCACAAAACAAGGTCGTGATATTGATAACAAAACAGAAAGTAAAAGTGTGCTTATATGTGTCTACAAACGTGATAACAAATGCCAACACAATATAATGTAACAACTCTTCAAGCACCTATGTATTCGCGCACACAAATTTTCTCAGAAACGAATCACCGCGTTATTTTTAAATACTTTCTTTTCGTGCGAGTACTTCGACTAACCCAAACTTACTAATGATGATAACTATATAAACAACACCCGTGCTAAATGCAAAAAAGTGTTATGCTACCCGCGCGTATTAGGAAACGGTTATCGTTTTGAATGTCGTGACCCTAATTTTCAAGACGCTGATGAAGTCACCTGGCGAGGCTTTCAAGGCTTCTCGTGATGGATGTGTGACAGAGAATGACGACGTATAATTGTTACAGCACGCTGCTTGGGTGACGTTTCAACGCTGCGTTATTGAGCACTGTACGTCGGCGTATGCATACACGTCGCCATGCGGCCTTCCAAAGTTCAACTCCTCAAGTCAACCAGAATAATAGCTTGTACCTGTATACGGTCACCTGGAAAGAAGCGATTCCATTGATGTCACGGTGTCATCAACACATGGACACTCAGACCCAAGTAAATCTCGCACGTTGTGTCTGGTTACAGGGCGCGCACCCGCTCAGTCAGTCAGTCAGTCAGTCAGTCAATGAACTTTATTTACAAATTGTCCTGAGGAGCCGATTCCCCTCAAGAGGGAGGGTCGGCTGCGGGCCGCACCCACGTGGGGACAGGAAGAGCGAGCCCCTCCGCCAAATTGCGGGCCCTCTGGACAGCCCGGATTTGGACCTCTCGGTCCGAGCTGGTAATTGCCGTCCTCCAGGCAGCTTCTGTGCTGAGAGGCTCGCCATCGCGCAGCGCCGCGCATTGCCAGAGCATGTGGGGTAACGTGCAACGTCTCTCTTCGCAATGAGGGCATTGCGGCTTTATGCTGTCGATAAACTTGCTGTACACTAAAGGCGACGGGTAAGTACCCGTTTGCAGCATTCCCGCTCACAAGATAACATAGAGATTTAGGTGGGCGTCCGCAACAGCTCTGCTGACGCAGCACGCCTTTGAAAACAGCTGGTAGCCTCCGTCTGCAGAGTTGCGGTGAACGTTCAACTGAATATTTCTAACCTATCCTGAGGACTCGTCACATTTTCTTTTTATCATCTGAATTATTTTCCCTCCCCCCCTCGACACCACAGTTCACTTACGCTTTTACTCTTAATTTCTTTAAACATTCAAAAATTACTGAGCTGTCAGTTGGGGAAATTGCGACAGGCGAAGCTTGGCGTCTGCCTGTCTGACGTACTGCTTTACTATCTATCTATCTATCTATCTATCTATCTATCTATCTATCTATCTATCTATCTATCTATCTATCTATCTATCTATCTATCTATCTATCTATCTATCTATCTTCAATATGTTAGCTCCCAATTTTTCCTTCATTCATGCTGAGAATTGGACCTTCGTTCACGTGCCCATGAGCGCGACAATTCGATTGCTACAGGCAACGACGAGATCCATGCGTTCATATCCGGGCAATAATGGAACGCGGCAATCTGATATGACAGGTGACCTCGATAAAAGATCGACTTGCCATATCTGAAACGGCTGATCGCCGATAAGCCCACGGTTAAAACATCTCCAGTTATTGAAAAACGGCGAATAAAATGCGCAAGTGACTGGTGCACCTTTGAGGGCCTCCTTTCTGTAGGCTCGCCGGCATACATTATAAGCGTACAAGATTATGTAACATTACTTGTACCAGAAAATCAGTTGAGTCTGTCTTGTCATCATTGTTAGAGTATGTCTAAGACGGAAATGTTCTGTTGAGTGTTATTGACGTTTGTGGCAATAAATTTTTTCTAAACAGTCGAGCCGTACCTCTCTTAACGAGACGGCTCAGTGCTCTCCTAAGTTGAGTACGACGTACTCGACATCGTTAAACATTTTTCTTTCTTAACAATTGTTATAGCAATGCATTTTCAAGTGTGTGTGTGTGTGTGTGTGTGTGTGTGTGTGTGTGTGTGTGTGTGTGTGTGTGTGTGTGTGTGTGTGTGTGTGTGTGTGTGTGTGTGCGTGCGTGCGTGCGTGCGTGTATGTGGTGGTCAGTATAGGTTTCCTGCTGAGAAACAATCAATTGTCACGTTTTCGTAAGGATATAATCTCCACTCAGGCGGACGCTAAGATGTAAGGCATGCGTGCGCAGACACCACGGTGGCTTCCTTCGCTGTCTGCCGCGGAGACGAAAGAGAAAACCGGGGGGGAAAGTCTTACTACCAGCATGCAGCATCGCGAACCAAGTGATGGGAGACACGGCCTCATATATGGCGGGGAAGGTTGCTCGAAGAGGAGGAGGTGAAAGTTGATGGTGACCGGGGTAAATTATATGCCTGCGGTCGTGTAGAGCTGTCTCGCAGCGCGCGAGGAATTTTGCGATGTTCGGCACGAAGCCGCGGACCCGTGAGAGGCAGCAGCAGCAGCTCCGAAAGCTGCCCAGGCCGCGCTGCTAGCAACGCCCCCTTAGCACGTGCGTATAGCCGGCCCGGACTCGGTCCGCATTAAGGTCTTGCTGCTTCTGCTGCGCCGAGGGTCTCGCATTTCGCTGCCTTGTGCGAGCTTATTTACCATTATTTTGTTATACTTCAGTTCGGCCCTCTTTCGGTCAAAACGCCTATGGTTCGCCTTCTTCGGTGTTCTTTTGTTTTGTGTTTTCGCGTGGCGATCCCGTTGCGAGCTCCTCTTGCACCTATTGTTGCCTTCATCGCCCCCCCCCCCCTCTCTTCCACCCTCTTGTCTATATAAGAGAAGGGAGAAGGCGTGTACTGGATATTCGCTTACCGCCATGTTTTTCCCCGGCAAAACACGTTCCCTTCTGTCTTCTTAGATCTCTGTTTTTCTGTGCTTTTCCTAACTTTCCCTGTGAGAGTGAGGAACGCGGACATTGAAGGTTCCGGAACGCAGAAAAGAAAGCAAAACAGAACAGAAATATTGAAGGGAAGACGCCGTTGTGTGCTTTATAGCGCTTCTTTCGCTTCGCCTCCTAAAGGTATACCCCCTACCTTCTCCCCAACGGAACGGGAGGAGGGGACGGGGCAACCTTTAGGAGGCGGAGCACGCGCAATTGTTTTCGGATGCCGCACTTGCTTGCGTCGGCGCGGGCACCACCACCAACCACCGCGTATACCGAAACTACTTTTTTCTTTTGTTCCTATGCGGTATCTGTGGCACCGCTGCAGGCCACCGACGCGGACCTGGGTATATAAACTTCGTGAGCGAGAGCGGCCGGTAATTCTCCGCGGGCCTCGCGCACGCCCCTGTAGGATGTAATACAAGATGGACCACTTTTTTTTTTTTTCTCTCTCGAAAGCCACGAGCTTGAACACGACGACAACGCTGGGAAACGTAAAAGAGACACATACAACAGCCCGCTAAAGGCATCGCACGTGATGCGTGAGAGGAATTAGTCGGAAAGTAGAACACTTGCACGAAACACGTACGCCTGGAAGTGTATAGTTGACATTTATATCGTCCATATATCACGACGAGGTCCTTTCCGAAACTAACTCGGTTACATTGGGAATACCAAAGGGGGTAGGTAGGTGGCGGAAATGGGATGGCTGTGTACTTTTAATGCGATAATGCTTAAAGAGCTCGTTTCGCAGAAATTCCGGCGTCGGCGTCGTTGGTTGTGAGTCAGAAATCCTCACCTTTGCGTGACGAAAAAAAAATCGAGGAAGATGCAAATGAAATAAATAAAAATTCACAGCATATCCACGGAGTGGATGATGACGAGGGGGGGGGGGCGAAGCGTCCGTCCGTCTGTCCATCCCTCTGTCTATCTGTCTGTCAATCCGTTCGTCCGTCCGCTCCTACCACACTATAGAGCACGCATCATACAACTAGGCGGCCACCTACCATGAGAGATATACATGGAATGGACAGACCCACTGCTTTAGGAACTTCGCCCCTAAAAATTCTGGATCTGAGTGGGAATCGAACATGGGTCGTCTGTCCGACACGTGGGTGTTCTACCACATAGTCACGCCTCTACTTGTGGATACGGATATACGGTGAAAATAACTTCGCCTACTTGGAAATGCAGTGAAATTAACTTTCATGCTTTACAAACACACGCGTCATGTATGCGTGCTTCACAATACAACATGAAATATCGCCGTACTAACGCGTTGTACCAGCGTATACATTGTCATAGGGCGTCAAAATGTGGGATTATTGTAATGACTTTATAGTTTATAGCCAGTCACCCACTACAAAAATCACAACTCGCTACTGCACTTTTTAGGCTACGTAGTGAGTGCATACCAAGTTCGAAAAGATTTCATGCACTAAGTGTTTGAAGTACGCACAAGGAATACAGTGTCGCTATCGCATTCGACTTTTAAATGGGTAGCTTATTGGTCCCCCAATTTTTATCTTCATACGCATGACGATGCCACGTACTTAAAGAATGGTTATCACGTCTGTGGTTTGACGCGAAAATGACGACGCTGTTTTACAAAAAGCCTACAAAGGAGAGACTTCATAGGCGCGCTTCCATGACGGCGTGTTTTAGCAAGGAACCGGGAGTTGTTCTATGACTGTCGAATGCCTCACTTCCAGACACAACGAAACCCTGACGTAAGGGCATGGTATTCTTAGTAAAAGCAGTTTCTGCGGTTATGTATGGTTATGTATGGAAACTGCCACCTGCATACCGTAGCAACACTATATCGCCACTTCCCCATTCACATTCTGTCATTGCCATTCCAGAGCCACATCTCTTGATTCGGAGTAGACAGAGCATGAAAAGCAAAGTATGGGGAGAAATACAGACATGTGTTGTATATCTATAGTACATATACATTTATCAACCTAACTTCGCAGTCTAAACCTTAATCATCATCCTCGGAGCTGTTTGTTTTACACGCGTGCAGCCAGCCAGATGCTTTTTTTTTTGTTGTTGTTGTTAACATCCCTTCGTCCTTACGTTTCTCTCATCATCTTTTATTTCCCATCACGTCCAACAATAAATCAGACAGTAATCCAACTCGACATATAGATACGCGAATGAATCTGTCGAGCACAAGTCTTTTCTGCTGCGCTAAGGTAAGAAAGAAAACAAGAACAATTAGGTTTCTCCCCATAAATACACCCCTCCCCCCTCCGCGCAACGCACGCAATGATCCAAACAGCAGCGTCATTGCGCAGGATTGCGCTGCCATCTGTCATGATTAGCCGAGGCACAACGTCGCCAGGAGCACGTGCACTATACACTCCTACTCTGTGCGGTTCTTCTCTCCTTCACCGAGATTGACAGCTAGACGACTTGGGTGGGAGCCCTGGTCTGAACCTCCTTCTTTCTCTCTCTCTCTTTCTCTCTCTCTCTCTCTCTCTCTCTCTCTCTCTCTCTCTCTCGCACGCGCACACACACATGACGTTCCTTTCTACGCGCTTCTTCGCCGCACGGTCTTCTTCACTGATCCCAACACGAGCCACCATGCATTGCACATCCGGCCCGGAGAAAACGACACCCGGGCTCGCATATGCATCCCTGATAATTAACCCGACTTCGACGCGACCGTGGCGCTGCTGGGGCACCCGTTAATACGAGCAACGGAAGGGAAAGGGATGGGGCTATAGCCTAGTCGCTCCGGAAAACAGTGCGAGTTCGTTCCTAGCCACATATACCCGCCGTCGCTACTTTTGGCACGTTAATGAGGTCCTTGACGCCTATGCGACCCCGTAACGTCGAGAGTGAGTGCGCCAGCGGCGACGGAAGCTGAACAGCGCGTATAACATACAGCGCTTTCTTTTTCACTCCCGATGGAGAAGCAACCCACGCAGTGCGGTAAACTTTTTCTATGCCGACCTGAATGATGCGGCGGCGAAAGGTGCGGAAACCACGCGCAATGGTTTTCTCAGTGCGCGTTATAAACGTCAGTCGCCCCTGGTGGACGGTGACTAATAGGTCCTCGTACGCGCCTTTCGAACTGGAGCATTTGTTTAGAAATGACCTCTTCACGGTGTCAGATGCGAACACGGTGTGCTTACAGGTAGAAGGAAGGAAAACGCGAGAGAGAAAAAGGAAATGCGGGGATGTTAACTAGCTCGGCATAACCGCTATGCCACCCTGGACAGGCTTTAACTTCTTCAGATTGAACTTCTTCAATTAGGTGTAGAGAGAAATCCAGCGCTGGAAGCTGTCGTATGGATAAAAATTGTTGGACATGTCGGATTCCGATCTGATTCGAATGGGTCCGGATTGATCTCAACTATAGCCGAGTCAAGTTAAAATTAATGCAGCACGATGGCGGGAATGCAGAAACACCAATATGTCTGAAAGCCAACGCAAGGCAGCTAAACCCTGCGAAAGGCTGTACGATACGGCAACACTAGGTACTTGTCAACCTGGCGCAGTCGCATTTTCAAAGAAAACCGCACAAAACGCGGGTGCACCCAAAAACAGACGAGCGGTACTGAGAGATTTCCAACAGAGCTTACTAACCACTGCGCCACGCCGCCAGATTGCGGTACTCGGAAACGAGTGAAAATTGACGCTTTTTTCCTACTGCATGCACTTGTGGGAGCTTGGCCCACCGTCTACGTGTAAACGGACTCGACTCTGCAAAGGCTACGAGACGGAAAAAAACAAAACTACTCGACTGTACATAACAAGCGGAACTCGTCACCGCTATTGCGTTTCAGTCGTTGCACGTTCTCCGACCGTGCCGTGTGCAGTCATCCTTCATCGCGCAGCTCACATGAGGCGCTCGAAGCGGGCCAACGAAACGTGGCTCCCTGTACGCAACCATGGAGAAGAAAGCCCAGCGCAGACCTATTACTGTCGTTCTGATCCGCTAAATAGCTTTCTCCGGCGCGCGCTCGGCGTCTTGTCCGCACCACCGGGAGATCGAGAAAGGAGCAGCGAGACGCCAATGCCCGAGCTCGGGGTCAAGGCGCCCCGCCGTGGAGAGAAGCAATTAGAGCCGACCGGAGCCGTGGCTAAGTGACCACCCACGTCCCGCCGGTCAGAAAGGGGATTAATGCTCGGCATTCGCGGGTTCGTGGGCCCTGCCTTCCACTACTCGGGGCCACTTCGCTGTGGGCGCCCATTTAGCTTTCGGTTCGGCCACATGTTGCGTGCAAGGCGGCTGGACACTCGAATCGCTCCGTAAGCCGTAGGCAGCACTCCCACGTCACCCGACAATGCCAGTCGATCGGTCTCGAAGGTCTAAGGCGGTGTCGGTATGTGCGGTAATCTCGGCACACGTGACATGTGTGCAGACCCGGGAAGCTCCAGTTCCACACTCCTGTGAGATCAGTGTGAAGTTGGACAAGTGCTGATACACAAGGTGGTTAATGTAGTTCTTCCTTTTGTTCCGTTTCATCGTTGAGAAGGAGTAGGAACACGGAAGCTTCGCGAATGGCAAATAAACACGTTTTGTCTCTGTTTACTTCAACGAGCGTCTTTTGTGTCATTACGTCATAAATACCGTCTTCGATTGTTCGTTTCACGTTCCAAAGTTCGTGTAAAGCAATACAATAGTAGAAAGCTTTAAAAAATAATCCGCATATGGTGACTGCGCCTTACGACCTATCTCTATCTCCCTCGAACTCTCTCTATCACTCATACGTTTAACAATATTACGTTTCATTTGGAATTGGATAATACGTCTTCAGACATTGGTTTCCTTACTGGTACTTTAAGATATGATTGCTTTACATTCCAGTGTACAACTATATGGCTTAAATAGCGTTCCGACAACGCACAAACGACGGGTTACGCGTGTACTGCCTCGCAGATTCTGCAGTAGAAGCACGTAAAAGCCGCGGAAAAGGAGCGGAGCAAGCCTTTGCCACGTCAGCGATACAAGTGGCGGGGCATAACGCTGCTGAAAAAAAAATAAAAGAAAAGCCATCGCTGTTACAGTATGGAGGATGGTTATTCCGCATAGTGTGTTATGCGGTGTAGTATCACCCGGTCAAATTCGTACGAATGTTTCTTATCAGAATCATCAGTGAGTACGCCTACTTTGAAATTTCCTTAGCCTGCACTCGATGATGTTATTTTCGGAGGATGCAGTTCATCTTGGAGCTCCCTTGAAGACCCTATTAATGGTATCTCACTTTGTTTTTTTTTTTTTTAACGCACACCAAACTTTCAAAAGTAGGTTGTTTTGCGGACGAATCATTGGTAATTCCAGTCATCAGATTCATGGCCAGCATTTTTGTTCGAGGTTGGTTTAATAATTTAATATTTATGATCTTGTGTGTTCCTGTATGCGAGCGTTTCGTGTGTGGTGTATATATATATATACGTGCGAAATTGAAAAAAAATATATTTAAAAATTCGCAAAGGGAGTTTGGTCCCCTCCTAAGCCCCCCTTTACTCCCTGGCTGTGCTACCGTCACTGTTCCTATACGTACTGGCACGAGTGTTTTGTCACGTGTTATTTCAGAGGTACCATGTAGTCCTACAGACTCTACCGTGTTACTAGCCGACCACATTAAATACAGCAAATGTCTCGGTTCGGCGTAGCACTGCACGCAACAGCCGAGCCGCAGCCGCCGTGCATAGTCTCCGCTGTCGTTGGAACCACTGGATTGCCGGTGAGCCTTCCTTCCGCCAGAGCGCGTTCGCTCGAGCGCGCGGAACAGGTCTCCCGTTCGGCGGGTTCCGCTCCATTGGCGAGTCTCGCCACCGAGGCGTCGGCAGAGAGCGGCGAGACGAACCCGATGAAAACGCCAGAGCCCGGGCCTCCTCCTTTCTGGCCACGAACGGCTTGATAGAGTGTCCCGGTGGTCGCGACTGGGAGCCCGCCGCAGCGAGCCACGTAGTGCAACGCAGGTATACACGCCCGCGGCTGGCAGCCCAGCCCACCCTGTGACTGTGGCGACGTTTCTTTTTCTGTTTTTACCTCGCAATCGCGCATGCTGACTCATTCTGTGTGCACCGAAGGGTGAAGCGAAGTCAAGCTTGGTGGTTCTCGCGGCCGACTCCGCGCGACGTGCGGTCGAGAGAGTGGACCCTCGGGCTACGCCATCTCTCCGCTGTGCTGCCGGTCACGAAACGGGAAGATCGACTCGCGCCGTATATTCGCAGTCGAAGTTATCTTGTTCGCTGGAAACGCGAACGTCGCGACCTTACGGGCCTCCCTGCCGAGCCTCTCGCTCTGGCAACGTGAGGTGGGCCTCAACTGAGCTGATTTTTTAGGTGAACCGCAGCTATATGTTACTATGTGGCAGTTGTAGTCCAACGCGGCAATATCCAATCTGTCTTGCTCTAAGTGTTCAAGATTGGTCGCAGAGCATTCGCATGGATGTGTTCTTCGCGAGCCTTCGCAATTTGTTGCTATAGCATTCATAGTTTAGGAATGCATCAGTATTATTCTTGTAGCACATTCACTGGCTCTAATACGAACGGCAAGCAACTCGAAACTTGCTCCTCAAGCTGAAAGCACGATCGAAAGGAGCATGCACAAGACGAGCACGCACTAAGTACTGTCACAGCTCGACACTCAAAGCGCACTGTTTCAATAGAAAGAAAGGCGCACGAAATGAACGCACAAGTAATCACAAAACAAACGCGAACGACAGTCGCTATCCTCACTTCTTCGTGTACGAGCGGCGTGCTTCTCACGTAAACACGGCCGCGGCAGCGAGAGGCGTGACCTTCGTGTCTTCGAGTTATCTTGAATCACGAGTCTTATTTAATAAGCGCGTGCAGGACATACCATTGTTCGTGGAGGTGGCACTCATCGAAACGTGAGAAGCATGGAGGAAGGAGGCGACGACCTTCAGAGCACACCCAACGCTAGAGCAACTGTATATGCTCCCTAAACGTAGCATATACAGTTACTCTGCAGAACGCGAACTCGTCGCGCCATCTCGCTGCTGATAAAGAAAATGCTCTGAAGTTGCGAAGCCCTGAGGACCACCAAACGGTATATGGCGTATGTATATTGCTTGCCGTTTGCATTCTCCACAACGTACGTCACGCGACGAAGTGGTTAGCGCTGCGCGTTGGGGATCGTGAGGTTGTTAGTTCGACACCCCGCGACAGAACCTTGCCTTGTCGTTTTCTTCTTCACCATTTGTTAGTATATATTTTACAACTTGATATTTGTGACAGAAATGCCTCAGCGGAGCGGTGGTGGATCCCGGCGTAAAATATTTTTGTGTTCAAATAAAGCTGTCCCTGCCCTGTCGAGGACATGGCTTCTTGTTAAACTGTTGACTATGGTGACAACTCTGTGCCTCTAACTTTCAAACTCCCCTATCCATTTTCACTCAGTAAAGTAGCATACCAATTTTCTAGACTCGTTAACATAACTGCCTCCACTCTCTCCTCTTTCCTCTCTCCATGGCAAGATCGACCGAGCTCCGTCCACCGTAGTACGTGTGAGCTTGCATATTGGCCGCGCATATATCAAGAATACAAACCACCCAAAGAAAGAACAAAATATGAAGACGAGCAGTTGAAGCACGGTTCCATGTAGTGCCTTCAAACAAAGTTTCATGCTGGCTTCCACGGTCTTTCACATGTAGCCCAGATGCTGTGAGCCGAAAGAAGTAAGCACACTTAATTAACATAAAGAACATCACAGCTAACTGCCGCTATAATTTATTGTGCGTACACTTGTCATCACTTCGAGTCCCCGCGTAACCTCGAACTTGAGCGGGATTTTCTAACAAACGCGTCTGGACGATGCAAAAACCTACATATAAACATGTAATACACAATCAAGGAAAAAGGGGCAACGAAGCTCGAAGTGGGGACGCGTCAAGAAGCAAGAAGGGATACCATTGCAGCCAACATCTCGGCAAGACGACTTGCCGCCTTCTTTCCGGCATGTCGAGAAGTCTCAGGGTCGAAATGTTGGTATCATCAGTATTCTATGTTAGAACACCTCGCACGCCATGTCTAATATATGGTAGCGTTGCGAATGCAAGTTTTCGGGCTACACTTTGAAGGGCCTATATGGAACGTAAGTACGAGCTCGTGGAAAACCATAAGCAGCGCGAAAGGACAAAAGGACAGAGAAAGACTAAGCGCTCAGTAAGTTTCTGTCCTGTTTGCGCTATTTTTTGTTCTCTGTGGATATCTGGCTCCTTTATGTTTTCTTCACTCAATAGTGTACCGGAGTGGGCTCATATCTTTGCAGAGCCACCCGACATTGCAAGTCGCAGCTCAAAATGATAGTGCTGTTGGTGAAAGACCACTGCTGCCGTGGCGGCGAGTATTCAGACCAGCCGCTACGTAGGCGACCTTCGAAAGGCCGCCACCCTGCCTGCACCGACCAGACCTGACGACGTGGACCGAAGCCTCCTGGGAGGAAAGCTTGACCGTGTAGAATGATCGGAAACACGAGACCACCGCCACACGGCCGGCTCGCCCGCTGGGCCACCATGCGACTCGGCAGCACTCTTCGCCCGATGGCCAAACATGGACTCCCGCTGGGGCCCACACCGGCCCCGTATCGCCGTACACATACTTCTTCGACTCTCTCTTCTGGGTCCGCGCGCGTCATCGGCGTGCTGTAAGCCGCACTTCCTGAATGCCGGCTACATGCGCGCCGCCGGGGCAATGGACGCGCCCGAAGTGGGTATAAGAGCGCGGTCAAGTTGTACGCATGCATGTTGGGTCTACGCCACAGAACCTCCTGCAGAATTCTCCGCGAGGACAATATAGTGCGTTGTATGAGGAAGCTCCCAGCTTGGCACTATCTCCCGTGGTGGCTTAGTTGCTATAATGATTGGTGACGATGATGACGAAAAGATAGGAGACAATAAAGACTATGACGTTAGACATAGCTACAAAATGGATGGCTACCTTGTGATATTTTGTTGCTAAGTACGGCACCACGGAACCGAGAATCGGGATCCTCACAACGGTGGCCTCGTGCATTTTGGATGAAGCGAAACGTAGTTGCGTCTGTGTGCAACAATAGCCAGCCATTTTCTCGGGAGGGGGAGGGAGAGGCTACACTATTGGTAACACGCATTCGACCCGCCACATCGAATCACGGTCGCAGCGAGCGCATTTCGATAGATGAGAAATGGTAGACACCCATGCTCTTATATTTAGCTGCGCGTTAAAGAGCACAAAATGGTTAATATTTCCGGAATCCTCCCCATATGGTGTCGCTCATAATCACATCGTGGTTTCGGGACTTAAGACCCGAACAAGTATTATCATTTTTACCATACCCTAAAAAACCCACGCGGTCAAAATCAAGCTTGAGTCCTCATGATAAGTTGGCGAAAGATAGAGAAGGAAATACAAGTAAAGGCGGGCACGATGACCTTCATGCATGGCTCAACACTATGATGTCAGTGGTATGACAAGATAAATATGTATCTTTTCGTGCCCGTCAAATCGGATTATTCCGACGGTGAACGCAGAGCCGGTTTCCTTCGAAAAACATCGCGACAGCGTTTTTTTTTTTTTTCCTCCGAGCCATGCCTTCACGCAAATCGTCGCTATAGGGCTCATCGAAAGGAATTCTTGCATAATATGCACCGGATGACTTCGTGGTACACCGGCGCAGTGCAGAATTTGCCGTATGGGAGCCGCTGCAGCCTCCCTTCGAACAAACGACATCCGTGTATCGTGCAGTAATGCCCTCAGATCGGCGCTGTAATAATGGTGCACGCCAGGCCCCCAGAAGCCATGTATACACCTCCATCTGCGCGAAACCGAACTGCGCGTGGGACTGCATAAGGCACGGAACGAGCGGCATACCTCGGTTTGCGCTTGCTATAGCATGCAGAGAAGAGTGTCAGCATCGCAAACGACCTTTCGTTTCTGGAAGTCATCTTCGGCTGCGTATATAAACCGCGCAGGCTTTCCAGTACATACAAGGCAGCGGAGGAGAGTCATTGCGAAGTCGATTTGGAAGTCGATTTCGAAGAAGCCCACGTGGAGTCGTCCGGTGCGCGCTTTCCACACACGCACGCGCTCTCTATCACATAACACGTATGCGCAGCGTGCAAGTTTGTCCTCAGACAGCCGAGAGACGCTTGTAATAACGACTAGTACAGGCACAAAACTCGCGTTTGCATACATCATTCACCGAACGACGAGCTCTATACTGAGAGCGAGAGTGTGTTGGGCTCCGCCTTTTTCTGGTATGCACCGTGTGCAGCTGTCATTGCCAAGGAGAGTCGCGTTATGCCCAGGAAAGCCGTGTAATGCAGTGATGACGAAGCGTCGGCGCCGAGAGATGCGTCGGATTTTCGGGCGGTCCTTCATTTGCGTTTCTGCCGGTGGATCGCGTGAAGCGAGACGAGCTCACGCTTTGAATTGACTCTGCATTTCTCGGAGGTGAGGGTCGTGCGATGCCTTATGCATGCGCCGGAGAATGTGAACACGCGTGTGAGTGTTTGCTTAACGTTTCGAGATCGCGCCTGCAGTCAGCAGGTTGAGTTGTGGATCGAAGTTTTGAAACCCTGAAAACCGTCTAGAGCGTAGGCGCGTGAGAACCTCGGCTAGAGCGTAAGTCTTCTCTGCCATCAACGAAGCTGTTGACGCAAGCTTGCTTGCCCCAGCATATCCGGTGATGTCCCTAATATGAGTAGGGCAATAGACGAAAAACAACTTTGGGTAACGTGCATAGGTGTGCTCATAGGCAAGGGCGCGAGGAGGGCGCCCACCTAGCAACCGAAGAGGGGGCGCAAAGTCAGCTTCACACGTTGACGTTACGCAGGTGAGTGTGGGGGGGGGGGGTGTAACCAGTGGGAGGGGGGTGCAAAATCAGCGTCATACATTGACATAATATGGGCCCCGCCGCGGTGGTCTAGTGGCTAAGGTACTCGGCTGCTGGCCCGCAGGTCGCGGGTACGAATCCCGGCTGCGGCGGCTGCATTTCCGATGGAGGCGGGAATGTTGTAGGCCCGTATGCTCAGATTTGGGTGCACGTTAAAGAACCCCAGGTGGTCGAAATTTCCGGAGCACTCCACTACGGCGTCTCTCATAATCATATGGTGGTTTTGAGACGTTAAACCCCACATATCAATCAATCAACATAATAGGGAAGGGAGGGTGCTGCGGCAAACATACCCCCCCCCTCTCCTGAACGGAAACATTCTGCACCCGTATGGTACCATCTGCACTCCCGTTATGCTTGCAAAAATATAACTTTAGTGCTTACATTCCCCCCTCCCCTTCCTTCTATCTGCATTCAAATGCTTGTTGCTTAACAGAGAAATGAGCTTTTAATTCATTCCGTCATTCAGACAACCACAAAAGCACACACGAGTATAGTTTTGTCGTCCCTGTCATTTAGCTTGCGCTACTGTCAAGTATAACTGCCCTTTACCCAGCATCTCAGTCCGAAAAAAAAAAAAAGAAAAAGACATTCCGCGTGCTCAGGCAAGCAAGCAAGCGGCATCCGGCTCTCACGCGATGCCGACGAGCCTCGCGCCATCATGCGCCCCACGGTCGGCAACATCCCATGCAGAGAGCTCCGATTAACGACCCGCGAGCGTCGTTTTTTGGCATTTCCTGCGCATGGCGGCCGGCGGTCCTCCAATTTACATGCGGGCCTGTCACCGTCGGCGCTTGTACTACATACATCGCCTCCTCGTGACTAATTCACCGGCCACCGCCACTAGGCGGCGCCACGCACGGCAACACCAACGTCGACGCCAGCCTGCCTGTCTCTCTTATGTCGGCCGGGGTTATTCATATGTATTCAGAGAACTCGACTCGAGAACAAAATACCTGTCTTCGGAAAACACGGCTTTTTTTTTCTCTCGCTTCGTTTCGGATTTACCTGCCTGCGCCGTCTCTTTAGCATGCGTGAGCTCCTTTTTCCCTCCGGTTTGCTTCTGCCGCGGCTCTTCTCATTATGCAGCGCTGGAAGTCACGTGAAGCACACGCGCGTGCTACGTAAACAGTGAGAACAGAACGCGCGAAAGTACAAACAAAACGGCGACAGGACCAGGTTGTTGTCGACGCACGCAGGCCCGAATTTGTCATCCCGCGAGCTTAAAAGCGAGTCATCCACCGCGTACAGCTCTTTTTCGCGCTCGACGTTGTTTATATGCGCGAGCCAGGAGAGAAACGCGGTAACCTGCGGGTTAGTGCGTGAGAAAGGGTAAAACACGAAAGGGGAGGAGAGAGCAAAATGCGAGCGACGTGCCCCGTCCCCGGACATCGCTAGTTAATCTCCGTTATTATAAGCACGCACCCGGCGATTAGCACGGTGTGGTGGCGCGTTAGTATATGCACTTTTGTATATAAAAAAAATTACGTCACAACGTGACACTAACGTGAGCCGAAAGAAAGCCGGAGCCGAGATGTAGAGCCAGCAACTGCAAGTTTGCTACGTTAATTCGGTGAGCAGATAATGTTGCCAAAGAGATGACTCAATCAAAAGTAAAAGAAACTTACACGAACGTAGGCGATCTGTTTACGATCCCAGAGAGCGTACGCGCTGCTCGTTATAACCACAATTATGAGAGACATGTTTTAGCGACTGAGCAGCAAGGCTTAGCAGACCACGCATCCCTAAATGCGTGACTTTGCATTATAATTGGAATGTTATAGGACTGGTTTAAGGCATAGACATGTGCACCTACAGTGATTTACTGACTCTGGTTCAGTATAGCTCAGCACCGTCCGGGTTGAGCTAGCAGCCCTGCGCGACTCGCGATAAATTGGGAATAGAATGGAAACGTTTATTAAAGGGGGGAAAATGGCGAATAGTTAGAAGCTGGTGCTGGGGATTTTTAGTCCAGGGCTCCACTGGCTTCAGCAGCCCACCACATCGGGTCCAGGAGTGCCGCTTGGGCCTCCTTATCCTCGGTGGCCAGCAAGGTCTCCAACTGCTCCGTCCTGAATTTTCGCGCCGGAATTTCGAGCGTGTCAATTTTGGGTGGCCCTAACTAACATTGTGGTTACAAAAAGTTCTTAACGATTTAGAGTACTTGGTACTCTATTATGAGAGAGCAAAGGGCCGTCCCGTCGGCACGCAGAAAACGTATGTTTAAAAAAAAAAAACGGTTAACAATTTTGAGTACTTGGTACTCTACTATGGGAGAGCACTAAGCCGTCCCGCTGTGACAAAGGTATTAACGAGCGTTAACTCACAATGGCCGCCCTTCGTTGAAGTCCCGAAATGTTCGAAAAGCTTCTAGCCTTAAATAACGCGCCGGTTAATTTGCAATGCATTGCGCTATTTCGGAACAAGCACCGGCAGCGCTCAGTCTTATTGTTTAGCACTGGGATCTAAACCAGAAGGAACACACAGCTTTTATGTTAATTTTTATATAATGCACGTAGCAGTCAGGTAATTAACAATATTCCGGGTTTCACGTTCGAAAACCGTGATGTTTATGAGTCGCGCAGTAGCAGAGGGTTCCGGAAATTTCGACCATCTGATGATCTTTGACGTACACGGACTTCGCGCAGTGCATCGACCTCGAAAAATCAGCCTCCATCAAAACGTGTGACCACCGCGGCCGTGATCGAACCAGCGAACTTAGGGTCAACAATATAGCTAGTATGCCGCGACGTTACAGCTTCACATTCAGCTATCTAAAGGGAAAGCGTATATATAAGACGAAACGTCTACGCGAGTTGTCGGCAGCTAAGGCAATTCGGAAAAGGCTTTTGCTAACGCTGCAAAAAAATATTTTCCCTTGATTACGTAAAAAGGCGTAGGTAACATGCTGCCAACCACTTCCGTAAAAAGAAAATAGTACACCAGTGGTCACGTATAGAACACATAGAACGTACAGCCCGTACAGCTTTCACAGAGAGCTTCGTAATGAATAAAAAAAATGGCAGCATATCAACGGGGTGAGTGATGGAGAGCGGGGCGAAGCATCCGTCCATCCATTAGTTCATGCTTCCGTCCGTGCGTCCGTCTGTGTGACCGTCCGTGCGTCCACCCGCCCGTCCATGCGTGCGTCTGTTCGTGCGTCCATGCGTCCATCCCTGCGTTCATCCATGCATCCGCACCTGCGTCCGTCCATCCGTCCGTGCAGCCATCCGTGCGTCCGTCCATGCATCTGTCGGCGTGTCCGTTCGTCCACCTATTCAACACTCCAAGTACCACCATCTCGCCTCTTTTCATCATATATTCCGCATATGCACCGCCATCCAGCGGATATTCCAAGGACTAAACGAGAGGAGGCACACGCACACTTTTTTACGACTTGCACTTCGTGTCTACTTCCCACCTTTAAAACCTCGAGTTTGTGGTATGTGCTATAGTTCACTGTCTTTAATGGCACTGCGGCCCAACACTCGCTAAACCTTTCTAAAACCAAGGAGGTTACGCCCAGCGAGTATAACGTAGCAACCCTTTCTTGCCAGATAGTGCTCGCGTACATCCCAATGGCTGCTAATGGAGAATGAGAGACAGGAGAATTCGGATTTTACTTAATGCGTACGCTGCGAATTTTTTTTTTTAACAACGCACAGGAGAAATCTCCCACCGGCACCACCTTGCAGGTCAAAACGTAAGACTGGTTAGGGTGGCTAGAATGGGTTACACACTACAGAATAATTACACACCCCAGACTGGTTACACATTACGACTACTAGGAGGTACGAACGGGGGCCGCTTTAAGGAGCTTCGCACCTAAAAAAGCCGCGCCAGCCGGGTTCTGTTCCGAAATGTTGTAGGCCCGTGTGCTCAGATTTGGGTGCACGTTAAAGAACCCCAGGTGGTCAAAATTTCCGGAGCCCTCCACTACGGCGTGTCTCATAATCATATGGTGGTTTTGGGACGTTAAACCCCACAAATCAATCGGGTTCTGTTCCATGTGTGCGTCCTAGCCGTTGAGGCTACGGTCTCCATAGTGAGGCCAGAGTAGCGACTGCCGACGGATGAGTGACGATGGCGGGGCGCCCGCCGCGGTCGAATGGTTTCTCTTTCCGCGATGCAAGCCTAAACCGTCGTTTGGGAACAAATTCAGTTTCGTAGAACAAAAGCGGTGCAGAACACGTCGTGGCGATGGATGCGGTGATGGTGTGCGACGGCCATATTAGTACACACTTCTGGACGTCATCCGTATTGCAAATGATTACTTTCGCCATTTTTTTTACAGAAGAGACACTTGTTTTTTTTTTTTGCACTATTCAGCAAAACATCATTGGTAAATGTGTCCTGTATCCATTATATTCGCGAAGTGGTGAAGTCTGTGATTCTTAAACGTGTGCTATATCCTTGATGTTCGTTAAGGGGTGGAGTGTGTTTATTTCCTGGACTCTATGTCCGCTTTTCTCTCCGTAAATACGCGCCATTTTTTTTTTTTTGCAGTGAAGCTGATGAGGCGCAAGCACTATGATGCCAAATCTAAATGAAACACTGTACAATGCTGTACTTGCGTTTTCGTATGTGATAATAGAGAGTTTCAGAATAGCGCACCGTGAGCCCTTGCGCTGCGGTCGCTGCTACTGCGCATGCGTTCTAACGCGAGTCGGCGTTCGCGTTCGCGGACCGCACGCAGAAAATCGGAAATTGCGTGTGGTGATGGCGGCCCGCATGTGGCCCGCAAACGCTGGTTTCGAGGCTACGGTGTCGCTGCGATCGTGCGCTGCGGTTTGCAGCAGGGCAGACGCTATTCCAAAGCTCATACGGCACCCGCTACGCCCGCAACGCCCGCAGCGCTTGCAAACGGTATTCTAAAGCTCCCTAATGTATCACGCCGTCTTTTGTATGTGGGTGAGAACGAGTTTATCAAACGCTCAAAAAAATTGTTCTACAAAAGAGAACAATTACTTCCGCCGGAAGATGTTTGGTGTGCGTTTATGAAAAGCAAAATGAAACTAATGACAATGTACTATATGTAATTATCAGTGTAAAACAGTTGCGCTCAGAGAAAGAAGGAAGTGGTTTAGAGTACTGTATGCTATGGCCGAACGGGTTTAGAAAAGAATAGTTGATGATCCATTCAGCACTAAGTAACCTACTAGATATGATCAGAGAGCGCTGGGCCATCGCTTACGCACGGTCGTGGCGTTTAGAACAAGGTATTCACGGTTTAAAGTACTGTGCGAGCTCCAAAAATTTGTTTAGAAGATGGATTAATTAGATTATGGCGTACCCCACTAAGAAAGGTGTGAGTCCCTGTACGTATTAACGAAGTCCAACATCCCTCTGAGACTTAGACGACGTTATTGCCTGCAAAACGCATGACGCCCACCCTGAATTTTACGGGTACTTATAAAAAAAAAAGATTCTTGACATTTTGGGCGACTGAGTACTCTAATTAGTAGTAAAAAAAAACTTGGTAGAATAAAAAGAAATGTGACTTTTTTTTTTTTTGCAAAAGAAACAAATTCAGAAACAGGGCCGAGCTGAACTTCATGGTAACGTAAAACACGTCCAAGTGTCTTTAAAATTTCAAAACGTTTGTAATCGAAATGATGTCATTCTTTATTGTAACGCTGACTCAAAAAATTAATTTCGAATAGAAAATTAACCATATTCTGCACCTGCTTAAATCCAATTGACGATTCATTAAACTATAGCTGTGTGAACGAAACAGACCACATAGACGCATTCAACCTGCTTCATTTCTTGCTTTTGTAGCTTAAGCTACACTGGTCGAGGCTGACCAGTTTCGCGTGGCTTATCGTGAACCGTGCAGCGCATGCCCAAGGAGCAGTGACGTCAAAAGACGAAGAAGGCCTGGAGGCTCCTGGAGTGACGTGTCACTAGTGCACAGGCTGGCGCTTGACTTGCGTGAGCTCACTTGCTAGTCCATATGATACTGATGGACATGACACTGGTGGATATGACGCTGATGGAAAAACTTGAATAAAAAGGGCACGATGCCAACTTCTCTACCACTGCCTGCTGTCCTTTTTTTCTTTCTCGAGCTTTGCGCCCCAGTATCTTGTTCTTCAAGCTTTCGCTCCAAAATGGTAGTTGGAAAAGGAAGATAACGAAAATAAGTTGTTTGGCGCCGATGTATTCCTTCAAGAAACAAAAGGGATCCCAAATGGTGAGGCATAAAACCAGCTGAAAAGAATAGAACAGGTGAACCATTTTTCGGTGGTCTTCAATAATTAGAAAAAAAAAATCACAGCATATTAACAGAATGAATGATGATAAGTCGGGCGAAGCGTCCGCCCATGCGTTCATGCGTGCCACTATCCGTGTGTACGTTCATGCGTTCGCCTGTGCGTCCATCCGCCTGTAAGTGCGTCCACCCGGGCGACCGTCCCAGTGTTCATCGGTGCGTCTGTCCTGTCCGTCCTTGCATCCATCTGTCCGTCCATGCGCCCATCCGCCCGTCCATCCGCGCGTTCATCCGTGCAACTGTCTGTGTGTCCGTGCTTCCACCCATGCGTCCGGACGTTCGTGCGTCCATCCGTCCGTCCATGTGTCTGTCATTGCGTCCGTCCATGCGTCCGTCTGTGCTTCTGTCTGTCGTCCGTCCGATCATCCGCGTGTCCATCTATACGTCCGTCTGTTTGTCTGGCTGTCCGCCCATGTGTGCGTCCGTCCGTTCATCTGGTGAACGCTGCAAGGACCGCCATCTCGCATTTTTTCATCTTATACTCACTATATAGAAGTACCGCCATCCAGCGGGCATACCAAAGACTAAATGAGAGGTGGCTACGTACTGCTACTACTACTAATACTACTAATACTACTAATACTACATACATACATCACGGACGCGCAAGCCACGGCTTAAGGAGCATTTCCCCTAAAAGGGCGTGCGGTTCTGCAGCGTGGTAGTGTTGCGGCCAGTGGGTGGTAACTGCTAGCGTAAGAACAGCCCCAACATGAAGCCTCCGAAGCACGACATCTTTAAAGAAAGGTGGAAAACAAAAAAAAAGTCTCTAACCCTGTCGCCATTTCTTCTTTTCTCCTGCAATTCCTCTGGAGAGCTGTCCGTAACCCTAGCTACGGAGCTATTCCTCGGTGCCATGCAAATCGATGCGTGCTTGCGTGTTCGGGACCATCTCTAATGCGTGGGGCGTCGCCGCAATGGAGTTGTCAACCTTACCACCCCTGACGAGCGAGGACAAGAAACGAACTAACGACGTTTCGGGCGAGCGTGCCACGTCCGCGGCGACGGTGTCCAGATAAAGAGACATTTACATTCGCAATAGCCTTTCTCCTCCGCGCGTAGTTCTCCGGTCGAGCTGCTCCCACGACCGCGCTGGTGCCTTTTCGTCTTCATGGTCGGTCGTGGCGCCACGGACGCAGGAAAGACAAGGCGCCTCCACGAGCACTGGCACCTTGCGCCTCGGGCTGCCACCACCACGGCTGCGTGCACACGTCGTGAAGCAATTAGGACGACGGGCAACATGAAGTCATTACGGCCCCGACAGTGCGTGCTCAATTTATCTGTGGTGGTGGTGGTGGCTGCCACACTCGTGCACCGCCACCACCACAGTGGCAGCATCAGCAGAACCCAACACCACAACCGACGTTATACAACACACAGCCACGGCGCGTCTGCGGAGCCACTTGACTGCCTGCGCTGCATGCCTTAGGAGGGTGAACCATTAATGTTCGTTGCCCTGCTCCTGGAACGAAAATCTCTCCCTCCTGATAGTGCGCTTCGCATCTAGTCTTTATTATAAGAATGTGCGTGCATGTACACGAGTTACGATGGGTTGCTCGGGGGTTCTGTAGCGTTTGCCGCAGGCGCGGCGAAGAAGAAAGCAGCTGGCGACAGTTTAGCAGAGATTCTCGTCCGGTTCTGACGGACGGATGACGGGCTAACAAATGACCGCCATTGTCCGAAATGGTGGCAGCCCCGGCTGTGTAGCCGAGCTCGAATCGGACGTCCATTGCGTTCGCGCATGCGCGCGTTCCCCTGCGTCTCTTTGGGCGTTCATCCACCGCCCAAGCAATGTGAGGCCTGCAGTTTGACGTTTGCCAGCCCTTTTTGACGCTCGCCATTTCACCACCGGTCATGGCTTTCGCTCTTTACGTGCGAGGGCGTATCTTTGCGTACACAGAACGCCACCCCCGTTCTCATCTCCGCAAGCATTTCGTGAACTGTGAACAGTGAGCGATGGTCAGTGGCTATAGATGTTTAGCCTATATCATCTCTACTCGCGTACTATACTAGTACTGGTTGCCATATAGGCAATGATAGGTAGACAAATCACGACTAACGTCACCTATGATTCGCTAAACGTCCCTGTTAAAATGATCGCTGCTGTTGGCTATACGGCTGGGTTACTATACTGGCAAATGACGTAGTGCGCTATCCTGCCATATACGTGAGAGGCTAATAGGTGATAAGTGTTGGCAAACATAAGTTACAACAACGTTGCCTTTATTGAAGCCAAATTAAATCTTCACTGAAGTTTAATTCAATTATGTTCTCGCATATATACGAAAAAAAAACGAAATGAAGTGCATCTGTCCGAATGATTCTTGTACCCGCCATCTATCTATATACTTCCAGCCCCACAATAGCATTTTACACTTTCGGATGAGTGCAACTGTGAGTGTGTGCACCCTCTCTCTCTCTCTATCTCTCTCTCTATCTCTCTCTCTACTTCCAATATTCAAACTGAACCACATGTTGCCCCTGTGTAGGGTAGCGACCCAATTTTTATTGCCTGATTAACATCCCTGCCTTTCCGCTGTATTCTGTTCGTTATTTAACGTCGCGTATCCCAAGTATGCTTTTGTATTAATTTTTTGCCTTATTGTAGTGCCCCACTGCGGCTTAAGCAGTGCAGCGGAAGGATCCATCGCAGCTCTTCGGCGTTTGTTTCAGTCCTTTAGAGCGTCACTGCATTGTGGCCCTTCCGCGACTGTTGTGCGCCACTGAATCATATCTGTAGCAGCGATCTCGCGTGGCTCTCGTTCGAGACGAGAGGGTGCGACACGGGTCCCCTTTTGTGGGTTGTCGTCCCAGAGTGCCCGCGGGGACAACGCGCTCCAGTTCGCAGGCATTCTTTTGTCTCGTTTACATTAGTATTTCGTCACTTCGCTGGTTTACGGTTCTTTGCTGACGCTGTCGCGACGCTTCTGGAGCTCCGAGGAACTGCGGCAGGCTTGCCACTTGAGTGTCGTGACGCGCATGGTTTCTTTCTTTCTTTCTTTCTTTCTTTCTTTCTTTCTTTCTTTCTTCTTTCTTTCTTTCTTTCTTTTTTCTTTCTTCAGGCAGTTAACAAACCAGACAGCGAACAAGCTCGTGCTTACTTTTCTAGACACGTGGTAACTAGCCAGTTAACAAGAACAAGGTGCTCGTTAACTTAGTTACGTAAGCGTTTAAGTTTCGTCTGTCACGAGCTCACTTGACTAAGTAAATGGTCAATTTGTTCTCCACTGCATGATCAACTTGATCAGATTACAGTGCTGAGTTTGGAAAAAGTGGTTAACGATTTAGAGTACTCTGTGTGGATAATGAAAGTGGCATAAATTGTGTTTATAAAAAGTGGGCAACGATTTAGAGTATCGGTACTCTTCTACGGGAGAGCATAATGCCGTCCCGTGGGCTTCACACTTCATGAGGCCCTACGCCGTTCACGCATGGACCGAAAAGGCAGCGATTGTATCGGTGCCTTGATACCATATGCCGCTCGAGGCAAGCCTGTTTCCAGCCCACCATGAAGATCTAGTATTTGTGGTGGTCTACAGCCGATTAAAAGGTAGCGACATCGAATTCAGGCCGTGATGGCTGCGTTTCGATGAAGGCAAAATGGTAGATGTCCATGTATTTATTTTAAGTACTCGTTAAAGAGCCCCACGTGGTAGAAATTTGCGAAGTCCTCCGCTACGGCGTCTCTTATAACAGAACTGGTACAGGCATTGTGCATGAGCACGCTGTTAAAACAAGATGCACAGGAGTGTAAGGCGACGCGAGACGCTGGCAGCCATTTGGTGGCACTTTAAAATATTGTAAATATACTTGCCTCTGTCTCTCTCGTGTATTTGTGCTTCCCTTGACAGTGCCATGCTTTTGAAGTTTGAAGTTTGAAGTTTATTTTATTTCTTTCTGATACAGAAAGAGGAGTAAGAGCTAAAGCCGTATTGCCTGACAGAGGCTCCTACTCCCATGCGCATTCGGCATGCGTGTACATGTTTGCATGCGATGCGAGTATACAAACAATAGAGCAACCAGAAAAATATCAAAACATGCATGTACATAATTGTCAGTGCAAATAAAGCATTACAGGTAGACATCATACATGAAAACTCTTCATGAAAACAAACATATCATACAGACACTCCAAGAATATATACCTATACGCATTAAATTGTGAACTTTCAGATTGTAGCACAAACTATATATGCGGTACACGTAGAAAATTAGACAGATATATTTTATTGATAAGTTATCGATAATAAGTTAATTCTTGGGACGTTAAGCCCCAAGAATCAGATTAGCCTAAGCTTGCTCCCGATCACGTGCGAGTGTTTGTACGGCGGACACCACCTTCAAATGGTTTACCCGTCAGTATGTCGCCGTTAATAACAGAAAAAAAACAAAGACGCCTAATTCTGCCTATAGGCCGCTGTGTATGAAAATACTAGCGTGAATCCTGTAATTCCGCACAATATTAGCCGATTTCCCCGCACACTTCCATGTTATTGTTTACACTGAAAGCGAGTATGCTTCCCGAGACCATGCTATCCTGTCATTTCTCGTACGAGCTCACAGAAGAAAGATAAGCAATACAGAGTGGCGTGCTCATTCTTAGCTCGTGGTCCGAGTTTATCGCCCCCATTTTCGCAGCTGTGCAGTGCGTTCACGACAGCTGCGGAGTTCATAGCAGAATCAAAAGAGATTTTATACTTTTAGTCCTTTTTTTTTGTCCCATTTCTGCTGTCGAGAGACTTCTTTTGTTTTGGACCGCTGTCATGTTGTGCAGAATGTTTCGCATGCCTGTAAAAACCAGCCAGTTCTTAGGGGAACATGAGTTATTGCCGGCGGTGCGTAAGCCGCGTGACCGAGAGAAAAGTGTTTTCTCACGCATGAGAGGGCACATGTTCGTTGAAATTCAAGCACGCCAGATTCTTCGGCAGATAGAGAGAAGAGACACAGCAGTGCATACTAGGCAGAGTACCTGGAGCGTGTCTTTGTTCTTCTCACAAACAACCTGAAAAACATTCTTGTCTGGTTTGGGGGTTTATCGCAGAGGTTTCAGAAGTTTCCAGCTATAAACAATACATCGCCCACTCTCTGCGGAGTCGGCGGCACAAATCCGGAATATGCGAAGCAGATTGTGTATGCGAGGTTAACTATATACCCATTACTTAAGCTCAATTTCTCAGTTCTACTCGCTTTTTATCTATGAAAAGTTATACACACGCGCGCACAAAGGGAAAATATTTCAGTGTCAGCAGGAGAAGGACGAGTTGAGTGGTTACGAAGCCAACATAACTGTACCAACCTTTTTTTTTCTTTTTACTGTTTTGTCAATTGTTTGTGCAAACAAAATGGTCGATGTCGCGACCATAAGTGTGCGCCCGTGCTCACCTTTCTGTGTTCCTGACTATGTGTACGTAACTTTGCTTTCATAAGGACTGATCTTCATAGGCCGAGTGCATGCCTTTGCTAATTTCTCCATAGTAACCTTTGGAGTCTTGCGTTTGTTAAAATTGTTTCCCTGCTTGTTCGCTGTCATAACTGTTGCAGAGTCCTTAAGAACCATTCGAGCATTTTGACGAGGGGGTACGCGTAGTGTATATATATTGTTACGATTGCATGCATGGGTGACTGCGTCCACCTCGGTGGATCAGTGGCTATAGATGGTCAAAAGTTCCGGAGCCCTTCACTACGGCGTCTCTACTAATCATATCGTGGCTTTGGGACGTAAAGCTCGCATATTATTATTATTAGTTATTATTATTATTATTATTATTATTATTATTCTTATTATTATTATTATTATTATTATTATTATTATTATTATTATTATTATTATTATTATTATTATTATTATTATTGTTATTATTATTATTATTATTATTTGCTCCTGCATTCCCGCATGTCCCTACTGTCACCCTTATGATCTGGAATGCCGCAGGACGCTTAAGGAACACACTGGCTTATGAAACACGGATGACTATATACCACATATATGACGCGGATGCCCAGGCTACTCTGTCTCAAATTATTCACACCCCGCCACGGTGGTCTAGTGGCTAAGGTACTCGGATGCTGACCCGCAGGTCGCGGGATCAAATCCCGGCTGTGGCGGCTGCATTTCCGATGGAGGCGGAAATGTTGTAGTCCCGTGTACTCAGATTTGGGTGCACGTTAAAGAACCCCAGGTGGTCGAAATTTCCAGAGCCCTCCACTACGGCGTCTCTCATAATCATATGGTGGTTTTGGGACGCTAAACCCCACAAATCAATCAAATTATTCCCAGTTATCTCTCGGCCTGAAACAGACGCCCGAAAGGCGTCCACAACGCCGAAACTACGTCCAAAATGCGCTCCGTACATGTGTTCCGTGTGGTTGCTTGCTCAGATGAGCCGAGAGGCTTTGATGGCGTGCGCTGTGCGAACTCGTGTTTTTTTTTTTTTTTTTTCCCTGCGCAACCTATAGTCGTGACCGCACGCTCTGACTGTCCCTGCCCTCGGCGGAACCTTCGCGGTCGTGTCTGCACGCAGTGGATGGAAGCCGTATAGGCCTTATTAGACGCGCGTGGCGAACTCAAGCGTCGATGACGCCACCAAGCCACGCACTGCGGCAGCAGCACTATTCGCAGCTGTGTTTGCGCGTTTCGTTCGGTTTTTCTCGCACGCGATCGGTAGACCTGTACATGGCTTCGCGCTTCTTCTCCCTTTCGCCTTCGGGCGCGCCGTGACACCACGCGGCGCAGCCGGCGGCGGTGAGCGCCGTAATTTGGGTCAGAGGTAACACACGCGCTTCGTTCGAGGTGCGCGCGGGACTGACCTTTCTTCGGAGAAGGGCACGCGGGACGTGCAACACGTGGCATGTAGTGCTGCGTGCAATACACCGCCGCTCCGCCACGAACGCTCCTCCGAATACTCGCCAACGGTGAGCACAGTTCGGTGCAGCTCGGCGAGACGACTCGCAGGAAGTGCCGACTGGGTTGTTCAACAGCATGATAGTTGTACAACTCTTAAAAATAATTGTAAGGGTCTTATGCCTCGATACAACGATATGCTAATGAGTGACGCCATAGTGGAGGGTTCCCGAAATTTAGAACACCTGGGGTTATCTAACGTGAATGCAACGACACAGACCTCAAGCCTTTCTCCTCCACCGAAATGCTGCCAGCACGACCGGGTTTCGATCCCGCTACCTTCTGGTCAGTAGTCGAGCTATAGACCACCGTGGCGGGTAGCACGAACGTTTTTAAACTTCTCTGAGTATACAATACGTGGTATAGCAACTTACCGATGGACGAAACCATATGAAGTGAACAGGCCCTCGACGACTAGGAAAGCGTATGGGTCGTTATCGACATTTTCCTATTGAAGTTTGACAATTATGAGAGACACCCAACTATTTGCAAGAAAAGACGATTGACTGCCCCTGGCGTGCGAACCCATAGCCGCCGCATTTACGCAGGTTGGATATCACGGAGAAACACTTCCCGCGCATTTCCCGAAACGGAACTGTTCTTGGACTTTCTTATGGAGACGCATGGTCTCATTGTACTGCTTTCGTTCATTGAGTGTCGTGGCGTTGTTGTTGCATGTTTTGTTCTTGTCACGCGCTGTATATGTAATTTGCAGAATGCGTAAACAGCGCTAACGACGAAAACGAGAGAAGCACGAATGGCAGGACGGGCGCTTTGTGGATTTCGTTCGTCCACGCCGCTCGCGCTGATCACCTACCCTGCAAAAATGAACCAGCTCTCCTAAATTAAGGAGCTGTTGCGTAAACCATGTGCACTTTCTATACTGGCCAGCTGAAGCAGCACGCGAGACTTGTATGAGCACAGACCTGATTCATCACCGCTAATTCGAGAATCGCCGCGCATCCCCAGCCGCTGTTGTGAACATCGCACACCTAACATGCAGAGTTTACGAAGATTGTGTCATCGAACAGGCTGTACGGCGGTCGCTCTCCGGCCGCGCAAATCGCATTCAGACGCATCTCGGCGAAGAAGCGACTGCGCACAACTTCGAAGACACCGAAGAAACACGAGAGGGTCAGGAAGCACCAGTGAGGAAAGAAGTATTCACAGATCTGCGTATATAACATAACCAACACGTCGTGCTCAGTGATGGACACGCGTCTTGCTTGCGTGGTTTTTCGTGACGAACGAGCGCACTATGCACGGCTACGTAGCCGCATCAACTTGGGCAGCGCTGGCTTTGCGTCAACAATTATCGGCGCGTTGCATTACCGTCACTATAGAAAGAGAGAGAGAGAGAGAGAGAGAGAACGGACGGAAAGAAAGAGTGGCACATGTCCTTTCTTCTTTCTCAAACGTTTGTCGGAGCCAGCCATCGTCCCTGTCCTAGATGCTGTCTTCGCCTGTCTGTCTTCTCATCGTCCCACCCACCACGCTGATTTCCACTTCTTCCTCGCCCATCGCGCAGCTCTCTTACGTCTGTCTTTTAAGACGGAAGTCTTGGACACCATATCAAATGCGAAAAATTGATCGTCGACGTTAGCACGAGTGATCCAAGAGATCATCACCATCACGCGCTGACGCCGCCTTGTGATATACATGACGTCACGAATTGCCTAAATTTGTAATGTCATCGTGATGTCACTATCACGTCACGTAAGGGCACTCGCATTATGAGGTCATTTCATGAGATCGTGACTGGGGCGATCACGGAGGCAGTTCAAGACTACGTAAGGTGTAGAAAGTTTTTGGAGAAGGGCGGGATAGCATCGATACACGGGTTGACAATCAAAACCTTTGAAACCACTCGAAAGTCTTAGACGAATTCAGAAGGGTCCCTGTAAGCTGTTCTGCTCCTCCTCCTCCTTCTGCTGCTGCTGCTGTTGTTGTTGTGGTTGTTGTGGTGTTGTTGTTGTTGTTGTTGTTGTTGTTGTTGTTGTTGTTTTCGTCGCATGGAACAGCAAACAAAAGCGTCACTCTACCATGAGTTCTTAATGTTTTTTTTTTTATAATCCGTGTGTGCGTTGTTTAGAGAGCAAAGGAAAAAGAACGTGGACGGATGATTACGGACTGGTGAAGTAAATGTGTGCATGAGAAAGAGAAGGCAGGAGTAAAGATGATTCACAAGTTGAGTAATATTTTGTTTTGTCAGGGCGACTCGCCGTGCGTATACCTCTGGACAACCCGCAAACTGCATTAGGAAACCCCAATCCTGTTAAAGCGCATCCAGAATACACGATATATTCAAGTCGGCGGCCTCATAATAAGACATGTGAACGAAACTTAGTGTTCACGTCATGACGAGCAACACAACAGTTACATTTAACGTTGCGTTTGCGAACGCACTGCGCATGTGAGCAGCTTCACTTAACACACACCACATCATAGCACAGCTGTCCTACAGCTCCCCACTTGTTTATCGTGGATGGGAAATGTACAGGGTTGCCTAAAATGCTTTTGCCTCGGTAACCATGCAAGTGCTTCTATATTCACCTCAGTAGCTTCGTCGCTTATCTGATACCCTTTTACCGGTCTGTGCTATTTAGGACGTCGTCGCAGCATCTGTCGTCCTGACATACATGCTGTATTATCAGTACTCTCCTTTGTCCACCGCAAATACTTCTTCCCAACGAAACAAACAGTGGAAATACGCCTTGGCCAGGAACTGGGACATGTGTTTTTTTTTTTTACTTATAGCGTTCAGGGCGGCTAATGAAATTCGACGCCCATCAGTACGTTTCGTCGTGTCTCCAATGCATTGATTATACCCATGCATGCTGTGCGTAGCTCGATCTCTACCGTGTGAACCGGCTTCGTCATTCCCATTGTCTTTGTGGCGTGCACGTACGAAACACGAATACTGGCTAGCCAGCCAGTACTGTATGCTACGCCACTCCCTATTCATTCACGAATTACACTAAAACGGTGTCGCGTGACCCTTTGTCCAAACGCAACAACGAATGCATCTCCCGGGCAGCGCCTGCAATCGAGATTGAAAGGTTCTACGGGTATGTTTCATCGACAGCGATGCTGCAGACTTACTGTGTATCAGAGTGGGTGAAACAAGATTTTCGCAATTTCTCGAGAACAAGAAAATTACATATAAAAATTTTAAAAATACAAGCGATATAGCATAAGCTGTCAGGGTACAGAAAGCGGAAAAAGGTGTGGATTGAACGTTCCGGGAAGCGTGACAGCAGGTAGGTAGGCATGCAAGCCGGCAGCCAGGTTAGATATGGGAGAGCGCACATCAGTCTGCATGAAACAAGAAACAATAAAGTGCAAAATCTAAGCGATACAACGTTCAAAGCGGCTACGTGCTTGACAGGGTATACGGAAAAAGGAGAGAACGAACGCATGGGCGTTGTAAGGGTTGAGGTTACGAAGATTCAATTGCCAACTTGGCGGCGCGGGCAGTTGATGATCGACGGGGAAAATGTTACGCAATCGACTTAGCAGCGCGGTCACAGAAGCAGCGGGAAACAAACGGAGGCGACTGGCACGGCGCGGCTGGTTCGGCGTGAGAGCAGCGCTTAGATTGACGCGCGAGATACAAACGGCCGGGCGGAGCTGCTCGGCAGCTCCTCAGGCCGCAACGCACAATGGCTGACTCCGAAGAAAAAACACGCGCGCATGACGAAGAGGCAGGAAGGCACGAAAGGGGCACACCTGCTCGAACTCTGCGATATGTTGTCCGCTTGGGCAACGCGTGGAGTCTCATCGGCTAGAACGAGGGCACGACAACGACGCCGCGTAGCGTCGATTGATAATTAGGACACATCAAGAAAGCAGACGATACCTCGCGGGCTCTGCAGGCACGAAGGTGCACGTCGTCTGCTCCCCGTTGATGTTCGTCTGCTACGCTGTTTCTTCGTCTGCTCATGCCGCAGCTGTGTTCCCATAACCCCTGCCCATACAGTATCTAAAGCTTGTATTAGCTACCCGTATAGTGGGAACATGCGAGCCCGGATGAATAATGGATGCCCGCCAGTATGTGCTTAGCGCTGTATAACTCGCCGAAAAAATGGCACGCGGACGTGGTCCGAGATTTCGGGACCACTATACGCTCGGCCACGCGTTAGGGCACGATTATAACCGGAATACGCACACGATCTGGATGCTGAGCGCGCGCGATGGATATGGTACATGTAAGGGTCTTTCTGTTAATGCAGCTGCATACTGCATCGTGTCCCGATACGGACTCGCTTTTTCCGGTAATTTGCCGTCTGCGCTTTGACCTATAGGACGGAAACTGGCCCGGCAACGACTCTCATGTATAAACGAGCGTGTGGCCGGAGTTACGTGAATCGTGAAGAACCGTTTCCTCCCCGGTGTCCCTTAGGCAGTGTTGTATAGAAAGCTTCCTCATTCGCTGCTGATAACACATAGCTTTTTTGTTGTTGTTGAATGGCAATGCAGCGTAATGTAAGCAGCCAGCGGCGAAAGCGCTTGGATTTAGTGCGGTGTGTCAGCTCGCCCACGGACGACGCAAGCAGCAAAACCGAGAAAAACGAATGCGCCATACCATATAACTTCCTCCTTCTGCATACTTGCCCATTAATGGATACCCCATCCCTTTCGCCTAATATTCGAATGCACGGAAAGCAGTGCTGAACGCAAGAGCCTGCTCGATTCGACAGAAAAAAAACAACACATAAAGCCATATACACTACAGCAACAAGTCGATCGTCTTCGTTATTAGTGATACCCGTGCTCTCAGAGGTAAATGTAGCCCCGGTATGAAAATAAATGAGGTCCACACAAGGGAACGCTACCAAACCGGACTGAACCGTATTCCGCCAGACCACCGTAGCCGAGGAACGAAGCGAATCGTTTAATACGTCTAGCTCGGTCTGCGATGAAAACGGGTCTGAGCGACGGCTGAGAGCCGCACCTTTTCGAATCGTCGCTGTGCTGCAATGAAAAAGGAAACGCGCGCCCTGACATCTGGAGAAACTCAAGCAGCGGCATTCACTCTTTATCTCGGCGTTATCGACTGCCTTTCAGCTAAAAGCGTCTCCCCTGGCGTAGGCATGTTTTCGTCACTACTCCAGGAAGCTCTCTCTCTCTCTCTCCCACTTTCCCGCGCAAGAAAGGAGTTGCTTACGACGGCGTCTCGGACCTTTTGCTCGTGCCAGTTCATCGCTTCGATCTCCCGTCGCGTTGGGTGGGTCAAGAGCAGCTTAAATTGGGACCCCACGGCTGCGCATTAAGTTGCAGCCCCGGCCGGGACCTTTTTCTTCCCGTTCTCCGTGGAGGCTCACAGAAAGTGCGTGCATCCAGAAAAACGGAGATCACCGACCGCATGTCCTTGCTCCTGTTGAAGACACAAAAGCGTGCTTCAGAGGTCCACCCTCTCGGATCAAACGCCGGTGGATGCGTTCGTCCGCCGCGCCAGGAACAGATCAAGTCGTCGACATGAGGGAACAATTCACCCTTTTTGGTCGGTTGTCAATACACAATGGGACAGAAACTGCTTTCTGTGGGACAGCCAAAATCTGTCTCAAAGCGATCCGCCATCTATGTCTTTATTTTTTTTTTCTCCGTTGGGAGGAGGGGATGGGGTATTGTAGTTGCCTCTTAGCTTGACCCCTGTTTTAAAGTGCAACCGAGGGGAAAACGTGGCACAAAGCTGCGCTTTTACAAGGATGTCGAAAATGTTTTATCGCAGTGAGATTCAGTCGAGCTGCAGTGTGTCTTGGGCGAGATGCGCAAGCACCGGTGGAAGCATGACAACAGAGTCCACAAGACACTGCTTTATATCATACGCAACTCGTCTTACGGCGTACATCTATATATACACACTAAAATATCGTGCCTTAAGGGCAAGTCTGTGTAGTGATGAAAGAGAATAGAGAGGGCTGATGTGTTTCGTAGCCTGCCGTAGGGAGACTATATATGTGAAACTTGAGCGCGATTTATCGCCTACGATAGCCGCAGCAGCTCCATTTCTGGAATCAACAGCAAAACCGGTTTAAATCGTCAAAAAGATGGGAATTACAAGTAATGTATACGCCGCTGAAAATTTGAGTTTAAACAACTGGATTGAAACCCCCTGGACAGGGAGTTGACTTGGATACTGCCGAGGGCCCAGTTCTCTAACTATAACAAAAATGTTTGCATTTCCGACAGCATACTTACTGTACGGTACAGCTCTCCTGCTTCTCACGAAACCCGTGAGCAATGTTACGCCTCTTGAATACTAACTAACGACACCTCAAACAACCAAAGCGATATCACTAACCGGCGAAGTCATTGTGCTGCTCCGTCATCAACTAAAACGGACTCCTGTAGTTCACATTCTTGCAGCACGAAGTTATAACTGTCGCCGACAGATTCTCTTCGTCACCATTATGATAATTTAACATTTTTCTTTCAGTAGCCTTTGGTCGCGACCGGCCTGTCTAGACCTATATATCAATGGCGACTCGTCGCCAATTCAAACAGATCTCCTTCCAGTTCTTACACCTGCTGTTAGAAAATCTTTATCACTAAACTATCACCCTGATCCTCCTCAATGGCGAAATCGAGCGGAGAAAAACAGTAATAAAAAAGAAAGATGACATATCAACTCTTGGATCGCTTTTCGACTGAAGAATAGCAGTAAACATAAAGCCAATTAAGAGCACAGTAATGCTGCTGTATCCTCACAAAAACTTTGAACAGCGCGAACAATGTTTCGACAATTTTGGACAAAAAGCTACTTTGCCTCCAGATTTTTTTTTTCGGTAGAGCCGCATGTTCTGCGGTGGAGCCCAACCTGGTAAAGCGCTTGGTACGTTATCGTAACCGAAAGGAGAACGTGTCCGAGGAAATGTCCATTCGCACTCTGACAAGATCGCAACACCGCACGCAGTCCGTTAGGTCTCTATGAAATCAGTTTGCCGGCGGGCCTCGCCCGGCGCCGATTGTCCGTTCGCACGCGCGTTTACCGCAGCCACCACGACAGGACTTCCTATACGATCGTCGACGTGCGGCGGGCTTCAGCAGGAACGCGGACAAAGGCGACAGCGCAAGAGAAAATAAAGACTCGCTCGCCGAGCATCGCGGAAAGGCTGGCGCGGTGAGTTTGAGTGACAGGCCTTGCGATAAGTCCCGCTCCCTCGGTATAGCGGCACACCGTGTATCTGCAGAAACTGCGGCGCCAAAGCGTTCTGAGTTTGCCCCTGCACTCTTGGTCCTCCGTGAGACGTCCAGGATACACTGCGATGGACTGCAGAACCCTGCCGCTTCCGCTGTTCGCTCGGGGGCGTCGATGGCGAGACGCGCCGAGATAGCGATCGCTTTGGAGAACTCTGGCCCGCGGTCGAGAGGCTGGAAGCGAAAGCTTGTTTGTTTGCCGAGCGTGCAGCAGCCGCCTCGAGAGGGACGCGAGTGGGGATCCCGCAAAAACCTCCGCCGCGGAGCAGAACGAGAAGCGGGGTGGAGAACGCTTCCTTTCCCTTCGCGTCGTCTTGTTGGGCACGGAAGGAGACTATGAGGCGTCTGGAGAGCTAGCCAAACACGGGAAGCCCTCATGGCGAATGGTCTCTGTGGAGAAAAAGAACATTTGCTTCCGCAGGTTGATGCATTATAGTGTCATGCGCTTTAGCCTCGCACTGCCGGAACGCACACGATGCAGCTTCAGGTCTCGTCAAAACATTAGTATCGGGAACCCAAAGCGGATTGCGTACTCAAGCCCTTATTGCGTTCCCATGTATCATCCGTGGGTGTGGTTGGGAGCATAAAAAAACGTAAGAGCGTGCGTACGCGTATGCACGCTCTGTCGTACTAGCATGCTTGGGGCTTCACTGACTACAACTCTATTAAGACGGGGACGGGGACATAGGAAGTATACATAAGAGAGTGAGTGTTGAGATTTTCGAAGCATATGCAGCTGCGACTACCCGCTCAGTCAAGTATATCCATTCATGATGCCGAAAAAGTAAAAGCGAAATACATACTTACACACTACAAACCTATGCCATCCGAAATACCACGTCGGCATAATGACATGATCATTGTACCGGATGTACACTTACTTCGGCTTCGCTGTAGTGACTAAGAGGCGGCCAGTCCATGTCTTCACATGCTTACGCCTATGAATTAGCACGCGTGATTGTCTTCGTCATATTGTGGCCTGCTTCGCTGGCAAAGAACTTCTTGCCCTGATGCCTCTTCACGCAGATGCAAGACTGTCGCCTGTTGCTAACGACGACTATACAACGACCACAACTTCAAGTGCCACAATCAATCTTGATCTCCCTGCGGCGCAAGAGCTTCTGGTTTCTACTTCGAAAGCGCAGTGCTTCTTTGGAATCCACTCAAAGCTTCCGGGGCGCGCTGCATCGCAGTGCACCGCATCTAAACTGAGGGTAGTTTGATCATACGCTGCTCCACTGACCGTACATATCTGCCCCCAAGTGCAAGATCATCGAGGACAACGTCGGGGACATGCTGAAACGAGACATCATTCGTCCCCACCGTGGTGGCTAAGGTACTCGGCTGCTGACCCGCAGGTGACGGGATCGAATCCCGGCTGCAGCGGCTGCATTTCCAATGCAGGTGGAAATATTGTAGGCCCGATTGCTCAGATTTGGGTGCACGTTAAAGAATCCCAGGTGGCCGAAATTTCCGGATCCCTTCACTATTCATTCACATCACTTCTCATATTCATATGATGGTTTTGCGACGTTAAACCCCACATATCAATCAATCGAGTCATCATTCGACCATAGTCAAGTTCTTGGTCGTCTCCCGCTGTGATGATCCGGAAGAAGGCCGGCTCGGTACAATTTCGCGTCGATTATTGACACCTCCACCACTTGTAAGACAACTTTCAAGCCGCAAGACTCTTCTTTATTCGCCCTCGAGCCTGAGAGCTCCTTAGACCTAAGCGATGATGATGAGTATTTACAGGTGAAAAGATGAAGTGCGTGAATAATATTCATAGATAGATAGATAGATAGATAGATAGATAGATAGATAGATAGATAGATAGATAGATAGATAGATAGATAGATAGATAGATAGATAGATAGATAGATAGATAGATAGATAGATAGATAGATAGATAGATAGATAGATTGATTGATTGATTGATTGATTGATTGATTGATTGATTGATTGATTGATTTTCTGATGAACAAGTCAGCTCTCCGGTCGAGGATGAGCGTTGAATACCTGCGATTCACTCTCAATATCGGCTCTGCACAAGTCAATGCAGGCGTTTCCCTCCCGTTGCAGAACACTAGCATCGACCCAGTGTGTTTAGAATGGCAGAGCTGCCATTGCCAATGTAACTTTACATTGTAATTCACAAGAAATTATTTTGTGCCTTAACTAGATTGTGCTCGTGTTGTTCACCTGCTGAGATTAATGAACACGTTCCTAGGACTTAGGTGCCAAGTCGTTTTCAGAAATGACTCGCATATCAGATATAGGCAAGCCGTTCTTAAGTTCGGTAACGTTACCAGTTACAGAGACACATATGGCCCTTCCCCACGCTAGGCTAAACAGGATGCAAACGGTACACTACGGAAATTACAAACAGGTTCATACAGAAACCCCAGACTCATGCATGACATGCATCTAGATATTTACACTACAAACATGATGCACGCCATGTGGCGAGGTTGCCACTCCTAATCATATGCTGTGGGAGTTTGAGGGCCTAACACACAATTCGAACAGTGCCGATTCATCCGGTTTTTCTACCACCAGCCTCCACTCGCGGTGGAAGACCCCACTGTTTAGCCCAGAGTATAGTGCTCACAACTCTGGGCCGTCGAGCGTGCCGAGGAAGCCGCTTCGAGACAGGGTCTCGGTACTGCACCCGCGGTCCAGGCTCACTAAGACACGCCGGACTCAAATATTCTTGATTCGGAAATATAGTGGATGGTGTAGCTGATATTTTGCCTTCCCCCTTGCGACGTACGACCTTTCTGACAGTCGTGACCCTCGTGGGACTAAATTTTGTTATGAAGCCCGTCAGGTGAGGTGAATGTGAGAACCCTGGTGCAAGCGGCAGTGCTAGAAAGTGGCAACATATACATAATCCCGTGATATAAATGACGCTCCCTTCGGCTTCTTTGGGGCACAAATACGTCATGCTTTAAAAGTCAGCGTAGGGGCCTTTGACCGCAAAACAGGTCGCATAGTTATAGAAGAAAAAAAAAAGGTTAAACTGCCGAAGGAGAAGTAGAATATAGTCTCGTTTCCGTATTGGTTCCGGATTCATAAAGGCGTTCACGCGCAAGGACAATCCATAAAAAAAAAACTATCCAGTCAGCCAATCGCGTTACCAAACAAGACAGCCACAGAAACAACCAGCGTCATGTGACAAACACACTCTCACGATCAGAGATATTAAAAGAAAACATTTAAAAAAGTAAACCGATCTTGCGCACCTAGCCCGCATCAGTTTACCCCATTTCTTTCGAGCACATACGACAACAAACGAAGATTGCGCTGCTGCATTTCACGCGTCGCCGCCGGCCTGCTGTAAGCACGCCGCAGACGCACGTAGACACTCGCAGACGGGCCTGATGCGCAGTCCAGGAGGATTCTTCGCGGTACTTTCTTTCTGGCGCTTATGTGTATATCCTTTTCTTACTCCCTGCCCTTACTGCGACTATAAGCGTGGCGCAGGAAGGCGTCTGTTGCGAAGGGTTATCGTCACCCGGCCCGTCTTGCCGGGAAGTGAGGCAGGCAGGCGGGCAAGCAGCGCAGAGCAACGAACGTATAGCCGACGCAGGCTCGAACATACGGAGCCCCTGGAGGAGCCGGAAAAAACGGCAAGGTAGGCGCCTCATGAATCTTTCAACAGCGCGAGCGCGGCAATGACTTATTCGAAAATGTTTTTTTTTTTCGCCCGGGGCGAAAACGAATGCTCAGTCGCAGCAGCATCAGCGCCGGGCCGTGTCCGCGGTCGGTTGAAGGCGGTGTTTTCTTTAGAGAACGGGCCGCTGTTCTGGTTGTGCACTTCGGATTCGTTTCTTCACAGCGTCCGCTAAGGGCTGCGAGAATCGCGGTTGGGGAGGAAACGAAAGCGGAGAGAGAGAAAGTTTTGATCCGACGTTGATGCAATATTTCGATATCATCGCCCGAGCGCTGCGGGTGTAAACATGTCTCCAAGATTGTGCAATCTGTGCCGTTACGATGGCCTGGGCACACCTTACAGAGAGATAGAAAGAGAGAGAGATAAAGAAAAACAAAGGAGAAGAAGAAGAAGCTTTAATGTTAGAGGAATGCGGTGCATCGATCCGCATATATAGGCGATTAGATTTTTCGATTCGCGGTTGTCCCTGCATGCCTCGGGTTTCTTCACGAATGGTTTCGCAGTATTTGTATCTGGTGACATTACATTATAAAAATCATCGAACACCAACGCATACTTGCAGCCATTTTCATTTATGCGATTTTTCTGTGGTATCTTTCATTAGTTGTTACAGATAAAAAATGCAGCGTTATAGAAAGCCTGAGAAGGCCACACTGTCCACAAGGTAGTCTTGATGGCTCTTTCTGGCCATTTTCCCCGCCTGTCTATACGTCACAGGCAAGTTTACATTGGAATGCTAAATAGCTGCAAGGAAAACCATGCAACTGCGTATTTTAGCGGAGAGTGCATTTGACACGTAATAAAGAAGGGGCGCCAGACATGCCGGGCAAAAGATGTCAATCTCCATACTATATAGCATTTCATTGAAATAAAAAAGAACAAAATCCGAAGACTCTTGTCGTATTGCAAACTTAGAAGAAGAAAAAAGAAAAAAAGAAGAGACACGCGTCTGCACCATCACATCTGCATGCGAGCGAAGCTGAAAATCAACTGGGCCTCCTAGGCCACTGCATTGTTTCGAAGCGGCTGTCTAAACACTATACGATACAACGCGGCGCTGTCAAGCAGTCGTGCGGAAGAAGCGCGTTCTCGTGCACTGTGTCCCTTCTATAGTTTGATTTGTTTTCTCACGAGTTCTTCAATTTATGCATCCGACCACATCACTCGAAACTCTCGGCAGTCTCGCATAGTAGTTAACTATAGCCGTCTAATGTGACGGAACGAAACGACAGGATAATTGGCTGGGTACTCGCATGCATCCTCGCGCATTCCCTGTTAAGCGCTGCAGTTGCGCTTAATCACAACTGGTTAGCCAGTCGTCTAGTATAGTTGATCTCGCCCGTGGAAGTTTGCAGCGCGTCTTGTTATACGCACGAATGATATCGGGCCGCGAATCTCTGAGCTTTCTGTGAGCACGCTTTCTTGTTCGGACTGGTTAAAGGAGAGCCGCTCAACGACGATCAGGCCTGAAACATGCACACCGTTGTATGGTCGGCATAATTTACTCCCCCCTCTCTCTCTCTTTCCTCACCCTTTAGGATATCACTGCCCTTCAACCCTTCCCAATATTCAGAGCCTGTCTTAAAGATGGAATAGTCCTGTGTTAGTCTCGAACTCTGCATGTGTGTTGCAGCTGCCTGTTGTTAAAGTGCAATCGCTTAAAGGAACACTAAAGAGCAAAATATTTCTTCGCGTATTTGTAATCTACAAATTCACAATCCCAGAATACACCATTCTGTGGTCAGATTTGGGCACAGGTTAAAGAACCACAGATGGTCGAAATTTCCGGAGCCCTCCACTACGGTGTCTCTCATAATCATATGGTGGTTTTGGAACATTAAACCCCACATATCAATCAAATCAGAATACACCACTCTTACCGTGACACGATGCTCGGTAAGCGGAAAAAAACGCGCGAAAAGCAAATGCGGGTGGAGACAGCACCGTGAGATCTCCGCACCGGGACGTAGTAAACTTTGAAGGCGTCTGCTGTGGGTCCTTCACGGCTTCTACTATAGCTAAAAATGAAGTACATGTCATCTGTTGGAGCCACGTAAAACATAGCAGACGAAATTTCGGAAAATTTCATCTAGCCAATGTCGCGAAAATACGAAAAACACATTTTGCAATTTAAGGGTGATTTGTTACGGACAATTTCTTACGAGCAATTTGCTACGTCACGCGCCGAGATTTCGGCGCGATATCTAAATATGAAACTTCAACCTTGGTTTTCTCCGCTAATGTTGAACTTACGACAGTAAACATTGTGGCAATAGATTTCTCAAAGTGCAGTTTATCAATCTAAACCAAATTATTGTTTCTTTTGAGCGCCCCGCCGCGGTGGTCTTGTGGCTAAGGTACTCGGCTGCTGACCAGCAGGTCGCGGGATCAAATCCCGGCTGCGGCGGCTGCATTTCCGATGGAGGCGGAAATGTTGTAGGCCCGTGTGCTCAGATTTGGGTGCACGCTAAAGAACCCCAGGTGGTCGAAATTTCCGGAGCCCTCCACTACGGCGTCTCTCATAATCATATGGTGTCTTCGGGACGTTAAACCCCACATATCAATCAATCACCAAATCTTTTGAGTGTCCCTTTAATATGCAAACGGCGGTGCAGGAGCACCGTAGCAACGTTTTTAAGTGATAATAAGTGCCCCGGCTTACGGCCAACACAACGATATGATTGTGAGGGATGCCGCAGTGAAGGGCTCCAAAAATTGTGACCATCTGATGTTTTCTTTGCCGTTAACTTAAGTCTAAGTGTGCGTATAGGCACCTACATCGAAGTGCAGATGCGTCTCGGTCGGGATTCAACCCAGCGACCGCGGGGTCCGCAATCGAGTATCAGAACCACTAAACCACCGTTTCGGGCAGCGCCTGTAAATCGTCGCAACCACGCGAGGCTATTGCGATTGAATTAATAGTCGCTCGTGAATTATAAAATACGGCAAATACTAAATCAAGCACGTCGCTTCAGCAATACATCAGAAATACGAGGCCTTTTGCAAATAAGAATTTGTGAAAATGAGGTTGTAAGACTGTCTTGCCTCCCTATATGGTCTTTTGGTTTACGTAACGAATAATTCTTATTTGAAACACTCTCTACAGATGTTCAGAGAGTATAGTTAATAAATGATTTTGGGCCCGTGCGGCCTGATAACTATGCTTTATTATTTTCCACAAAACCAAAGAGGGCGAATGGGGAAAAAAATCAGCCAATTGCTGCTTGACGCATCCCCAAAACCCACAGTGGAACCAGCTAATGAAAGTGGAGCCAGCTAATGAAACACGCGTTTAATATTACTCATATTAAGTTTAACATCTTTGTTAACATGTCTCTGTTACGTTTGAATTACAACTGCACCCTCGCCCAAGCGCAGTGCAAGGAAAAAACACCGGCTCCTGTGAGCCGCCAAAAGAAGTGAGACATTACAGGTCGAGAACCTCTGCATAACACCTGCATGGCTTTCCAAAGGTTTCAGTTTAAATCTAAAAGTTAGATAGTAACGAAGTGACGCTTGTGGTGTTTTTTGGTAGCGCAGACACCTTGCGCATACACGTGACAGGGCTGCCTCACTGTAATCGTGAGATCAGTTGATCAATTGATACGTTTTGGCAAATGTTCACCAGTGATAGCAAGACACTGACAAAGAAAAAACAATATACCTCTCGACGGAGAAAATCAGAGCATCAGGTATCAAACCATATCCGGCCTAATATTTAGTGGCTGTCTCGCCGTCAGACACATATACCCAGGAAACCACATATATACAGGTGCCATACATATCCAGAAACCAGGCTAGAAATTATTGTATCCCGACTATGGTTATAGCACGGAACGCAGGATTCTGATTGAGAGTATCAGAACATACGCGGCCTAATATTCAGGGGCTGTCTGTCAGAAAAGGCCATACGTATACACTCTCAATGAAGTCCTTGCTTGTAGTACCACCTATATTCAGTAAATTAGAACTTGAGGCAATGCGATCTATAACACAGAAGGAAGGACATTGGTAGCTAGTGTATAAGTGCAGCCTGAGAGAAACACTCGGATGATACGGGGCTGTCGCGATGACGTCACAGTGTAGTGGCGCTTCCGACATTCACCGGTGACGAGGCAGAAAAAGAACAATTGGCTTGGCGCCTACTAATCCCGCGATATACGAGGCAGTCATCAGGACATCGCATGTTTCTATGCGGGCTTTTGCAAGACCGTCGCGCCGCATACCTCTCCCGTGATGAGCCTCTTCGTATATTAGCGCGCTGCGTGAGTCAACCGAGCGATCCCGTGCCAGCTGACGAAACTATATAGGCGCAGAACCGGAACTATGAGCCAGCCAGAAACACGACCACTGCACGTATTTGTGCACACAATGTATACCGCCGAAGCGGTATATAGACTGCAGGTGCTCGTGTTCCCTCGGTGACATCTACCACACTCGAAAGCTTTCTTTCGCTTTTGTTTCTTTGTTTTTCTCTTCCTGGTTGTAAATTATTGCCTCATATTTCGCATGTGGCGATACAGCGAGCACGTTTGATCATTTCTCGTTGCGTTGTGACAAATAGGCATCGACGGGATAGGCGCACAGAAACGAGACAGGAAAAGCATGAGATACATTTGTTTTGAGCACATAGCATGGCTCTCGATGTAGGCAAGTGACAGTGTATGTACTGACGTCCTGGCAGTTCGTCATTGTTTATCGTAACACATTTGCAAAGTGTTTAGACACATAGATAGATAGATAGATAGATAGATAGATAGATAGATAGATAGATAGATAGATAGATAGATAGATAGATAGATAGATAGATAGATAGATAGATAGATAGATAGATAGATAGATAGATAGATAGATAGATAGATAGATAGATAGATAGATAGATAGATAGATAGATAGATAGATAGATAGATAGATAGATAGATAGATAGATAGATAGATAGATAGATAGATAGATAGATAGATAGATAGATAGATAGATAGATAGATAGATAGATAGATAGATAGATACCACAGGCGAAACGTATGCGTGCCTCTCATGTCCTTAAGTGTATACTTACCGCAGCCAAGCAACCATTGCATTCGTTCGGTATAGTTATTTGCTCGCTCCTGTTATGATGTTCAATTCGGACCAAAAGGAATGCAGAGACATACGCCGACCCGCAGGGCAATGTCGACTGCGCATGCGCAGAACCCATAGCGCGGCAGCAGCTGTGCGGCGCGACCAATTAACGCGGCTCACTCGGCATCTGCCACTGAATATGCGCGCGCTGGCCAGCGGCAGTTCGGGTCGCCGATGGGAGTGGCCCTGCGCCTCGGGGTGGACCAGCCTCGGCGACAGATGATAATGCTGATAATAACACACGCCAGGCCGTCGTCTCGCTGCACCGACCCCGAGCAACCCGTACGGCGAGACACATGCCGCGCCCGGACAAAATGAGGTGGGTGGCCGTGGATTAATTCGGACCGTACCTGCACGGGCGCTTTGTCGGGTGATGGTCGAAATTGCCGCTCGCATTGGCGCCCCCCCTCCTTCTTTACTTCATTTCTTCTTTTCAGCTGGTGGCATTCTTCGGCCGAGAATCGAACTCTGGACTCCACGAACAAGCCTGTTCCTAAATTAGCGCTCAGAGTATCGCGCATGCACAGTCAGCTTATGACCCGTTCGGGTCAATGCATGCCTTTCATTCTGTCGGGCCAGTGTATCTCACTCCTCTCGGATGGTACCAAGCAATAGAATATGTAGACCAGGGAAATAGCACATCATAACACTGTATGCATCTATCTATCTATCTATCTATCTATCTATCTATCTATCTATCTATCTATCTATCTATCTATCTATCTATCTAAACATGTAAGGTTAAACTGCTATCTACACAAACTGGTATGGTACGCCCACGGCCACCGCACTAGAGTGAACGTGGAACGCCGCGACCCAGCGTTCGTGCACCGCACGCTTGCACGTACGTCGTGTACCGACTAGTCGCCACTGACCGAAGCGCACGTCGGGCTGGGCAACCGCTCGCCACGATGTACACGTACTCGACACGCATATCCCGCTCGCATAACCTAGCTGTCCGCGCGTCCTTCCAGTGTATGCTTGCTCTCTGCGTCGCGTTATCCCCCGCCGACGCAGCGTCGCCGGTCCTGTCACACGACCGTGGCGCTCTAAGCAATGCTAAACCCTCTCCCGCGCGGCAGCCAAGCGCGCATAAATTGAGGCCGCCGAGAGGGAGTTCAAAGTCAAGGTCTCGTCCTTTCGCGGGATGCGACGAGAGCGTAGTGTGTGCGTGCGTGCGATTGCGTACATGCGCGTGCTACGTTGAGCCGGCAAAGCCGCGCGCCGACGGGATTATGCGAGAATGGGGATGAAAAGTGCGACCGGGCGATCCGAGAGCTTTGACTGTGCGTGTGCTGTGCACAGTACACAAACTCCCGAAGCGCCTAGCGGTCGCATAATAGAAACCGCCCGTGCATGTCCATGTAAGAGCCACGAGGCATGGCTCGCTTCATGCTGAAAAGGAAAAAAGGTAACAAAACGCCAGTGTGTTCGCTAAAAAGAAAGAAAGAAAGAAAGAAAGAAAGAAAGAAAGAAGGAAAGAAAGAAAGAAAGAACGAAAGAAGAAAGAAAGAAAGAAAGAAAGAAAGAAAGAAAGAAAGAAAGAAAGAAAGAAAGAAAGAAATGACCGCAAGTTTCAGGACTTAAAAATTGCGCTGTATTACACGCTGCAGGCCTTGGGTGGTGTGTAGTGGTGGCGGCAGGACATGTGAAGCAGGAGGAAAGGGGGAGACGTAATGGGCGACTTCCTTCATTACTCTTTCGTTTTCTTTCTTCCCTTCTTTGTCTCTTTTGTTCCTCCGAATGCGTGCCCGCATACCGGTTTTTGTTCCGCGCTACTCTATATTTCACCCATACGGCTGCCCTTTTACGCATATACTTACTTCGTCGCTTTTTCTTTCTTGTAAAGATCGATATTGCACCGGGCGGGCGGCAATGAGTCCAGCCAACCCCCCTTTCCCCCTCGCCGTCTTCCGTGCCGGACTCCCCCTCCGAAGTCATTTTCGGCGAACTGCCGAACATACGTCTCTCGCCGTGTACACGACGGCGTGCATATGAGCGCGCGCAGGCTGCGACTTCTTTTTCTTGGTTTTAATAATGCATAATTCCGACATTAGGGATAATTATGGTCAGCCCCTATTAGTCGACGCCGTGGCGCGCGCGATGTGCTTGGGTTCTCCGGAACGGCATGCGAAGCCGCTGGCTGAACTCTGCCGCTGCGCGCGCCCTCTGTGCGACCGATGGCGCGGCGACGCCAGTCTAGACTATTAGGCGAAAGCACAAAGAAGCGAAGCGTCGCGTTGCACATGGCCTCGAGAGCAGAAGTGGTCCAGTATTAGACTAGCAGACGACAAAGAAAGCAGAAGGAAAGAGGGCGAGGATGTGGAGCAGCCTAGTGGGGAACGGACGTTCAACATGGCGTCGTAACTTCGCCGCCCGAAGTCGGGCACCTCCTCCCCCATCCACATTCTACTTCGTCCTTTCTGGCGCGTGATGAGAGGAAAACAACAAACAAGTAGTACAAGCCCCGCTTGGGCGTCGCTGACGGTGAAGGAAAAGGGGGGAGTAGAGAGTGTGCTGGGTGGTGGGCTAATCGGAGCCTCTAATATCGCAGATGTTTATCATCGAAATGTTGCCGCCCCCACCCCCGCCTTCTCTCTCTCTCTCTCTCTCTAGTATTCTCTTTCCTTTCTCAGCTGCCTGTAATTACTGCGTCCGACAGCCGCACCATCAAGTGCGAGAATATAAATGAAGGTGGGTCGAATAAAAAAAAAAAAGAGGCGGAGTGACGGAGGTAAGAGGCCCATACAATGAGCTATCGAGAATCTGTAAGAGGATCCGTTGTGTTCCAATATCTGCCGTCATTCACTCGTGCATAATGTTTCACTATTTCACTGTCATTCATATCATCTAAGAAAGACTAAGTCAAAAGCTATATAAAGCAGCTTAGTAACGAACACAATTTGGGATCGGGAACAATATTGCAGGTTAAAGTACATAATGTATATCGTTATAAATAGGGTGAACACACCAAATTGTAATATGGATACAGTTGAAACTCAATTTAAAGAAGTCGTGAAGAATTGTTTCGTTAAATCAGGAAGCCGGGAAAATCTACACAATGGATTTTTCGGCACTTTCATCGCCAATCGGCCAATGCTGTTCTTTGGTAGCTCGTTCTATACAGGAGGGTGCGCTATAGCGCTGAGATTATTTAACACCAATAAGAGTGCAACAAGAGTGTCTTGTCTCCTTACATCCGGTTGTTACGCTTAATTAGCGTGAATATTACGCAACACACTTCTTAATAAGAGTGTGCGTCCAAGAACACCACCGTTCGTCAAGCGTTTGCATTTCGCCCGCTTTTTTCCCTCGGCTTGCGAAAAGCGTAACGTAAGTCACTAAACTGAAAATCAATAAGGACTTAGCGACTGAATTATTCACCAAAGCTGCGCTTGGATAATTAACATAACACCGCCCAAGAAATACAACGCCGGCAAACTTTCGTTGCAATTACTTGGAGGCCCGCTGCTGGTGCCCTCGTTAAGATCGCAGCTTATCGACCGAGTTAAGATTATGCAGGAGCGGCATGCCTTCAAACGAAATCACGCTTCCTCGCTCCGCAGACAGATTAACGAACTCCTATACGCAACTTGAGCTGCCGTTAGGCCACTGCGGTTATGGATTTTATGCAAGGGCCCGGATTCGGCTCTATGCGCACCAGAGCCGGGCGCGAAAGACTAATCATTTGGCGTTGTGAAACGAAGCAAGCCTATTTCTCTAACGGATTTGTCAATTAACGCTCGCGAGGCTGGCGAGTGTTACGCCAGCTTGTTGCCATCTCGAAGCCGTGCACCTCCGCTTTTTCCAAGGGTTGGAAAAAAAGCGGAAGTGAAGAAGTCGATAATGAAAACTAAAACTCGCTAATGGGTATACCACGATTAAATGAAGGCAGTGTTGCTATTTATAGCAGCGTATCGTCGACTACAGCCAACGTTAACAATCTGTTAGCCAGCACTCGCCTATCACGGTAATGTAAAGGGTCATACGGTAATTGGATTCAGTCGCAGGTTATTATCAGAAGTCATCACATCGCGTTAAAGAATGCTGGTAGGGAGATCTAAAAGGCATTGTTGAAAAAAAAAACAAATAAACAAATTTGGCGGGTCCCAGAATTGTCTTTCTTGTAGTCATATACATGCCGTGTGTTAAATGAACTTTGAAAGTTTCAAAGGTGTTGAGTCGTGAAACGAACATGTACACTTACTGTACAAAGATATTCGTGAGGTGTGAGACCAGAAACAACAAGGCTTTTTTATAGCAACAACTGCTTTTTTTTTTTAATGGCCGACCAGGTTTTGTGTTTGCTCACCGTGGCCTCCGCAAGAAGCGCAGACAGTTCACAGACGCGGTGAAGTTTCTTATTCAGGGAAAGGCACGATGTTCGCCGCCGTGTACTGAAGCTATAGACTTGCGAACATTCAGGCGGACTAACTCAACTCCTTGTTGCGGCTGTTGTCACTTAAGTCATGCCACCTACCTTGTGCCACTTCTTTCTTTCTTTCTTTCTTTCTTTCTTTCTTTCTTTCTTTCTTTCTTTCTTTCTTTCTTTCTTTCTTTCTTTCTTTCTTTCTTTCTTTCTTTCTTTCTCTTTACTCTCTGACTGCGTTTCCTTGCAGATTACGTCGCACACACCCCACTCAACTTACGTGCACCTGTACCCGCTCTGTCACCATCTTAAGCAGCCTCACTGGGGGTTCGGGCCGTGGGTTCCGAAAGATAAGCACACCAACGGCAGCTCTCATACGTCACACTTGTCGTAGCTCAGCACATCTGCACATGCCATACACTGTCACAGTGTTCGTTGGTGAAGAAAGAGGTTACCGTGCACACTAGAATGAACAGACAAAACAGTAACGCCGTCGAAAGTGTACATTATAGATGCCTATATTTGCGCATATACAGTTGAGCCCGGTCAACTCGTGTTCACTGCGAAGTTTTATCCGCAGAGGTAGCACCACCTCATCGCCTTACAAATAGCGAAACAACTACAAACAAAAGAAGCTGCTGTCTGACACAAAGGGAAGCTGCCAGAACGGTATAAAATATAATATCATGCTACGTATAGAGACTTAATCTCTAACAAAACAAGTTTATCTGCATTGGTTTGTGACCCCTACCGATCAATTGACCCACATCACTGTTGGATGACTCTAATGGGTCATTTTTTACACCACATCTGAAGCGAGATTAAAAATATAATTTGTTCGTTGCCGCCTATCTGACAAATATTATTTTCATTTTCATGTCAGCAAAAAAAAAAAAAAATCCGAGCGTTAGATAGATCTCTCGAAAGGTAGTACAGTGATTGTTGCAAATAAAGTAGCATTGATTTACAATAAACACAACCTATTTCTCACACTCATTCTCAGCCAAAGACATTCACGCACACTCATCCCAGTGATGTGAAACGTGCCAACAAGCAGCACACGAGCCAAGCGTGGCCCAGATACCAAGTGTCGCTGCCCACCTAATGGAAAATATTTTGCATCCGTTCGTAATAACAATCAGCCTTTATTCAATAATGACGATCCGACGCGCTTCACATACTCTTCTAATGGAAGCAGCACCACGTTTTGTTCAGCCTGCATAATGACATCGTAATGCACTTTTTTTTTTTTTTTGGATGACACCGAGTGGCCGAGCATGGCGGCGTTATGATGCGCGTCGTGGCTAGCACATCAACGAGAACGCGTGTATGCAGTAGCCTTCATTTCAAAGCGCATTTTGCAGTATACGACATGAACTGCACATGTCCGCGCGTGCTAATCTTCACGAAAGCGGCAGTAAAAAATATCCGGTATTCACTTTTTACTGCCCATAAGAAAACCACCCATCCACGAAATGTCGGCTTTTTATGGGCGAGAATCGGGAATATCAAATACCAAAAGAGGAAAAGTGAAAAGGACATCAGCAGGCAAGCATGACAGATTGACCCCCTCCCCCATTTCTATTTCCTAACTGTTTTCTTTCTTTCCTTTCCCGCGGTAACTTCGTTCAATAGGTGTCGTTCCAGGCAACGCCGTGACACCACCTAGCCAAAAATAATCGGCTTCTGTAGGTTCCAAAGAAAAAAAAAACGAAGTCGCATAGAAAAGACGATTAGAGGAAGTATCCGTGGCCGTGTAGCCGCGAAGCGATACATGGACTGACACTGAGACCATATAGATGAAAAGAAAGCTACAGCGAACCATTCTCCGAGAAAACTCATTCTCGAAAGATGAAAGTATAACAATAAGGAACCATATAAGCGACGCTTTGATGATGCCAGTTTCTTTTCTGGCCGCGTTTCCTCCCCTCCCCCCCCCCATTTTTTTTTTCGCCGCCCCGGCTAAGACTTCGGGACGCAACACGACTGAAACCATTAGCTGCGCAGCTGCCACCCCTGCAGTACAGTTTTCAAACTTGATTTTTTTTCGTTGTCTCTCTATTCTTAGCGTCTCTAAATTCGGTGCAGCGGAATCGTCAACGGAAACCATCGCGCGTCCTAACACTTGACTCCGCGGCTAAGGGCTAAGAGCTAAGAGCTAAGTCCCTTCATGGCAAATGGATTCTGTAGCTTATACGCAAGGCCAGACTTATCCGTAAGAAATTGCCCCAGTGGTTACCTATAGTGAGCTCAGCAGTAGTTGGTGATCAGAAAAGGTGACCGCAAAACCGCAAGGATCATAAATAAACTACACTATACAGTACTGAGCTTCTGATCTACATAAGCTCGGCGTTGTTTTATTAAGACAACAATCGTCAGTACCTGTTCGTGTTATCTCTTCCTGTGTTCAGTGTGGCTTTGCGGTTACCAATTGTACTGAATGGACGAAATTTGTGGGGTAAACGCGTGTACGTGTGAACTTAGGTAGAATTTGGAAATGTTTGTGCGGGCGTCCGAGGAAGAGAAGTGTGGTGACAAAAAGAAGCCGAGCCAGTGACAGGTGGCATGTGCGGCGGTGACACAAGATGGAAAAAAATAGCAGCATATCCACGGAGTGAATGATGGATAGTGGGGCGAAGCATCCGTCCGCCCATTCGTTTTTGCTTCCGTCTATCCATGCGTGCGTCTGTGTGGCCGCCCGTGCGTCCGTGCGTGCGTCTGTTCCTGCGTTCGCACGTTCATCTGTGCGTCCGTCCCTGCTTTCGTCCATGCATCCGCTCCTGCGTCCATCGACGCGTTCATCCGTCCTTGCAGCCATCCGTGCGTCCGTCCATGCGTCTGCCTGTGTGTCCGTTCGTCCACCTATTCAACACTCCAAGTACCACCATCTCGCATATTTTCATCATATATTCCTTATATAGAAGCACCGCCATCCAGCAGACATGCCATGGACTGAATGAAAGGAGGCACACGCACACTTTTTTACGGCTTGCGCTTCGTGTCCACTTCCCACATTTAACCACCTCGAGTTTATGGTATATACTAGTTCACTGTATTCACGGCACTGCGGCCCAACGCTCGCTAAACCTTTCTAAAACCTAGGAGGTTACGCCCAGCGAGTACAACGTAGCAACCATTTCTTGTCTTCTGTGCGTTGTTGAACAATAAAAAATTCGCAGCGTGCGCGTTAACTAAAAGCCGAATTCTCCTGTCTCTCATTCCCCCTTAGCAGCCATTGGCATGTACATTGAGTACTATGTTTTATTGTTCAACAACGCACAGAAGAAATCTCTCACCGGCACCACCTTGGAGGTCAAAACGTTATACTTGTTACACACTACTACAACGGCTACGAGGGACAAACGGGTGTCGCTATAAGAAGCTTCGCCCCTAAAATGAAGAGAAAGAACGGAGGCGCGTGGAGAACGCGCATAGAGCCGAGCAATACCTAGCCGAGGGGCACGTCGGACCAGGGCGCGGTCCTTGGAGGTTTCGTGGCCGTGCGTACAGTGGGCCCGGTGCTCGCCTGGTGGTCCTGACGGTGGCTGACACGCCGGACCAGGGCTGTCTGTTACCTGGCGACCGAGGTCCGGGAGCAGAGGTACCTGTCCGGGGCTACCGACCCCGGGCGCGGCTCCTGCTACGTCGGCGTGCGCGACAGGGACCACAGATTCCGAAGCGCCGTCACCTGAGACGGCTGAAAGCCGTCTACGAACGTGAGGCCTGACGGAGGCCCTCTCTCCTGCTCCGACTGCACGCGGGCCTGCCACCTGCGTGCCTGAGTTGCTATACGGGCAAGGGTCCTCGCTGTGAGTGGACTGTCGCCTCCTCAGGACGCTGGTTCAACAAGCTGTGAGCTATTGTGTAGCCACGTAGATTGGACAGATGGAAGGAAAATAGGAGAAAAAGAACGGCAGGAACGTTAACCAGCCTATAGGCAGCCGGTTTGCTACCCTGAGCATGGGGGGGAGGGAGATGGGGGAAATTAAAGATAGAGAACAGAGAGGGAAGAGAGATAAACACAGCACATTCGTCAGCCCACGCGCGCACACTTAGTCATTGTCCAGTCTTGTTTTTCGTGGTGTGTGACATTGCTGTTAAAGCCGGTTGTTCAAGTCCGTGTCGCGTAGATTGGACAGCAGCCACTTGGACCTTAGGTAGTTTAAGTGTGTACTTCTGTGTTTGTCGTTGTGAAAATCGATCGAGTCCCTTGTTCCCATAAATGTTGTTCGAGATCCACTCCGGCGTCGTCTCTTATCGTTCATTTCGTTGACCACGCACGGGCAAACGTGACAAATCCACCTCTGTCGTTACACCAATGCTAATCGCGAATCACCGATTATTGTACACCCACACTCTAGCAAGCACCTGGTGCTCGACCACAATACACCAAGGACGCTGTCATGCGCTTGTTTACCTGGTTTCCACCTCTGAGGACCTTTATGTTGAAAGCCACAGTCCTATACACACAACATTTGAATGCCTATTGCAACGTGAGACTCGCGTGTTCAGCTACCGTCACCAACACGAGTGTGGTCTGTATAAAGCTAGCTTGCAGTGGCGTGATCGTGACTGCCACCGTATGCTGTACTGACACACTGGAGAACCTGTTGTGTGTAAGTGGAATGAGTGACATTGAGGTAGGCGCGTCTTTTCGAAAGAAGGAAAATGATTGACGGAAATAATCCGCTGATAAGCGATGGCAGTAAACAGCAGAGCGACTCCCGGGCGAGTATACAGCCGCCGCTATGTCTGGGACATGAGAAGCTGTACGGTTAACGCCCCTAGCGAGTCAACATTGTTAATGTTCCCAGGAACCAGACCATCGCATCTTTCTCGAATAAACTCGCTCTATAAGCCAAATGTGAAAAACAAGTGAAAGCACTGACATATATACGCTGTGTAGGCCATTTCCATGGGGATAAACATAACTAACTAGTTCGCAAACAGTGTAGCGCGTGGTGTGCGATGATAGACGATTCAGGTCCCTTCCATCGCATATACAACGAAACCACAACTCGCGTTCAATCATCGTCAACTTTTTCCAGCCTTTGAGCACCGCGCCCTGTGTATTTCGACGTCGGTGCACATCTGTATAAGTGCTCCTCGTGCATACAGTCATTAAGCTTCTCCGTATGCTACCTTACAGAATGGTTGTGCACACAGTATAATGTTCTTACATAATGAAGTACATTCAGTAACAGATGTTGGTAAAACTCCTACGTATATAGTTCTGAAGATTGATGTGCTTCTATTGTGAGATCGATATACATAATCATAGAAGCAGCTGAATATAACTGCACTGCCTCTTAATGTAGGATTGATAGCAAATGGCGTGACACTCGAAGTTATTGTACATGAATGCTGCTTTGCGGGGGGGAAAAACGTTTTAATGTTCAGGATGAACGTTTCTACCGGATCGCAAGAAGGAATATTCAGCAGGGTAATGCTGGAGTTTAATGTCAGCGTTTTTATGAAAGCCGCCACTGCTCGCGCTTATCGTACTTTGACGTATGCGTTCAATATGCAACACGCTCGGTTGCCCGTTTTATTCCATTCAGTCAGATCAGCATCCCTAACTATAACCCTTACCACGCAACCGCCTCCTCTCAAATCATCAAGGTGCATGATCTACCGCATCCTTTGTTTCGTGCTAGGAGGTAAACTTAAACCTACACATTGTGCTAAACCTAATGGTGGCGATAATGAAAAACAAGAAGGACGTTTCATGGGGAGCGCCGTTCTGGTTTTTCGGCTTCGGATGCACTCATGCATTTAAGTACTTCCAACACTGTGGTCATGCATTTTACTTTTTCGCGCCGTATCGCACTTATTATTCAACCAGCCGCTTGAAAAGTTGGAAAAGAATTGTGGTAGTGTTCAAAAACGGGATCTATGCTGGATCGGCGGTATACAATTAGCAATGAAATGGTGAGTGGTAGTACATAACGTATTGCAGAGAACTTCAATATAATATGGCTTCGAATGCGTTTCTCAAACAGTCTGCTAAGAATGTGCGTGCGTTACGAAACGCGCATTTCCCGGGAAAACTTCGGCCGATGAATGCCACATACAGCGTTATAAATGAAAACCACGTGCTTGTCTAGGGCTACGCGAACATTGGATAAATCTATTGCGCAACACCGTCAATTCTCTGGACACGTTCACAGACGATTCACAGTGACAGACTTCCTAAAGAGATACAATATTACAGCTATATACGAAAATCCCCCTGCAACGTGTGCTCCGTTTCACACAACAGACATGCAACGCTGGGGAAGATGTACGGAAGAAGTTCGGTCTCGCACTTAGATTTCATCGCTGTAAATATGACCTTCGCGATTAGCTCCGGCTGCGCGCTACCGGTACCGATCCTGGAGGCGACAATACGAAATAAAAGGGACGCTAACCGACACAGACCAACCGTGCTAATAACGGGGTTCCAAGGCGCGAAAACTCTCCATTTATTACTCCATCTCAAGAAAAGAAAATTCACGTATTTCCCCCACATGAACTCTGCATAATGATGGGATGAAGCAGTGTGCATAAAATCATGAATCGTGGCCTTCTATCCTTCGATTTCAGTCTTGTTAGGAGCCCTTTATTTTGTTATTTTTAACATTTTGTTTTGTCGTATGTTTTAATTGACGGGTGATTTAATGGGGGTATTTTTAGTGTGCTGCGACCTTTATTTCTTTGCTTGTTTGTTTGTTTGTTTGTTCTGTTAACAGCTCTTTGATAACCTTTTTGTTGTTCAGAGATGTTTCGGTTTATTCTCGTGCACCGGCACTACATATGCCGTATAAACTACGGCGGCCGGATGGACGTTGTAAGGTATATATATATATATATATATATATATATATATATATATATATATATATATATACCGTTTCACACAACAGACATATATATATATATATATATATATATATATATATATATATATATATATATATATATATATATATATATATATATATATATATACATATATATATATATATATATATATATATATATATATATATATATATATATATATATATATATATATATATATATATATATATCCACATGGTGCCTTGTCCCTAAAATACCATTACGGATGTCAACAAAACCGTTTAACTGTTTCTTGGGGCGAACGCAGCTACTACAACAAGTCTCCCTAGCTTCACATAGCATTGTACGTTACGTGTGAAACGGAATAAAACGACAGAGCCACGAGCCCCGTGCACAGCCACGCTGCACACAACCTTGCCTTCCGGGCTCGAAACAACGAGTGACTGAGAGGCGTGCGGTTTCATTTCCACGGGGTTTCGGTCGGCTATGTATAAGAAGTCTTCGCGTTTGCAACCGTTCCGTGGGCGCCGAGCAGAGTCGAAAAAAACATTCGCGCGTCGGTGGCGGCAACAGCGGCGCGGCGCTCCACGGTGCGAGTTTAGAAAATGCAGCGGCGGGGCATCATTTCGGGCACCGCTGATGGCCCTGTCACGCGTCGCGCGCACACCGTTTGCGTGCCATTTCTCGCGTACGAAACAAGTATATAAAGTGTGAAAACACTCCTTCTATGTTCCTCTCTTATCCCTTCAGTCCATTCGGGCCGCTTTCTTTATCTCCCCGTAAATGCATGTGTGGCTCTGTGTCCTCTGTATATAAGGCGGTTTGGCTCCTCTTTCGTGAGCGTGAAGGCGCCGCCATTGGGCTAATGACGTATATATACATGTCTGTCCCCTCCTTTCCCGCTGTTTCGTGTCGTCGGCGTTCTACTCCGGCTTTTGTGTTTTCCTCCGGCACTGCATGAGCGTGGGTGCGACTTGACTGTTCCTATAACCGCGTCAGCTGCATCGTCCGAGAGCGCATGGCACGGGGCAAGAATAATTTTTTTCTCCGTGGTGATGAACGTATAATGCGTGTAGGCGCGTCTCCGGACGCGTGCGTTGGGGCCACGCCCATTTCTACCGAGTTACGCGCTCTCTTTCTATTTCCCTTTATGTTCCTTCTTTCTCTCTCGCCTAAACGCACTGGCAGCCAGGATAACGCGAAGACGACGTCGTCGGCACGAGATCCGGACACTCTTTGTTTCTTTTTTTTCTGTTTCTATCAAGCATCGGCGATGGAAGCTCCCGGAACCGAGTCACGAAGTTTCGCAATATTCCGTCAGCTTACACGTCGCCTTGCATCGTCGCCTCCCTATAGTCGTGCAAGCAGTGTAGATGTACGAGGAAAGGTATGCAGCGCTTGCTGGTGTCCACTTTTGAAGCGTCGCTTTCCTGAGAAACATCCCTGTACTCAGTACGGGACCTTACTCATTTGTATTCCTGCTGTCGTAATACCTTCGTTTGTTGACCTTAAACGCGTGAACGGTGAAGACGGTCGGTCTCCTGCAATGGCGCAGGATCTGATTTGATTTTGGAAACATGGAGGCACCATCCGAACGATCAAGAGACAGAGTTCATGGCATGCATATCGAGTGAACTAATCGATGCTTATAATTGAATGCTCCATGAGTGCGCATGTTCGAATCTACTGGCGTGTTTCTCAAACAATTCCTCTTCGTATGAACCACCGTAGAGCATCATTGAAAAAAAAAAAAACTGTGGTAATTCAGTCCTGTATCGGCGTCGCCCTCTATTCTGATCATTTTTGGAAGTCTTATGGCCTGTGAAAATTATTTTCGACCAATTCTGTTCAATTTTAATCGCTCATTGCAATGAGTGAACGACCGCTTCAAGCGATGAGCGCAAGCATGGCGTCTTGAAAACAAGTACGAAAGGTAAAATAAAGTTAGGTAAGAATTAGCTATAGCACACAGTATATATGGTCAGATTATAACAATTGTTCAGGTTTGACTTCCGAAAACCGCGATATGATCGTATTGGAGGGCTCCGAAAATTTTGACCACCTGGAGTTCTTTAAAACTTGCACTTAAATTTAAGTACACAGGCCTTAAGCATTTCCCGCCTCCATCTAAAATGCAACCTCCACGGCCGAGATTCGGCCCCGCGACCTCTACGTCAGCAGCCGAGCACCATACCCACTAGACCACCGTGTCGGATCTAGTTAAGATATAAAAAAGCACGTGATAACGAATGTTGGTCACGTGCGCCATTAACGTGAGGGTACGCGTTTAATACCTTGTATTGTTCCCTCCCGGTACATGCTGCCACTTGAAGACGTTGCGTTGAACTACATTTCTATAGGTCGGCACAGGGTGCTCCATTAAAAGGGCGGGGGGGCAAGTTTCACAGTATATCCTCCCCTCCCCATCCCATTGGTCAAAAATGGACGCGAAAACGAAAACGCAGCGATGCCGTCATTGTCAAACTAACCTGCTGAGGACGTATCCAGCTTTCCGCGGTAAACTTTGGAATGAACAGTCGTTTAAGTGCAGCATAAGAGGTTGGAGGTAGCCATTAACCTCAAGAAGCATGGGCAGCCATAACCCTGCCAAATGAAAGAAAAAAAAAATACGGGAAATGTCCAAATAAAGCGATTGAGCCGAGCTGACGAACCCCCTAGAAGATTCAGGGGGTTCCGTCCACTGAACTGCCCTCCCCCCCCTCCTCCCGATAATAGCATTGCTTTCGGAGTCTGCCCACATTTTTCGTAAGACAGGCATCTCCTAAAAGTGGTTTTGCTCGCTCGTAATGTCATCACCTTACGAGAGCGCTCCAAAAATGAAGACTTGTGTTATACAACACAACCTATGAAGCATGCATTGTGTTTACAAGCCGAAACAGGTATATAGTGTTACGACATTCCAACAATCGTATAGCAACGCTCCGTTTTATTCCCTCGAGGCAGTCACTTGCTGGATCCATTTTGTCAAAACAGCTTCTCAGGAAAAGAAAAGTACAAACGTGATAGCATTGTTCAGCATTGGGTAAGTTGATTTCGCAACATGCATAAAGGAAGAGACATCCGAGCAGGCCAAAAAGAACCGAGTGCTGTCTTTCATTGCGAAGTTCAAGTCAGAAGTTAGCGTTATGTTCCTTTCGGCTAGCTCAGTTGTCTCTTCTTTCTTTGCATATTGCGCTGAGCTGTAATAGTTTAAGAATGCATACGCTATAGTTATTTCCAGTGCACGTGACAATGCTTCGTTCCCTTCAACAAAGCAATGTGTGCGGAACAAAGTCAATCGAGCTAACTTGGCCGATGTCACATCTTAAAGTTTTAAAAAGAATTCACCATTAATTAGTAAACATAGCTACAGTCATTAGCCTACTTGTTTGCCGACCCGAGACTGAAAATTTCATTGACCGCGCTTACGCAAGAACCCAGTGCGTGGCCGGCGTTAAGAAAAAAGACTATGTCTGCGCAGTGTTTTCTCGCCAGCCTGTCCTGCCACAGCAAAGGGCAGAAGCCGGTTGTATCGAGGTATACAGTGCGTGTGTGGCGGGGTTGCGGCTCTTTCTCATCATTATACAGGGCGTTTTCTTGTTTTTCAGGCAGTACAGGTTTTCATAAGAATTCTATGCCAGTCAGCGTCCTGACGTTTTCGCGCATGAACTCGATGCGTAAATAAGTTTTCGCAGCTGAAATGACGTTGACACGATCAATGAACAAAATCTCATCAATTCAATTTTTTTTCCTTATACACTTGAGTGCAGTTGTTTACGTCATGAAGATGTAGTGCATGATAAATTATGGCCTGTTCGTTTTTTGTTGTTGTTTTAAAGATCACAAAAATTTCACGTAAGGGTAAAATTAAAACTGAGCGGGCCAACTATATCAGACCGGGAGTGCTAGCGACAAGTTATAACCTCTTACCTCTCATCGTATACGATGGCAATGGAGCTGCGCACTAGGTTACGCATCACGAGTGGTTGCGTATATAGGGCGGTTTATAATTGAATACTATCAATTTCGAAGGTAAGAAAAAAAAGCTTTTGCAGCCGTAAATAGGACGACGTTCACGCGAATCTTCGCACCATGTATACTGCCCCGTTTTCCCATGCCAATGCGACACAATGCTTTCATGCAGCTCCAATAAACGCTGCAAGTATATAGCGCCAGTTCTCTCCATAGTAAAGTTTGAAATTTTATGAGAGTATGCGCCTTGCACATGGCGTATGCTATACGCTCGTTGCAAGAAACCCGCACTTCGGCAGCTGCTACAGCACACAGAGTGTGTCACATGCGGCATCGGATAGCGCACGACATCCGAGTCCCAGCCGAGAGCATCCGGGTCGGCCCCTGCCCTGTCGGCTGCGTGGACGTTGTAGACGGGGATCGCGCGGCGGGTCGACGGACGGCGCCACTCGCAATGAGCGGCCGAATAAACAGTCACATTTCTCCCTTCCCCACGCCAGTCTCCTCCTCCGCAAAGTCCTAACACGCGGTGCGTCGTGTCACAGATGCCGCCCTGTCGGGTTTATATACACATGTGAACGCACAGACAGACACGGGGTGAAATGTGCGCGCACACACACATGGTCCATATAGGAGTGACGGCTTGCGATAGGCGGACCCGTGGCGGAACACTGCGCGCGGAGATTTCGTATACGCCAAGCCGAGCGACTCTCGTCCGTCCAAACAGAGGGCAACGAAGCGACGCGCGAGCTGACCTCGCGCACACAGGGACAGTGTACGCAGTCGAACTTCCTCGGCTGTGGTTCAGAGTTCACTGCGGACAGAAAACGCTTCGCAATGCGTGCGAAGAGGGCCTGTCGCTCCGTGGATGAATTTGTGACGTCACGCCCCGCTGAAAGGCGACTCGGATGACAACGCGTTGCGACAAGGCTAACGTTGCACACGCGCGCTTTTATATATCACGCCGTCATGCATGACGTCATGACATCGTCCTGCACCGCAGCGTCCTCTGTAGCACAAAGGCCTCTCAAAATGATTCGAAACCCAGCCTGTCGTGCGCGAGATGATACACGACTGATGTACCGGCGTTCTTATTGAGCAGCTTTAGAATAGGGTACGCAAAGATTTTCGTTAACGTTTGTCGCCTCTGCGCATGCGTCATGTACGATCCCCCAATCGGGCACGCACGTTAACTCACGAAAATAGCGTATGGCATGGCCAAGCAACGCTAACGCGCGTCCCCCTTGCTACAGTTATACAGCGCAATTTTCCGCAACATATATCAACGCTAACGCTGTCCGTCCACGTGTTTCCGTGCACCATATTATGAATTCAACCATCTCTATAGCATCTGAATTCTATAGCTCAAGATGGCTCAATGCGAGCTTACAAACCCCGATACTACATATTTCGCATGTGGTTGCAGACGCTAGATTCCAGTCCGAATTCGTCCCATAGGCCACAGACTAGCCGAGATTAAATTCTTCGAAACTCTACAGCTCAGTTTCCCATTATCCAGTGGACTTGCCTATTGTTACTCGTTGTTTCTGTCGCCTTGTCTGTTTCGTGGAGACGTCGCGGCAGTGACCACCCATCAAACCACACCAGAAATCATCAAAACACAATAGGGGTCTGATGCTAGACCAGGGGAACGTTCACTCAAATTTCAGTACAAGACGCCCACCCCACTTCTCCCTATGGCTTACTAATACTAATATGCGTTTTCCTTATTTATCGTGGGGCGTTTAAGTATACAGGCATTCTGTATAGCTCTGGCTACTTTTTACTGGTAAAATAATGGAACACGTTAAAATCATAACAATTAAAATAAAATAAAGTTACACCAAAGAGCAGCCAGGCAGATTTGATGACTTACGTGCCCCAAAATCACGATATAATCATCAGGCACGCTGTAAGGGAAAACTCCGGAAATTTCGTCCATTTGGTGTAAGCAGTATATACTCTTATGGTTCACAAAACCCTACCATATCGATAGTTATATCGCGAGAATAGAATGACGACAAAGAGACATCATTCTGTTCATCGCGCTAGAACTATCATGCCATACCAACTAGCCCAAACTGCCCCACTTCTAACCTACCATGTCGCCCCTACCGAAATGCGACCGCCTATGCCGGGGCCGAAACCACAGCTTTCAGGTGATGAGCGTGTTTAGAAAAAAGTAGTTATTGATTTAGAGCACTAAATGCTCTGCTATGGGAGAGCTGTGGGAAGGGGGGGGGGGGGGGGCTAGGAAGAAGAGGTTAACGATTCAGAGTACTTGGTACTCTACTATGGGAGAGCATAATGCCGTCCCCCAGACCTCACATTTGATGAGAGTTATGGGGATCGGAGCCAAACATTTCTCTGAGTGGCTGATTGAGGAGGCCATTTGTGTGTTCAGAAAAAGTGTGTAACGATTTAAAGTACATAGTACTCTACTATGGGAGAGCACAATGCCGTCCCAGCAATGAAGCAGACTTATGGACGCATATTCTCAACAACAATGTTCGGCTCACACCTTCAGGCCATTTGTGTTTAGAAAAAATGTTTAACGATTTCGAGTACTTCGTACTCAACTATGGGAGAGCACTGAGCCGTCCCGCTAAAAGAATACTTGGGCGTGTTCTACTATTTGTGCCGTTCCTGCCCTGAAACGGATGCGAGAACACGACTAGTGTGGTAACGTCAGCAACGCAGCACCTTAATCCCGCACCACGGCGGTGGTCCATGTGTGCCTCACTGCCTTTTACGGAGTCGTTGAAGTGTTTTCACACTAAACACACACGTACAGGTGTCCATAGCTGCCTTTTGTTACTATCACAAAGACCATTATCCCCAAACGAGAATCGCCCTCAGTGTGCGAGTACATGCGCAGCAACACAATGCCCGTGCATCGCTCAGGAGCCGAGGAAGAGAACGAAGGCGAGGCTCGCAAAGCGCAATAACGAATTGCTGCGGCGCAGTCGGATCCTGTTACTGCGTGGCGCAGCGTGCAGCCGCGGCGAAGCGGCACCCTTTCAAACTGCGCAGCGTGCGTGCACGAGCACCCCGGCGCGTTCAACGCAAATCATGCAGTGGGTGCCCGAAAACGATTTGCACTGTAGCGAGGCGACGGCCCGCGAACACGATTGCTCAGGTGCCGCGGCCTGTTTGCTGCCGCCGCCGGCGAACAGCCACTTTTTAGAGAGCGCATATAGATGCGTATAGAAGTAACGTGTACCAGGGCTAGAAAAATTATATAAAGAAAAGAAAAGGCCACGCCGCCCGCTGCGTTTATGCTACTACTACCATTCCACTAAGTAGCTCCGCGTTCAGGCGAGAGCGATGCATTCAAGGCGCGGTCGTCTTCCAGCCGCCCACGCTTCTCAAGCCGCTCGGGTACGCGGGGATGAGCGCGATTTGCGTCGAATTAACGCCCTGCCCGGCCCCGGCTTTCGTGGTGTTTACTGCGTGCGTCGAGAGCATATACCCGAAAAGGGGAGGGCCCCGCCGGATTGCCACGTGTTACACGACTGGAACGCTTCGCTCGCGGCATAAAACTATGGGCGGCGCAGACTGTTGCACCGCTCGAAAGCCAATGCCACACGTGGAACCGTTGGTTATAAGCCTGACCGAACGACGAAAGCTTCTTTCTCCCTGAGTCGCGAATCATCTGATTTGTATGGTCTGGCGATTTCGACCACCCATCGGAACAATCTGATATTTTCTTCTTTTTTATTTCTTTTATCCGCACTGCCTCTGACATTTTGGTAGGGCGGTGGATGGTTCGCGGGGTGATCCGGAACAACTATGGGATCGCCAGATCAAAAACGAAACCACCGCAAGAGCTGCGAGACCATGAAATGTAAATCATGTCATTCGTGACATACATGTCATGATTTTCACGGTATGACTAGTCACATATGTTCTTCATACAGTCATGTTATGCCATACCAAGTTTGGTATCGATACCACTATCAAAACGGCCAGGAGAGCTAAAAGTCGTATAGGCGGCTAGATAGATACGCTTAAAGTGGCCGAAGTTCGCTAAGAAATGCTTCGCATTTAAAACCACCCAGGTGGAGAGGTGAGCGCGCGGACTTTTATACAACAGCGTTTCGAGTCTTTTCCGCTAGGGCATGAACGTATGCGCTCTAGCGCCGTGAATAAAATGACAGATTGGCATCCGGACAATATATAATATCATGTTTGTTCTTCCTTAATATGTATATATATTTCTTCTTCTCTTTCTATCCTTCAATCGGTAAATGCCCCCCCCCCCCCCGCCCTGCCATGCAGCGTGACCTGTGTCAGCTATACGCTTGCATTTCTGTTGCACAAAATGTACAGAGGATACACGCAGTCATCACTGTATCATATAATGGATGCAGGTATGTAGTACATCGCTTACATATCAAGAACAATAGGTGCAAAACAATACGATTCAGCGACAGCGGGACCGATAAGCAAGATGGAGGTCGCGAAAAGTCGGCGAAAAAAAAGTGTTAAATTATATATGGTCGAATCAATGCGACCAACTAGCTTCACTCTTTTTTTAGGGGCGAAGCTCCTTAGGGCGTGGGCTGTGCGTCCCCTGTATGTAGCCACCTCTAGTTTAGTTCTTGCAGTGTTCACTAGATGGCGGTACCGTCCCCTGTATGTAGCCACCTCTAGTTTAGTTCTTGCAGTGTTCACTAGATGGCGGTACCGTCTCCTGTATGTAGCCACCTCTCGTTTAGTTCTTGTAGTGTTTACTAGATGGTGGTACTTGTAGCTGATGATGAAAAGATGCAAGATGTTATAAACTAGAAAGCGGTACTTGTAGTTGATGAAAGACGCGAGATCTTATAAAATAGGAATGATGTCACATATGGCGCGTGTCATTGGTTGAAGGCAATCGTTCGATTTAGTGCGGCGACGTACGCTAGGGGAAGCGATGTAATAAAATCGAGTGGGCAAAATGTACAGAGGATTCATGGTTTACCAGGTTTACCTCCGGAGCTTCGCCCACTCATCGTCATTCACTTCGTGGATATGGCGGCATTTTTTTTTCTCCGATGTCGGTCAGCATGCACAAATAACGTTCAGTCGCTAAAGGCTGTTGAAGCGTTGCTATCACTGTTTCTTAGATTTCCGGAAGCGCTTGCGCTTACAAATCATGGTTTAACCATATGGTGTAGTAGCGCAATTTTCACGGGGACGAAGAGGACAAGAACACACGACACTCGCTACACACGACACTGTTCTTGTCCTCTTCGTCCCCGTGAAAATTGCGCTACTACACCATATGGTTAAATGATGTCTCACCAACTAGCCCAGCTCTCAACCCTACTGAACTACAAAGCATGGCATAAACGCAATCATGCTTTCACTCTCCAAAATGTGGATTCATCACGGTTCCTATAGATGACGTGCGCCATTGTGTGCACGAGAGTATTTAATAAGTTCGGATGTACGCACTAGATCACACTATACTTCCTTTTAACACAACTCTGGTTCGATCTCAGCCATGGTTCTCGCATTTTTCGATAAAGGCGAAAACGCTGGAGGTTCGTGTTTTTAGATTTGTGTGCGCGTTAAGGAATCTGAGGGGATCGAAATGTTCAGAGCCCTCAACGACGGCGTGTCTCATCATCATATTGTTGTTTAGGTATGTTAAGCCCAACAGTTAATAATACTCTTAGCTTCGTGATTATTTATTTATATTTTGGTTGTTGTCAGGGTGATGTAAGACCGATGAGTACAAGATGAACAGCGGCGACTTACCTTCTGCCGTTGGTGAAGGTCCAAATTTGCCGGGTGCTTTCGCGAACCCCTTCTACTACGTAAAGTCACGATGAAAGATATGCATGCACCACACAAAACAAACCGTAACGAAAAAAACATTGGAAACAAGGAATGACAGCAAGTTCTTTGTCACGACCGCCTCTCAAGCGATGGATGGCTAAACCCCGTATTCTAGAACGTCCCTTCACTCAACACTTCACCTTCACTTGAGAAAGCCGATCGGAGCGCCGTCTCTAGGCACGGCAAGTCACGTGCATATCAGCGATAATGTGCTGCGATTCTCGAGTAGCGCAGCGTCATTTTGAGCCGAGCTGTGGCGCAGTGCTCAACTATGTCAAGTGAAGGGTGAAAGTCGAGTCGAGGAGCGTTTATGTGAATACGCGGGTAAGCCAGCCGAACTAAGGACTATCGGCGGCGCGCTTGAGGCACACAAGATGGAAAAGAGAAAAATTGATAATCGCGCCTTCTCGATTCTTCTCGCGTCACCTTCCGTTGATGCAGTAATGCCCGAAATAGATTTTTCGACGGCAGGGAGGTCGCTTTCTGGTCCCGTCTAATGACCAACCCACACCGATGCCAGGAAACACTGTACTTCAAAGATAAAAGAAACCATGGTAATAAGGGCTGCAGCGCGAGCACAAAGGTGCTAGAAGAAACAGACGAAAGGCGAGGCACGGAAGGCAAAGAGGACAACACGAGTAGCAGTCCTACTTTTTTGGACCCGTATTCTCAAGACCCAGCCACTTTGGTTTTGTGGATTGCAGTATGTTTATGTCGAGCACGTGCAGCGTCGTGGAATATTCGGCAAGGGACATGTCCGGGCAGCACTCGTGTTGTCCTCTTTGCCTTCCGTGCCTCGCCTTTCGTCTGTTTCTTCTAGCACCTTCGTGCTCGCGCTGCAGCCCTTATTACCATGAATTCAAACCAACTAGCCCGAATAGCCATTCTTCTTCGATAAAAGAAACGTCGCGCTAAACGAGCCTAAACGAACAAGCGTTGCACTAAACTAGCTGTTTCTGGCACACAAACTGTAGCATGACCAGCGAATGCGAGACATCTGATGGTGTGGTAAGGTAAGCTGATGTTAAACTATGTACTGCCGTGACTCGAAGAATTTCCCACTTTTCGTGCCATTGAAAGCAGCCTGAACAATTAAAAAAAAAATGTATTTGAAGTACAGTTCGAAGTGCTGAACCCAAGTACGAGCAAGCAATGATGATATGTGGGGTTTAACGTCCCAAAACCACCATATGATTATGAGAGACGCCGTAGTTGAGGGCTCCGGAAATTTTGACCAACTGCGTTTTTTTTTTTAGCGTGCACCGAAGTCTGAGCACACTGGCCTGCAGCATTTTCGGCTTCATGGAAAATGCAGCCGCCACAGCCGGGATTCGATCCTGCGACCTGCGGGTCAGCACCCTAGTACCTAAGCCACTCTAGACCACCCCGGCGGGGCTACAAAGAACGCTAAAACACTGTTCGGGGTGAGTAACAATTCCTTTTATCATTCGTTACTTCTATTCGATTTGTAAGAAACGCTAGTTATGAAGCCGGTCGTCTCTGAAATGCGTATTACAAAAAATGGTTACGCAAGTGGGCCGTCGTTTGCAGAGTGTTGTTAACACTAAGACAAAGGAAGAAGACGACGCCTCGGCTCAAACGGGGGCCCAAACAACATAACATTATATTTTTTCCAGATCGCCATGGAGTCACTGGTGTTCAAAATAAAAAGATAAAAAAGAGCCAATATGTCAAAGCAGCTCTTGCCAGCCTTTTGAGCTTACTGCCAGATTTCCAGAAACAAGCAAAATCATTTCTCCTCGCAAACTAGTTTTTCGAAGGTCCTTCTTTTCCATTATGCTCCTACAAGAGAGAAAATACACGGCGGCCAACCCTGAACCAAGAAGGGGAGGGGCTCGCCATACTTTTTTTTTTTTTTTCATTCTTTCTCTTTCTCTCTGTATCTCGATTGTTCATCGCTCTCTTCTTCTACTAGGGCTCTACGAGCACTCTCATGGGAAAAAAATAAACAAAAGACAACCAATGCATCCTCTGCCTCGAAAATAATGAGAACGAGAGAAGTACCGCAAAAAAAGAAAAGAGCGAGAGGGAGGGAACTTCACGAAAAGTCCCGCCCAACGCTCCGCGCCCAACCGGAACCAATCCTAGGGAACGCCTGGGGACGGAGCAGCCCCACAAGTTGCCACATGGGGAATGCAATTTCGCCAATCGAGAAATCTGGGGAAGAGACGCCTAGGGAAACCAACTCCTCACCTTTCGCGCCCGCGCTCGGCAGATGCGCTGAGCCGGCAACGAGCCGCGTCCGCGTTTGCCAGTTTCTCGCCGGCCTGCGCCGAGACCGGTTGGGTGTTTCACTCGGTCCACAGTGTGTCCTGTTGTGCTTCGCGAGACTTGTGCGCCAAGTCGCGCCCGGACGAAGATACTCGGCCGGCCAAAAAATATTTCGGATTCTCTCTCACCTGTTGGATTCTCAGCGAGTACTGCTTCCCTCTCCTGTGTTTGTGTTGTGTGTCCCTTCACTCGTACAGGATATTTTTTTTTTTTCCACGACCACGGATTTTTTCGGGAACGTGTTGCTTCTCTTGAGAAAAATCGACGCTTGTGTTCCTCTCCGAGAGCGAACAGCACTACGAGTTCGTCGGCGGGCGGTGTTTGGGTGTTGTGCCACGACTCGACCGGCCATCGCTTGGGATCTCGTCTTGAGGACCCCGGATTTGAACTGTTAATTTTTCGGTGAGTACCGACTTCTTCGCCCTTTTAGTCTACAAGCTCACTTTGCTGGAAGCAAATATTCTGGCGTCGTTCGCACGGACGCAAACTTTGCCTATTAACCTTGCCTCGTATCCGCGTTTACCAACGCCGCGCTGCATTACTCGAAGCACCGTTTAATACGACTGTCCGTTACTAAATTTGTCTGTACGATGCAACGCGACCGTCTTGCTCGAGTTAACACGCGGTTTAAAGCGCTGTTGTCGTATTTTTCCTACGCATTCCACGCTGTATTGGCGCAGGCGTTTTCCTTCACGCGAAAACTTTGGCGCCCGCACACGCAAAAACATCTTTCGTACGCGAAATTTCACTGCAACTTCATGTTTGACGCATTTGTTAGCAATAAGGACGTAATCCTCACCTAGTTGAAGATAGTGAGTCGACGCTTTTGCTGGTCTGACTTTCCTGTTTGCCCGCCAATTACGTCTTTTACCATTATCGACAAATGTGGTCGGCCGATAGCAACCGCACGCAAGAATTAAATGTTTCGAATACTAAACGCGCACGCTTTTTTTTTTTTTTTAGTAGTGATCCAAACGATTTCGTTGTAGAAAATAGCAACTTGTTCTTACACATGCAGAAATGCAAGCGCTGATTCGTTACACTGTAGTCATTTCTTTATCGCTAAGGCCGCGGGGTCATTCGATACTTTTCCTGCTACCTCACCCAGCCTTGAGGGAAACCCCAACGCAGCGCGCGTTCCACGGTAGCGACACGGGACTTTGAGATTGAAATGAGGCCGTATTCGTCGGACGGAATTCATGACGCCGAATACAACCGCGCATTTCGCGTGAATCAGTGTCGGCGGCACTTTTGCGTGATGTAAATGAGGCCCTCCAATGACCGCTGCGACGCTGGCAAAACGTGCTTACGCACTCATAACGCACACAGCGCGGCGTTCCGCGCAACACATCGCCGCCTCTCGTATATGTATGTTTATATACCCCGCGGTATACACTGTATCCCTTGGTTCTGCTGAATATTTATTCTCCTTTTCCCCCACCCCAAGTGTAGGGTAGCCAACCGAGCCAAGCTTGGTTAACCTCCCTGCCTTTCCTCTCTATTTATCTCTCTCTCTCTTTTATTCTGCCATAATATTGAGCAAATATGTACTGTACGTTAAGTGCATATACACCCTGGATAAAAAAATAGGAAAGACGTGCATGCCTCCTTGAGGCGCTCTGGCGAGCTCAGACCACCCCGGGTGACCTACAGGCCCGGCCGCTGATCTGCAGTTTTTAAATTAAGTTTTGTCTATCCATCCACAGAGACAGGCAAACGGGACTGCTAGTAGGAACGCTGGTCTTCATCTACACACCGGGAACTGGTTTTTATTGACAGTTCACTGACGCTTCAACAGCAAATGTTGCGTATACTTTTCGCAAAAGATAGTAGGGCGTTTTAGAATAACGCAACACGGAGCCCTTGCGTTCGCGGCCCGCAAACGCTGCATGCTTTCCAAGCTACGGTGTCGCTGCGATTGTGCGTTGCGGTTTGCGGGAGAGCAAGCGCTATTCTGAAACTCGTCTGGCGCCTGCAAACGTTATTTTACTGTTCATTTTTGCGGTTTCGCGTTATATGCCACGCAGTATTCGTTTCATATGTCTCGTGAGCCAGGCGGCTTTTTTTTTTTTTTTCATTCTCGTGTGCTGTTCAATTTGGCGCGTACTGGAGTCTTTTGCGATGGTCAGGTGAACACGATCCACACCCGCTGTTCCCCTGGCATTATACATATAAGCTGGCATTATACATGTCTACTCTATAATTTTTTCGTTGGAAATTCAAACGTTGTGAGAGAGCCAAGGGTAAATGATCGTCGGAACGAGTCAGAAATCTTGTCAAAAAATTTTAAAAATCATACTTTCAGGCTGTTTAATAAAACAGAGCTGTCTAGCACGTCGTTTATTTTGTTTTTAATCGGTCATACCGGAAAATAAGGAAGCTTTAATCTTCCGAAAAAGCACGGGTTCATTAGTACATGGCGATTTCAGAAAAAAAAATCCTCCCACTCTTTGTCTTCTTGCGGACTCACTCTATCAGGGAACGTCGTTCTTTCTCGTTTAGGTCGCCGCGCCTTCCGTAAAAAGAAAAAAAAAATGGCGTCACGGATTTCCCAGCGCGAGTCGAGATCCCACGAATGAAAATTATAACGCCGGCTTTTTTCGAAACGGCCGGAGATTAAAGCGTTGTGTTCATGTGCGTGTCTCTTAATCCGAGCCCTTGTTTCTTTTTTTTTTTTTCGCGCGCTGCCACGTCCTCTCGCAGTCTTTCAAATATTAGAAATTAACGAAAGAGTCCCCTCGTACTACTACTATTATTTGTTTCCTTGATTACTGCGTTGCCGTGGAAACCGGCGTCGAAATGCGGAAAACTGGGCAAAAAGCTTTCGTACACGTGTTTCGCGGGACCGTCGCGACGTATTTCTGAAATTTCTTCTTCACCAATGTTTCTTTCTCAGTTCTTTTTGTTTCTTTTTTGTTAAATTTTAATAACAGCTGTATGTATCGGTGAAGAGTTCTCTGCTCCCTAGTTCGTTTGTTTGCGTTTTATTCTCGTCTGCAACGTTCAACGATCTAAACGGACACGCGGGTCTATGTTGGCTTGAAAGAAAACAATAACCATGCCCATTACATATCATTTTACTAAAAGTATATTTGCGGGGTAATGACAAAATAAAGTTGCTTGAAAGCGCTGAAGAATTGATTTATAATTTGAACGCTGTGAGTGAACCACTGAAAGAAAGAACAACAACAAAAAACGCTACTGACATATTAAATCATACTCCGTTCTTCTGCCTAACTTATGCTCGTCAAAATTCGTTTTCAGGCACCCGAAATCGGTGTTTATAAATTCCGATTTATTATAACCAGCGTATATAAACTTGTGCGTTTTTCCGCCAGCAATGGTATGAAATAAACTATCGTAATGGAAATAAAACGACAGCAATCTCAGCTTCAACTGTTTTTATGGATACAACCTATGATAGCAAGGGCGTGCACAAACTTGTTATGAAAAAAAAAAAACCCACAAAGCAGAGAGAGAGGGAGAGACCGTGGGTTATGGAGCGGCGCTAGCGTGATCGGACATGTCGGGCAGCGGGTTCTGGCTCCGGGAGGCGCTTCGTTCGGTCCGTAGAGGTTGCCAGAGTGCGTAAAAAAGCCTGGAATGAGCATGAACGTTCTAAAAAAGATAGTTTCAAGAATAATGCGCAGAAAGCAATCACGAGGTTATGCACGCATGCAAGACGGATTGCGCTTATGCGCCGATTGTTGCGTCAGCTGTTTCGAAGAAAGTTCTGTTCCACTTCGCGTTTTTACGTATACTTCTATTCGTAAGACGAGTGGTCTATAAGATTTAGCCAGAGGATGGCCCACCGGGCCCTTGCTCCCCATCACATACCCAGAATTTTTTTTTTTTTTCATCACCATGGCATAGAGAGCGGAATATGACTATTCTAAGGGGGCGCCAAAAAATTTCTGGGTAGGCGTTGCGGGAAAAGATTCACAATAGAAGAGCTGAAAGCGGTTGATAAATTATGTTTTTATTCTAATTATTATTAGTATCACTGTAGCAGCTAGCAATACTACACAGACCCGGAAAGGAAAAAGCAAGCAGCCTGCCGCGGTCTTTGATTCACCACCGCCCTTGGGAAATTTCGCGTCTTCGCTCCCGTCGGTAAGAAACTTGTATCGCGTACGTGTGGGCATTTCCCAAGCGCTATTTTTGGCAAACCGCCGCCAAGCTCCCAACGTTTAACGATCTTTAAAAACAACGAAAAGAAAAGGTCGATCTCTATACACGTCTTCGTATAAAACTGGCTCCGGAGTTCACTTTCTCGTGTGTGTTTTTTTTCCCGGAGAACCTGCATATATTTGCTAACCGAACGACTGACCGGGAAGTTAAAGGAAAAAAATAACTTTCAAGTCATCGTTTTCATTTTTGTTTTTCGCGGCTTCCGCAAAGTGACCACGCTAGTTGTAACTGAAGCCGTGCGCCGTTTCGCACTCAGTCCCGGACTATTGATTAGTAATCAAGGGTTTTAGCGTTACATTTTCTTTCGTGTGCTTTTCTTCTTGAGTTTCCGTTCAGCCTGACGTTTCACGGTTGATACGACGAGCAGCATTACGTTATTACATTGCACCGCTCCTCGTTACTTTCTTTTTGTAGCATTGTTGAGAGCCTCGTGCCGCGTAATTTTACCTTGCAGACCCGGGCGAGTTACTCTGCCTTGTGAAAGTTTACCATTGCACTCGTACGGCAAGCAATATTCCACGTCGTACATAAATGCGCGATGGTAAGGAGGATACACAGCTTATTTAGAAGTTGCAGTACTGGTGCACCGAACTTATCTTTCTATAAACGAACACTGATCTGTCCTTCTTGTGTATCTCTCGTCGAGTAGCCGTCGACAACCTCACTTTTTTTTTCTTTCTGTGCGCTGCGCAGTGCATATAACATTGTTCGCTTGTAAATAGCACAGGCGTCCGTGATAATAGCCCCAGCGCAAGCATCACGCTGGGAACAGAAACTGTCCGCAATTAATACTGGCGTATACGCTTCTGTTGCCCTGCAGTGGGTGCAGTTAGCCTCATGATGCATACGCTTAGGTTTCGGTGAGACACTGATACAATTTTGTAAACATACGCGCCTAAGCGTGAACGACAGCACATTAATCCTCAAAGCCATGTCGCCGTCCCCGTGCCCCGAACTAACGGCGGACCAACAAACCGTGACGCGTATAAGCGCGAAACTGCACGCTTTCCTAATCGAACGCAGATATATTGCGAGCGCGGAGAGATTCCTTTTTTTTTTTTTCGGGTGCCCGCTGAAAGGTCCACCCTTCTTCCCCTGCGGCGCGCTTTAAATCATTTCAAAGCGTCCCAAGGGATCCTTCTGCACGGCATGCATCGTCGGCTGCTATTAGAGGCTTTCAAAAAGTACAAAATACAACAACACCCTCACGCGCCATTATCGCCAAAGTTTCAGATGCCAGGGCCGAAATCGACGCTGCGTGCCGCTTCCGCCCCGGAGGCGCTGCACGGCAGTTGAAATCCGGTCTCGGCTCTCCGTTCGCCGCGGGCCCCGCTTTTTTCGCATTTGTATCTCACTGCTGTAAATGGCAACGTTTGGCCAGTTGCGTTATCGGCGTGGGAGAGGCAGCTATGGAAGCACAGGAGCAGCGCTCTATATCGCGACTGACAGATTTATTACGAAGAAAAACACACAAATGAAACACAAAGCCCAGCTTTAAAGACACGCGCAAGAGTGAGGAAAAGTTGAATGGTCTGTCTAACATGTCACTTAGACGTTGATGGGGAAGATAGAAGCTTGAAGAAATGACAATTATTCAATGCGGGTTTTGACTGCACGGGCTAACGATTTCGCCAGGCAATCTTGTGTTCTTCACAGCAGCCAGTGACTGCCTGCCGTGTAAGACTAATCATTTCAATTTATGCTCACTTTTGCGCACGTCTCATGAGCTCGGCCTTCTTTTCTTATGCGCTTTTGTTTCCACACTAAATCTGTTGCGAAACGGCGTTCGTCGTGAGCTTTCCGTTTGTAAAAGCCTTACAGCGTTGCGTCAAGCATGCCTAATACCACGCATTCCATACAGTATACGGCTGCACACCGCATAAGGGGAAAAAGGTGCGATGCACGCGCGGACTTAGTGACCTTAGCGCGGGCGCCTCTGGCGCACGCATTTTCGTCTCCCACCGTGTGTCCGTCCGTCCATCCCCGGGCGTGCATACGCAGCGGCCGGCAGAGGCGTGCTGAAACTAATTCCCGTAATTTGTTCCTCGCGTTGAGCTTTTCCGCGAGAGATATGCCGCGCGATTGTTGAGCGTGAGTTCCGTGCGCTTCGCTCGTGATGAGCGTCTTTACCGCGACCGGACATGCGGGCAGACCCGCAAACCACCGACGGGCATTTTTGCGCCACGGCGGTGGTGGGAGAGGTCCGTCACTTTCTTTTTTATTTATTTATTTTATGGAAGCTAGGCGCTAATGGTGGCTTGCCACAAAACCGCGCTCTCTCTGGTGTTTGTGTGCTGGTTGTTACTGCTTTCTTCTTCCTCTTCACCCCGTCATCTCTTCGGCCGAGGTCACGCAGAGCACGCACTCTTCTTCGCGCTGTGCCGGCCGGCCCCTGGCAGTGCGGCGTTTTCATTCTTCATCTCTTCCAAGGCTGACCCCAGCGCGGCTTGCTGTTGCTGCAAGCGTGTGTCTTTGCTGCACGCCCCGTCCTTGGGAGGCCCCCCCGTTCGTTACGCGACGAATTAGCTTCCTATTGCTGTGTGCCGTTTCCTTTCACTGCGGTGAAAAAAGCCTCGCGATAGAAGGTCGTTGAAATGAACGGAGACGGGGAGGGAGGAACAGCATCCTGCGACCGCGTGCCCTGAAAACAAACTCGATTACATTTTTTTTCTTCTTCTTTTTTCAACATTCCGCGACTGTGTGCGGATGATTGTGTAGCGGCGGCAAATTGGGCGATGTGTGAAGGCTGCTTTGTGGAAGCTATCGACGAGACCTCTTTGAGAGATTTCCTATCGAGTCTCGAGCGTGACGAAGTTGTGGCAGCGGTAATGAGTTGTCGCAACTGAAGTTTGCAGGGCTAACATAAAGGAAAGGAAATGTTGCTGTTGCACAAGTTTGTATGTGTGACCCTGAAAATTGAAAACGGCGAAGAAAGAAAGGGCTGTAAGGGACACAGTTCGAAGACCTGGTATGATGGTGCCACCACACCAGATTATCCGTAATTACTCCGACTAAACATGGCCTATTTTTTCTTCGTTTTTTTTTTATTAATACCAGTACTGCGAATGCTTTTACGACCAACTTATTTAAAAACGAGTGTTTCGCAGTGACCGGCTCGACTAATTCACGTTGTAGCCCATCAAATATTTCGCGCCGTAGTGAAGCAATGAACCTGAAAAGCACCAGGTCAACGGTGCTACAGCTGTCGACCCTACACACAACCGTTTAGATACAACGCGCGCTCAGTATCTCTACAACCCCGTGTCTTACACTAAGTGCGTAGAACATGTCGCACAATAAAGTCGAAACGTAGCACCGAATTTCGTTGTTGCGGGTGACAGTGTGCATACAAAAAAGGCTGCACCCAAACACACGTTCACGCTAAACAACAGGTATCCTCGCGCGGTTCTCCGTAAGCCCTAATTACGCGCTCGAAGAAACGTGCGCGCTCAAAGTGGCGTGTTCGGTATCCTGAAAACCATTCCTTGTCTTCGGGGCCCGTGCTACTACGTATACGGACTTTTCGCATAGCAATGCGCGGCCGAAACGACCGCCTATGGATCTCTCTACCTAACCCCTGCAGGCCGGTTCGCTTCGCGAAGTCTCGCTGCTCTTTCGGTTCTTTGCGTCATTGGCCTTGGTCTGTGCCGTTAGTCGTAGGCCCGCCGGCGAGATTAATAGCCTCGCCGAAGATGACCGAGTCGCATGCACTCGGTTATTACGGAAACTGAGCGCAAAGAACGGTGTCATCAGTGACTGAGCATGCATGCCTCCCGATGCCGTTAGTGGCGACCATCCGCGCAATTTATAGGAGGAGCGTGATTGGTCGACCCTGAGTCACTGGTCTGAAGAAACAAGGGATTCGCGTTGTGAGTACCCGCTCATTCGCCTATGACCGCGTCAAATAAAACAATGAACGGCGACGCGACCCGTGTAATTTGTTCTGTGACCCTCTGATTTGCCGGCGTCCTTACTATGCAATGATTCACAGACGCGAGTGTCATCATCTCACGAGACGGGAGTGGTTATTTGTTTGTTTTGTTTTTCTGATTATTTTATCAATGCAGTAAGTCCTGATGGGCTCATAGAGAAGTCCCAACGAAAAATACAAAAGGTACATATTGCTAATACGCATCAGATCCAGAAATCAAAGCTCGAAACTGTTTGTTAATTTGTCGTCGTAGAAAGCGAAATTAGCGCCAAAAACCGGGACTAGCACGTGCACCCATGTGAACACTGGAAGGCGAGCGACACACAATGATAATGAACGTACGCACTTCTACACTGATCTAGAAACATCTAGAAACTTACCCCAGGTCGCTGGGTGAAGAAGAAACGCGCTAAAACGCGAGCAAACCGGAGGTGCCCCGTTTTAGGAGCGAAGCTCCTTAAGGCGTGGGCTGTGCGTCCCCTGTATGTAGCCACCTCTCGTTCAGTTCTAAGTATTACGCTAGCCACCGCCCGATCTAAAGGGTTCAGCCATATCCATCCGTCCGTCCATCCATCCATCCGTCCGTCTGTCCATCCGTCCGTCCGTCCAAAAGATGCAAGATGTTATAAACTAGACGGCGGTACGTGTAGTTGATTATGAAAGATGCGAGGTGTTATAAAATAGGAATGATGCCACATATGGCGCGTGTCATCGTTCGATATAGTGCGGCGACGTACGCTAGGGGGAGCGTTGCAATAAAATCGAGTGGGCATAATGTACGGAGGATTCATGGTTTACCAGGTTTACCTCCGGAGCTTCGCCCACTCATCATCATTCACTTCGTGGATATTGCGGCATTTTTTTTTCCCTCTGCACAGACAGCATGCAGTGCTGAAGAAGCTTCGTCCATCTCTCTATGATCCTTGTCGCGGAGATCGCGATCCAACTGAACGATTGTCTCCAACATATCGTCGCGGCGTGATACGGCCGTTCGGTTTCTATAATGGCAATGATGATGATGGGGTTACAGGATATACGCAGAGGCGCTTGATTCGTTGTCCTGTAGGTAATAACAACAAGTGAGCCAGGATTTTTTACAGGTGCCGAGTCGGAGGGTATACTCACTAATATACGGGGAGGCGAAATTATTTCCCGAATCTGGAGTCGGGATCTGTGTTGCAGGAGGTTGGAGCGCGCTGTGTTTTTCAGTACCGCATTATCGCAAACTGCTGAGGCACGGCTGTGACCATGTGTGCGTGTGCGCGCGTTGTCGTCTTCACCCAACCCCGCATACGCTGACCGCCGCAAGTGGGCGCCTCTGTTGCGGAGATTAATGACGCTGCGTGGCGCTCATTTTTCAAACGAACGCCTCTTCAGTGCGGCGCATCTAGCGTGACTTGCGTTTTGTTCTTTTTTTGGAGGACGAGCGCATCTTCGTCCTAAGAGAAGCCCCCCCTCGCACTTTTTTGTGCGCGCAATGAGCGTGACGTTTCGGCGTTATCGCTCTTACCGCTGCTGCTGCTGCTGCCCCCTTGTGGATAAATAAGGAGGGGAGCCTCGCGTGTGCCCTCTATACGCGTTGTACATAGCGAAGTGGATTTTTTGCCATCAACGCATAGAGAGGAAGACTCGAGCGTTGCGGAGGCTTGGCTGGACGTATGACCCCTATTTCTTTTCTTGCGCTTGAGGCGAGAAAACATTGGCTAATTTCCCACAACTTCGTTCTTATCTTTCTCTCATTTGAGAATGTGTGGGCCGTCGTTAATTTCAAGCATGCGGGAACTATTCTGCAAGCACTTTCTTTCTAAAAAAGCTTGTTGGCATGGACCCATCGCGTCTGGCTTTGCTTTCTATTTATTCTCCTTCTTGATTTGTTCTGCCGAGCTTACAGCAGCTTTACTATTGTACGTCTTCTGGATTCGAATTAACTACAGGCCTAAACAAAAACAAAAAATGCGTCCTGTGTTGCCAGTGATCGTGCCTATTACATATGCGCACCTCGCGACAAAAGCGGCACTTCTTTCCTTTTGTGTGTGTGTGTGTGTGTTCTTGTGTACGATTGCGAGAATGTTTGCAGTGTATGTGTCGCGTTAGATCTGTCTTCAGCTAAAAAACAGTCCAAATGTAGTCTCAGTGGTTCTGTGCAAAAAGTTGACAAATGTTGCAAAAAATACTCGTAGCTGAAGCAACAACAACAAAAAAAACGAGGCTTGCCGTACGTGCGTTGCGTTCGGTCACGTTCTCACTTGTTGAGCGAACAGCTACGTTCCGCAGCAAATTGTTTGCAACAAACTTTAGCTACGCTTTGTATTTCATTCGTTGCCTACATGTGCCGACGTTCGCTGTGCTATTGCAACTTACCACTCGCGCCGTATGCTAATCCTATAATGCATCATTTGTCTTCATTACCTCGGCGTAAAATCTTGTTAAAAAAGTTATAGCGTTGTCGAGTCTGCGTTGTGTGTCAGCAAGCGTTGGATCAAGAGGCGGATGGCGCCAGAGAAAAACCTCAATGACTACGTTTTCGAGAATGCTAAACTGAACTTTTGTGTGTGCCCTCTGCTGGATGTGAAAGCAGACGACGCACTGAAAAAAAAAGAAAGAAAATGTGCAGGACTGATGTTGAACGATCGCACCAGCGGCGTAGAGGGAGGACTTCGATTTGTTCGAGAACCAAGCGTAGATGACCAAACGTGACGCAATCGCCATGTTCGATTTCCCCCTTTTATTTGATTTATTGGTTAGTTTGTGCCATGACTGAGAGTACGGCGAATTCCAGCAGAAAACCAACGGCTAGCTATAGTGCTCGACACAGCCTGGCATTTTCGAACAGCTTGCTTTGCGGTGCACCCCCCCCCCTCTCTCTCTCTCTTTTGCAGGCTCTACGTCGCATAGAGTGAGTAGAAACTTCATTCAACTTCAGGACGATTTCGAAACAAGTCGGCTCACGTTCGCAAGCTTACGTATTGGGACTGCGGCGTTTTCTAAGCGCTCGGAATGACGCGATACGAAAAGTTTTCCCGAGGAACGGCTTTAGCGGGAAGGATGTCTGTTGAGCGGGCGTTTGTGTGTGTGTTTGTAAGGTAATTTCGGAAATGCCGCGAATGGCACGCACAAAAACGTCGATATATATTTGCGACAGAAATACATTAGTAAAGCTTCGAAGTAAAGTAACGGCAGGATATATATATATATATATATATATATATATATATATATATATATATATATATATATATATATATATATATATATATATATATATATATATATATATATATTAGTCAACAGGCGACAGAAACTTTGGCAGTGGCGGGCCCTTCTCCGTGCGGTACCAATACATCAATGAAAAAAACCTTCGGGTATGAAAAATCGCCATTGATTTCTCATCACCTGTCTGAGCGCAATTTCGTCATTTGCCAGGTAACAGTCTCCCACTCTAAGACACGGTCGATAGCCACATTCCCCTTTCGCGTTATGCAATACTAGCAGAGAGGAAAACTACGGCACTTACCACACGAACTTTTCGAAAAGCCCGCACTTTTTTTTTAGTTCTGCCGGTGGGTTGGGGTATGGAGAAGAGACTCTGGGAGAAAATTTAGCGCTTACAGCACGAAAAAAAAAAAAAAAGCCGGCGCCAGTTTTTGTTTTTTGGACGCGGAGAACTGAGCGAGGAGAGGGAGGAGGAATTGGAGCTTATCTTTTGCATATTACACACGCCACGAGAGTGATTCGCAGATTGGCACAGTAGTTTCTCTCTCGCGAGCAAAAAAAGGCGCGTGCTGCTGTCCTTTTTTTTTTTTTTTTTTCAAGGGGTAACGGCTTATGGCTCGAGTGCGTTGCGTGTCCAGGGTAAATCAAGGGGGCGACGACGAAAACAGTCGCAACACGTGATGAAGCGGTGCGTCCGACGAAATAACAAAAGTCGCGAAGAGCAGCTGTATACACGTTGCGTGGGTGTGTTGTGAGAGTTTTACTTTTCTTGTCTGGTCCCTCCCCCCCTTTTTTTTCTCGTTTTATTTCTCGTTCGCGTAATGCATGTATGTAAAAACGTTCCGCCTTAAACGCCCTTCTTGTTTCGCAAGCGGGACTGGTATAATTAATCGGGGGACAAAATGAGTGAGAGGCCTCTATTATCGGGAATATCGGGGGGCCACTTGACAGCCGGGTTTACTGGGACATGTATGTAATCTATTCGCAGCTTTTTTTTTTCTTTGCACCCTTGTTAGGGTGTTCAATATATCCGTCTCTCAGGAGAGCGTGAGGGGCAACGCAATTAACTATTTGTTGTTAACATCCGTCACCTATTGTGAGAGGAGAGAAAAAGTTGCTACCAGAGGGCTTGACGTATTCCTCGGATCCCGTTTCTTGTCACTATCAATGACATAGCGCAAGATGTGTGTTGTAAAACACTCTGCGCTCGCGTTTTAAATGATAGCCAAACGAGTCACGAGGGGGCTTCACGCTGCTTCGAGTACTCAAAAAAGCCCGCGCTGTGCTTGTGTTCTTCCGATTGCACTGTTTCGGCTATATCGTAAGCCAGGCAGTTTGTCTCCTGGCATCGGGTCACAAGACGTATAAAGCCGTCTAGAGAAATCGGAAATGCCACAAGCGGGGGGGGCCCTCCGCTTCGTAACAGGACGAAATCTTTAGCAGACGACGTTAGTGACAATCTTTCAGGCTCGTTGATTCGGCGCCGGTTCAGTTGACTTCGACGGCCAAACTAATTCGCGCGCTCTCTTCCAAGGAATGGGGGGAACGGATAAGAGAAAACTGCCCGAGTCAAAGGACGCGGAGTCTCGTTCGAATGGTTAAAGCGAGACGCTCGAGTTGACGCGAACCTTCCTTGCTTGACGCGAGAGGCCTCAACCTCTGACACTCGATCTCGCTGTTGTGTCTTTCGAAGCTTCGCAAAAGCCCGAATCCATAGCCCGCGGCCATGGAGACGTCAAGCCGTTAGTCCTCGGTCGGGGTCGAGGCGTTGACCTCGCGTACGTGGCTGCCCCGACCGAATCGCCTCTCCGGCGCGGCGATCTTTTCTATACGCTAGTACGAATCAGGGGAAGCGGGTAGCGCGAGAGGAAAGAGAGAGAGGAGGAAGTAGAGGGCGCCGATCGGGCACGTCGGCGACGGTTCCGATAAGCCGCGTGTCGTCAAGAGGAGGACTCTCTCTCTCGCTCTCACCATAGCGCGCTCAAGTCAATTCATATCTTTTCTTGGTTCGCTCCTTTTTTTCTATTTGTTTACCCGCTGCCAGCGTCTTTCAGCTCTGTTTATTTCTCGAGCCATAGCGTCAGCGTAGGCGCTTACTGAGACGGCGTTATGGAGGCAAGAGAGAAGGAGACCGTCACATGGCGAGCTCGACACTTCTTTTACGCGGGCCCGGCGGAAGTCGTTCATCAATCGCTGTTGCTCCTCGGCAGCCGCCTTTCGGGCGCGCCCCCGACGCTGTCGGCCATTTTGTTTTACTTTCTTGTCGGCCACGCGTGCGCGCGAATCTTGGCCAGTCGAGCAAGCGGGCGACGACCGTTTTCACCATTGCGACGAGCTCCGCGCTGTATATATTTGTAACGCCTGGCTCGCAGGTTATCTCCTCTTCGCATTTCAGTGTCTGATTAGCAAGCCGGGTCCGGGAACGCACGGCACGTGTGGGCGAGCGTAGTTCGGTGCTTTTTGATAAGACTCGCTTTTTCGCCCCTTCATGTAGTACATATAGGTGATATCCGTTGCAGGCCTTGGCAGCGTCGAGGCGAGTCTTGTACGCATAAACCTACATCCGAAACTGGTTCAGGGTACGCACTGACTGATCGCGACAGCACTGAGACGCGATCGCACGTCCTTTAGGCGCCCAAATCAGGACGTCGATGTGTACGATCAGGTATATGAACCTTAGTTCCACGGGCACGGTGACAAAAGCGTTGTTTCACTGCATGAATGCAGCTATGTTTCATAGTGGTGTCACGAGGGTAAATGACACGCTTCTGCCCAGCCACGCTTCATCCCATTCGCTTCTGCCCATTCGACGAGATTTCCGGAGCCCTCCACTACGGCGTCTCTCATAATCATATGGTGGTTTTGGGACGTGAAACCCCACATATCAAATCAATGTATTATATCTGTATTAAATGTATTGTATCTCCTACTGTATTATATCAACTTTTTACTTGCACTGTATTGTACTGAATAAAAGTGGCTAATGAAAAAAAATCTGGTTGCATTCAAGATGCACATGGCAGCAGGTGGTCGAAGAACGTGATAAGAGGATCGCCTGTTGTACGGAGATTAACTGCACGAGTGCGCTCATCCCGATATCAGTGGGTCCTTCTTGTGGCCCATACGAAATCTCGGGCGTGTCTTGTCCGTAAAGTGTTAAACGCCCGTATTACGGCACAAGAAAAAAAAAATTAAGGAAAGTCACCACGTACAAAGCAGCCCTAGCAAGACACTGGGGGCATTGTGCGGTGGCTGTGAACTTAGCTCATCACCGCCTCCCTCATTTACTGCACACGAAGAAACAGATCAGCGTTATACGCTGGCATTGTTTGGCGCCAGCAATCGCTCTCGCTTTCCGGCGTTTCGTGTCCGTCTTCTTCACCTTCAGATCCATCAGCTTCCTCCACCTCCTCCCCTTTCTGCTCGGCGGTCGCTAATTCCCCGAGAAACGCGTTCGCGGCGACAGCGGGGTGTTCCTTTCCGGACCAGCAGATTGGAACGGCGCGCACAACACACCTTTCCGAAACAGCCGCCTCCGTTGCCTTCGCGAGGTGCACCCCCCTCCCCCGTCCTCTTTGGATCAACCCTCCCCTCTCCCTTCTTCCTCTCGCTCTGCGCCGCGCGGTATTCGCTCTAGTGGTCGCGCCCGAAAAGCCTTGCCTCGCACACCTGAACGGACTTGCAGGCCGCGAACCGAGTCCTTCACTTTCACTGTATCCTTCACTCTACCGAACAGCGCCAAGAAAAGAACCGATTGCGTAAGATATTAGTATATAAGAGCACTGACACCATGTTTGACAAAATCAATACAAGGTTGACGGATTCATGAGTCCGTTCACTCACTCACCTTCGCCCCGCCGTGGTGGTCAAGTGGCTAAGGTACTCGGCTGCTGACCCGCAGGTCGCGGGTTCGAATCCCGGCTGCGGCGGCTGCATTTCCGATGGAGGCGGAAATGTTGTAGGCCCGTGTACTCAGATTTGGGTGCACGTTAAAGAACCCCAGGTGGTCAAAATTTCCGGAGCCCTCCACTACGGCGTCTCTCATAATCATATGGTGGTTTTGGGACGTTAAACCCCACAAATCAATCAATCAATCAACTCACTCACCTTCGGATCGAGCCGGGAATCCGAGTCTGAGTGAGTCCGGGTGAAATATTTTGTTCAGATTGAGGCTGAGTGAGCCAAGTTAAGAAAAAGTTCCGTAAGTGTGAGTCCTCGAGAAAATATTTTGTTAGCCCGAGTCCGAGTCAGTCCAAAGTGCAAATATATATTTTATGAGTGAGTCTGAGGGAGCTCCAGAAGTTTTGCCGACCTATGGTAATAATACTAAAGTGGTTTAGGGACGTAGAACCCCAACAATGATAACTAGCCTGCCATGCGGAAGGAACTAAAGTATGCGGGCGACCTCGGCGGAATCGCAGAACGTGAACAAAGGAATAACATGCGCACACACAGTAGCCAACGTTCTCGCTAGACAACTGAAAACGATTGGCCGGCTAAAGAGGGAAAAAAAAAAACCGAAATGAAGAACTATAGATAAGGAATGAAAATATGTGAAGCGGACGAGGAATGCCCCTAGCGCTCGTTCTAAAATTGCTTCCGTGCGTATAACTGTGGTTCTCCCGCTTTTGTTATAAGCCACGTCTTGTGCGAATTCCCCATGTAACTGTCCCAGCCCCTCCCCCGCACATTCGCTTCGTAATTTCCTCTCCGCGATGCTACATATTTGGTCGTGATTTGGTTTTCGATGTTGTTGTTTTTAATGATGGTGGCGGACTTGTCGCTGCAAATCTTGTTCCCTCCAATAATTAGTCTTCGATCGCCACGTAGGCAGCGGGCCCGACCCAACAGCGTTCGATGCGCCGTCTATACTCAGTGACAGCAATATATATAAATTTGCACTCAAACTTGATTTCCATTACTCCTTTTTTTGTCGTCGTTTTATTTATGTGTGGTGCAAGGCCATTACCCACTTTACGAGAAATTTCAATTTCCTGGGCAATCCTTCTAGCGTCGTTCATTTTTTCTTTCTTTCTTGGTCTTGAGTATAAGCCTAGTTACCGGGTTAAAGGATATTACGGGCATGTTTTCTGTACGAAATTGGGAATTTTTTCTCTTCTCTCTTTTTGCTTGCCCAGCATATTCTTTATTGAGGGCCCCCTGGCAGGTCGCCTAGAAACACGGGCGTTTGAGTCCAGGCAATATCGAATCACCTCTACCTGACCTTTCGCAGGTAGTAAGTAGTTCGTGAAAAAAAAAAAAAAACGTGCTGTCGGAGCAGAAGCGGAAGATATTTAAAAGAACACTCCAAAATAACTTTTACTAATACGCGCTTTTTTCTAAATATTATTACTTTATATATTTAGTATTTCAACGAAGTGGCCCTTCGTTTGTTTTCATATAAACCGTTGCTCAGTGTCTTCTTCAGCTTGCATGCATTAATTGATCGTGAAGCCACCCTTAGGTGCACGCCAACTTTCCCTACATTCGCAACTGCGCATTTAGTGGTAGTAATAGTATAGCAGTAATAGTAGTAGTAAATCAGATTTATTGCCCCGTATATGGGACACGATGAGCGTCCAGCGCCTTTGGGGACACCGGGAAGATGTGGAAGAAAGCGGAACTATGAAAGAACGAAGTGACTCGTCGCTGGAGTACTTCAGTGTATGTCTTTCGGCAAGGGGCATTTTGGATATTACGAAATGCTGCCATATGAGCCAACTGTGCTTCACTGGCAGCCTAGGCCCGGGCACGGCAACAGCTGTTATTGAGTTCATTCAACTCAACTCGTTCTCAAGCAATGTTTGGCGCTCTCGAACCATAATTCAGTCAGATTTCGAGTGTTTGGTGTTGTCATAGAGTGGCTGGCAGCTGAATTCTCGCTACCGTCGTTCGCTACTGATTTGCCGCTGGCGACTCATTGCGTCAGCTTCTTTGAATGCTCCATTTCCACCTATTTTCTGAACTTCCTTATTTGAGGTGTGTGCGTGTGTATGAGAGAGAGAGAAAGGTGAGCCTTTGTGGCAGCGATTTGGTGCCCGACAGTTCGACCCCACCGGGAGGGTTGCGCACACGCAATTATCTCCCATCTTTTTGGTCTCAGTGTCTTTTCATTTCGTGCTTGCCGTAGTAAAGCGACCGCGACGTCGAAATAAGCGACGAGACGCCGTCCCCTGCTTTTGATGCGCGTATTTCGCCACCGCTGTTGTGAAGATCATCAGCGAAAGTTTCGCGCCGAAGGCGTTCTCTCCGTCGGTGATGAAGGCGCTCATTTGTGCCGCAACCCTCCCTATGTACCTCCGAAGCCCTGTCAGTTATACGGGGGCTCCTTCGCCTTCGCAAGCCGTCGTCGCCTTCGTGACGGAGCGCTGTTTTGTGTAGCAAGTGCGCCCACTTCCCGAAGACCACCGGGCGCAATTAAGGGACGACGCCGTTTCCATCAACGAAGACGAACCACAGAGAAAGAAAAAAAAAACTTCGCGTGTCTAGTTCGTTCCCCGCCAGCAGCGCCCTCTAAACACCCCCACCCCCGGCACTTTACCACCGAGGGATCGTGTACCTGCCCACTGCGCTTCATTTTGGGAACCGTGCGTTTGTTCTTTAGGCGCGTTTCTACCACTTTTCCCGGCCGAACCGCTTCTCTTTGCCATGACGGACTGCTTGGTGGAACGCGCACCTTCCGTCAGCTCTGGGGCGCGTTTCCTCTTCCCCATCCATCGTGGGGGCCTGCTCTGAGAGGGCCACGTGGATCTTTCGTTGAGGCTGCAGGTAATTCTCGACCCCCAGTGTGAGTAATCGCTTCCGTGGCAAGCCGGTAATGCCCTCTCTCTCGCCTCAGGCCTGCCAGTGCAATCGCCCTGCTTTTCCTCTCCTATCGGTCCTCCTCTCCCATTACTACATTCGCAGAAATGGCGTACAAGACGGCCTTATGCAGGTTATTAGCCAAGTTAGTTTCCTCGCCTCGCTGTGTCGCTTTTTTTGTTTTTGAGCCACGTACTTGAACAATCCTGGGAACGGCCACTCCGTAACGCACGTCCCAATGCGGGCCAGGCGGGGTACGAACGACCCTAAATTGAAGTGTCGAAACGGAATGAATGAAGGCGCTACTTTGTACGTACATGGCATATGGGGTGGGCAAAAAAATGCGTTTCCTCGGGACTGTTCGGCAATCGCGGCAGTTCAGTTCGCGAGATGGGGGTGTTTTGAGCGCACATTCACGAGATCGCCGCGTTTATTAATCGGCATATTTTGACGTACGCTACTTTAGGGGGATGGCGAAATCGAAAGCTTTGTGTATCCCCGGGCCGACGACAGGTGCGACTTTTCTCGGACACTTGCTGCTTTCCCTCGACGCGCGAGTCCCCCCCCCCCCCCCCCACAAATGTTCACGACCTCACTGAAAGCGTGAAATGGTTCCCGTAGTGGTTTCACCACTGTCAGTCAGTTTTTAACGTAGTGTTTATTATCATCTGCATACTTTCTGGTGATGGCAGTCGTATACATCACAATGATAGCTGTAAAACGACGTTAAGCGTCTTAGACAGGTAAGACAGGATAACTAGAGCCCCGCGATAAGGGGGTTATTTCTAGGGGGTCGCGACAGCGCTAAGATGCATCCCTCGCGAAATTACTTTCACTATCACAGTTGCGAAACTCCTGACGCTAAAGTGGTCGCCACTCTTGCGTGCGTGCTGCCACGTGCGCGCCATTTAGTGCCCCCCCCCCCCCCGAAAAAAAATAAGGAAACAAAACTCAATGACGCCGTAATGTATCAACCAATGCGAATGCTCGTTTTATATATAAGTTCGACCAACATAGCCTAGTATTGTTATTATGCCAGATAGATTAGTAATGGGTGTAGTGTTAAACGGTTGTATTTTGGAGAGTGATAGGCGCCGTGAAATCTTGTGAATTTATGAGAGAGCGTAAGTATAATTTATCGAGCGTATTAATTAAGCAGTTCGCAATCGCGTGCCAGAGTTCTGGATTACACTCACTAGGATTACCCGCTTAGACCGCGAATAACTTCGGAGCACCCCGACTGCAAGCTTTTCTTTCTTATTCTGCATACAGAACTTCCTGCCTACCCCATTTGACACCTGGTGCTCGAAGGGCTTGCGCTGCCAGCTGCGTTAGTCACCTCAAACAAGCCTCACGACACCCCCCCCCCCCCCTCCTTCTCACTTCTCCTCAGCCCCGGTCATTTATTTTTGAAACACCGCGCGCTTAAGTTTGCCGTTAACGAGGGCCGGCTCGGCGTGGTCGTGTTTAAGACCGCCCCCGATGCTGCACTTCGTTATCATTCGCGCACGCGCCTATGTAAGCGCAGACGCACACTCTTCGTCGGGCTTTTAAGCCTCTTTGCTCGGCGCGTGCAATGGATTAATAGAGGTAGGGGATATTGTAAAGAAAGGGGAAGGGAAACGTTCGAAAGCCTGTTCAGTTATCCGCCACGGATGTATGTACGGAAGAAGCGGTGATGCAGCTAACACACTCTCTCGTCCCGGCTGAACGCTAAAAGAGGTGCTCGCCACATGCCGCGCGCGCCGGTCAAAGTGTGCACTTGCGAAATAGGACATGCAAGGGACGGTATTCGGTGACGGAACCTGAAAGCCACGCGCGGCTCGCTAATTGCGTCCGCTCCACACCCGCCTTTTCAGCCCTGCAGGTTCCGGCTTATATGTGGTCACACTGTAGAGTGCTTGCATTGACGTCACTCAAACCGCCGCGAGTCAGCATGTGGGAACGTAACGTTTCCGGCGTCACGTTAACGTTATCGAAACATCACGTGCAGGTGGTCCTTTCGTTATTCACGCGCAGAGTTGTTCCTGCCGTACCACAATGCAACAGGTGGACCACAACGTGTTTGTCATCAAAGCCGCCATCGTGGAGTGGCAGGACGTCCGGAAGCAGCGTCCATGATGTTACGTGCAAGCTATCAACACACTAACTCGACTTCTTGCCGAGCGGCTGCATAGACGTAGTCGTCGTTTGACCGCGTCGAGCAGGTGGATTAAGTTTTGTGAGGCTGTCGAAAGCGTGTACGTGTGCGCTAGTTTGTAATGCTTGCGCTGGCTAGTGTGTAGCATGACCTCGCCACGAACTTGGGTTACGGAAAGAGTGGGGCTCTCATTGCAAGACCCAGCGAGCTCCGCGCGCGTGTATAGCATACACGCGAGCCCACTAGGTCCACTATCGTGTGCCGTGTACGTGTATACGTGCCGTACATGCTGTACAGTACAACGCCATCTCTTCTCGCGAAGGGCGTTAATTGCGCATCTCGCCAGCCCCGGCTCAAAATTTGTCCCTTTCGCGGAACTGCGGCGGCTCTCTTCTTGCGCCGCGCTGATGATGTGTCGAGCGCGTCACCCTCCCTTCATGCCCAACACCGCTGAAAAGAAACAAGAGGCACAGAGGGGCCGTAGGCGGTGTCCTTCCTCCCTAATGGACGTCGTCGCGAGATTAATTTCTTTCGGAGCGCGCGGACGCATCACGCGATGCCCTCTTCGCGCGGCGTTCCCCACAGCTTATCGCGAGCGCTCTGCCGCTACTGAAATTCGGAGCACGTGTCGGTGACAACGATTAACGAAGTCTTGCGGAAGTGTACGGTACACTCTAAAACTTGGCTTTTAACTCTCTCTTTTTTTTAGGGGAGGAGGGTGTCTCCGTCGTCTTTGCAGTCGCCTTCGGGACTTAGTGTAACGGTATAGTGTGAAATGCTTGCAGAATGGTGACCGGATCACTACAAGCTCTCTCTCTCTCTCTCTTTGTGTTTGTATTAGCGCTTCACTCCCTCTAAAGAAGATGAGTCCGGCGCTCTTCATTGGAAAAAGGTGCGGTCTTGCCCTTCCCAAAGTTCCTCCCCCGGCTAATGATTATACGCCTCCCGCTATCGCCTCGCAGAGATCAAACGTGCCGTCAGTGGTGTGATGAGTTTTCTGGGAAGGGGACGTGCAGCAGTTCACAATCTGTCTGGCGTGTTTAAATATTTACGGTCGGAGGTGACAGATCCAAGTGCGCGCGCGTGTGTGTGTGCGCATGCGTGTGTGCTCGCGTACGCTTCGACTAGAGCGACACACGTGAGATGCAACGCGCTCACGAGAGTGCCAGAAGCAATGACACGATTGCATCGTTGCAAGTTTCACGCAGATCTAAATTGTGTTGCCGCAGGTCTCCTTATAGCCGCAAAGATGCTGCTGCGGACAGCGGCAAGTGTGTGTGGCCGGCGCTTCGGATTCCGAACGTACATTGACCGCCTGCTTCTATGCAGATTCAACAACGTACGCACGTATAACACATTCTCTGTATGCGGCGCTTGACCGCCATCCCTTTCGGCCTCCTGATCGGTGGAGCGTTGATTGCGCGATGTAGCTCGTGGCTCATCGGCTGACAGCTCGCCAGCATGCGGCCACCGGTGGTGGTGATCCATGACCCCCGGCCTGGCATGTACAGAAAGAAGGGGGGGGCTTTGAGCTACGAAGAGGAAGAGAGAAAGAGCGATTGTGCCGAGTACCGTGGTACAGGCATCGCCTTGTCGCCGACGCAGGTGGCGTTGATTAAGAGAGAGGGAAAGGGGCTCTGTAGTACTGACGGTGCCGGATCGACTATGGGGCTGGAGGAGAGAACGACGCAACAACGGCGGGAAACCACCGCGGCGCTGTTCCCTCCTCGCTTCGCTCCTCCACATATGCACTCCATCTTGACCCGCATGCTGAAGCCGGCCGCGTGTCCGGCGATGCCGCACCCTCTTCCTTCCGAGACTCCGATGCAGTCGGGTCGCGGAGGGCAACGCAAATGCACACAGTACTACGGCGGCGAGAGGATAGGAAAAAAAAAGGGAGACCGGCTGCGGGCCTCGGCGATGCATCTCGTATACACACATATATAGGGTATACATAAGTGGGCGTGGCGTTTCGGAGCAACGCCGGTGCGTACGGGGGGGTTATGCTGCCCTTTGCGTGCCGTTCTTGTGTGTCTACGGGTTCCGTATGGCGTCCTGTCCCAAAGTCGCCCGCATTTCGCGCTTTCTCTGTTTTCTCTTTTTCTTCGCCGCCGCCAGGGGAAATGGCAACTTGTCGGCATGCGCTCTCGCCACCCCCCCTCCGAGCCCGCTTCAGTTTTCTTGGCCATTCGTAGCGGATTTCGAGGGTAATGATTCCAGTCCCTAAGTGTGTCGGGCTCGGCACGCAACGTTTTTTCCCTCCCTGCCTCGGAAATTACAGCGTGGATTCGGCCTTTCTACGCATCTGTTTTCAGACGATTTCTCGCCCCCATGGCCGAGATGGTCGGGTGGCGTATGCTGACGCTTCTGACCTCGTGACTCGTTTCTTTATAAAGGTATACAAGTTCCTTTGTCAGAGCGGGGCAACATCTGTGCTGGTAGACGCATGAGAAAGCTGCTGGTAGGCGCATGAGAAGCTCAGCCGAGGTAACGACATCAGTTTTCGCGATTTGTACTTGTTGCTTCAAGCTGACTATGGAGCGCTGAGTGCTATACACTCAGCAACTGAGCGACGCTCATATTTAGAAATATTGAAAGTGTACAGTGTAACTAGAACAGGGCACTGCATAGCTCACGCACAGGAGCGTTCTGTTTTCATTCCGCAGAGCTCGTCTCGGCGCACCTTACTCTTTCTGCAATCAATATCCACGCATCACTCAACTGGGAACACAGGTGTGTGTCTCTCCAATCGACACTGAAAGCGAGCTTTCTTTATTTCTATCTTAATTCTATTGTTTCTGTCGCTCGAGTCACTGTTGCTTCTCATTCCCGGCTTCAGCATCGCTTCCATTCTGGCCACTCCGAGCGCCTTGTGAATGCGCGCGAGACGCCACCTTCACTGTTCGGTATTTCAGTAGACGCACGCTCGCTTGGTCTTCTCTCTTTTGCGAGCATTCGTTTCCTTTGCTTTCCAGCAGCGTGCTTCTGTTTGCGATCTTTCACTCTCGGGTGGAATATACGGATGCAGAGGAGAGGACGGGGATGTATGGCATGTGGGGGCGCCGCCTCTTCTCAAGTGGAGGTGCCCACATTGAGCCAGTACAGAAAAAAAGACAGAAAAAGGCAGAAATGAAACGTGAAACGCTCGTATTCAGGACGTAGAATGAGAGACACGCCCTGTATCGGTGACGGCGCGCCTCTATCAACCTTTTGTCTTTGTAGACATTTTTTTTTCATTTCCTCACTTGGAGGTGCGTTCTTCCGAAACACTGTGTGTCGCTGCTTCGTCGAGGATCGAGAAGGAGCACTTCATAGGAGTCGCCCTTCGTGAAACGTACGTGTGTGTGTGTGCGTGCGTGCGTGTGTGTGTGTGTGTGTGTGTCTGTATGTGTGTGTGTGCAGACAAACTCTCTGGAGGCCGTTATAGGCGACCGTCCCGGCGCTCTTCTTTTCCGAGGAGGTGGTCGTCGTCGTGTACGAACCTTGCGCCCCGAGGCAAGAAGTGCAGCCGTTGGAGAGGCAGGTTCGGTCTCGTTCGATTGCGTGTTTGCCAATTCCCCTCTCTGCCCGTTCCTATACAGTCGCCCATTTGCTTCCCGTACCCTCCGCAGTGCTGTTGGGCCACTCCTGTTCCGTTTGCGGAGATCTCGAGAACGTGCGCCACCTGAGCTCGGGAAGTGGGGGAAAAAAAAGAACACCGAAGAAAAGCAAGTGGACGAATGAAAAGGCTCGTTGAAGGACAACGCTGGTGCCGAGTGTTGTCTCAAGATTTTATAGTGCCACGCCTCGTCCCTGCGGAAGCCTAGCTGTCGTTCATAACGTACGCGCTGTAGACTGACGAGACACCCCCTTTCGAAGAGGAGTTTGATGACGTCAGCGACGACTCTTATACGCTAAGCCTCCTCGCGTTTGGTTTCTATTCCGAAAGCGAGGTGATGGCTTCGCGTCGCGATAAAATGAATAGCGTATCTCGAGTTAGCTTATAAATCATTGTCACAACAGAGGCGCACTTCACGAGGACGCAGTGCCCGTGCCTCGTATCGTCTTCGTGTTTATTTTTTTTCCTTTGAGATAAAAAGCACACGTGCGTCACTTCCGTACTCCTCTAGTGTTGTGTTGTGCCTGATACGATGGGCGCTTGATAAAGTCTGCAATGCCTATATCAGAGTCGGATGCGTGTGCGTGCGCACAAGGCGAAAGCCACAGCGTGTACCGATAACACTATAGGCCTCTTGCTCTAGTGTTATCGCGGCTTCGTAACGTCTTTGCTTAGAGCAATGCATAGGAATGTAAAGCATTCGCTCACCTGCTGTATGCTCTGGTTTCAGGGACAAAAACACGGGCTAACCGCAGCGTACGGTGGAGTTCTGCTTGGAACGACGTAGGGTTGAGTTCTAGTTTGAAGCCAAAAAGAAAAAAATATAAACGCACACACGCGGACAGAGTCAACGCCTGCTAGAAAAACTATGCCTGGAACGTCGCTCTCTTTTCAAATGGGAGCTTTCTGCCAGCACGCAATCTCGGAGGCCATGACTCCTGTCGCGTGTTGCGACAGGCCGCCGTGTGAGACCGCTTGCCTCCGTACCGCTCAGTCACGTGACTGCTCTGTCACGTGACCGCTCTGTCACGTGACATCATGGCTTCTCGGAGGCAACTGTGAGAGCATTGCTGTGTTCCATTAGGGTGGCCGTCATAGACGCTCGCCTCCGTACCGAAGGAGGAGGGTAAAATGAGAGGGTAAAGCGGCGCGTTCGTGACTCACGTTTCAGGCATTTTTTTTTTTTTTTAGGAGGCGTTGACAGAGTCAAGTGACACAAACAGCGTTTGTTATTCGTTTCTCTTCATTTTTATTATATCGATGGCTGCATAATCTGCAGCCATTCTTCCGCGAAACATTGAGCTACAGCTTGGAAACTCGTGCTTCTATAGTTTGCTCTCGTAGAGGCATACCTAGTCCTGTACTGGCTGAAGTAACGTGATGCAGTGTAATTCGAATTCCAACGCTGCAGGATAATGCTCGATGTCAGCGAGCCACAAAAGGAGTCGTATTACAACAATCGCTGGCCACGTTTCGTCCTGTAGACAGCGAAACAGGCAGAGATGATGCACGAGGAAGGAAGCTCCTTCAGTTGGTATTCTGGTTCCCAACAGGGTGGCAAGAAGTATGAACAGCGTACATTTTTTTGTTGTACATTCTTAACAACGCAAGTCGAATTCCACTGCTAGGAGAGTAGACAACTTTAAATATAGGGTACGGAAAACTTTACGTTAGCGCTTGTCACCACTGCGAATTCCTCATGTACGCTATCTTCCTGGGCACCCACGTTAGGGGTTGAAAATAGTGTACATACCCAACGAGCGCTATCTTTGCGCACCCTATAGTCTAAAACAACCTAGATGCTCTATTCAGCGTCAGTCGGCTACATACAGCGCGAGTCGTATTGCAACGGTTGCTGGCAATGTTTTCGTCTTGTAGGCAGTGAAACAGGCCGAGATGATGCCATGAGGTAAGAAGGAGCAGTGACTCCTTGGGGTGGTACTGTGGTGGCTCCCAGCGGAGCGGGGGGTGTAGCAGAGAACGGTGTCTTCGCGAAGTCTATTAACCAGGAGGTCGATAAACGCCCCCGGGTCTTCACCTGTGCCCATCGCCATCGATCATCATGCATGATCCATCGACCTCGGTGCCTGCGCTGTTCCTCTTATTCCCCCCTCCCCCTTTTTTTTTTCTGTGGATGCCTCCCTGTGCTAGAAGATGATGAGACGCGGTGCCATCATATGTCCGGATATATTCCGCCGCGAGGCACAGCGAAGCTGCGGTTTTTCTTTTTCATTTCCTTTCTTCGGTATAACAAATATAAACATTAATGCAATCTCGCGCCGAACAAGACACCTCAATACTTCAGCGCACGCGCATTCTATTTTTTTTTCTTTTTTCGTTCAAGGCTCTCTTTATTTTTAATTTCTGGCCCGCGAGATTGTTGTCCCTGGCACCGGTAATCGATGGGGCGTCAGTTCAGGTAATATCTATTTACGGTCTGGCCTAGAGTAATTATATCCTCACTGCTACGTCATATAACGACGTCATTGCTGCGAGACATGTCGCTGATTAGGACCACACGATAATCTGAAATGCGTTAGCTCTAGAGTAGAATAGTTGTCGCGCAGGGAAGCTCTCGAAATGTCTTGTGGATGTCTTAGGTTTGCCTTCAAAACTCTCTGCCAAGTTTGCTGTGCACTTGAGATCGACTGAAGGTGCACGGGCTAATGGGAATATCCAGACCGTTTAACCTCGATGTAGATATATCATCCCCCTTCACTTGATACGCAATAATTAAACACTATAGTTGTGATACTGCGATCGAACTGCACCTGTTTCACGCCACCTGTCATTTTAAACTCTGATGATTTAGGAACGTTTCATTGTACCGAATGGTGCACTGCAGTGTAGCATCTTAGAAGTTCCTAGTTCATCAATCCAGTTGTGTAGGCAGGGGGTGGCATTCCAGGCTCGTGCTTCCCCCCCCCCCCAGCCACCACATTATATCAATGAAGTCCCCTCTCTCTCCCCCGAAAAAAAAAAAATTCTGCATACAACCCCGAATCAAGATTTAGAAAAGCATACCGTAGATGATGAGACGTTGAAACCGTTGCTGACCGCGTCAGCACCTGGGAAAACTGCATACATGTGCCTTGAATACGATCCAATCTTCTCAAATGCCAAATTGGCTGTAGTGGCCTTGCGATGCTCTATACCGCGAATCTATTTATTCAGGGTGAATTGGAGCTTAACTTCGCTAACAAGAATTATAGATAACTATAGAGTCAGTGCTCACAATTGTAATAATTCTTGAAATCTGTGCCTTCCTCTTCACAACTCTTCCACTATGCAGGTTAGAGTGTTAAGTCAGACATCATGGCCTTTCTGCCATCTATCTCACTACAGCCAGCGTAGCATGCAAGCGGCTTGACTCTGGCGCGACGGCTGAGGACTGGATTCGAGATGCTGAGTGATGTACACAGTATTGTATTACAGCTCCCAGTTTAGGGCATCGCTGTCGCCCCCCTATAGCGACCGGTGCACAGATGCAGCCTCCGGGTCACTGCGGCTAAGGTCACCCCTCTGTTCTCGGCTTGGAAGTTGCAGGCATGACATAAAATTCCGGGGTGACCGCGGACGCTGCATATGCAACGCGTACGTAGATCGTATATCTGTCGGCGCACGCCACCACCGCGTCCGTCGAGTCACCTGTTGTACGACAACGTGTGCCGACCGCTGTGGGGACTCCGACGGATGCAAATATGGCGTCGGTGGCGAGGTTCGTTGCCGTCGTGCGTGCATGCACTCACGTGGCATACTTCTCCTCAGTCGTCGTTACGGGACCCTTTGTCGGCGCTGATTTTCGAATGCTAATGTTTCTGCGCCTGATTTGAGGTGTTCGTATTGACTGGGGACGCTTGATGCATACGAAATCAGCTTCGCAATGGACTGCCGTCTCTGAAGAATCACAGAGACCTTCTTCATGTCGGGGATTCGGGGTTGACGTGAATAACGGCCGTGACCTTCAATGAATCCCCCAAAGAGGCAGCTAAAATATGCAGCAGCCATCTGTGCTTTCGTTTGCGTGATTTAATACCGCGGAGTCGATTGGACGAAACTCTCAGTGCGCCAGGTGTTTGGTCGGTGGGCTGGCGTTCGCGGCAGGACGCATAATATTACTCTTTCACTTTAATCGATAGCGACACGACTGTCGTGCGAGCGCTCAGATACTCCCAAGCAAAGTGGTACGTGTGCGCCCCCTTCCTTTCTGCCGCTCACGTGAGCGTATCGCACAACATGGTGTTATTCCTGATAACGCCCCCCCCCCCCCCGCGTTATCTGTTATATAATAAGGCAACACCACTTCGCCGATCATGCGCGGTCTTTGTTTTCAGCTCGGCGCCCTTGTCTCCCCGTTTCTGCGTGATAAAGCCGGTTCGATAAAGATACGCATGAACGCTGAACGCCACCTTATTGATCCGGGCTGCCTTACGTAGGTACGAAATTCGTTTGTCACGTGTGCTTGGCTAACCGTATTTATCAACACTACTGCTAGAAAGAAAGAAGCAAACGATGCTTATACGAAGTCTGTCCTCTGATTATAGTTAGGCGTCAGTGAGCAAAAATAATTAGAGCCTGTGGACGACCGTCCAGGCACACGTGTGTGTGTGTGTGTGTGTGTGTGTGTGTGTGTGTGTGTGTGTGTGTGTGTGTGTGTGTGTGTGTGTGTGTGTGTGTGTACGCACATTCGGGTCGTTCCAATGCCCAACTGAATGTGCAAACACGGCGTACTCTTTCAAGACTTCAGTGGTCGCCCGCTCCTCCCTTGTCTTCCGAAGGCCTCGAAAAGGAAGAAAGAACGGGAAGTCAAACATGGGGAGTAAGAGGAGGAAAATAAGGCTAAACAATGCTCCATGGCTTCCTCTCTAACGGCGCACGCCGAGTGTTTTGGAGGCCCGCGTTCAGCTCTCGCTATACTTTTGGGAGTGGTACAGTGCCTCGGGGTTTCGTGTGTGATCTGTCCCAAGCAAGCGCGTTCCACACACAGACACGTCCGGTTTGGCTTTCAGGGGCGGCTCTCTGTTCCACCGGCGCTGTCGCCGCGCTGCTGTTTGCTTTCACAGCCAGCGCGCGCGAACGATAAGGCACGAGCGGCCTTTTTGAGCGGCTTCTTGGTTTCGTCGCAGGCGTCGGCTTTTTTATCTCGCCGACAGAGTCTTCGCAGCGTTGTTTGCCAGGATTTTCGCGTCCGTTTTCGTCGATATGACTTTGCTGTGCCCGTGTTACATGCCCCCCCCCCCCCCCCCCACGAGGCATATTCTGCCTCGTAGCGACGTCCATTGAGACGTAAGCTACAGAAACTCGGGCTCGCATTGATAGAGCGATGCTTACGCCACATCAGCTCCCGGCAAGTCCGATGTCGCCAGCAAATGTTTTAGAAACGTCGTTCTGATCATGTATCCCGGATGAAGACGTCGAAGGACACCACGGCAGCGCTCGTGGTATCCGCTCTTTTTTTTTCTTTTTTTTTTTCGCCTGTCTCTGTTTTTGGGGCTGTGTGGTTATTCCGTAATGTCATACGAAGTCGCTTAAGCTTCGGTGCTCGTTGGACGAAGGTGCTGTCAAATTCATTTTTTTTTTTCTTGGCAGGGCTTGCACAGGTAGCTAGAGATCAACGGTGATGTCGTCACTGCCAGGACTTGTGTATGCTCCTCCTTTCGCTTTCTCCGCCTCCTCTAATTGATTGATTGATTGAGTGATTTATTGATATGTGTGGTTCAACGTCCCAAAACCACCATATCATTGTGAGACGCCGTAGTGTAGGGCTCCGGAAATTTCGACCGCCTGGTGTGTTCTAACGTGCAACCAAATCGGAGCACACGGGCCTATACAGCATTTTCGCCTCCATCGAAAATGCAGCCACCGCAGCTTCAAGCTTCCCCTATCCCCAGTGCAAGCTAGCGTATGGGTGCACGTCGAGGAGCTTCGTTTGAGCGTAATTAATTCGGTATACGTCTATACGCTGACCGAAATTACAATACCCGCATGGGCGAGTCTTCGAGGTCCCAGCTGGCGGGCCTTCAAGCGAGGGATATGTCGCTTGCAACGGACCGGGCCGGCAGTGTTTCTGTCGGCTTTCGAACGCTTAACGTTTCTTTCTTCCTACGCCCTTTAAATCGGCCGTTGCATACTACGAGCTTCGTGGGTTTCCTTCAACGGTGCCTGCATTCCCTGGTTTACATGTTTTCTTTTCTCTTTTATCGCTGGTCGTTCCCACACGTATAAACCGACCTTTTCGTCCATCCAACCCTTAAGGGGTGCGGTTCCGGGGCGTTTTCTCTTTTTTTTTTTTTTCGCCGAAAACCCAACGCCGCTGGATTGCGTCGCTGTAGCTGTCTAGGGACAGCTACAGCGACGCAACCCCCCCCCCCCCCCCTGGCCGGCACGCCATCGCAAAATTTATGCATCGAAAACGGGCCGTCCTGCTTTCTGCCGTCGAGCGCCGCTGCGACTTCTCGTGTCCAGCTTACGGGAAAGCAAGAAAAATTTCCAAAAAGAAAGCGTCCCGGTTAGGCCACGCCTATGACGCATATTGCGAAGGTGCATGCTGGTCCGATGCATGGTCGAGGCGAGCCCGGCGGACTCGCTTCCGACGTCGAGGCCAGCGCCGTTAATCACGTTCCGCATTACCTCCGCAGCGGCGGAAACAAAGCGGCCGCCCCCGTTAAAACCGTTATGCGCGCCGCCGCTGTAACGTGAACGACGTGCGCTCGTTTCACTTGGAGTCTGTGCGTGCGTGTGTGTGTGTGCGTGTGTTTCTGTGTCCTCAAACTGTCTTCTTCATCCCCCCTGCGCATGACTGCCGCTCGCATTGAGACGTCCGAAAAAAAAACGGAGGCCCACCAACGCGACGCCGCGCGCATTTACCTCGGAGAGAGCTCTCCTTGATCGACGTGGATCCTTTCTGACGCGCTCATTTTCCAGCTCTGTATTTTCCGACGCGTTGCGTGCAATCGCGTGACCATAACTCGATCGGAAAGCGAGTGTTTTGTTGTCCGGGGCTATGGGGTGTATCACGCTAACCGCGGTGTGTGCCGTTTGTTTATGCATTAATATTCTTGAACACGGATTGTCGCTGGATCAGTGTTTCGACGAGTAGCCTTCTCTACTAGGTTTTGCAGTCGACATATTAAAGTTGAGTTGAGCAAAGTTTATTTGTTTTCTTGAACAAATAATGTCGAATGGTTGCCTTATAAGGACAATCCTTGTTGATGAACATTCATTTCTTCAAACATTCACCTTCTTCTGAACTTCTGCATAGTGTATGCGTGCAGATCGGTGCGTTTTCCCCGTGCCCACAATCAACCCGTTAAGTTGGACTGTACGTGTCACGTGAAATGGCCACTGTCTTGTATCTTATACGCTAGTCTCGGTAGTAAACGTGCAGTTGGTGACACCAGTAGACCAACCAACGGCAGTGAACCCTTGTATATATATAAAAAAAAAGCTTCGCGAATCGATGCCACAGTTACCTGTAAGATGCATTTTCTGACGCGTTAAAGTAACTTTGTCTCTTAAAAGCCAAAGCACTTGCGCTTTTTCTAAGCTTCTCCGCCGTGACTGTTCCACAGCTTTTAATCATCGTCGTGGGACGGTGAGGGTGCAGCAAAAGCGACAGCAATGCGACCCGAGGGGGCCCTTAAAAGAAGCCGGCTTGCCCGTAGTTGATACGCTCGCATTTTGAAAAAAAAAAAAAAAAAAAACTCTGCTCTCCTATTTACGCCATTCGGCAGACCACGTTCGCCCAGACACATCGCAGGATCAACTCGTTTTCTTTAATCAAACTATTAAGGCTTTCACATTTTTGTCCCTCTCTAAATGCATGCCTCGTGAGTCCCTGGTGTCTGTGTGTGTGTGTGGGGGGGGGGGGGGGGGGTCGGAAAACTGAAACGCCGGCGCAGTCTGGGGAGCGAATACATAATTCGGCCATCCCTGCTCTTCCTCGCATGCCCTTTCCCCCCTTTCGGTCGGAAGGAGGCGGCGAGGCACTTAGCAGCGAGCGGCCAGGCGACATCGCAACCTGAGCTCTCTTCTCACACAAGCGCGCGCCTTAATAACACGTTGGCTTGCAAAGCAGTGAAGAAAAAAAAAAAGCAGCGGGCTAGTCGCCCCGAGACTACCCGGCCACGGCTGGTCCGTTCGCTAATCGCGGGTCAGCTCTTTCTCGAAGCGGCTGCAGTGGGACGCGCAAGCCACCTCCATAATGGATGAAGAGCGAGCGGCGCCTCCGCTGCTGCTGCGCGTCTCTCTAGTCGCCTGTTGCATCTCTCTAGTCGCCTGTTGCTTTGAACCAGTCGGCGGAGTGTGGATGAAGGCAAGCATCAGCGCCGAGGTGTGTGAGAGAGGGAAAGAGAGTGGAAAGGATGTTCAACACTGCACGCACACTTCCCCCCTTTTTTTTTCTTCGTTCATGACTGACTCTCGTATAGCAACGGCGTCGACGGTGTTTTGTGTTGCGTGCCCGACAGCCAATCGTTTCGCATTATGCGCGGCAGTGTGCCTAATTAGGCGCGTCGTCGGCGTTGTTAGCGGCCCAAGATGTGCTCTTTCGTTTATTTTTACTTTCTTTTTCTTTGGCCCGACCGGTATGCTATTATACGGAACGATTGTGAGCCTTGACAGGTTTATACAAAAGGAGGACTTGGGTTGGTTTAACGATCTGTATGGGTTCGATTCCTGGAATTCGGGTGCGGTATCGATGGAGTGGGTTGCGTTCTAGTAACGGAAAGAGGCAATGCTGTCATATGCAGTAGCGCGCATTAAGGAAATGAGACCAAGCCAATCGCGCTGTCAGTATGCAGTGAACTCATTCCCAAGCTACAGCACAACCAAGGATCGGGCACTAAAGATGATCTGCGCGCTATATATCACAATGTGGCCTTGTGTTGTCGAGAGAGTCGAGGCGTGTTGCCCAGTTTGTATACAATGTTGCATATCGATTGTCCTCTCGTAAAAGGTCGTCGCCATCGACAGAAACTTATATTTACGCCCAATGCTCGACGAAATGCGTTTCTCCGCTATCGGCCACTGACTACACCTTATATCAGCAGTCTTCTTTCTCTAAATATCGTCGCATCGGCCGAGCCTCTGCAGTTATCCCGGGTTTTTTCTTTCTCCCAGCACCTGTTTCACTGCTAGATTTTCTATTAACGCTGAATTAATCTTACGCCAAGCAACACCATGGGACAGCAACGAAGATGACTCCAAGGTTCCGAAAGAAATTCGTGCCACAGACGAAACTTTTCTCGCAGAGGCAGTTGTAATCAAGGACTGGAACGAGCGCTAACAGCGCGACGCCTCGACCTTCCTTTATGATCTATCAGCGCGCTTACGTTCGACTAAGGCGCGCTATTTTCACTTCGCGCGGCACACGCCCATTGCTCCACTCTTGACTCGGTTATTTCTGCGACCTTACAAAGGGCGTGCACTGGCTGGCAACCTGAGCAGGAGACACCACACTCCTAGCGTTCTTAACCCGAACAGCGTGCCAAGTCGTGACACTAATCATCGCCCTATGCCGACGCCGCGTGCATACGATTTGTCGTGTACATCGATCGTTTTGAGGTTGAGAAACGACTAAAGCTATTGCGGCACCGATTTTCTTCCAGTTTTCTCTTTTAACCATACCGCACTCATTTGTCCCCCAAACCGGACACGCCCTGCAAGGCGTTCGTATTTGCATCACTGTACGCTGCAGGTGATTTTCCTTCCATGGCCACTACATCTTGCGCAACGGATTTGTTATCACCATGAGCCTGACTACACCCAATGCAGGGCAAAGACCTCTCCCATGTTTCTGCAGTTGGCTCGTTTCTATGCTTGCTGCGACCACGTCATTGCCGCAAACTTCTCAATCTCATCTGCCCACCTGAATTTCGACCGACCGTGAGTGCATTTGCCACGTCATTAGCACACAGTACGTTACTCTTAATGACCAGCTGTCACCATGCCTTCTCACTGCTTAGCATACTCTCAATCTGCCATAAAGGAGATCAACGCAGAGTATATACTGAAGAAGCGAGAACCTTCGAAGACAAACATTGTCTGCTCTTGCCGTGTCATTCTTGGCACCGTATAAACGGAACGAAAAAAATCAATGTTTACAATGTGGAAGGAATAAGAAACGAAGATTGCCACCATATTGTCTCGCATTTCCACCACCAATCTGGTGCACCAAGATTCAATCTGGTGCACCAGATTGTCGGATGGTGTTCTTCTGGACTGGGAAACCTCTTGGCAAGCTTCACGGCCATGTATGGAGGATGCAGTCGACTGCAGCGTTCATATACAGCAGGAGTTGTAGTTAAGGGCCTCGATCGCGCTTCACCGCAAGAACAGCAACCGTTCCAAGCCTATACCAACAACGTCGCATACACGGATAGCAGGGTGAATACCATATCGACGTTTATAAGCGGGGTGAACGCGATCGAAGAGCCTTTTGGTTTCATTATAGACGTCGACCATTCGACGTATCGACACTAGTCGAACGAGCTTGTACACTGTCGTCAGCCACGTTACGAGAGGCGCGCAATGTAAACGTGCCACAACTAGGCAGGGACTTGGCTTGTTCTCGCCGAAGTATTCCTGTATAATCATTGCGTGAGACAAGACGAGAGTTCGACCTGCGCTTCACGATCTTCGTGCGGTGTGTGTGTCTGTATAACTTTGCACTTGCGTAATCGTGGCGACGAGAAGGTTGCGTCGCGGTGTTGCGATCTTTTGTTCTTGTTTTTTTCGGATGCCTTGACGAGCGCGGGAAGTGGCCACAGCCACGGCACCGCGACTGATTGAGTTGCAGCGCCCGAAGAAAGGAGGGGTGTGGAAGAGAAAGCCCTTGACAGTTGACCGGCAAGCCCTTGCCGCCTTCTCTATACGAGCGTCGCCGTCACGTACAGAGACGGAAATAAAGCGCTCGCACGCACGACATCGTCACCGTCAACTCCGCACGCAGCGGCGGCAGTAGTAGACCGACCGGTGGTGCCCGCGGCGGTCACCGCGGGATCCCAAATTGCTCCCTTCCGCGTGCCGCCGCCACCGAAGAGTAGTGAGTCTTGGCGCGGCCTGGCCCCGGCGAATCGAGCAAGTTTCGTTCTCTCGCTTCTTCGTCTTGATCTTCTTCTTGCTCTGATGGTGGAAGACGCCGCCGTTCACGCCAGCGCTGAAGGTCCCGAGATGCGGCGAACCGGTTGGCAGGCTTCTCGCACGAGGTGAACACTCACGCAATCTTCTGCCCTCTGGCGGTAGTGGTCTGAACTTTTGGGTCGCATCCTCCTCTCCTTTGCCATCAAGAAGACGGCGCTTGATTGCGACAAGGGTCAGCTATGAATGTCACGTCATCATTCGGCCTTCATCGCGGGAGCAGGCAAGCCTGCTGCAGCGTCGTCGTCGTCTACGTAGGGACCCTCTACTCTTGGGGAAACGTCGTTGGTCAAGAAAAGAGTGAGACCGTTGTCGAGCGGGCGTTATTTCGTTTGACCTGTTCGCTCTGACCTATCTACATACGCATTGTTCTTATAAAGGTACGCAGTTTTTCCGAATTGGTACGCGCGCTCTTTCGAAACGGAGTTACCCATAAGCGGCACCTTATATATATTGCAGGTGAAGAAGGTCTCCGAAGAAAAAAAAAAAACCAGCTATACATAATCGAACCGGCCGGGAGACTTCGCCGGCTGATTGCACGGCGGCGTCTCTCGGAAATTAGCGTTTGATTGTCGTGTCATTGCCGCGGTGCTACGGGGAGATAAAGTTACAGAGCGGCACGAATCGCTCGATTGGAGCGCGTGCGTGTTTATGTGCTTCGTGAGATGTATAGCCTCCTCCTCGGTGGTTGGGCTTGCGCTGATTGGCATGCTGCCGAAATAAATTGCGACTGCTGGCTACTTTGTAACAGCGTAGAGCGGGGGTCACGTTGGTAACGGTCAGTGTCACGATTGTATTTTCGGTTTCTTTCCTATAGATGCTTCTTTGAGGGACGTTGTTGCCCTGGAGAGTACATGATATATACCCGCAGTTATCCACTATTATTGGTCGTTGGCGAAACGGTCATTGTATGCATACATACGAGAGCCACACGGCGGCCTCTACTGCCCTCCCAAAAACATGCATACGAGCGTGAGTACTGCGAATCACCGCGTGTTTTCGTTGTTTGCTTGATTAAAACTTTCAAAGCGCGCCTATAACGCGCCCCTTTTATAGGAATTCGAAACTGCGCATGCGCAAAAGTACTTTCGCGAGCACGAATTACGTGAAGAGCTGTAGAAACGAGTTTTCAAATATCCATGAAAGTAATAGAAAAGACGAATTGTTTCTTGGGACCCGTTATTTCGCTTTGTTTCGTTCGCCTCGGAATAGTATAGCGTTTGTCTAGGATGGCCATGTGTGAGGCGAAGATGTGTAAGAGCCGGGGGCAAGGAGGGGGTGGGATATGCTTTTTTTTTTTCCCTAAACTGCGCTTGTGCACGCACGAGCACGCGCACACACTTCTACACATAAACACACTAGCTTGCGCATCACGAAAGTACAGAAGCAACAAAAAAAGGTTTTCCCGAAATATCGGCATACCCCTCATTTTTAAGAGGAGTGGGGGGGGGGGGGGGAGCGAGAGTGATTGCAGTTTCTACTAGACCGTTCGCATGCACCACCCATCCACCGTGGTGTTATATCCTCGCAGTTTTGCAGGAATAAGAAAAAAAGACGGCTATAAGCAGGAAAAGGTTGTAAACGGCCCGGGCAGGCAACGGATGTATACGGACGACGTGCGTGACCTCGTTCCAGCAGCAAGCAGCGGTGCATGCAGCGTGGCTGTGCTTGTTATATGGTTTGCGAGGGCCAGTTTTCTAACGCGTTTAAGCGCGCAAGGTGGGAACGAAATAAAGAAATAACGGACGGAAATAACAGCGAGGATCCGTAGTGGTCGGTTTTTTTTCTTATATGCCGCCTTCCTTCGCATCTTGACGACTTTTTCCGTCGGTGTCGCTTTCTTAGTTTGTTGTAACACCTTACTTTTCTCTTTCCTCTTTTCATTCTCGTAGTAAACTTTCGGCGAGCGTGAAGTTTAGTGAAGGAAACAAAAACTTTCACCGCACGCCGGCGCTACCCGAAGTAGAAATCTGAGCACGGCTGCTGCGGCACCCGTTAAAGTGCTAGAACGGATTTTCTTTCTTTGCCCCTCTGCTTCGAGCGCCTTTTCCCTCGTCCAACCTTGCAGGCGTCGCTTTGAAAAACTCTCTCCCCTTCGCGTCGTCCCGTATAGCCGGAATCTGTCTTCGCTGCTGAGCATTGCTCCTCGAGCGAGAAATACACGAAAACAAAACAAAACCAGAACGTTGTCTCGACTGCGTATATAGCAGCGGTGATTGCCGCGTCGTTCTCTCATCGCGCACGTCTACCGCTTCCTTTTTCGGTACGTCTTTATGTTCTTTACGAGTGTTTCTTTTTATTTTTGCGGGGACTCTGGCGACATTATGTATTGCTGTAGCGGCTGTATATACTTTCCGTGATGGGTACGAAAAAAAAATCATTAAAACTGAGAAGGGGCTCAAGTTCGCACGGCGCAGTTGCCGCGGTGAAAGCCGCCTTTCGCACCCCCGCTCGAATCGCCTTCTTGTTCAACTACTTCTGTTTTTTTTCCCCGCTGGTGCGACGTTATAGCAGCCGTCTTATGTCATGTACAGACTTTATATATAGGTTTCTCGAAAGATCTATTGCGCGAGCACCGGTCGCGAGACAACGTTGGTGTGTGATACACGGGGTCTTGTATAGTATTTTAGAAAGTTGGTGTTACACACCGTCGTCTGCGGCGCGTATAACTCTCGTCCTTGCAGCTGGCTTTTTTTGCGATTCACGAGCACGGTCAAAAATGTCACATATCCCTTGTGGTCGAGCGAGCTGCTTATATATATAGGAGCGTGTGCAGTGTATATAGAAGCTTGCGATTCGTATAGGCGCGACGTTGACTTCAGACAAACGTTCGATGGTTCGAGAAGCTGGTCGTTCCAATCACTATATCACACTCTCGAAACCGTCTTTTCTTTCGTTTATTTTTTTTTCTTTCTTAATAATATGTGGAGTTTTACGTCCCAAAAACCACAACGTGATACGAGGGACGCCCTATATACATAGTGGAGTGCTCCGGAAATTTTTTTTACCATCTCGTGTTTTTAACGTGCACTTAGATAGCGCAGTACACGAGCTTCTTTAACCTTTCGCCTTCATTGAAATGCGACTGTCAAGGCAGCGGTCGAACCTGCGACCTTCGGCAACTGATGCAGAGAAGCGGACTTATTTCCTTTCTTTCCCGAGTGGCGTCGGCGGTACCGTTGTGCGCCTAACGAGTAGGAAGTGGACGGTTGCAACTTTACGTGATTTTTTACTATTACATCGCATGCCTATAAGGAAGTAAAACTAAGGCAGTGCAGTAACACAGCGCATGCGCAACAGGTGGTGAATGTAACAACTAGAAAACTTATTACATAGCGATTAAGAATATAGGCCTGCTAGAGACTTTGCCAGGTCCGAGTAATCCCGGCACGTAGCTTTCAAGGTGTCATCAAATCAAATCAAACCTTATTTTATTTTACCCAATTAAGAGAAAAGGGGCGGCGGGAAAGATGTGCCTTACCGCGCAGCTTGGCTAAACGGTAAAATTTAAGAATCAAATGCGGCAGATATGGAGGAAATGCGAGAAATAACTGAAAAACACCGAGAAGAGGGTATACAACATAAGCAAGGAGCTGATATAAGAGCACAGCAAACGAAAATGTTTCAATAACTCATTACGGAAGATATTGCTTTCCCGGGCTTTTTTTTTCCTTTCAAACACTTCGACACCGTGATGGGTCAGTGTCATTCGCGACAGTTTATCGCTTATCGCTGCTTGTTTTATAAATGCCGCCCGTGCGTTTTTTTTTTTTGTTTTCTTGTTCGCCGTCTGATACCAGCGGCGCCGTTCATCGTATAAAGTTTCAAAATCTGTTAGCGCGCTCCCCTTTTTCTGTCTCACTGGACACCGACCGGACCTACAAACTCTATATATCATAAAGCAAACTTCTTGCCATTTATCCAAGTAGCATCCTTTAGCGGCGTTACATTTCACAGGAAGCTCCCTCTAAGCATAGACACACTGTCATATATCTGTACAGGGTTGATAAATCCCCGCTTTTAAATTATTTGTCCTTCTTCTTCTCGTGTTCTCACGCATTCAGATCCACTTCGTTGGAACGTTCTTGGTTCCCATCACCACTTATTTCGCGTATACAGAGGTAAATACCTCGAGGCGCCGTTCGACAGAACATAAATATCGGCCATAAAATCGGAAATGGGCTCCTTTGCCGCCGCTAACGACGCGAGGCTTTAGAGTAAATGCCGTCCGTCGGTAAAATAAATAAGATAAATAATAATCATAAAAGGCGCGGCTCTTTCGAGTGGCGGCTATCTTTAGTTCGGCGCGCGTGTAGTCGTCTGCTCGAACTGAGATAGCGCTTCGGCCTTCCGAGATGGCGGCTTTGTTTACGTGCGCGTTCCGTACTGAAAGCGACGACTGCGAAGACGGTGAAACTTCGTTCTTGGTTGAAGCGCGGAAATCTTTCTCTCTTTGCGTGTGTGTGTGTGTGTGTGTGTGTGTGTGTGTGTGTGTGTGTGTGTGTGTGTGTGTGTGTGTGTGTGTGTGTGTGTGTGTGTGTGTGTGTGTGTGTGTGTGTGTGTGTGTGTGTGTGTGTGTGTGTGTGTGTGTGTGTGGTGTGTGTGTGTGTGTGTGTGTGTGTGTGCGCACTCTTGCAAGTTAATTTGTCGATTGCGCGCCAATTTTTTTTCTTTCTTTGCATTAGGCACTTTCTTTTTTTGTTAAGCCTTTCGTCTGGTTTTCCTGGCCCGAACGCAACTGCGGGAAAGCGGCGCGTACTGGTGTGGAAGTGAGCCGATAAGGCGGACATTAAACAGCGCAACCGTCCGGCGTTTGTGCAATAATGGCATAAATACTTTAGTTGTGTTCTCGCGCAGCGCCTCCCCCTTCCCCCTTGCCGACTCTCTTGGGTGAATCGACGGACGGTGAAATACGCTAATTCTATTCAGCGAAGTTGTGTCGCCTCGCTCCACCCTTTCTCTCTAACTGGGAGTGTAGTGATGAAAGGTTACAGCTTAAAATAGAGTACGTAAGAGCCCTCAAGAGAGGGCTGTGACAGTGTTACGAAATAAATGCTGGTGAAAGTTACAAAAGTTGGCGCCTGCTCGCAGTGAGTGACTCGGCGCTGCACTGCGCATGCGGGAAGGGATCGCGGATGAAGCTGCGCACGCGTGAGTATCATGACGGAAGTGGTATAGAGCAAAGTTCTCTATTCATCATCATCATCATCAGCTTGACTACGTCCACTGCAGGACAAAGGCCTCTTTCATGTTCCGCAAGTTAACCCGGTGCTGTGCCTGCTGCTCCCAATTTATACCCGCAAACTTCTTAATCTCATCTGCCCACCTAACCTTCTGTCTCCCCCTAACCCGCTTGCCTTCTCTGGGAATCCAGTCAGTTACCCTTAACGACCAGCGGTTATCCTGTCCACGCGCTACATGCCCGGCCCATGTCCATTTCTTCTTCTTGATTTCACCTATGATATCTTTAACCCCCGTTTGTTCCCTAATCCACTCTGCTTTCTTTATGCTGTTCTCTATTATACTGTCTTAAAAGCTGCTTGTGAATTCCTCACGTTTACTTCACAAGAAGTGCCCCGCGGTAAGAACGGCAGCTGAAATGCAGTGTATACCTTGTCGCCAGGCTGTATACCGGGTGCGCGAAATTCGGGCCCGCAGTCGTGCGCAGCGCTGAGCGCGCCTTTCTCTTCGCTGCGCGCAATTAACGAAGTGACCCGGAGTCACAAACCCTATAACATTGCTTCACGCATCATTGGCGGTGCAACTGCGGGCGCCCGGGGGATCTCAGCAGAGAACTTATATAGGCGATAAACAGGTTCCCCCCGCCTTCGCGTGCTCTCGCGATCGTTCGCTGCTGCGAAAAGCCACGACGACGCGATATGAAAGCGTATAGACGCGATTGGCGTGCGCATGCAACGCAGCAAAAACCGCGGGGTCAGTGCACAGCGCCGCCCGAAGCGTTTCTTTGATCCGCGATAATGCCGTGCATGTATATTATATTCCCCGCACGCGATGCCGTGCATAGGTGTGAGCCGTACAGAGGTTGCGGATGCGCTAGATATGTGTGTGTTGCGAGTCAATCTCGTAAAGTCAGTGCCTCACGTCCGGCAATGGTGTTACTTTTCTTCGCGGCATTGTTTTGCATGCGACCGATTTGTACAACTATATAGGTGTTTGCACTGGGTATGCGGTGCTTGGCTGCTGCAGCTCGAAGGTCGCGGGTTCGACCCCGGCTGTGGCAGTCGCCTTTCGATCGAGGCGAGAATCGGGCCCGTGCAACTGCGCGATGTTGGTGGACGTCAAAGAACAACCGTTGGTCGAAATTTCCGGAACCCTCCGCTATACGGCGATCATGGTTTTGGCCCGTGGCACACCGGATATTATTATGTCTCAACATTGTGGGCATTTTTTTTTCTAGATGCAAGTTGTTGTCATTAAATTACGGCGCTAGATGCATGCATCCGTGAGAGTGTGTGTGTTTTTTTTTTAAATCTTTAACTCATACATTCTCCGCCCTTAAATCAACGTTGCTGCTGTAAGAAAGACGCCATGACTCAGGCCTACGTGGATGATAATTACCTGCATGTGCCGACGAATGTGCTTGTGAGAAGAGGGCAGAGAAATGTACAAGTCGTCTGTCTACGTCTCGTTCAAACAAAATGATCGGTAGCTTCATTCAAATAGTTGTTTTCATTCAAATATTAGCGACCGTATACGAAATCGTTTACTCGCCGCATCTAGTACGTTATAGGGCCGCTACAGTTCGCAGTACTGAACTGTTCCTCCGTGCCAGGCGTACACACGGAAGCATATTAGAGCTCCACTCCACTGTTGGCCACCGTACGCGAATCTACGGTACAAGTCGGTTCCTTTGTTTTCTACAAAAGAAAATCCCCCCTGTGCAAACCTTGATCTGGTAGGGGGTTCGAAATCTCCCGCCCAAAATTAAACGTTAATCCAGCTGTAGCAGAAAGACTCGGTCCTCTTTAACGCACCGACTGTCAGGATTATTACGTGCTTCACGCATAAACAAAAAAAAACAAAAAAAACGGAAGCGAAACTAGCGATCCCCGACGTGCTTCTGCACTCAGTTTTTTTTTTCATATTTTTAAATTATTGAGTTCAGCGTGTTCTTCGATCTCATGCACTTTCATGTGTTTCAGTTTTTTTTTCCGATACATTGGGCTGAATATAATTGCAGAAGAAAAAGAAAGAACGGAGCTAAAAAAAATTGCAAATGAAAGACGTAACACAACTCTCCGTTCAGCGGGACAACCTGCATCGACAAGTCGCGCGCACTGTGCGGCTGAATTGCACGCACATTTTGACGAATCGATAGAGTTTTACAAGAAAAGGAAAGGAAAGAAAAAAAACCAACAGCCTTGACGTTATTTCTGTAGTCTTTGCCTCTGCCGCCTGAATAAGTAATTCAGCTGCTGTCGCGTGCTTATATATGCGGGCTCAGTATCTTTTTTCTTTATTTCTTTTCTTTACCGTGCTCTTTTTAAGCGTAAAAGCAGTTCAACATCTGCTGCGGAAAGCGTTGAGGGGGTTTGTAGATGGAACGTAATGAAGGAAAGAGAGAGAACGAGAGAGAGAGGGGGGATGTGGGGAGAGAGGCGCGTATCGAAGACTGCAAGATCAAAGTGAACTCAAAGAAGGAGGATTAAGTGGTGCATGAAAAAAACTAATGTTTTTTTTTTTTTTGGACGTAATCGTTCCCGGCGTTTTCTTTGTGCTATAACATCTAATGCCATTGAAAAGACATCGTATCACGCGAAAACATTGGGCGTGCCTGTGGCTTATATATATATATATATATATTCCTGCCCACGGATGGTTATTTTTCCATCCACTTTTATTTCTTCTTATTTACATTCCATTGGTTCTAGTAACTTCCCCTGTACATTCCTTGGCATTACTGTCTGTTGGATCTCATTAATATTGTGTTAAAACACGGAAAAACGAGCCCTTAGGTATACACTCCTTTCCCTTATATATATATATATATATATATATATATATATATATATATATATATATATATATATATATATATATATATATATATATATATATAGTTATATATAACTTATAACCTCGTTGCATCGGAGTAGTACGGATGATAAATTTGTGACGTCACATGAATTAAGGTTAACCGAAGAAAATCTCGGGCTAGCTACCCTATGCTAGGGATGTGCAAATGTGGTGTAAAAAAAAATGTAGACGAGTCTGCGACGATCTCACGATTTCGGCACTGATAGCCCCGTCCAGGTAGGACACACCAACGCAAGGGCTTCAAATGTCATATAGCGTTCCTCGGATAGTCTTCATTAAGAATGCCGTATCTGCTCACGAGAACGTTCATATCTCTGTCTGTATTTACTATTTTGACCGTTGTTATAATTGTGTGAAATCCACTGCCCGTTTTTTCTGTAGGCCCCCAGGTCTCTTCAAGCTTTATGCCCCAAAACCACGTCTTGTGAGTTGCAAGTACGGTTCAGTTTTGTTCTGATATTATGGTTTCGGGAAATGGGTACAGACGGTTTCAAGATCACAAGCGTAGTACCCTGAGTAACTCCCGGCCTCCTGATTTACCAGCTAATAACGTAGAAACTGCAAGCACGTTTTCAAGTTGTTGTTTTTTTCGAGAGAAAGAAGAGGTTTTTCATTAGTTTTTCACATAAAGTAACCCGCGTCGAGTTCAAGAGAATCTCTTATAATTTTTATGTAGCTCAAAAAAACATCTATTTGAATATATTTTGCCGAATGAGGGAAGAAAAGTGTAGCGTATCAGTGGGCTATTTTCTAAAGCTCTTCTTGCCCACCGATGCTATTAAGGCACATCGGTGGACGAAACCAGACGTCGTCAAAGGCGTCTGTTTGTAAACAGTGAAATGGTAGCGCCTGTCTTAACTTTTAAATGCCGAAGCGCTGCTTCATCCCCTACCGTTTTTCTTTCCCAGTTCGACCCCGCCAAAACCTCGCCGCCGCGTCGGGGAGTCGAACACACATCCTTGCACTTAAACACCAGAATCACCGCACGTTTTGTCAACCTCACCATCAGCGTGTCTCTAACGTGCTGGACTAATGCCGTTTGCACGTCTGGGTGAAAACTGGAAGCGCCTCGAGGCTTTAGAGCGTCCGTCGTTATGTAATAGACAAGTTATAGAAACAAGTCACTGTGATGACGCAACGAAGTGTCGTGCACTAGGTAGGTAGCCCTCGTACCCGTTCGTCTCTCAGGAAGTCGGGTGACTTCAAACGGGACGCACGTGAACGCGCTTCTGACGCTAAGCGTCCTCGACAAAGCCCATTTCCTCAGAGGGGGCTCGTTTGGTCGGTGGCACCCCGATTCTGTTAGACGCTGAAGATAGTCCGCATTCATAGGCCGGAGAACAACGCAGGACAGATAAGAGGCATGCGCGAGCGCCAAATTCCCAGCTTATCTATTTCGCTCGAAATAATTTACCCAGCTTGCGCGTCTTTTTTTTTTCTCGAAGCGCGGAATAAGTAATCCGTTCTTCTCACTTTTTTGATTTTCCCTCTATTTCATCTCTAGGTTGCAGCTCTTTTTTGTATTTTGTATGTGCGAAAATACAGGGTTTCAGTATGTCCTTCATTCTCTGATAAACGAATGAGCGATGGCTTAAGCTTATTTACTTAAAGAATGAAAAACAAAAAAATTACAGAGACAGTACGAAGGAATATTACAAGACGAGCTGAGCTTATCTTCAAATGGGGCGTTTTCGTAATCCTGGATGGTGCGTTGGATTGGGGGGGGGGGGGGGGGGGTTCATAACAACATTTGGCGATTGAAAACGCGATGCACAAAAATAACCTGTGAACGTAAATAGTAAAACGCGAAAAGCGAATTAATTACTTCTTCCCCACCTTACGAAAGACAAGAATGAATAACTGACAATACAGAACCACAATTTCGCAGGAGACCGTCCTCTATCTCAGACATTCAGACAGCTAGGGAGTTTTATTTTTAGAGAGAGTTATTGTAATAACGTCGAGTCTGACGCGTTTCTTTCTCTTTTTTTTTATTTTCTCGGAGAGCGGAACTGAGAGGCCGGCGCGCAAGTGGCGCGAATCGGGCTTTAATCCGCGCTTCGCATTGTGCTCTGCGCGGATCTGTAAGGGCACTAGTCGTGGAAATAGAAAAGGAATGGATAGACAGTCTGAGGGATATAAATGTGCACACGCAAGGAAAAAAAAAAGATTTAACTGGAGTATAAAAGCACGCCACATATATACTGCATAAGCCGCCTTAAAACATTCAGGACATGTTGAAGTTGCGAATATTTCATTGAGGCCCCAGTGTTCTTATTCGTTTTCTTCCCACCGGTAATCCCGTCAGGCATAATAAGCGCTGCGTTTGGACTTCGTATTAAATTTTTTTCGAGCGATTGCGAATCAGAAACGAAAAAGGGAGAGGCGCTTGCTTGCAAATGAAAGAGAGAGAGAGAGGAAATTAAAAGCGGATGAAAGAGAGAGATTGGGACGGTGAGGTCGAAGGAGAATGGGAAGAGAATGACGACGTGGAGGGCGAGACAGAGAAGTAGAAGAGGAAGGAGAGAAATGTGAAAGGAGGTAGTGGTAGGGGACAGAAAAGTAGAAGGATAGCAGTAGAGATGTGGAAGAGAAAAAAAGTAGAATTAGAGAGGGTGAAAGGAGGAAAAAGGGGAATTAAGAAGCAGGAGGAAAGCAGGAGAAAGGGGAGGGGGGGATGAGAGAAGAAAGGGACGGAAGAGGTAGAGGGCAAGATGGAGAAGTAGGAGGGGAGGGAGGAGAGGAGAGAGATGAGGGGAGATGTGGAAGGAGAGAGTAAATACCAAAGAGATAGCAGGGGAAAGGCAGAAGCACCTATAAAGAAGTAGGAGAGGAGGGGAGAAAGAAGTAAAGGGATTGCAGAGGAACGTTGGAAGGAGTTCAAGGAGAGGAGGGAGAGGAGGAACATATGAAAGAACAAAAGAAGTTCGAAGGAAACTTTCGCGAATGGGTATACAATGACCTTGTTCTACATGTAGAAGACAGTTATGGTATAGACTCGGTTATGAACACTTTCTGCTGTACGTTTGTTTTTCGAAAGTGCGCGGCCGGGCGTCTTTCAGTTTGCCCTAATATCCGGGGAGAACAAAAACGTTCCGAGCTTTCTTTGTCTGCGCCTAATGAATTTCGTTTCAGATCGCGAAGGTGGTGGTGGGACTGGTTGGTTCGGCCCGCGCGTCGATATAATAAAAGCGACCCTCTCGTACCGTGGTCTCGTGATTACACTGGGTTGGGTGGCTCGCTGCTGGTTTCGCCGATGGTTTCGTAGATTAATGCGCCTTTAGAGTAGGCGGTAGTCTGTTGCCGCAACGCTGCAGCTCTTCGATGCTTCTAGAGCCGGCTGATTATTGCCGAACATCGGTAGTTGTGAACTTTTTTTCCTTCACTCCGGCGCTATTCTTCTCCGTACTCCCCATTTGACCAGCGGCTGCACTTCGTCTAACTCCACTGCATATGCAAATCAACGAGCATGCGTAATCATCCGTGCTTGTTGTCTGTGCTCCCTTTGAAGGGTTTTTTTTTTTTTTTTTTGAAGGAGAGATAACCGTTGTATTAGTATAGACAAGGTGATCGGGGAAGTACACGTGCACGTGTGTGTGTGTGTTGTTTTTCCACGGAAGGTAGTTCCTGGCTAGGTTAAAACAATGCGTTAAGTCTCTTAAAATCAGTACGTGACACCCATGCAGAGGATCGCCAAAGCCCGCTGAACATATGGCGTTAGGGGGGAAAAAATCCTCCCCTCCCACGTACACTTAGGGACAGAGATTCAGGTGTAAAAACCCGCATGCCAGCAAACTGCACCAACGTTCTCGCCCGTCATCCGTATTCTAAATAACGATAGCTGTAATCACGTGATCGCCATTTCCTTTACTTCCTTGTTTACCTCCACTACAGGCTTCAACAGTTTCACACTATAGAAACAGGTTCTACAATCTTGGCCTCCGCTCGGACGCGGCCCGTCTTCGTACGATTTCACATGGCCTGCGTTACGTAATTGACTTTGGCGAACATCTCGAAATAAGATGTCAGTGGGCTGGCGAAAAATAAAGGGCCGACGACAGCTGGCAGAGCGTCGCGGTATTTGCCAAAAGAGCGGGCAAGCCGGCCGGCGCGTTTTTCCGAAACGCGCAGTTCCGTCTTGGCTCCTCGAAATATTCTTCTATGTATACATGGTCGCCACGCCGCCGGCAGCGGTGAGGACTCAGAGGAGCAGCAACAGGTGTTTCTCGACACTCCAGAGGCGCGGCGGCAGCGGCGGCGCAGACTTCAAATTAGCACCGGGGCTCTTCTCGGTCGTGTTGGTAGAGTATACACGCCCGCTTTATCTTCCGTATTATTCTTTTGAGTTCGCCGCCTCCTGTACGACTGTTCTCTTGTCTCACCGACAGCGCGGCGATCGTAAAGGAAAAATTCGCGGGTTACCTTATGCATTCGCCCAAGGCCACTCGAAGGAGAAATCCGTCTTTTATTCATTCTCTGTCGTTGTGTTGATACTCTCCCCGCCCCCGTACAGTTTCCTAAAATTTACTATAGGGGACTCTGGCACTGCGATCGTTCGGCGACCATGGGAATTATTGTGCATGGTACATGGATTTGCCATATAGTCTTCGTACTTGCGGGCCTCGAATCGCACTTGTGGCTTCGTGTTCTTTTTTCGGTTTTGTTTCGAATAAAAAACAAACCTGCTTCAACTTTGGGACCCGATTCGAATTGGTGAGCCTACATGATTAAGGTTGCGGAGCGTAACTATTGCTGATTGTTGTTTCGTGACAAAGCAGCTTCAAACCACGCGAAGCTAGCTGGAATGTAAAGTACGAAGACTAGGCAAATCGATGTAATACGCATCATTCCCATGCGCTGTAGCGCCGTGCTCTGCAGCTCCCGTGGACGACACTATATATGTGTATTCACAGGAAACTCTGTGCCCGCCCCACTCTGAAAGCCATCTTGTGCCAAGTGTGCCAAGCTAATTTTGCGCTGTTTCCGTGATCTTTGACCGAAGGGACGATGGTGACATCACGTCGTGATTGCGTCACAAATTATGGCGATCGGTGACGTCATCTGTCGCGTGACTCGTATTGACGGCGCTGGTCGATTTGTGCGTTTGATAAGGGGTCTCAAGTTTTTCTCATTAGTCGATTAAAAAACACATATGTCGTCATAGGTTATCTTCCAGCGAAGCCGGAAATGCTGGACGCAGAGACACGTTCGTTCCGGCTAAGGCGTCCAAGCAGTTCACGCTCACTTTGACGCTTGGGCGGCCGCCGCTATTGTTCTTCTGTTGCGCTTTCCGCCCACTCTACGTGCGTTATTAGGGAGAGCCGTATAAATAACAGAGCCGCCGCTGCTCAATCCAGTACCGGTATAGTGCGCCTGGCAGGCAGGCAGGCGCGAAGCGGCCGCAGTGTTGAGGGCAGAGGCACCGGCGAGGCGTCAACGTTTGAGTGTATTCATACACCCGTATAGTTTAAATACGGGCGCGCCTAAGGCGCCGCATTGTGCCCGAGCATGACCCCCGGTGTTCACAAAAGGCGCGCGGTGCAACCTCGGAGGCCACCGCGATTTGCATATCCGCATCGCACTATATACGGAGGATACCTAACCAAAGGTTCATTAAACTACAACCAAACTACGAGCTAACCAGAGTTGCACCAACTAAAGACGCACTCCATATGCCGCTGACTTTTTTTTATTGGCGATTTGAACAGGACGGCTGCAGAACCGCTTAGCTATACCCACCTCTCGCCGCTGCCAAGCGGCCTTTGTGAAACAGTGCTTCGCACATCGATAATACATGGCCAGACGCTTATCTAATCGGCTTGTCTTAGATAAGGAAGCGAGTGCGCTGGTAATAACGGTAATCGCGTGAGTGTTCGAGATGTGTTTTCACGCAGCTAAGCGTTGGTTGTCACTTGTAATGGCGAAATCGTACGGAATATTAACGACTGTCGTTAAGGGATTGACGCGTCTGGGGGGGGGGGGGGGGATTGATGCTCTGTGTATGTATATACACGGGCAACACCAGGAAGTGGCGTCCGTACTGTTTCTGCCGCTGTCTCCAATAAAGAATCGCTTCATCATCCATCTGCGCCGCGACATCCTTTCCGTACTTGGAAAAAAAAGCCATTTGTTCTCATTTTCGTCGCCATTCGGGGCGCTTGACACGAAATAAAGAGAAGCAAGCCACCGTTTAGCTCCGCCATGTCCCGCATGTCAACAGCGCGGTAACGTGCGCCGTAATTGTGTGCCCGAAATAACACCGTTAATCACCCTTTGTCGTAATCGTAAGCCGCCCGCTGGCTAAATCACCGGGTCCTAATCTGTTTTGTCTGATCGATTCGGAAAAGATGGAACGAGTGGAATACTACATTGCAAGGATAAAACGGATGCGCTAGTCGCGGCTGGGGTTACGTAATGAAGGAGGAGGAAAGTTTAAGCGGAAGGACAGGGAGGTTAGCCAGTTCTTAGACCGGTTAACCTCCCTTGTATAACCTCCGATATGAAGTTGTAAGCAGCACTAAGTAGTGCGTTCTGTGTCGATGTCGATTCGATGTAAGTCTAGTGCGACATTGACATCATCGGTGTCGGGAGATGTTTAGCTGATTCTGCTTAGCTGTTTTCTTAGAGAAAACAAAAAAGCTTTCTATTTGGCCGGTTCGCAGCTAAACACTCGTTTCGTCAATGCATGTGCTTCCTAACTTAGTTACAGGAAAAAAATGATAAATATAAAATAATAATAAAATTGATAAAGCAAAGCAAATGATAAATAGATTTTTTCGGTTAAGGAAACGAAACCTGACAGCTCTTGAAAGTTGCAGAGTCGGGACAAACACTTTCGCAAATCATACACTTGAAGGAAAATTTATTCAGTGTGTGAGAGAAAAAGATAACTCATCCCTTCGTAACCGTGAATGCCGAGACAGACCATTCTTTCCTAAACGTCAAATGTGCTAGCTCTGCCTGGACTATAGCACTGCTACTGTGTTGGTTCGCGATAAACATGCTTATGGCTACAAAAGTCGAATTCAGAAGAAGACTTCGAGACCAGTCAGTGTTTGCATCCTCATATAAAGCAGGAGGCTGTGGGCTATACACCAGTCTTATCCATTTCGGGGCTGTGGTGCTAGCGTTATCCACTCTGAGCCCGTGGCGCGCATGTCTGCTCGAAGAAGTCAAAGGAAAAGATACACTAGAAGAATCGCAGAGGGTCTAGCCATGCCTCTGCTGCTATGGATGGCAGAGCCCGAGACATATGGGCCCTTCCCCGAACTGACAACCGGGGCCCCAGCGCCTCCTCGGAAGTCGGAAGCGCTGCTGCAGGCCATCGGAGCCTCTCGAAGCTAGGACTACTGCGGGGAAGGTGCATGTCGGGAGCTCTTGCAAGAACTGGCGGATGGGCTATATTTGGTATAGTTCATCTCACCGGCGTAATTAATGCGTAATTCCGCGCATTCGCATGCATGCATAGTTGCATCCATTCAAAACACTGGCGCCGCAGCTAGCGCCTGTGAGCCGTTTGAAAACTACTGCGCGTGCATGCCGAATTGTGCTGTAATCACTTCAAGGGAGGTACCACGAATAGAACCAGTTGTCTTACGGTTCTGGTACATAATCCACGCAGCCCCGAAAGTAAGTTTCTCCGCGCATCTAATGCGTCCAATGCACAAAAATGGAAGACGTCACCTCTTAAACCCGTGCGGATAGAAAAAAAAAACAGGAACTCAGGAGCTGCTGCCACGATATATCCCTGCCCACATATTTTTCCTCGGTTTGGTAGCGCGAGGACTTAAGTCAGCCATCTATCGAAAAGCAACCTCTCAATATTGCGAAGAGGTTTACCTCCGGCGGTTATTAACGACACCTTACATATCAACCCTGCTGTAAAAACTTTTTTCCTTATTCGTCAAGCATTATTACGTCTTCTGATTAAGTCGCCACTTCCATTCTCTGTCACCGGTGTCACCCTTGTTACCAAATGAGCAGTGCATCCTTATCAGATTGGTGTGTGTGTGTGTGTGTGTGTGTGTGTGTGTGCGTGCAGTGCATCCCTATCAGATTGATGTGCGCGCGCGCGCGTGTGTGTGTGTGTGTGTGTGTGTGTGTGTGTGTGTGTGTGTGCGTGCGTGCCTGTTCTGAGGCCCCTGAAAAACGCCCTGTGAAGAGGGGATAACAGCTTCCATTTAAACCAACCTTGGATGCACTTCATAAATGAGTTCATTTAGGCAAGTGTCCGATGTCACGCCCGATATCTATATATTAATTTAGGGTATATGCCCAAAGCATGGGCTTTCATTTCAGTCGGAGCCTTCCACAAGCTCTTGAATACCAGTGAAGCTTTTTTTTTTTTTTCCACGGGAAGAAAGTATAGCCGAATCCTGTACGGCATCAGACTGCGTAAAGACGAGCCACGGTGGTCCCCTTCGCACTAGCGCCAACCCGTGAAACGGTTGTATAAACGTTAACGTCGGCGCGCGGCTCAGCGCGATGAATCACGGCATGCGCGCCGCTGTGCCCGACTGCGAGCGAACGACGAGCTGTCTGTCTTCCACCCTTTCTCCCCTTCGTTCAGCCCTCGACCCGACTCGAATGTTCGGGGATGGCGGCGTAATCACGGCGTGACTAATTGCCGGCCCGGAATTAAACGCCCGCGCTCGCCCTTTCGGTGCGCCGGCTGGCTGGAGTCGCGACAGTCACTCCACCACCCCCGAACGTCCGTGCAGTTCTTTGCCGGCGGCGAGTGTGCGCGATGACCCGACGGCCATGTGGCCCGCGTTCGCGCTCTTCACTCGACGTGTAATTGAAATCGACTGCGCCGCCTGCTATGGCGGTGCGGGAGAAGCCGGACACATGCATGCACGCACACACACACACAAACACACACACACACGCACACATACACACACACACACACGCACGCACACACACACGCACACACACACGCGGTGTGCTGCACTGCAAGAAAGCGTAGGAGGAATGTCTCCCGCTTCGCCAGTCGACCCGACGCGATGTCGCTTCGCTCGCCTGGTTTAAGCGTGTCCGAACGGAGGCAAGTTCCGGAACTCTCCGTCGTGTCCATGAGCCCAACTCGTTCATTTGATGACGCCCTGAAGTCATGAGAAGTGCACTATCTATCTATCTATCTATCTATCTATCTATCTATCTATCTATCTATCTATCTATCTATCTATCTATCTATCTATCTATCTATCTGTTTCTGTCTGTCTGACACACGCACACACACACCAGTTCGCCACCAGGTTTTCGCGTGTACTGTGTAGGCGAATCGCAATTCTTCCGCAGCCTACAGTATTTCTCTCTCAAGGCGCATTGCCACTTGAGAAGCGAGAAAATGGCGAGGACGCCAGAGCGGGCGCTAAACTGAGTTCGCGCGCGTCGAACTCGTTCACGTTTCTCAATAAAACTTGTTGTTGGTGGGCTAGTTGGTTAATCTTCATATTGTAAGAATTTAGCGCAACCTTGACTCTCGCAAACACTCACACAATGATTGATTGATTTGTGGGGTTTAACGTCCCAAAACCACCATTTGATTATGAGAGACGCCGTAGTGGAGGACTGGAAATTTCGGCCACCTGGGGTTCTTTAATGTGCACCCAAATCTGAGCACACGGGCCTACAACTTTTCCGCCTCCATCGGAAATGCAGCCGGGATTTGAACCCGCGACTAACACTCACGCAAGCATGTGAGTGTTTGCAAGAGGCAAGGTTGCGCTAAATTCTTACAAAATATGGCCTTCACGTTTGTTCTGCCGTTGTTGCATGCCATGCCGTTTCCAACACTTCCACCGACTATTTGTTTAGTGTAGAGGAGAACACATGCATCTTCGCCCGCCTCTCTAGTTTTAATTTGCTTTAATTGGCATGCAGAATGCGGAAAAAGAAATAGTTCTTACCTTTTTGGAGCTGGCGTTTCGGATGGCACACCAACTGTAGCTTCGTATAAGCGCCGGTAATGGCGGTTTCTTTTCTTCTGGGCTGCACCGCGATCTTGCTATGAATCTGGTTTCGCGACTTGTCGTGCAAGATTACTTCCTGCCGTTCTTTAACGCACACTGAATAACTTTTCTAACGTAATGTGAAAACGGTTGCGAAGAGTGCGTGTGTTTTGTCGTTTAAAAAAAACACTTTGCGATCTCAATTCATGTTCAAATGTGCAGCAGCGGCCATTACAAAAACAGACACCTGTGCAATTTCGACGGCATGGCCGGGTCGGGCGCTATTTCGACTAAGGTCCCTAGATGATTCGACGGGTCCCGACAAAAAATCCCTGCGATCGCCGTAAAAATCCACCTTTTTCAGCGACGCAGCGGCGCATGCGCCCTTCCCTAGCGGAGAAGTCGCGAAACGACTCCTGGTCTCTGAGGCTTTTGTTCCAGCAATGTCAGTCCTCCCGGTGCCTACCAAAACGCCAGAGAAGCAGCACAGGAAAATGGAAAAGGCGCATTTTCTGACACGTTTAGTCGCTCGCCGCTGCCGGAGAAATTCAATAACCTTTAGCGTCATGTGGAAAGGCATTTACATGGCTAAATGAGTGGATTTCTCGCGATTTTTTTCCCCTTTCACGTCTGTAGAAGTGAAGCGCGAATGCCCCTTCAGCGCGAGAACAAAACGACGACACAGAGACAAGAAGGACACGAAATACACGAATCTAGCGCTCGTGTCTTTCGTGTCCTTCTTGTCTCTGTGTCGTCATTTTGTTCTCGCGCTGTAACTATCGCCATGCCATACCAACTAGCCCAAGCTGCCACGCCCCTTCAGATCGGCTTTTCACTCGCTCAACAACTCTAGAAATTTCCAGATCTCAATTTTGATAATGAGCAGTACTAAACCATTTCGTTTTGTCGGCAACAAGCGAATGCGTTTCAGAACTGCCGCAGAGCGACGCAAATTTGATTGAGAAACACGGCGATGCATTCCTTGCATCTAAATTAGGCACCTAATTGTTACGCAGATGGCGTGTATATACGATAATGAACACAGGGCCGACTTCAATATATATACACTAATGCTTATAGTGATCGTTCATATATGACGTTAGTGCCTTACGACAAGGAGCCTAATCGCATCTTTACGGTCATTAGCTCCGGCTTTATCGACCGCGTACTACATCCCGACCGACCGGCTTACAACAGAAACCCAAATTCGTACCGCAATCGCCGTTGCCCGTTTCGCTTCCTCGTGACATATCCAGGCACAAGCGTGAGCATCCTCGGCCCTTGACCGAATTTCGGGGCCTGTTTCTTTATTTATCGATCGACGCCGCGCGCTGGTCGTTCTACATACTTCAGGCGTCGTGCTCGTGCTCTTACGCAACACGTGTCGGCGGCTGCGCATGTTATGAGCTGACGATGATTTAGGAGCGCTGGTCACGCGCAGCACCGCGTTGCTCATATATGCGTGCGCAGGGTTCCTCAGTACGGAGGGGGGGAGGGGGGAGGGAGCAAATATTTAGTGCCGCGTACACCACTTCCCCCACTGCCGTTGGTCGAGTCCAAAAGACTTACTTCACAATTGTTGAAAGAATGAACTTGAGGCGAAGATGTACTTCATGCCGCTTTTGGTCGTTGGATTTCTTGAGACGAAGAGAGAAGAAGAAGAGAAAAGAAGAAGAGAAGAAGAGAGAAGAGAAGAAGAAATCTTTTGAGAATCCGGCGGCTTCTGTGGTGCGCATCCTATACGCCTAGGTGACAGCCAGAAGTCCTTAGGCCCTGGCGAGTTAGTTGGTAAAGTCGCATATTGAAACCGGTAAGCACTCAAAGACTAGGACGACGAAAACGAACACACAGACTGTCATGATGGCTAGTGCGTAGACGCCTACTGTATGTATTTACCGCTTCACTCCACTCCGTTGTCCCAGAGCCGCTGCAGTCTTCGGAGGCTGCGGACCTGACTGCGGCGCAGGAACACGAACCCTCGCACGTATTCGTAAATCGTCTGCTGCTGCTGCTGCTGGCGCAGCAGCAACCAGCATCGGCGCGGTCGTGAGCGTATCGGTATGCGCCGGCGTGACTGCTCGTTACGGGAAACCGGCTGTGCGTGTCCGGCTTCGCCCGCAAATCGGCGCGGCTTCGGTCGGCTCGCGTTCGTGCTCTGCAGTCGATGCGCGCTCGCCGCAGCGTGAGGCTTCTTCTTCCCCGTCCGCCGCCAGCACGTGCGTCCGACCACCGCCTTTCTTCCCACGAGCGCTGAGTAGTGTTGAGGCGTCCGTATTCGGGTCAGGCGGAACCGATGGCTAGCCGCCGCCATTAGGCCGCGCTCTCGCTCCGCTGTTGCCACGTTCGACGGAGAAGAGGTATACGCTGTGTTGTTGTAGAGTACGCATCCCTTCACAACGAAGAGATGCATGCGCGGCTGTTTCGTCTTGTTCGGCGCGTCATACTTTACTCGATTGCGCGCCCTCGGTCCCCGCGTAGGTGCCCCAACGCACGACGAAATTACGGGATTATACGGGGTAGCGGGCCGTTGCGTTACAATATTACGCGGGTCTCTCTCGCGAAACCCACAGCGCAAAAGGCGATCGCGCCGTATTGTGCGCACCGCGGCGCTCAATTAGGTCGGCCGCGTATAAAGTGAATCGAGGGATGCGCCGGTATGCTCGATGCGGTTAGAGTGTAATGCGGTGGCGGAAGGAGTGCGAAGGGGGGGAGTTTGCGACGGTACGGTCTCTGCCCACTACTAGAGTTACAATCATGCGTAAATAAGAGGGCGATGGTGTTACTTATAAGGCGATTGTACCAACCGCACAGTTTTTCTCATATTGATACCTAGAGAAATCCGACACCATCGTCTATGCGAGTTTCCCAAATGCACTCCATGCCGTCGAGGGAAAAATGATACACGTAAGTCTCAGAAGCTCGTGTTGGCTGTCGTTGGCCGACACTTGGCCTCAAACGTGGATACGGCTACACAAGTACATCGCTGTGGTAAAGCTTGTCCCCCCCCCCTTTCCCCCTAACAAAGAACTCTGCGCATGCCTGTGTTCTTTCCCATCACTAGGTCTCACTGCAAACCGTTTCACTTACAGTGGCGTCCCCACGCGTCTCTTTTCACACATCGAGCTTTCAAAAACATGAAACTACGTAGACGTGGCAGAACGTAAAGGACACTCTTAACTCCCTTCTCCGAAGAGCTGAATCTACAGTCAAGAGGAATCTGTGAAAGAAAGGTGTAAGGAGGTTGATCACGGCACAGCATCCGATTTGCTACCCTACGTTCAGGCTTAAGGAGAAAACTAGGAGCACCATGTCTCTTTCGGTAGAGATGGAGTCACGTGCATTTGATGTTGTATGCCACGGACCATAAGAGCGTCTGTTAAAGATCAGTATTTCAGAGTCGCGGGGCTATTCTCAATAAGGATCAATCGACGCAGCGAAAAAAAAAAAAATACCAGGCTATAGGACGGCCGATGCTCTCTTCCCCCGAATCGCCTACTACACCGTCCTTGCGTGGCCTTGTTTGCCGGACTGCAGCCGCCGAAAGGGGGCACTGCGGTAGCTCGGCCCGTGGAATAAGCGGAGACGAAGAGCCGGGGTTTGTCTCGGTCCAGCGAGCGTGCGCTCAACTGGAGAAGTTAGGCGGCCGGGGCCAACGAAGCTTTCTCGGTGCCGGCACGAAATAAAAGACCTCGGCGGTGGTGATATGAAGCCGGCGCTTTGCCGCCGCCGCCGCCCATATACTGTTGCTGCTGGCGCCGCGCCGGCCGCTGAGTTGGACAGCGCCTTGAATCGCTTCCGGGCCGCGGCAGAGGTCAGACGTTGCTTTTCAGCAACCCTCACTTTTTTTTTCTTGCTACGTCTGTCCAATTTGATTTGCCGTCGCAACATTTCTTACTGCTCTTTTTCTCTCTCTGGCCTCTTCTTCGTTCGGTCGAGAGGAGAGCCGCTTTGTGCCGGTGACGCTTACAACGCGATAACTGCCGCGAAGCGTGACAGCGTGCGGTGGTCTCCGAGGCACAGACCCCGTCAAAACTGAGACCTCTGTATCTGTGACGTTGTTTTCCTCGGTTTCAAACTCGCTTCATACTATAGCTTTTCGGCTCCGGTGCTCATCCCGGACGTTTTGTTTTGTCCTTGTTATTTTTTTTTCGTTCGCCCCCTCAAATCTCTAAAGAATTTTGCGCATTGACAACGCGGGGCGGCAATCGCGAATAACGCTACTTAGAGGAGGTTGCGGCCCGCAATGTATCCTGACCTCGAGAAAGCGATTCTCATTTGGATAAAGGAAATGCGTTCGCAGGACATACCACTGAGTGGCCCAGTCATACTGGCAAAAGAAGCGGACTTCGCCCTGCAGCTAGACTACGACGACTTTGCTGCTTCAGATGGGTGGTTGCACCGTTTTCGCGAGCGCTATAACCTCGTTTTCCGTGCTGTGTCGGGTGAAATGAACGCTGTCAACATGAAAACGTGTGAAGGTTGGCGCTCTGAAGAGCTTTAAGGCTACATGGAGGAGTATTCTCCGTAGGACATATTCTTCTCTACTTAAAGACGAGAATGCGAAGCGTGACCAATAAGAATGACGCCATATCCACGAAGTGAATGATGACGAAGGAGCTAAATACGACTCTGCTTCAAAGAACTGCGTGTAGGTGGTTTGCCGAAAATGTCATTTGATTCGTGTCTAAGGAACGCATAAAGTCATAACTACGTATATGTGTTACAGTGCGTCAGCGCGTGGCCCTTCTCAAATAAACGATGTCCCCCTTTTGCGTACATGTGGTTAGGGCTACCGAGTGGTTTCAATGCAGGCTGGGGAGATCACTGGCACGCTGTTCTTTCGCATTGTCCCTTCCTATCCTCCTCTCCTCTCTCGCATCACCCTTACTTTCCTTTCGTACCCATGGCTTACTAATTATACGAGTGTGAAGGAGTCACGTCAACTTCTTAAAAATATTTCGAAAGCTTAGCATAATGCCCGATAGTCCAATTTCAAATGTTCCATACAAAACTAATATAAATACCTTACCTCTGCATTGTCGATGGAGCCAGCAAAGCGATTGGCGGGAACTCAGCACGCAATTCGATTTCTTGCTTCCCACGTGGCTTACATTTTTGCAGTTTGATTACCACAATAGGTAGGGCGTTATGCGAACCATGAGTTGTAGCTGAGAAAGAACATTTTTTTTTATTTTTTTTTTCACGTGGTTGCCCACTGCCCTAAGCAACTTACGGTTCCAGTTGGAATCGCTAAGCCACCTTAGCACCTTAGGTTAAGCAATTCAGAGTGTTCGCAATTTAATATAATGGTGTGTAACGTACATTGTTTCTACTTAACATTCTAATATTTCATGGTCGTGCTATTTGTTCGAAAACTCTCTGACAATGCATAATTATTGTTCCACAAAACTTTTCATGTCGACATGTTTCCCGTGATTCACTGCCACAATGAACACACCGACAAAGGGCGCCTCTGACTACGTCATTGCGGCTTTTATCTTAGCCCAAGCCGTGGTTCCAAAGCTCGCAGTGGAAAAAGACAGAGGTTGCGATATCAGTGCTGAACACACTTCATTCCAAAACAGTATCGCGAAACCGTTTGAGAGCTTTTATTCGTTCTGTTGTAAAAAGAAACTCGATCATAGCCGTCTCAAGCTGTTGAAGATAGGCAATGTCCTGTTTGTTTCCGTGTCTCGCCATTTACTAGGCGCATTCCGGTCACAGGAGCTACGACAGAACGAGCGGTTGGTTAACAGAAGGGCCCAGCCTAATTTATGGCTGTTGAGTGAGACCGCTGTCAGACAGAGCTGAGCACGCAGGTATGGCGGCTGCGGTTGTGTTCGATCACCGAGGAACATTGCTCATATGTGACCATTCGTGAGTGATTTTCGCTGGTGTGTTGGAAAGAGGCTGCTCCAGTCTTCAGTTGCAGCCTTGGTTATTCCAAATGGTCATCGCCGCAGGGAAGAATCGGACTACACAACCGCGAACACTCGCGTACAACACAACACAGCACCACTGCACACTTGTAGCTGCCGTAGATCTGGAGGTCTTCGTGATGCTATCCAACCCAGCTGGCGAAGGCCATGTTGGTTACTCCCGTGGGCGCGCCCCGAAAAGGCTCTATGCTACCCTATTGCCCTGCAGTTTAAGAAAAAAAGACGTTAGTCATAACAGGAATGTACACGCACCAACCAGCCCACATCATCATCTTAATATAATACCTTTGTGGTGAAAGCCATGTTGCTCATTCCATGGGCGCGCCCGTTAGAGGCGCTGGCTTGCTTATGCTGCTGCTGGCAGGATAATTCGAATGCTCACCGCCGCGGACAACGCACCACAATATCACAAACACTCGCAAAGAACACTGAACCACACACACACACACACACACACACACACACACACACACACACACACACACACACACACACACACACACACTGCACTGCACACTTGTAGATGTCGTAGCTCTGGACGTCCTCGTGACGTTATCCAAGCCAGGTGGTGAAGGCCATGTTGGTTGCTCCCTTGGGCGCGCCGGGAAAAGGCGCTATGCTACCTTGATGCTCTGCAGGGTATGAAAAAAAGACGTTAGTCATAACAAGAATGGACATGCACCAACTAGACCCCATCATCACCTTAATATCCTACCTTTGTGGTGAAAGCCATGTTGCTTATTCCATGACCGCACCCGTTAGAGGCGCTGGCTTGGCAATGGTGCTGCTGGCAGGATAATCCGTATGCTCACCGCCGTGGACAAGCGCACCACACTATCACTAACACTCGCGCACAACCTTTAACCACGCACACTGCACTGCACACTTGTAGATGCCGGAGCGCAGGACGTTTTCGTGACGCTATCCAACCCAGGTGGCGGAGGCCATGTTGGTTGCTCCCTTGGGCGCGCCGGGGAAAGGCGCTATGCTGCCTTGATGCCCTGCAGGGTAAGAAAAAAAGACGTTAGTCATAACAAGAATGGCCACGCACCAACCAGCTCCCATCATCACCTTATATTCTACCTTTGTGGTGAAAGCCATGTTGCTTATTCCATGACCGCGCCCGTTAGAGGTGCTGGCTTGCCAATGCTGCTGCTGGCAGGGTAATCCGAATGCTCGCCGCCGTGGACAACGCACCACACTATCACAAACACTCGCGCACAACTTTAACCACAGCACACTGCACTGCACACTTGTAGATGCCGGAGCGCAGGACGTTTTCGTGACGCTATCCAACCCAGGTGGCGGAGGCCATGTTGGTTGCTCCCTTGGGCGCGCCGGGAAAGGCGCTATGCTGCCTTGATGCCCTGCAGGGTAAGAAAAAAAGACGTTAGTCATAACAAGAATGGCCACGCACCAACCAGCTCCCATCATCACCTTAATATTCTACCTTTGTGGTGAAAGCCATGTTGCTTATTCCATGACCGCGCCCGTTAGAGGTGCTGGCTTGCCAATGCTGCTGCTGGCAGGGTAATCCGAATGCTCGCCGCCGTGGACAACGCACCACACTATCACAAACACTCGCGCACAACCTTTAACCACGCACACTGCACTGCACACTTGTAGATGCCGGAGCGCAGGACGTTTTCGTGACGCTATCCAACCCAGGTGGCGGAGGCCATGTTGGTTGCTCCCTTGGGCGCGCCGGGGAAAGGCGCTATGCTGCCTTGATGCCCTGCAGGGTAAGAAAAAAAGACGTTAGTCATAACAAGAATGGCCACGCACCAACCAGCTCCCATCATCACCCTAATATTCTACCTTTGTGGTGAAAGCCATGTTGCTTATTCCATGACCGCGCCCGTTAGAGGTGCTGGCTTGCCAATGCTGCTGCTGGCAGGGTAATCCGAATGCTCGCCGCCGTGGACAACGCACCACACTATCACAAACACTCGCGCACAACCTTTAACCACGCACACTGCACTGCACACTTGTAGATGCCGGAGCGCAGGACGTTTTCGTGACGCTATCCAACCCAGGTGGCGGAAGCCATGTTGGTTGCTCCCTTGGGCGCGCCGGGGAAAGGCGCTATGCTGCCTTGATGCCCAGCAGGGTAAGAAAAAAAGACGTTAGTCATAACAAGAATGGCCACGCACCAACCAGCTCCCATCATCACCTTAATATTCTACCTTTGTGGTGAAAGCCATGTTGCTTATTCCATGACCGCGCCCGTTAGAGGTGCTGGCTTGCCAATGCTGCTGCTGGCAGGGTAATCCGAATGCTCACCGCCGTGGACAACGCACCACACTATCACAAACACTCGCGCACAACACTGAACCACACACACTGCACTGCACTGCACACTTGTAGATGCCGTAGCTCTGGACGTGGTGACGTTATCCAAGCCAGGTGGTGAAGGCCATGTTGGTTGCTCCCTTGGGCGCGCCGGGAAAAGGCGCTACGCTACCTTGATGCCCTGCAGGGTATGAAAAAAAGACGTTAGTCATAACAAGAATGGACATGCACCAACTAGACCCCATCATCACCTTAATATCCTACCTTTGTGGTGAAAGCCATGTTGCTTATTCCATGACCGCGCCCGTTAGAGGCGCTGGCTTGCCAATGCTGCTGCTGGCAGGATAATCCGAATGCTCACCGCCGTGGACAACGCACCACACTATCACTAACACTCGCGCACAACACTGAACCACACACACACTGCACTGCACTGCACACTTGTAGATGCCGTAGCTCTGGACGTGGTGACGTTATCCAAGCCAGGTGGTGAAGGCCATGTTGGTTGCTCCCTTGGGCGCGCCGGGAAAAGGCGCTACGCTACCTTGATGCCCTGCAGGGTATGCAAAAAAGACGTTAGTCATAACAAGAATGGACATGCACCAACTAGACCCCATCATCACCTTAATATCCTACCTTTGTGGTGAAAGCCATGTTGCTTATTCCATGACCGCGCCCATTAGAGGCACTGGCTTGCCAATGCTGCTGCTGGCAGGATAATCCGAATGCTCACCGCCGTGGACAACGCACCACACTATCACTAACACTCGCGCACAACACTGAACCACACACACACTGCACTGCACTGCACACTTGTAGATGCCGTAGCTCTGGACGTGGTGACGTTATCCAAGCCAGGTGGTGAAGGTCATGTTGGTTTCTCCTTTGGGCGCGCCGGGAAAAGGCGCTATGCTACCTTGATGCCCTGCAGGGTATGAAAAAAAGACGTTAGTCATAACAAGAATGGACATGCACCAACTAGACCCCATCATCACCTTAATATCCTACCTTTGTGGTGAAGCCATGTTGCTTATTCCATGACCGCGCCCATTAGAGGCACTGGCTTGCCAATGCTGCTGCTGGCAGGATAATCCGAATGCTCACCGCCGTGGACAACGCACCACACTATCACTAACACTCGCGCACAACACTGAACCACACACACACTGCACTGCACTGCACACTTGTAGATGCCGTAGCTCTGGACGTGGTGACGTTATCCAAGCCAGGTGGTGAAGGTCATGTCGGTTCTCCCTTGGGCGCGCCGGGAAAAGCGCTACGCTACCTTGATGCCCTGCAGGGTATGAAAAAAGACGTTAGTCATAACAAGAATGGACATGCACCAACTAGACCCCATCATCACCTTAATATCCTACCTTTGTGGTGAAAGCCATGTTGCTTATTCCATGACCGCGCCCATTAGAGGCACTGGCTTGCCAATGCTTCTGCTGGCAGAATAATCCGAATGCTCACCGCCGTGGACAACGCACCACACTATCACTAACACTCGCGCACAACACTGAACCACACACACACTGCACTGCACTGCACACTTGTAGATGCCGTAGCTCCGGACGTGGTGACGTTATCCAAGCCAGGTGGTGAAGGTTATGTCGGTTTCTCCTTTGGGCGCGCCGGGAAAAGGCGCTACGCTACCTTGATATGCCCTGCAGGGTATGAAAAAAGACGTTAGTCATAACAAGAATGGACATGCACCAACTAGACCCCATCATCACCTTAATATCCTACCTTTGTGGTGAAAGCCATGTTGCTTATTCCATGACCGCGCCCATTAGAGGCACTGGCTTGCCAATGCTGCTGCTGGCAGGATAATCCGAATGCTCACCGCCGTGGACAACGCACCACACTATCACTAACACTCGCGCACAACACTGAACCACACACACACTGCACTGCACTGCACACTTGTAGATGCCGTAGCTCTGGACGTGCTCGTGACGTTATCCAAGCCAGGTGGTGAAGGTCATGTCGGTTTCTCCTTTGGGCGTGCCGGGAAAAGGCGCTACGCTACCTTGATGCCCTGCAGGGTATGAAAAAAAGACGTTAGTTATAACAAGAATGGACATGCACCGACTAGACCCCATCATCACCTTAATATCCTACCTTTGTGGTGAAAGCCATGTTGCTTATTCCATGACCGCGCCCATTAGAGGCACTGCCTTGCCAATGCTGCTGCTGGCAGGATAATCCGAATGCTCACCGCCGTGGACAACGCACCACACTATCACTAACACTCGCGCACAACACTGAACCACACACACACTGCACTGCACTGCACACTTGTAGATGCCGTAGCTCTGGACGTGCTCGTGACGTTATCCAAGCCAGGTGGTGAAGGTCATGTCGGTTTCTCCTTTGGGCGTGCCGGGAAAAGGCGCTACGCTACCTTGATGCCCTGCAGGGTATGAAAAAAAGACGTTAGTTATAACAAGAATGGACATGCACCCACTAGACCCCATCATCACCTTAATATCCTACCTTTGTGGTGAAAGCCATGTTGCTTATTCCATGACCGCGCCCATTAGAGGCACTGGCTTGCCAATGCTGCTGCTGGCAGGATAATCCGAATGCTCACCGCCGTGGACAACGCACCACACTATCACTAACACTCGCGCACAACACTGAACCACACACACACTGCACTGCACTGCACACTTGTAGATGCCGTAGCTCTGGACGTGGTGACGTTATCCAAGCCAGGTGGTGAAGGTCATGTCGGTTTCTCCTTTGGGCGCGCCGGGAAAAGGCGCTACGCTACCTTGATGCCCTGCAGGGTATGAAAAAAAGACGTTAGTCATAACAAGAATGGACATGCACCAACTAGACCCCATCATCACCTTAATATCCTACCTTTGTGGTGAAAGCCATGTTGCTTATTCCATGACCGCGCCCATTAGAGGCACTGGCTTGCCAATGCTGCTGCTGGCAGGATAATCCGAATGCTCACCGCCGTGGACAACGCACCACACTATCACTAACACTCGCGCACAACACTGAACCACACACACACTGCACTGCACTGCACACTTGTAGATGCCGTAGCTCTGGACGTGGTGACGTTATCCAAGCCAGGTGGTGAAGGCCATGTTGGTTGCTCCCTTGGGCGCGCCGGGAAAAGGCGCTACGCTACCTTGATGCCCTGCAGGGTATGAAAAAAAGACGTTAGTTATAACAAGAATGGACATGCACCAACTAGACCCCATCATCACCTTAATATCCTACCTTTGTGGTGAAAGCCATGTTGCTTATTCCATGACCGCGCCCATTAGAGGCACTGGCTTGCCAATGCTGCTGCTGGCAGGATAATCCGAATGCTCACCGCCGTGGACAACGCACCACACTATCACTAACACTCGCGCACAACACTGAACCACACACACACTGCACTGCACTGCACACTTGTAGATGCCGTAGCTCCGGACGTGGTGACGTTATCCAAGCCAGGTGGTGAAGGTTATGTCGGTTTCTCCTTTGGGCGCGCCGGGAAAAGGCGCTACGCTACCTTGATGCCCTGCAGGGTATGAAAAAAAGACGTTAGTTATAACAAGAATGGACATGCACCGACTAGACCCCATCATCACCTTAATATCCTACCTTTGTGGTGAAAGCCATGTTGCTTATTCCATGACCGCGCCCATTAGAGGCACTGGCTTGCCAATGCTGCTGCTGGCAGGATAATCCGAATGCTCACCGCCGTGGACAACGCACCACACTATCACTAACACTCGCGCACAACACTGAACCACACACACACTGCACTGCACTGCACACTTGTAGATGCCGTAGCTCTGGACGTGCTCGTGACGTTATCCAAGCCAGGTGGTGAAGGTCATGTCGGTTTCTCCTTTGGGCGCGCCGGGAAAAGGCGCTACGCTACCTTGATGCCCTGCAGGGTATGAAAAAAAGACGTTAGTTATAACAAGAATGGACATGCACCGACTAGACCCCATCATCACCTTAATATCCTACCTTTGTGGTGAAAGCCATGTTGCTTATTCCATGACCGCGCCCATTAGAGGCACTGGCTTGCCAATGCTGCTGCTGGCAGGATAATCCGAATGCTCACCGCCGTGGACAACGCACCACACTATCACTAACACTCGCGCACAACACTGAACCACACACACACTGCACTGCACTGCACACTTGTAGATGCCGTAGCTCTGGACGTGCTCGTGACGTTATCCAAGCCAGGTGGTGAAGGTCATGTCGGTTTCTCCTTTGGGCGTGCCGGGAAAAGGCGCTACGCTACCTTGATGCCCTGCAGGGTATGAAAAAAAGACGTTAGTTATAACAAGAATGGACATGCACCAACTAGACCCCATCATCACCTTAATATCCTACCTTTGTGGTGAAAGCCATGTTGCTTATTCCATGACCGCGCCCATTAGAGGCACTGGCTTGCCAATGCTGCTGCTGGCAGGATAATCCGAATGCTCACCGCCGTGGACAACGCACCACACTATCACTAACACTCGCGCACAACACTGAACCACACACACACTGCACTGCACTGCACACTTGTAGATGCCGTAGCTCTGGACGTGGTGACGTTATCCAAGCCAGGTGGTGAAGGTCATGTCGGTTTCTCCTTTGGGCGCGCCGGGAAAAGGCGCTACGCTACCTTGATGCCCTGCAGGGTATGAAAAAAGACGTTAGTTATAACAAGAATGGACATGCACCAACTAGACCCCATCATCACCTTAATATCCTACCTTTGTGGTGAAAGCCATGTTGCTTATTCCATGACCGCGCCCATTAGAGGCACTGGCTTGCCAATGCTGCTGCTGGCAGGATAATCCGAATGCTCACCGCCGTGGACAACGCACCACACTATCACTAACACTCGCGCACAACACTGAACCACACACACACTGCACTGCACTTGCACACTTGTAGATGCCGTAGCTCTGGACGTGGTGACGTTATCCAAGCCAGGTGGTGAAGGCCATGTCGGTTGCTCCCTTGGGCGCTGCCGGGAAAAGGCGCTACGCTACCTTGATGCCCTGCAGGGTAATGAAAAAAAGACGTTAGTATAACAAGAATGGACATGCACCAACTAGACCCATCATCACCTTAATATCCTACCTTTGTGGTGAAAGCCATGTTGCTTATTCCATGACCGCGCCCATTAGAGGGCACTGGCTTGCCAATGCTGCTGCTGGCAGGATAATCCGAATGCTCACCGCCGTGACAACGCACCACACTATCACTAACACTCGCGCACAACACTGAACCACACACACACTGCACTGCACTGCACACTTGTAGATGCCGTAGCTCTGGACGTGGTGACGTTATCCAAGCCAGGTGGTGAAGGTCATGTTCGGTTGCTCCTTGGGCGCGCCGGGAAAAGGCGCTACGCTACCTTGATGCCCTGCAGGGAATGAAAAAAAGACGTTAGTCATAACAAGAATGGACATGCACCAACTAGACCCCATCATCACCTTAATATCCTACCTTTGTGGTGAAAGCCATGTTGCTTATTCCATGACCGCGCCCATTAGAGGCACTGGCTTGCCAATGCTGCTGCTGGCAGGATAATCCGAATGCTCACCGCCGTGGACAACGCACCACACTATCACAAACACTCGCGCACAACAATGAACCACACACACACACACTGCACTGCACTGCACTGCACAGTTGTAGATGCCGTAGCTCTGGACGTCCTCGTGACGTTATCCAAGCGAGGTGGTGAAGGTCATGTTGGTTTCTCCCTTGGGCGTGCCGGGAAAAGGCGCTATGCTACCTTGATGCCCTGCAGGGTAAGAAAGAAAGACGTTAGTCATAACAGGAATGGACACGCACCAACCAGCTCCCATCATCACCTTAGTATCCTACCTTTGTGGTGAAAGCCATGTTGCTTATTCCATGACCGCGCCCATTAGAGGCGCTGTTTTGCCAATGCTGTTGCTGGCAGGATAATCCGAATGCTCACCGCTGTGGACAACGCACCACACTGTCACAAAAACTCGCGCACAACGCAGCAACACACACAGATACTGCACACTTGTACATACCGTAGCTCAGGACGTTTTCGTGACGCTATCCAACCCAGGTGACGGAGGCCATGTTGGTTACTCCCATGGGCACCCCGGGAAAAGACGCTTGCCTGCTGTAGCTGCTTCTTGTCGGATATTTTAAATGCTCGACGCCGTTGAAGGGTGGCACCACACAATCGCGATTACTCGCGCACAACGGAGCACCACACACATACACTGCGCTGCACACTTGTAGGTAGATGATGCCGTATACCTCTAGACGTCATGACGTAATCCAACACTTGCGAAGTTCCAAATGGGCTGCTCGTCGGTTGGTATTTCAGTGGTACGCCGAGATGACTCTGCTCCTAGGTCTAAAGGTTGGTTGAAGCCGAGGGTGTTTGCGTGTCATCGTGCCTGCCGTATTCGAATATGGCTTGCCGCTGTTCTTCAATACCGAAAACTTACTTCAGGGAAGTCTTGGCCAGGTCAAATGAGCGTCTTGAAAGCGAGAGTTCGTCGTCGTAGTGATCGATAGAGAGGCTATCTGGGACCCAACGAGCTGAAATGCTCGGGGAAAAGCCGAAATAGGTCTGGGGTTCGTCTTAGTCGCCATAGTGAAATAAGGTCCCTTGTATAGCCGTCACAGGGCCGGTAATCCTGTACTTCCCGAAGTGCACTTCACAGTCCTGAAAATGGAATAAGCCGATACCAAAATTGATAGTGCGTTTTGGTTAAAACATGATGAATACCAACGTTGGTCTTGACATCGCTACGCAACTGTAAACAACTGGTTGTATGAAAGGTATGCGAATGTGCGACGAGCATTTCTGTTCGCATAACATTTGTACAGATGTTTAGCATCATTTTTTTAACGGTTTACTCAAGCATGATTACACTACAATCACATTGATCCGCATGCTTCGCTGTATACATCGATCCCCATGGTATGTGGAATCTGCGGAATTTACGACAGCGTTGATGCAAAATCCTAAACTTTGGCGGGTCATGTCGGTGGACAAATCAACGTGTAGAACTACAATTTCCGGCTCTGCTCACCGAGGCGCCATAGTGGCCCCTCGCCTCCAGAGAGTCTCCTAAATTTAACTAGAGGGGCCGTGGCGCGGCGATCGTTCAGCGACCATGACAGTACAGAAATCTGCCTAGTCGTCGCACGCACTTGAGGTTTTGTTAATGGATGTGTTCTGGTTTGGTTTCAAATATAAGGAAGGGCCGTTGTGGCCTCTGTGACCATATTTGGATTGTTGAGCTTTTATTAAAAAGGTGGATGTGGCGGAATGCAGCTGCTGAATCTTTGATCATTGTCGTCTTTTGACAAAGCGGCTCTTAGCCTCTCAAAGCCAAACGGAGTCGAAAGTACGAAGATTAGACAAATTTGTGTATTACCCATCATTCCGATGCTGGCTGAAGTGACATGCGTTGCAACAGGCACTAACGCCAGAGTTCCCCCCCCCCCCCCTATAGTGTACGCCCTACCGCATTGGTCGTCTGGTTAAGGTACTCGGCTGCTGACCCGCAGGTCTTGGGATCGAATCCCGACTCTGGCGGCTGTATTTTCGATGGAGGCGAAAATGCTGTCGGTCCGTGTGCTCAGATTTGGGTGCATGTTTAAGAACCATAGGTGGTCGGAATTTCTGAGCCCTCCACTACAGCGTCACTCAGAATCATATCGTGAGTTTTACAATCGCGTTTCGTACTGACAGTTACCAGACCAGGGCAGTTTTGTAAGAAAGCGCAAGTAATTCATTCTTACTGAACGTCAGTGAGAGAGGCCTTTTTCTAAACACTTTGACATATTTATATAAAAATGACCCCCCCCCCCCCCACCCGGCGTTCACCGAGATATATATGTCGAGCGCCTGGTTCCATTAGCGACCAAAGTCGCTGGGCTTTTCAGACATGGCATTGCCTTTGCGTTGTCCGCCATAGCAGCGACGCAGCGGACACATTCTTTTTTTTTTTTCGTTTTGCATTCTCGTGTTAATCATGCTAGACGCACGTCTTTCGCCGCAAGTTTCTGCTTGTTCGTGTATACCTTTGCCTTGAGCGATGTGTCCCGCCTTTTTCGTGTCACGCTAGGCAGCATTAATGATGTTTCCTTCCAACCGCCAGAGAGGGCTCTTAGAAGAAGCGGTTGTGCATGAGAGGACCTTGATGAAACACTAATTTATATTAGGCCGTGTCTTGCGCATATGGTCAGGTCTGGTTAGGTAACCGCCGGTCCGAACCATCGCGATGTTTCTGCGAAAGCCGGGCACGAACGACATACGTACACACCGTGCTTTGCTTTTGTGAGAAAAATGCTGAACAGCTACTTCCAAATACACGGAGTTGGCGGTTCCACCTTCTCACTATTTACAGCGGTTAAGTTGGTCTCGTCTGAAGTGTAAACATTATGACTGAGATGGGGAGCAGGGTAAGAGAGAGAGAGAAAGCTCAAGACGCGTGGCAAAGTCATTATGAAGTGTCGCGTTTCGATTTGGATTTATCACTGATTTTGGAAGTTCTTGCCGGGCGGTACGCTTATTTATATGAACAATGATAGTTGATTCACTTATCACACATCATTCAGATTTAAGCAAACGCTGTGGACCTCTAAACGGTCACTCACTACACTGCATCCCCTCCTTATACCCCCCAAATTAACTAACTGTAAATAGTGGAGAAAATAAATGTTATGATATTGACGTCCTGCTGATGGGACGTCACTATTTACGGATTTTGCTTGTGAAAATCAAGAACATTGAGGGTTTTTTGTTATACACAATATTCCAATTGAGAGATGTCTGCTGCAGATCATTTTGCAAGAAAACTGGATTGACATTTGCTTGTGGTGTCTTTTTTTTTTAAACGACACACCCATCCAGCATTGAAATCACGTTTTCCCTCTTCTTACGCACAATCTTGGTGTAACAGGCGCACGACTTGTGCTGCGGGCCCCGCAAGAAGCAAACTATACGAATGAAACAGAAAGCGAACAACAATTAGCATTGCTTCTCTTTTGTTCGCATGCAAGAACGGGAGGGCAGTCCAAGATGGTCGCGTAACGGAGTTCTACGATCAGTTTGCCTATATACGCGCTTCGTACGCAGTAAAAATAGACGCAGCCGTGAACGTGGCCAAGGCGAAGAAGAATGCCGTGCCTCGAAAAGGCCGCCTCTAACCGTGACACTGTTCATTGCACCCAGTCGTCTGGCTACCGACTGACCTTTCGGAATCGCATGACGAGTCTTCTATCGCATTGTCATGACGCTCTCCCCCTCCTCCCCTAACCTTGTGCCCCGCGTGCTGTTTGGGAGGAGGGGGGGGGGAGAATGGGTTCTCCGGGCAGAAATGCAAAGCCCACGCAGAGGCGTGCAGGCTTGATGCGACGTCACGCATAACCCTGCCACTGACTGCGCGCGGTGCGGCCTAATTCGGGTTGTACGCTATACGAAAGCGATTGGAGACGCGTGCTGGGGGCGAGCTGTTGGGATAAGACGGGGGAGGGGGCATAGCGACGGTGCTAGCGCGCGCACGCGGGCAACACAATGGAACGACTGTGACGTCAACGACGTGAGGATTACAATGGCGTGGCCGCCGACGCAACGTCTTCGGCGCGGCCATTCACTGCTCGGTGCATAGCATAAAGGACGACGAAGCTCCGCGCTCACGTGGGGGCGGCGCATTGAATTCCAGGCTTTGGCTCGTAATAACTCGCTAAGCGTGGCCGCAAATGTGCCGATATGAATAGCTCGTGGCGCGCGTGCGTGTTTGTGGAATAGGCCTTGACCTCGGTGATCCGATCTCGCTTGTGCATGGCGCGCATGAATATGACATCCGTTTTTCATTGTGGAGCGCGTGATGTGTGAGTTTGTGAATAGAGGGCTAGCGCATCATTTGAGGATTTCGCGCGGTGTGCGGTAAATCTTAGAAATGCGGCGGCCAAACTGCGGCGCGATATAGATTCGATTTTAGCGACGCACAAAGAAATATGCTGTCGAGAACAACGTGAGTCGTAATAACATTTCGCATAGTTTTGAACCATCGTGTGGAACCGTCGCGTAGCCGGTATACCAACAATACGAACGGGCATACCACTCTGGTACATTAAACTGTCATTTTAATAACAGTAAAGAACCAATGCCTCCTCGGAAAATTATGCCTGGAACGTGAGCCACGAACATGCCGCCCTACCCTCGGATTTTACCCTCCCCCTCCGGTACGAAGGCGAACGCCTTTGGCGGTCGCGCTCTGCGAAAACAGCAATGCTCTTACAGTTCCCTCCGAGCAGCTGTGATGTCACGTGACAGAGCAGTACCGTAACGTCACGTGACTGGGTGGTACGGAGGCGAGCGTTTCCACACGGCGGACGGTCGCAACACGCGGCAGAAGGCATGGCCTCCGAGATTTTGAGCTGGCAGGAAGCTCCCAATTGAAAAGAGAGCGGCGTCCCAGGCATAGTTTTTCTAGGAGGCATTGAAAGAACACACACATACCGATGTCTGTGTGTTCTGCATCGACCCTCATCTGTTACGCCGTTCTTTTAACTATATAGTCCTACCAGCATGCCCAGTTGCCACCCCTAAAAACCACTTAAACGCTCGACTTTTTTTATGCTCGCTAATGAATCGGCGTTACATCGGGTTATATTCTTCGTAAATATTTCTAATAAAGGTCAGTGCAATGAGAAGTTTTAGAACAGCCATGGTTAAGTTTCTTTTTAACCTGTTTTGCTCTTGACGATTCTCATCCTCAGATTATGTTTTCGTTATTTTATTTGGGTTTGGGAGGGGGGAAAGTTAATGTATGAAAACGAGCGTTCGTGAAACGAAGTTAAATGTGCCCTATTACAATGCCATTATTTTCTCGCTCTACACATATTATCGTCCACGTGATACTGGGTCAGAAAACCAGCACTCTCGCAATGAAATAATAATAATAATAATAATAATAATAATAATAATAATAATAATAATAATAATAATAATAATAATTATAATGGTGTCTAATTTTGACGTCTATTTTACATCATTGACGCATCACCAGTCCTGGCTCATGGCGCGAAAGGGCAACGAACGGGGGATGATGACTCTTGCTCGGTTACCCACCGCGGCGCTAACCCGAAAGCCAAACCGAGCTGAAGCCAAAGTCGTGCCCGCGTTCCAAGTCTCCCGAACGGACGGGCGGATGGGACCTGCGTGTTTATACGCGAGCCGTCCCGCTTGTTTTCAGTGTAAACAATATCGCGCGGTTGCTTTCATTACCGGGAGGGGGGGGGGGGGGATGCTGCGGAGCCGCCCAGTCGCCTTGGCAACGAGATCCGACGCTGCTTCTTATTAGGGCTGTACTGGCGCTCCTTCTTTCTACAGCCGATCGCGCCGTGGTGGGAAAAAAAAAAAATGAAAATGGCGGGAAACGAACAAAAAGGCGGGAATAGGGGCACGAGGGAAAGAAACGAGCGGCAAGAAATGGGCACGCAAAGAGCTTTAACGTGCAGCTGAGCGAGGGCGGAGAAGGGGGTTCGCCCCTTTCGGAGCGACGAGCCGAGAACGGTCGATAAGCGCTGTTTTGGTTCGCTCGCGTCCGCGGGGCGACCGGAAGGAAGTGGAGGGAAACGGGAAGAAGAAGTGGAGGGAAACGGGAAGAAGAAAAGTTGCGCGGGCGTCTCGCTCCTCTTCGCCGAGGCGCGCGCAGCATCTCGCGGTGCATGCACGATCGGCCGGACGTCGCCATGCGAATGTGTCTATGCCGGGACGGATAAAAAAAGCGTCCCTGGGACGGTCGCGAGGAAACCGGGTCCCGTGGCCCAGATACGGCTGCCCGGTGGATGTGTATTAGGGACAGTAGGGTTGTATTGCCAATATGGCTCCGAATGTGTAGAGGAGGCGGGCATGCCTGATCAGGAGATGTTTTGTTGTGGAGCGTCCTAGCTTCTTTCCCAATATAGAGGAATTAAGTTGGCGCTTCGAATTGTGAATAAAATAGTGAAGTGGCGTGTATATCACTGTTTTATCTTGAATGAATGTGCAGCTTTTACCAAATAGTGACGAAGGAAGCTGATACGTGCTAGTCGTCACATCGGACCCCCCCATAGATGGGACTATAATATAAAACTTGAAGACTCTAAAATAGAACGACTATATGATACCTTAATATACCATACTTGGAGACTCAGTATCGGAAATGATGAAATGAACTATATGGTAACGAAAGAAAATTTAACCTCGTGTACAAACAAAACTGCTGTTTAACAATTTACAGTCGCGCTCGATATCAGTTGCAACACGCTGGCTGTGGTTAACACAAAGTCTAAACAATGACACCGATAAAGGGTTAGATTGGGTTCAGAAAGAACCGCTAAGATGGTTTAACCCACCGTTTTTTTTTTTTGTTTGTTCTGTGCAAGCCCTTATTTGCAGTGTTGGCGGAATGTTAAGAACAGACAGCGTGTTGAATCTCGTATTGAGCGTGACTGTACGTTGTATGCTCTTCATCTCTGTTTTTTTTTTTTCACCGTAGCTTGTGTACCATCATAGCAAACTGATAGTACTGGACATGCTGTCTTGATAAATATAATAATATCGCCCTGGCGGCGCGAAGAGGGTCATAAACGAAGAGGAAAAGGACAGGTGATAGAATCGGACGGAACGTAATGTACGTAAATATTACGTAAAGTACGGTAGAGGTGGAATACCTCTGTTCACGCGTAATGCAGTCCCGAGTTGCGGCGTTTAGTGAACGAAAATTTCTCGGCCTGCCGGTCAGCGTCGTTATACAGTTGCATTCCGTTGTATTCTTTTTTTTTTCTTCTTCACCGTGGTTTTGTCGCAATGCAGCAAATCTATGGGCTCGTATGTAGCCGTAATCGAGCTCGGAGTCCTTACGCAAAGCCGGTCGACCGGTGTGGCAGTTTTGATCTCCACCACCGTTTGCGTCGGTTCGTTCAAACACTGCACGTTACACCTGCACAGCCTCTTCAAACGACATCAGCCGCCATCTCTTGTTAAATCATCTTTCTCGCTCTTTTTTCATGTTCGCACAAGTTTACTTTACTTGGATCCGACGATTCGTAAGGAATATTAAATGCCAACGTACGCAAAAAATAACAAAACTAATTGGACTGGAGACCATGTTTAAAAAAAAAAAGACTGGTCGCCGGTCGAAACGTCTGCCAATATATATATTTTTTTTGTACGAGTGCCTACGCTTTATATTACATTGATATTTAATCGTTTAGACGCAACAGGCAAGCTTAATCATCACACGGGCTCCTTGCTCAAGCAAGACCTGTCCAATTTCTCAAGCCCCTTGGCGCTTTCCCCCTCTTTTCACCTTCTCTCTCTCGAGCCTTCGGAAGCAATCTGCGTCACGTGACTATAGTTTAAACGACCGGTAAGTGAATATGCCGCTCGCACAAAACGCCGGCATCGCCATTCCGTTCAACGATATAAAAAGTGCGCTTGACAACAACGCCTAAAGCGCTTTACAAGTAGGAACAATACGACTGGGCTGTGTTGACATTGCCCCGGGCGACCGCCGCCAGAGCAAATGTCAGGGCTTGAGAAGGGTTTGTAGGATGTGTCGATGCGCGTGCTCCCCCTCGATATAAATAGATCTATCTCTATCTATCTATCTATCTATCTATCTATCTATCTATCTATCTATCTATCTATCTATCTATCTATCTCACAGTTATTTTAAAAGTATGCAAAAGGCAGGGACGACTTTATTACAGATTAGACCAAGAAATAAAATATTGCTCAGCATCGTACGCTCTTTTTGAAGGGGTTCATATATGTTTCTTCCCAACGACAACATCGTAAACCGATAATAACGGAGGGAAAAAGGAAATGCTGACGCTGCGAGAGAAAAGAAAACAGAGGGTGAACGCGTGCATATATACGGTTCCCCGTCGCAATAAACACAGACTACATAGCGAGTGGATCATGTGTTTGTTGACGTGTCCATATATAGTAACGTTCCCCCCCCCCCCCTTCAGCGAAGTCTTCATCTCTCCTTACATCGCAAAACGACACGTTGAAATAAAGACGCCCGCTTATTCAGCGATCTGGAGAAAGTATGTACGGGATATTTTCTTAGATCGCTCTTTATGTATATACGCGTCACCCACACGCGTGTGTTTTTTTTTTTTTACTTTAAAGCGTTTGTTTTCACTACGTGAGCGACTTCCGAGATAGCGGGCGTGATGGGGGGGTTGTGACGAACTTGGCAACGTCAGAAAAAAAAATAAAAAATCGCGCGGCGCGTAGCGAGAAACGCCGAGAGTCTCGGGATGGTCTCCTCTTCGCCGCAGAGTCGTTTTTCACGACTCGCACTTTCTACTTTCTTAACGCGATCGGTGACGCGCGCAGTCCCGGATCGTCAGACTCGATTCGACGCTAATGCGTTACGGCTTGCGCCCCGCAGCTCTTGCGACACGTCTCTCGAAGCGCGAAACGTCATTATTCAAGACCGTCGCACGCAGCAGCAGCAGCCGGCTCGAGGTATATAACGGACGTGTATGCGTTTATGGGGTATGTTTGCTCCGAGTCGTGTCTCTTCGTGCGTCTGCTGGATGCCGTAAATGTATTGGCGCCTTGGAGGTTGTTTTGTTTGTCCCGGATCGAGACTGCAGAGACAGAAGCGGACGTTTATCTAAACTAAAATAAGAACATGCTCGCGTCCGGATGTCGAGTAATCGCGTTCAACGCCGTTCTCGTAATGACATGCGCGGCATTGTATATACTGTTATGCTTACCACGTTAGTAAAAACGTCATCGACGACATGCCATCGTACCGTGCCATTAGTGCAATTCGTTCATCGTTGTTAGATGCATGTCGTGCCATACGCGTTCTGATACTCAATTAGTGACGTAGCCAGGGGGTGGCACGCTAGGCCTATGCACCCTCCACCCTCTCGCATTACTTTTTCGCCTTGGCATCCACCGCCGCCGGTTTCCGTAACCACATCGCGCGGAGAAAAAAAAAAAAACCTTGCACCAATGACACAGTGGGGCTTGAATCCGGGTCCGCTAGGTGCCAGCCCAGTATTCTACCACTGAGCTGCACCAGTGCTTGTGACTTGTCAAACCTGGCCTTAGGCGGGCTTTATGTCGGGAAAGCAATCGCGTTATTACGACTTATAAAGCGTTTTAAAACGACAACAGAACAACCAGTCGTCGTACAATGCGAATAGCGTAACGAGTGGGCCGTCCAATGCTCCAAACCATCACGTAAGCTTGTTCTTGTTCCTCCATTAACTGTGGCGCATACCCACTTCAGCCATATTTCCTCATCATCGTCATCCACTGCATGACCAATTGGCACGAAATTCCTACCTGCAAGTGGATAGCGGATACCACGCTTCACAGAAGAATGATGAAAAATAGCATAACGAATGCCGGCCTACTACCCCAAAAGTTTATTATTAATGCCCTAGTAGGTACCAAGCAAGTGTGCTTGCAGTATAGTTACTCAACGAGTGTTTTAAAAAGGCTCTCTAAGGCCGCTCTTCTAGCTTTCGCTGTGACTGTGCTGCGCCTACGGCGCAGGCCTGGCGTTTTTTTTTTTAAATTTTTGTCTTTAAATAATTGTTGGGTTAGCAGCGCCGTGCACCTCACCTTTGTTCTGTGGCGCTGATGTGATCAGGCTCATCACGTATGGTTTGTCGAGACGAAAGGAATGAATATTCGCGCAGTGCCCATGGTTACTGCGACAATGCAAGGACTTCTTGGTAGCCTGCCCACGCTTGGCTGTAGAAAAAACATTAGTTCAACATAATCTAAAAAAAAGCAAACCAGCCGGGGCAACTGCCTCTTAATTTCCTACAGCATCCTCATCAACAGCAATTCGAGGCGTTCCACGTGACCTAGTAGGTATACCGCCTGAATCGGCTTCGTTATCTGGCACGCATGGGTGTTATAATAATTTTTGGCTGAGCTACAATCGCCGTCGCCCCGCCGCGGTGGTCTAGTGGCTAAGGTACTCGGCTGCTGACCCGCGCAGGTCGCGGGATCGAATCCCGGCTACGGCGGCTGCATTTCCGATGGAGGTGGAAATGTTGTATAGGCCCGTGTGCTCATATTTGGGTGCACGTTTAAAGAACCCCAGCTGGTCGAAATTTCCGGAGCCCTCCACTACGGCGTCTCTCATAATCATATGTTGGTTTTGGGACGTTAAACCCCACATATCAATATTACGATCGCCGTAACTAGAAGCCTTTACCTCACGTTTTCACATTCTATAGCATACTCGGCAGTGCGAGCGTCTCAAAGTTTGTTTCGATCAGCACGCGTGTACCGCAGATTTTCGTTCAAATCCTTTACGACAGCCCTCGTCCGGAATAATCGCTGCGGTGAATGAACCTGGGAGCGCTGCGCTGGAACTGGACGCTGTCGCTTAGCGTATAGGTGTCATAATGATGTGGATTGCAAACATGTCACTGTGAATGGCAAACAAAGCAGACTTCGGGAACGGCAAACTCGATTCGCTACGATTTCCAGGCCGCTGACGTTTTTGATTTTTCATATTTTACGAGACCCGTCCGGCAACCACGTTAGAAAGAGCGCCGCGTTATCCTTTCTGTTCCTATTCACTGGACTTTCAACTGGTGTCCTTTCTTTTATATTTCCCGCCCTTTCTCACCTCCCACTCTGTCTGCTTGCAAAGAACTCTCAATGGAGCTGCTCAGCGGGAAAACGAGTACGCATCTTTGTTCGCTCGCTCCTTCACGGCATTTAGAAGTTTTGGGCTAGTTGGTATGGCATGACGATAGTTATAGCGCGAGAACAAAACGACGACACAGAGAACCGCCACCCACCTTCGTGCCACCCCCCTTCGTGTCTTTGGTGTCCTTCTTGTCTCTGTGTCGTCGTTTTGTTCTCGCGCTGTAACTATCGCCATGCCTTCACGGCAGTCACATTTCGATGAAGGCGGGATTCTAGGGGACCGTGTTGTCAATGGACGTTAACGATCAGCGAATAGTCCAAATTTCTGAATCCCTCCACTGTAGCGTCTCTCGTAATCATATCGTACGTTTAAAGCGCAAAACAACATATTATTATTATTATTATTATTATTATTATTATTATTATTATTATTATTATTATTATTATTGTTGTTGTTGTTGTTATTATTATTATTATTATTATTATTATTATTGTTGTTGTTGTTGTTGTTGTTGTTGTTGTTGTTGTTGTTGTTGTTGTTGTTGGCGCACGCCTTAGATGCATCATCAAACGCGAAGTGTGACCGTCGGTGTGGGCAACAAAACACTAGCGATACAAACGGTCATCAGCCCACGAAGTCAGCTCACGCGACTTAATAGTAGCATGATATCACGTTGTGACATGCTACAATCGACCGAGAAGAGCAACATTACTTTCGCCTTCCGAGTCGTCCCAGGCGAATGCGTAAGAGACCATGGCTGTTATGTATTTATTTACTTCGCTAAACTTGGGCCTTCCTCTGTCTTGGCTGCCTTGCTACGTCCATGTCGACAGAAGTTCGTAAAATTTACGGAACCCGCTCACTGTTGTGCAGTGAGCTCCCATTATTGAACTGTCGCCCCTTTTTTTTTTTTTTTTTTTGCACGCTCGCCCCATTTTTTATGTCTCCTCAGTTCGCAGCGCACGCCCGAAAGACGACGCGAAGGAAGGTGCAGCGGCATAAAGAGGACGAGAGCGAAAGAAGCAACCGAGCCGCGTTAATTGAGTGCTTTCTCGCCGGAGCCCGTCGCATCTATGTCTTCCGCGGGAGAGCGTCTCTTATCAGCCGGCGACATCGTCGAATCTCGCGTCCAGCGCGGCGTGGTGCAGGTGGCGGCGGGGAGCGAAAACGACCTGACGAGTGGCTCCGCGGGGAAGAGGATGGCGCGGCGCAGCTAACAAATCTCGCAACGCAGGAAATACACTTCGCCGCGAGAAATGAGCACCGGCCGAGCGACGCGGCAAAAGAGAGAGAGAGAGAGAGAGAGTAATGGCCGAAGCGGGAGGGGCGGAGAGGAGGGGGGGGGGTGGCGGTTTGATGTCTGCCTGCTGGTGGCGCCGACTTGCGAGAAGCGAACCAGCTGTCGCCGTTCTGCCTTGGTCCAACTATCGAAACCCAGTTGCTGCTCTGAAGATCGGTTAGGCTTTCTCGCAGGACATCTAGGCAATGGGAACGAGCCAGCCACGCAGGGGCTAATGAGGGTACAAGGTGTGAAGAGTTTCTTGCACTGAAAAAAGAAAGCCACTGAAACGTGGAATTGGGAAAGGCTGAGAAGCAGGATACGGAGACACTGCTTCTTCCAAGGAATTTCTACTGCTTCAAGATTCCATCTTCCCGTGAACTTCTACCTTGTTTAGAAAGCAGAGGTATTGACTCGGAGGTGGCATTTGTAACAGAAGCGACTTCTGCGTCACTACCTTTGCTTTCTGCATTCGCGTTGTAGGGGCTTTCTTCGAGTGTAACCATGTACCAACATGTCCAACAAGCAACTCTCTTATCTGTGGTCGAAGTGAGAAATCTCACCCATGCGCATGGCAGTGTATACCCAAAGGGATCGGAATGTAACCTATGACGTACGGAAGATGCGGGGCACACGGCGCGTTCTTTGAAATTGCTTTTCTTTACTGGATTTTCTTACTGGCTGCAGCGACGCTAGATGAAGAAGTTGAAATGAGCCTAGATGAAGACATGAAACAGTTGTTTCAGTATGTGTCTGTCCTCGGCATTGCTTCCTGCGCTGTGCAATAATGATACATACTTGCAAAAAGCTACGTCCTGTCACGTTTACTCTTTCATTAGGTATACTCGTTTAAATGCTTAAATAAGAAATGCAACCAGAATCAAGGATCAGCGTCTACAGAAATTTGCGGATGGTAAGATTTTTTTTTCCTACGGCGTTTACTCGACGTGCAAAGTCCGAAAGTGTTCACGCACACACACACACACACACACACACACACACACACACACACACACACACACACACACGCACACACGCGCGCACGCACGCACACGCACGCACGCACGCGCGTGGTTTTGTGGCATTGTTTTTGCGTGACTGAAGTGGGGCGACACGAATCGAACGAAAAGATTGCCGCACAGCGTGCGATCAGCCAGATTAATTTTTATTTATTTCATTTTTGTTTTCGTTTTCCCTCGAAGCCGCTGCCTGGGCTTTTGTATCGCCGTGCCCGTTCATCATTGGCGTCCCTTGTAGCACTTTCGAGAGTGTTTTTCGCACCGAGAGACGAGGCTTAACTTTCCTAGTCAGTAGCGCGCGCGCGCCACCTTCAATTTTTCATTACGCCGCTGTCAGCGCTCGCGCGGCGACGGAAAGGAGACAATGGAACCAGCGGCGAGCGAAGGCGGAAAGGGGGGCTGTGCTAAAGAGGTTCGTGTTTCTGTTTTTTTTTTTTTTTCAGACAGCACACGTGCATAGAACAGTGCGTTTATGAGTGCTGCCGACGCGAGTGTGTGACGTCATAGCCGCGAGAAGGATAATACAAAGAAAACTGCCCCCGCTGTGCGTGCGTGTCTGCCCCTCCCTCCTTCCAGCGTCGTAGCCAGTGGCGCCGTGCGTGCTAACGAGCCTATCCGCACATGGGACGTCCCGCCTGAGGGACAGCCCCGCTGCTCCCCCCCCTCCATCTTCCCACACCCTCCTCTCCTTGTCAACTCTATAGAGTGAAGTCGTCGTCCCAAACCGAGACCGCTTGTGTTGCGATTTTAATTGTGTTTATCGTCGCATCTGAGTATTCTTTTTTTTTTGTCATCCCTCTCCCTTTCAACTGAATTCTTTCTCGCGTAGCGCCTGTGAGGATTCCCACCATCTTTGGGCCTTCGTCTAACTACCATTGTTTTGCCCTTCTGGAGAACTAAAGCGCTTTTTTTATTGTTGGTCTAGCTAAACCGCTCGTTCGTCTGCTTTGACTTTTGTTATATATTCTTTGCTGGCTAATTTACCACCCTCTTCGCTCCCCGTTGTTCGGGAAAAAGAGTTGTCATTGTCGCTCTGCCTGCGGCAACAGGGCGTTCGGAGGACCGACTTCCAAGCTCGCTTTCTAGCAGGGTTATCTGTTGAACTATGCCGCCTTTTCGTTGCTTTTTCCTAAAACAGACGCACTCATTTACCTTCACATTTTTCCCAAGCTGACGAAGCGGATCGCAATAAGCAGTGGCCATCGATGGAGGCGGAAGGCTAGGGGCTCGAGTACTGAGCGATGCGTGCCAGTGAGCACAAAGAACACGAGACAGTCAAAATTTTCGTATTATACAATACGGCGCCCCTCGTAATCGCATTGTTCTTTTAGGTTGTAAAGCGCCAACAATTATTATTAAGCACTGATCATCCTGGATTTTAGGCTTTCGCCGAAGCAGTTTCCATTCACAAATCTGTTAAAGAAGCGTATACCTAAGTGCTCGTTTTTCCGTGTTTTGACACAATATTAATGAGATCTAACCGAGAATAACGCAAAGGAATCTATAGGGGAAGTTATTAGGCCAATTTTAATGTAAATGTGAAAAAAGATAACTGGGTGAAAAGGTAACTTGCCATGAGCAGGAATCGAACATAAGACCTTCGAATAATGCGCTCGATGCTCTAACCACTGAGCTATCACGGCGGCTATCATACCACCAGCCACTTTATTGGGTTTATGTGTGAATTTTAACGTGGGAGTGTTCATGCTGATTCTTACGAATCATGCTGATTTGAACATGGCGCGCTCGGTCGTTACAGAGATCGCCGTGGGAGGCCGCGACCTGTCCACGCGTGCGTGCGTGATTAAACCAAACTGGTAGGTGGTCTGTGGTTAATCTAGAAAAGCTGCGCATTCGAAGGAAAAGAGAAAAAAAAATGCTCAAGGTCGCGAGGCGCTGGTGGCGTGTTTTCTTTGCCCCTGCCATCCCTCCCTGTTTAGTTTTTAGTGTTTTCGACGGAACGAGAGAATGCGATTGCAGCATGCGACAAATCGTTTTAACTCCACTCGCTCTGGCGGATTCCTAAAATTTTTGCGGCGTTGAATTCGTAAGGCAATAAGCTCCTTCAGTGAATTAATTCTATAGTTGATTGAAAACGCGTTTCAGGGCCCTTTTTGAGTTCACTGCGAAATATAGTGTTGGATTCCCTGCAAGCTTAACAACATGAGTGTATATTTGGCTGCTTGTGGCAACGGTAGCTGCGTTGCCACAAGCACCTAGAACACTACATATTATCGCGTGGCAATGCGATGAAACGACATGCTTCGCGCGAACGGTATTGCGTTCGCCTATCCTCTATCACTCGCGTCAAGGTCTCTATTAGGAAAATAAGAGAACCACGCACAGGTGGTATACCCGTCCGCTCCTTCATCAGCCGAGGATGTCTTCGACAGGGCGCCCTTGATTCCAGGTTGTCTCTCGCGCGTTGCGCGACCACTGCGTTTTTCATGTGCGTGTGTGCGTTCGCGCGCGCAAGAAATACGCATACTGTAAGGGGCGAGACGTAATGGCCTCTTGTCAAAAAAGAGGCCAAAGGGGGCGCGCTGGCTGCTTGTCTTTTGAATAAGGAGTGCTTGAGCAGCAGCGGCCAGGAGGCTGTCGTCGCCTGGGCATGCAGTGGCCTTGCCGACGACATGCCGACGTGTACATGCGCGCGCACGCTTTCTGTCAGCTTCGCTGGAACATTCGCGCCTACTCCATTCGCTCTTTCTTTCTTAGAAAATTGTTTGCGCTCCTGCTTTTTTTTTTTTCGTGTGTGTACTGTTCGAGGGTATGGAATGAGAGCGCCGTTTGTGAGGCTGACTGACAGCGTGTTTGTTCTTTCTCGCTCCGCGAATACGCCACGCAGTTTTCCGAGGTCGCGGCAAAATGAAAGGGGTGGGAATGCCCCTTCGGCAGCGACGACAACGATGACCCGTCGTGATGCGGTGCAGCACGTGGGAGCACGCGATGGCTTGTCCCTTTACTTCCGCACCACGTCCGTCTTCCTATTTACTTTGTTCGTCTAATATACGTTCCATCTCGTGTCGGTGGATGAGAGACAGAGAGCGTTGTGAGAGGTCAGCGAGTGGAGCCACGGATGGCCATTGCTTGGTTCGACTATCTTATTCGCGAGACCCGTTGAACGACTATAGTTGGATGTTTACTCTAGAGGAAAAAAAACGAAAAAAAAAACGCACCAGCTACATGTCTGGAGGGTCCCGATTTTTATTTTATTGGCCACACATATGGTGGTTTATCACTTAGAAATAAACACCTGTTAGCTCTCCTTTTGGAGAGTCGCACCTACCACGATGCCTTGAAGTGTGTGTAATTATCCCATAAAGATAGCGGCATGCCCGTGGAGGCTATAGAAGCCTGGCCCCTCTCCCCGAAATTCGTATGGACGAGGTTGTTTTAGCGAGGAAAAAAAGTGATAAAAATAGGTGGTTTTCTGTCTTAACCAGGTCCCCCCCTCTCTCCCCCCCCCCACCGCGTGCCCATTTTTTGCAAGAAAAAAAAAATCCTCGCTGCGGGCCTGGTTAGTGGTATATAGATCTGGCAAGCCAGTACACTACGGAAAAAGTAAAATGTTGCTGTGTCAGACAGTCGGTTAGTGAACGCTCTTGTTATATTGTTTATAACGTTCCAGATTTAATAGTGTAATTGACTTGCTCTCACATGCATAAGCAAGCAGTGTATAACTTGGTTTTGGTCCTGCCCGCCTGCCTATTGAACTGGTTTCGTCGTTGTTCTGTGGATTGAACGTGCTCTTCACCTTTTATTCTCAGCGGCTTGAAATCGAAGTCGACATGAGTTAACGGAACTTGTTCCACGGGTTTCGCGAGGTCATATAGGAACATCGAGCATAATAAGTAATTGGGGTCCGACACAAGCCTATATACACAGTCTATATACGAAAACCGCACGCGTTCTTTCTGCCACCCATTCACATTCGGTCGACAAATGCGCGTATAAAAGCCTTCAAGCAGGGGTTAAGCGTGTGTTATCGAAATCGGCAGCGAGTATATAACAAGCAGCCTGCCTGCTCGACAGCTATAAGGTCGTCGCAGCAGCAAAACTAACAGAAAGAACCCGAGAATTGAGAGAGAAAGAGAGACTACGCTCTGCCGGGCCATCTTTTCCATGCGCGTAATAACGATTTCCAGCGCATCACGACTCATTAAGAATGCGACGCCCCCCTAATTGTATTTCGGCTCATAGAGCGGAATTAATGTGCGCAATGGCTGCGAGGGTATGCGAGTACGCGTACATAAGACTTGGAGTTAACCTCCTTCTCGACTCGCCGCGGTGGCTTTCTTTGTTTCTTAAATCCTTTTAACAGTCTCATAGCGAGCTCGGTGTAGTGGCGTGCGAGTTTCTCTCGAGTTGTGCTACTCCTTTATCTCCTTCCTTCCCCTTTCACTGCACTTACTACGCGCGTTACTCTCTACAGAGCTCGAAAGAGTAGAAACGCGGGAAAGGTCGCATGAACTAAAGAGCGTCTCTGTTTCCGCGGCGTCTGTTACGAGTACACTATATACGCACTAAACCCGTGCACCCCGCTTCTCTCACTGAAGCGACCGGCTCCTGTTCTTTCACGGGCAGCGCGCTTCCACCATTTCTTCTTCCCGGACTCGGTGCGCGCTGCAGGGCTCGTTTCGGAAGGGATTTGCCTCGGCAGAATCTTGCTTCTCGGGGATTTCTGCGATGGTGGCTCGTTCGGGCGCTCTTCTTGTCCCCTCACTCTCCCCCTCCCCCACCTCCTTTTGTTTCGTTTTATGATCGTCTTATATAAGGCAAGGGAGCGTATAGCCGCCAGTGCTGCTTTCTTACTTGTCCCATTGTTTCGTTTCTGTTTCGACGTTCTCGCTTGTTTTGTGTATGGTAGGGAAAGAAATAAAGAGACAGAAAAAGAGGGGTCGAGCGTGCGCACTGCCCGAAGTCGTGACGTGGCAGACGCGACGACTAATCCTCTGCCCGCATCTCGTCGTGGTGTCGACGACCGTACAACGGCAAACACGCTCGTCATATAGTCCCGCCGTCTTTGCTTAGAAGCCACGAGCTCGCGGGCGTCTCGCTTTGTTTGCGGAAGTCCCTCTTCATTCGTGTATGCGTTATATGAATGCCGGCGTGCTTGGCCTGGCTATAGTGAGCCAGGCTAAAAGATCGAGACGGCGAAGCGTCCCAGAACAGTGACGTTGAAAATCGCTGCTCTCTTTTTTTCGCCGCTTTCATTTCGTTTGTTTGTTTCAGACGGATACAACACCTAGAACCATAAGAAACATTCACGTGTCTGCGTTATCGTTCCCTCAACTACCTTTCTTTGTCTGAAATTGAGTTGGTTTCTTCTATATATGTGTTCATCTATATGCTCCCTCGTGTTGTTGATGGTTTTTCTGTCGCGTCCCTTGCCTCTCTAGATACCGTGCTAGTATTAAGAAAAAAAAGAGGACTAACTGCTCAATCTCAAATATCGTATGAATGATGTATATGCTTTCAAACTTACAAAAATATATAGGCATATACACATATATGTAGAGCGCATTAAAACAAACGACTATAGTGTCCTATATGTTAGACTGCGTTTCTCGTTCTTTTGCGCAACTCCCCACATATGTGCATCGTGGACGTGCTTCTGTATAAGTGACTGCTCGTAGAGCACTGCCAGCTCTTCAAAGCCTAACTGCAAGTTTACAGAACCTGCTTTAGGAGTAGCCTTTCACGTGCGTAATTGCGTCTATATGCTGCAGAAGTCGGTAAATCAAGAATTCAGTCGTTATCGAAGCAGCACCAACGTCATCGTCGGTCAGGGGGACTCGTCCACAACTACCAAACCTTACATTACCTCCCCGATTTCTTTTTTTTTTTTCTTTTGCGATAACTTTACTGTTTTCGGCCAAAAAAAAGTAAACCGGTTGGAAGAAAAGATGTATGCGAAAAAAAAAGAGGAGCTACGAGACTTCTCTACGGAACGTATATAGATAGATTATGCTAACGACGCCCGCTGGTGTACTAAAGTACAACAGTATAATATCTCGGCCTTATAGCGTATACACCCAAAAGCATGTGCTTGAACGAACGTTAGTTCGCGCCTAATCACTGACATGATCAAGGAAAAGAAAACACGCTTCACCAGATCCTGTCCACTTCTATCTATACACACACACACGCACATCCGTGCCTTGTCTCGTCTTATCCCGTGAGACAGCTCGCTGCGAATATTAGCGTCTCGTCCGAAAAAAATCCATCTTCCCCACTGATCGTCTCAGAAGCCTGCGGTTTACCTTTTTTTTTTTTTTTTTTTTCCTCATCCGTGGTGACTTTCCCGTCTCGTCAGCCATGGAGTGCCGCGAGGGGATTAACAAAAAAGCATCGTATAGACAAGAGATAGGTGAAGCCGCGGTGGGACGGGGGATAATCTTCGCTTTACCGGTTTCCGCACGTGCGTGAAGAAGCGATGTCTTCGGTGAGCGCGTGCTGTGAAGCGCACGCCGACACACAGCCAACGCTGCCAACGCTGTCTGCCGGCATGCGCCGCCCCTCCTAGTCGTAGGCGGCGGCTGGCCCCGACAATAGGATTATCATAGAGGAGAGTCGCGGTGGTGTCGGAGATGGCGCCAACGTTGGGTTTTTCGATCCCGAGCCACCGGCTGAGCGAAGCCGCGACTGGAGTCAGACTTAACCGCTTAACCAAATTCAACTCTGTAAAACGATAGCGGAAGTGTTCCTTTATTTTTTTTTTCTTGATTCCTCGCTTTCAAAAGTTACTAGAGAGAGACGACTCGCTGGTTGCCGACTTGACCGGCTAATCATTTAGGCTTGTGAAAAACAGAAACTATAGCCAATTACAGAACCGCCGGGAAGCGAAGTGTAAGTGATTGACTAGAGAGATCACGTGGTGTCGTGGATTCACCGCTAGATTTTAAATACGCGTGTTCACGCACATCGAGCATCATAACCATCTGTTAATTTCAATTTATTTCTTCATCCCCCTCCTCCTCCTCCACCATTCACTGATCATGCGAAGTGCGAGACGCTTGCTGCCATACAATAACTACGACGACGCTGTAAAGATGTCTATTGCATATTTTTTTCTGCATCGATGCTTCCTGTGCCGTACATAGTGTATGCTTATGCAATGTCTTTGCTGATACTTGTATCGAACATTCGTCGTGTCCAAAGTTGGCTGCAGGTTACTCTTCTTACAGGCCTTACAGGAAATACGCTCGCCAGGAAAAAAAAAAAGAAATAAAATGAAGTTTTTGCAACAACGATTTATTACCGATTCCCGGGAGACACACGGCAGGTATACGAACATATATGTGGCCGGCTGGCGGAGATATATTACAATATCGGCGCGCACCTGCGTATGAAACGGAATATGATGCGTGTTTATAACTACGTGGTGGGTGTACCGATATACGGCAAATGTGCGCTCGTACACACTTGGGGAGCCTCGCATGATCGCTCCGGAGGCGCGCGCACACATGAAGGCTCCCTATTAGCGCCCCACGCACAGCGACGGCAGTCACGTGTTCAGACCGGTCACGTGCACACACAGCGTGCATGCGATCCGTCACTGTTGGCCTATGTTTTGCGGCGTGCGCGCCAAGCGAGCACGCACAGATGGTGGTGTTCCCTGCTGCTTGCCAGCACCGTGAACAACGGGATTAGCCGCAGATTAATCTCACCCATTCGTCATATTTTTTTTGTTCTATCTTACTCGACACGCTTAACGAAACCCCCCCCCCCCCCCCCCCAATCCTCATCCAAATCCGTCTCTCGCCATTTCTCTAGCGCTGCCCCGTAGCTCCAAGGAAGATAATCTTTTCGAACGAAATTACGTCACGGACTTGGGATTTCGTTAAGATGAGCTTCGCCTCGTCGGGAGGGCACTACCCCAGCACAGCGGCGCTCAAACTTTAGTTATGTCACCTTTTTTTTTTCGGAAAAGAGGGGGGGGGGGGGGTGATATTGTTTTTCTTGGGAACTCTATCATTGGTTATTTATTTCTTCTTTGCCCCCTTAAGCCTCTCTCGATTGGTGCCCACCGCGTCGTTTGCTGCGTTCGTTCTTATTGGCAGAGATAAAGAGTGAACTGCGCAGCCAGACGTAGGAACGAATTTACGCTTTCTTCAATATTGAAACGGAGGAGAACGACCCGCTGGCCTTTTAATAATAAGAAACCCGGGGAAGGGAGCGCTGGAAAGTTACAGCTGCATTTTAATACGCGCACTATTGTTGCCAGCTTTATTGTGTTATACACCATACGTGAGAGTAGGAATGTGGTAAACACCCCCCGTCGTTCCGGACACTGAACTAAATCGAATTTATATCGTTTTTATTAAAGATAACGAGAGAAACAAAATCAAACAGCAGGAAGGCTAACGAAGCTAGGCTTGGTTGGCTATACCCTACACGTCGGGTCGGGAAAGCGCAGTAATTTTTATAGCGAAGAAAAAAAATAAGAATAGTAACAGAACACGCGCACGCGGTAGCTCACACATGCTCGCGAAGTCCCAGACACCTTTGAGTAGCTCAGTAGGGCTTGCGCGACCTTCATTAGAAGTGTGGCAGGTTGGGCTAGTTCGTATGACATGGCGATATTTACATCGCGAGAACAGAACGACGACAAAGAGACAAGAAGGATACGAGCGCTCGTGCCCTTCTTGTCTCTTTGTCGTCGTTCTGTTCTCGCGCTAAAACTATCGCTCATTAGAAGGTTGTGAAATAGATAACAAGCGATAACAAGGATAACCAAGTGATAACAGGTAGCGTAAATTCAAGAGATTTTATATCCAGTGGTCATTGATGTAAAGCACATAAACCAAAGAGACCGCATAACAGTGTGTGTGTGTGTGTGTGTGTGTGTGTGTGTGTGTGTGTGTGTGTGTGTGTGTGTGTGTGTGTGTGTGTGTGTGTGTGTGTGTGTGTGTGTGTGTGTGTGTGTGTGTTTTGGGGGAGGAGAGAGAAGCAGTTCTACACAATGGTCACATGTCATCGACCGACGTGAAAAAGACAGCACCGTCACAGTGGGGTTGAGCGCGTATTGGAATCATAGAGCTAACACACATAAGCATGAAAGTTGACGTGTGAACGGCCGCTGTAGAGAGCGGCGCACGTGTGCTGCTGAAGGTACGGGGTTCGATACCACCTGCGGCAAGTCAAATTTTTGTTTACTTTCACCAGTTTTTTTTTTTTTTTGGTAATGCATATATCTTTCAATTGATGGAACAGTTATTGCCTCCCTGACTTCTGTGCCTTGCTGTCTGTTCCTTCGCGCGCTAGGAATGGACAAAAGGGAATTGAACCCCCCTAGGTCGGTCCCCGCTATTCTTCTGTAGACCTGCTGACGTGGCTGCAACCTAACCGGGCTTCGAGAGTTCTTTTCTTTCGCCATGGCCATCGCATCAACGTGACTGCTCCTCTCCACCGAGAGAGAGTCTTGCATAAAAGGGAGAAAAAAAATAAATTCGAGAAAGTGAGACAGAAAAGACAGTCGCCTGACGTGCTGTCAGACCCGGGCGGGGCGGCAGACGGCGGCCCGTTCGGAGAATTCGGGGGTCGGGATTATAAAATCGCATTTCACGCCTGTCGGACCGCACTGGCGGCAGCTTTTCGCCGTGGCCGCGCCGCCCGCCTCCTGGGCGCCGCTTCGGTCACGGCGCTAGAGAGGGTCGGTCCTCTGCGCGGATCAGACCGGCCGCTGCAACGCGGGACTGCTCCACCACTATTCAGTGCCTTTCTCGGCGACGTGAAGCGACTGGCTTGCTCGAATAGCTCTCTCTCTCTCTCACAGCCGCGTCCGTGGCTAGGCGGCCCATCGGTGCCGACATGTCGCCCGAAGACACAAAAGAATCCCGATGCGGCAAACTCGCGCGCGAATGCAGTCCGTGCACTGCGTGTGGACGTGCTCTTCACCGCCCATGGCTTCTGGACGATGCGTTCTTTTGCTGTGGAACTTCACTCAGAGGAGGCTCGTTTTGACGCGGCGACGAGTGGCTTTTAAGGCGCACACGCGCGAATGCAAACTCACACGGCCCCTTGCGCAAGGCCTGACCACACGCACCCGTCGCACCCGACGTAGTTGCGCATAGCCTCCGCGATTGGAGGCATTGCAAGCTTTACGTATCTTGCGTGGTTTTGCAACGCCTCCGTGATGGGGGCCATCTTTGTGCAAGCAAGCGCAGATGTCATGTGACGACGTCAACAGGTGACGTCACAAATATTGGGCTGTTATAGCGTCTTCACGCGACGATAATATATATATATATACATGTTGAGGCTGACGGTGACTTTTCGCGCGTTTGTTGAGGCATCTACAGGGCCTCACAAATGACGCAACCGCGCCTCCCCGTTGGCACTTGTGATGCGAGTATCTTGACTAATTATCTCGAAATAGTCTTGTAGGGCTATGTATACGTACAAGGCGCGTGGGAACACAAAAGTAGGCAGCTCATGGACAAGGGCATAGTCAGAAATTCTTTTCTGTGCGTGTGTATGTGTGTGCGTGTGGGGGGGGGGTTCACTCATACCTTATGTATGTTCGTGTGCACGTTTGTATGTGTGTGTGCGTACATATATACGCAAGAAAAAACTTTCTGGGGGGGGGGGGGGGGGAGGTGTGAAACCCCCTCTCTTGGTTATACCCATGCTCACATAGCTTCAGCATTTATGTACCGCTTTATTCAGCCTGTGTGTTCACTCGTGTTCCTAGTTCTCGGATCCTCATCTGTACGCGTAGTATTCAAAGGTTCCCGGGCAATCCTTCGTCTGCAGCGGCTGGGCTGGCTTTTTTTTTGTTTTCTTTTTCCTTAGCAGTACCGCGAAGTTCCCCTCGTGAAGGTAATGCCGCCTACTTTGCGCAGGGTCGCCGCTCATTCAAGAGTGCGTTCTCGTGTGCGCTTGTGGCCCATACTTTGTACTCGCCAGAGCAGCACAGAAGAAAGCGCTCGCCGTGTCTGACGGAGCGTGCAACGGGTTTCAGCTCCCGAGCGGTCGCGGCACGGGGGTTCGCGGCATCGTACAACTTCGCCTGCGAAAGGGGCAGGTAGAGAGAGAGAGAGAAACAGCTCCGACTCCGAGGGTCGAGCCGAGAACCCACAGCCCCGTGGGTGGAGGTGAACCGGAGCGCGCGACGTATACACTCCTTTCCTTTACTCGCCATCTCTCGTGCACCGTCACGAATATTCAACTCTTTCTGTTCTCTCCGTGGTTTTTTTTTTTCTTCTTTTTTTCGAGGATCCTCGTGGCGCATGCAAGGGGGCGGCACCACGACTGTCGCTTGTTCGCTCGACGTCACAGCGCACTAAGACCCCCTTTAAGACGTTCCGCTGGGAGCTGCTTATAGCATACAGTGCGAGCACCGAATAACCCTGCTTCTCGTTTTGCCTCGCGAGATTTGATCGTTCGGCTTGAGTGTTTACCGATTTGAGCGTTGCTCGGTTGTGCTTTAACGCTGTTGCGGGTATAAGGGAGGGGGGGGGGGTAATGTTCCACACGATGGTAGTGGCGAGCCCGATACGACGCGCGGACTTAGCGTCGACTTGGCAATCACCTGCTTCACGTTGTCTGTAGCGTGTTGGCGCAACACGCTTGTCGCAGCCTGTTGGGAAACAAGGTTCAACGTCAGGTTGAGCGTGCAGTCGTACACAGTGTGGCCGCTGCTTAGAACATTTGATCGGCGTGTCGTTAATTGCTGCAGGCGCGGCGGCCATGGGACCTTCGCTTCGTCCGGTGCAGAATCCCTCCCTAATTGATTTCTGGTTAAATTAGATGCGTTTTCAGGATGTCTGCGGATGTTACTACATTTGCATGAATACCCATCTTCAGCCGCACTGCTGCAGTTCCACGTTTGACAGTTAGTACCACTTAAAGACAGTGTGTCGTTACAGCGCCTATAGTGACACTTGCAGCTAGTGAACGGTTTCTTTTTGAGTATATTGTTTGCTTCAAGTCATTTCGAAGCTCATATGGCGAATGGCAAGAGGACTAGTCCAAGAGAGAGAAAGAAAAAAAAAATTGACAACAGAAAAAAAGACGGAGAGGTTAACCTGGTTAAGAAAAGTCCAAATAATCAGCGTTGATCATTGGTGTAGTCATAATTGAATTCTGTATAACGTTATTTACAGTTAAAAATGCCACCGAAAAATAGTGAAGTATGGACGTGCACGTACAATATATTATGGTTGACTATAATGCGAAAAGGCAGCAAAAAGAGTAAGCTCTTATGCATATGAAGTTCCTTTCGCCGTATAATTATTAGACAGAGTGCCGACGGACGCGTAATATGTGCTATTCGTGGAACTCTAGCACTATTTCAATCTTTTTGCACTTAAGGAGAGAGAGAGAGAAGACTGTAGAGCCCCTGTCCAAAGTCGCGACGACAGGCACGTCAACTTCGTCTATAGTGCAACAAAGTTGAAAACCCTCTTTTCTTGACTTAATATTTTTTTTTACCCGAGTACGACGCGTATATATTTGAAGGGCTCGCCAACGCTCGCTTTCATCAAGTTTGACGTAAAGACGAAATATGCACGCATACGTAGAAATAAATAAGAAAAGAAATCCGCGCGTATAAAGATTAAAGAAGAAACGCAAGGATCACATTGGATCATCTCTTTTATACATCCGCTTCGTTTTCTCCGTTCGTGCATCGCGGCGCATATAGGCCGTTTATTATCATGGACCCAGGGCTATAGCTAAAGCTCGGGTCTGCAGAGATAGATAGATAGATAGATAGAGAGAGAGAGAGAGAGAGAGAGAGAGAGGAGAGAGAGAGAGAGAGAGAGAGAGAGAGAAAGCGGCCGTGTATACGATCATGCACCGACCGAGCCGGTCGCAGGGATGGGCCTTGCAAGAACGGGACGCCGCCCCTTGATGTAAACTCGTCGCGTCGTTTGTTCCTAAAATACACTCAGCTCGTTCTTTTCGTACTTTGGTTTTTCACTCTCCATCTCTTTAGCGAAGGCCGCTCTTTCTTTTGTATCGTTGTGCGAATCGGGGAGTTCATTTTTTTCACCCCTATTCGTTCTTTTTTTTTTTTTCATCGCTAGGCCACTGCTCTTGAACAGCGGCATCAGAGAGACGCGTTATTATTCTTAGTTTTCAACGAGAAGAGGGCTTTTTTTCACTCTCTCAGTATCGTCGGCATCGAGCACTATTACTCCCTCTGAAAGCCAGGAGGCTCCTCGAACGACACTCAAGAAGGCGCTAGCTAGCAGGCTTCTCTCCTCGTTCAAACGCGGAGAGTCAAAACCAGGGGGCCACGCTCGCCTATCAAAATAACACCCCCCCCCCCACACACACACACACAACTAACTCTTATATGCCACTACTGTACAACATTGCAGTCCCGCAGGAACAAGCTTTTTTTTTTTACTCTTTATCGCGGTATAACAGCTGATCGTTGACGGATCACGATGCGTCGTTCTCACTCTCTCTCTCTTTGTCTCGCTCTCATGTTTATACGGGAGATGATCTTGCGCCTCCTGCCTCTCGCGCCTCAGCCACCGACGCTTTTTGTAATGCTGGTGCGACACCCGATCCTTTGTCAACTCTTCCGTTCGTCTTGGTTTCTTCTAAATTGGTTCTAGGCGATTGATGCACCGTTTCGTTTCTAGTCGGAGATGTACAACGACTTTCGCGGTCAGTGCTAAGTTTGACCAAATCACGCGTTTGAAAGTCGGGTATGTACACGTACTGCATGAATAATAAATAAAAACTCGTTTTTTTTTTCTCCATTTCTCGATGTCAACCCAGGTTGTGTGTTTTAAGGAAACTGCTTTTTTGTCTTTGTAAAAAAAAAACAGCGATCTAAGTGTTTGATTCTCAGACGACGAGACCTGTTATAATAACAAAACACAGCACGTTGTTTTAAAGACAATTTGGTACATATAAGACGCCTTTAAAAATTAATTTGGAGCACGGTATAACAGTGTTCCTGGTTGCAGCTATACATAAAAAAACACGCACCTACATTTTGTGAGTAATAGTTGTGTCCATTAAAGCGCATACATCTGAACCCTGCAGTTCTCAGGCCGAGCGCTGTGTCACGTCTAGGCGAAACACCACAAACAAGCAAAATAAGACAGGCACTTACCGGAACAAAGTTACGAGGGACACGGCTAAAAAGCCGACGACATATAAAGGGCGTTGGGAATGTATGTCAACATTCGTAGACGCAGTTCACCGAGCTCACTAAGTGCTCCATTCTGGTCAATGACGCAATCTGCTTTAATGTAGAAACTATGACGTTATCGTATTCGCGGATAACAGGCTCGGCACAATTATTGAGACCTATACGAATCCCACGAGCGCAACATCGCGACGAGGGGGCACTATAGGCTTCGCCGTTAAGCCCGCACTCACGACTCGCGCTCTGTTGAGCAGATTGCGGCGCGCATTGAGCAAGCCTTTGCTAGAAAACAAAGACGGGCTTCTTACAATCGCCATGGACTCTGTGTAGCATGGAACGAGCGTTGTTTGTTTACACGCCGTCGGTCTCTTTGGAGCGGGCGTCTCTTCGTGAGGACGTCGTTCCGGCGGACGATCTCCGTCGCGTCGCAGCTGAGCCAATTCCCTCATAAAGCTCCCTGCCGGGACATTGCCGGAGGCTTATCTCGTCCCATCGGCAGGAAGAAAAGCCGATAAGCGATAGCCGTTTGCCCCCCTCCCTCGTTCGTATTCTCCCTTGCCCCCCCGGTTTCCTCGAGAAAGCCCGCTGTGTCGGTCTACACTCCGGCGTCTCTGAGAAGGAGCAGCAGGGACGCGAAGACCTACCCCTTCGCCCTCATGCCGCCGTTCCTCCCCCGATCTATCCCCAGTACAACGCCCTCCACGGAAAAAAAAAAAAAAAAGCCTCGTCTATCTCTCCTAGCGCATCTCTCACTGGCTTGCCCGCGGTGTGCAGAAGAGAGGAACCAAGAGGTGATGGAGAGGGGATACTTAGACTCGGCGCGCGGTAATGTGTCCTAATGACGCCTTCATAGGCCACGCTCTCGCGAAGTCAGCGAAAAAAAAAAAGCAACAAAGACGACACTTTCGTCCACTTTGCTGGAGCGGGCGCGTGCACGACGGCAGGGGCTCAGAAATTTGCTTGCCGCCCCCCTTCCCACTCTTCACGGTCCCTCTTAACTCTCCCCCCATATCTTATCACGACCTGCGCAGTTCACCATTCTGATATACATAGCGTGCAACGCCGCGGTATATATTCCAGTCGGCGGTTCGGATGGCTCCGGCTCCCATATCCGAGGCAAGGGGGCGCGCTTCAAAGCCATCGTAATTTTGCTTCCGGTCCGTACCCTGGCGTGCTTTAAAAATTCCTTCTAAAGTGAGGTTCGCCGGAGAGCCGCGACATTATTCAACGTGCGCGCCGCTGGTAGGTAAAGCGAGAATCACTTTGCCGTGCGCCGGAGGAAGAGCACCGTGCAGGTAATTTTTCACTTAATGGACTGGTGGCGCCATCTATGCGGCGCTCCCAGCGGCCACTATGCAACGGGCCAGCACAGGGCTTCCTTCCATGGTCAAAGCACTCCAGCGGAGTGCGAGCCGTGTGAAATGGGGCTTCAGGTGTAGGCTGTGTATAGGGAACACTGGAAAAACTGGATGGGTGAAAGGACGCAACGCAGGACAAAAGAAGGCCCTGTTCTTTTTCGTACGGCGGACACTGACAGAGAGATCGCTTATTCAGTTCGCGATAAAGCACGTCTGAGCACGTCTTGTTTATACATACTGTTCCAAACCACATCTTAAAGATGAATGATGGAAGCATAGGCGTGCGAATGGTTTGGGGGGGGGGGGGGGGGCGCTCCCCCAAGTCACTTAAAAGGGTGGGGGCGTATATTCAGCCCCAATCATTGACATAAGAGGGAGACGCTGTGACTGACCTTCGCCCCCTCCTCCCCTCCATAGTGGAACGCTGTCCACGTCTATAGACGGATAAAAGGAGACGGAAAGTGGGGGAGGGGTCAAGATAAAAAATGACGGGTTAGCTGCCACCCCCCTGAGGGGAGGGTGCTACATTTTGATGATAATGAAAGTTATCCACCCCACTTCAGGCGAAAAGAGTGAAGAAAATTTGATCGGATCGCTGATTCCTGGAATCGTTTTCTGTAGCAGCCGCCAAGTCAACGACTTCGCTCGGTGAGGGTACGAGTGGGGGGCTCTGACGCCTGCGTGCGCCGAGGGAATTGTCGGCGACGAACGAAGACGGGCCAGGCCCGGCCGGGATAGCAGCGGGCCTTGATGCGCGAGCTGTCGTCTCGGAGTAGGGGCACTCCAATAGGGGTTGGGAAGTGTAGAGGGCGTCTGTATGTATAGTGTAGGCTTCCGACGGAAACGTCTGTTTTCTGTCCGTTTAGATATTGCGAAAGCACCGCAATAGAGCGTCGTCACCGTATAGCGCATCTTCTCGAATTTCCTCTGGGACTGGGCGCGGGCAATGACGCCCCGTTATTTGAAGGCGGCGCGCGCGGGTCTAGATTCCATTCTGCCGTTTACACGTTGCTCAAGGCTCGATATTCTGCCGCCAGAAGCACGCGGTGTCACGTTGTTGTTTGTGACCCCCGCAGAATACATACACTATCAATTGCACGAGCAGGTTAAGCTTATAATCTTGGGCAGGAGTGCACGAAGTATGCTTGTCTTGTCATTCCTTTTACGTTATTTTGTCGGCGTTAAGCACGCTCTCACTGTTATGACTCTTTATGCATATTGTAAAAAAAACAACCCACAAAAAACACACACACAAAAGAGATGGAACACACACAGCACTGCACTCACAACAAAAAATTGATTAGAATTAAACATGAACTTGTGAGCAAGAACGGTGCATGTCGAGTGAGGCCAACTCCACGAAAAACATTAAATCATGCTTTCCTCAATAAAAGAAAACTGCTTTGTGCAAGATCAACAGATCTCTTTCCTAATCGTAAAGCTTGCTTTCCTGCTAAGCAGTTTGTCCTTTTAACGACAGCTTGCCACTAACTGAAAACAACGTACTCGAGCACAGTTTGCCTACCCGCAGGTCGCGGGTTCGAATCCCAGCTGCGGCGGCTGCATTTCCGATGAAGGCGGAAATGGTGTAGGCCCGTGTGTTCTGATTTGGGCGCACGTTAAAGAACCACAGGTGGTATAAATTTCCGGAGCCCCCCACTGCGGCGTCTCTCACAATCATATGGTGGTTTTGGGACGTTAAACCCCACATATCATCATCATCGAGCACAGTTTGCTTGCGCTATGACGTGGAAAACGTATTCTCGGCCAGGCGGATAACAGACAAGCCTCAACACGTGCAGCTAGAACCCCATCTACACTTGAAGCATGACTGGTGCCGCCGTTATAACACGGCGAACACGCATCGCAGAGAAGCGCACTTGCGTCTATTGTAATTGGTCTATTGTATGCTTCACTGAAGGACCGAAGGCAACCCGCAGTACTGCGACAACTAGAATACACTGGTCGACGACTTTACCCGTATCACATATGCTATGCTTGTCAGGTAAACCGGAACAGTGAATGTGCTTCGCCAAACCCGGCGGTCCTAATTTAGCTCGCAGTATAGTGTGCTAGCTCTAGTGCACACTATACTGTCAAAGTTGGCAGTATAGTTGGCAAAGTTGGCAAAGTTGGCAGTTGGTGGGCAAAGTTGACTCAGTGTCATTCTAAGAGAACTTGTTGTTGGGCTAGTTGGTAGATCATTTCAAAAGTTAATTAGAGCGCGAAAACTTGACACAATCACTCACACACGCACACACCCATGCATCAAACACACAGCGCTCACTTCCAACTGATTTATTCATGGCTCAAAGGTTTGAATATATACAGGACACATTGTGCGCACACACACCAAAAAAGGCCAACAGCAACATTATCAAAACGTACAGTTAATCAATGTCATCGCCTAAGATCGATAAACTGAAGTTCGCTTGGTATCAACGAAATTGAAGGGGCGCTTACACAGTTATCTTTATTTTGTCAATGAAAAATGCTTCTAACACTTCACGTGCAGTTTTACTTGCGCTTCTGCCCAGAATCTTTGTTTCAGAAAATCGTGCGTCACATCCACACGAGATGACATGCGCAACCAGGTGCGCATACTTGTCATCTCTTTTCGTTAATTTTTGGGCGTGTTCCCTTAATCGGTCATTAATACACCGTTCGGTTTGGCCAATATTCACTTTTCCGCAGGATAAGGGTATGGAGTACACAACCCCCATGGAACACTTAACAAAGGCCCTCTCATGTTTCTTCTGACAGCCGCGCTTCTTTCTATCGCACACGCTTTGGCACAGTCTTCCAAGTTTTTCTGGTGCGGAAAACACCATCGGTACGCCGTGCCTGGCCGCGACTTTCTTAAGGTTGTGCGAGACCTTATGAATATATGGCACAACTTGTGGCCTAATCCTTGAGGGCTGGGTAGCAGTCATCGCTTCCCGTGTTCCACGTTTAAACTTCTGCAGAAGTGATTCAGCAACGATGTTAGCTAAGAACATACAGAACTGCAAAGGGAGCAACCTGAACGTTTTTTTCTCGGCCAAGACACACAAACCGGATGTACCTTTTCGCACTATTGTTAGTGAAGGAGGGTCTTGGCAGATTAACGTTAGCAGGTTTCTTCAGAGTAAGCTAAAGAATCTCGTGGTCAATGACCCTTTTCGTACGAAGGGCTCATGTGATGTGTGCGACTTTTTGCGATCTCGCGTTACCACAGGCAACGCCTTTTCAGTGGATGTTGTAGATCTGTATTATTCCGTGCCGCATGACAAGCTTCTAGCCTCCGTAAAATCCTGCATAGAAGAGAATGGTGACGTCGATTTTATCAATGACGCGGGCGTTAATGTAGACAATTTTTTATCGCTTTTAGAATTTTATCTGAATGCAACTTTTATTATGTTTGACGAAAAACCCTTTCTTCAGCGGCAAGGAATCTGCATTGGTTCCTGTGTCGCCCCGGTCCTTTGCGATATTTTTTTAGCGGATGTAGATAGGGATTTGGACAATGCTTTTAAAGGGGGGAAGGTTTTAAAGGTTTTTAGGTACGTTGACGATTTTTTAATTCTTTTAGATAAACAGGGTGACCTTACATCCCCTGATTTTATTTTAAACGTTTTTTTAAGACTTGGACGAGGGCTTTCCTTTACTGTCGAATTGCCTGAAGAAGCTTGTCTGCAGTTTTTAGACTTGAGCCTCACGTGGAACGATGAGCATATGTGTTGGTCTTATCATCCTCGTGTTGAGAAGCAGCTGTTGCCGTACGATTCTGCCCACTGTTGGGACCTGAGTCCTGTGGGTCTCGTCGTTGGTAGCTGGCTCCCATCGGACTCGTCCCTTATAGCGAGAAGCAATGCTTATATGGGAAAACAGAGAACAGACGTTTATTTACATTAGAGAGAGGTCAATAAGAAAGTTTAGATATATAGTGGCGTTCTTCGTACATGGCGAGCTCTCCACTCGAAAAAGCACACCGAATGAGCCGTGGGGGCTCATTATAAAGGGTCTGTCCTCCCCAGATCCCTAGATCGGGGACCGCGTACAGAGGGCACCGTCCAATCACGGACCACACATTACCCGCGAGGGTGACGAGCACGCACGGTCCACGCGAACGTTCAAAACTGAAGCGTGGTCACCGCACGGCCATGTGGCACGAACGCGGCTCCCCCCCCGTCAAGGTGTGTCGCTGGGCGAGGGGTCTGAAGTTGATGACTGCATCCATCGAAAGGGCCGCCGTAAACAAGCTTCAAATGGTGCCGAACGATTCGTTCAATTAGCGGGACGATTCCCGGCCGCCGCCGCCATCTTCCAAAGAAGAAGCTGCACCGGTGGTCTCCCGAACTGCTCACGGCGCCGCGGCGGCAGGACGCCGCACCCTCCGGCCAGGTGGGAACAATACATGGCGGACACAGGCCGCCAACCCGTTTGGCGATTCAAAAGGAACATCAAAAGGAACGCCGATCCATTGTCAGACCTGGCGCCGGTCCTAACAGCCTCTCCGCCGGGGAAAGAAGATCCCGAGGTGCAGTGGCCAGCAGGTACTGTGCAGCGGGATCTGTATTGCAGCTTGTCGGCTCTTCCTCTATTACTTTTGTCCCGAACACTGGATCCGATGATCATCGACCAAGAGGGCGTTGCTCGCAGGGATGAGGTGAACCCCTCCACCATATTCTCCGCCCACCACAAACGAGGAACTGCGGAAACTGCGCCGAAAGCACACCCACACACAAGCAAGCACACGGCAATTCTCTACTCAGAATCACCAGACTCAGATTCACCTGTGGAAGTCATTTCCTTCTACCTCAACTTTATTCCTGTGGCCCCCGCCGAGTCGCAACACCACATCAGCCACTTTTGAAGACATTAAACAAAACACTTGACACATGATTGGATAAATACAGAAAACTAGTGGGCCTCAAATCGAGGATAGAAAGCAGAAAATCGTTTTGAAGCCCTCGGGGTACTAGGGACAACGACTCAGACCATCTGCGTTGCCGTTGAGTTTACCCTTCTTGTAATGGATATCAAAGGTGTATTGTTGAAGAGCTAAGCTCCAGCGCAAAAGACGGCCGTTTTTCGATGACATGGACTGTAGCCATGTGAGGGGACAGTGGTCAGTCTCTATTGTGAACCTAGAACCGGCGATGTAACAAGCTAGCTTCTGCACAGCCCAAACAACGCAGGCACATTCCTTTTCTGAGGCACTGTATGCTTCCTCACGAACAGAAAGCTTTCTACTGGCATACAGTACAGGGTGTTCCTGGTCGTTCTCTCCCCTCTGACAAAGCACGACACCCATACCCCGGTCGCTGGCGTCACACTGAAGAATGAACGGCTTAGAGTAGTCAGGCGCGCTCAACACTGGCTGACTTTTTAGTGCCTTCTTTAGCGTAGAAAATGCATGTTCCTTGGCCCCATCCCATTTTACGGTCTGGGGTTCAGTCTTTCTAAGAGCGTCTGTCAAGGAACTTGCAATGTCAGAGTAACGCGGGATATACCTTTGATAATAACCGGCCAATCCAAGAAACGACCGAATGTCTTTCTTGGTTCGTGGTTGGGGAAAGTTGTCTATTGCGGCCAGCTTTACTTCTGACGGCCGGCGGTAGCCTTGGCCTATTACATGCCCTAGATAAGCTACCTCAGCGCGCCCCAATTGGCATTTCGCAACCTTCACTGTTAAGCCGGCCTCACGCAGACGACATAGCACCGCTCGCAAGTGTTTCATGTGGTCTATCCAGGAAGAAGAAAAAATAGCAATATCATCTAGGTACGGGAGGGCAAAGTCCTCCATACCCTGTAACACTTTGTCCATTAGGCCAGAAAAGCAATAAGGGGCATTCTTTAATCCAAAACTAAGGACCTTCGGCCGAAATGTTCCCATCGGGGAAATAAACGCCGCAAGCCTACTAGCCCTTTCAGTTAGAGGCACCTGCCAGTATCCCCTGACTAAATCCAAAGTCGAGATGAAATTGGCACTGCTGACTTGCTCAAGTCTTTCCTCAATATGCGGAATTGGATAAGTTTGGTCCTTTGTAATCGAGTTGAGCCTCCGATAGTCAATACACGGTCGCGGCTCTTTCCCTGGGACCTCAACCAAGATCAGAGGCGAGGTGTAATCACTCTCTCCTGGCTCGATCACTCCTAGCTCGAGCATTCGGTTTATCTCCGCGGCCATTATTTCCCGTTGCCTCGGGGAAACGCGGTAAGCTTTAGAACGAATTGGTTCCGAAGATGTCAGCTCAATATCATGAACTAGGGCTTTGGTTCTGCCAGGTGTGTCTGAAAATGTTTCTTTAAAGTCAAACAATAGTTCCTTCAGTTCCGCTTTCTGATCTGGCTCCAACCCCGCCTGCTCTACCAGGTTACTAATAGTCTCGCCAATGTCTTTGTTTTCTGTTGTTAACTCCGGGAAATCAATAGGCATTTCTTCCGGTTGATTGAGCGACATGTTTACGACGGCATGCCTCTGCTGGTACGGTTTGAGCAGATTAGTGTGGTACACCTGTTGCGTTTTACGCCTTCCCAGTCCAGTAACCAAGTAATTTGTGTCTGACAATTTCTGAACTACCTCAACAGGTCCCTCCCACTGGACCTGAAGTTTATTCTTCAGTGAGGGTTTCAGTATCATCACTTTTTCCCCTACTCGAAAGCTTCGCGTCCGGGCTGTCTTGTCATAATAGCGCTTAGCGTTGTTTTGAGCTCTGCGCATTTCCTGCTCCGCTAGTTCTTGAGCTGCGTGAAGTCGGTCCAACAGCTCAAGTACGTATGCTACTACCGAAGGGTCGTCCGCCCGGCCCTCCCAAGATTCTCGAACAATGCGAAGTGGGGAGCGAAGAGCACGTCCGTAAACAAGCTCCGCAGGCGAAAACCCTGTTGATTCGTGAGGAGCGACCCGAAGCGCGAACATAGCTGCGGGCAAGCAAGCCTCCCAATCCTCTTTTTGCTCATAACAAAGGGCGCGTAGCAGCCGTTTCATGACTGAATGTACCTTTTCTACAGCATTTGACTGAGGGTGGTACACTGAACTGTGGATGATTTTAACACCACACTTTTCTAGAAATGTCGAGGTTAGTGCACTTGTAAAAACAGATCCCTGGTCGGACTGAATTTCTGCAGGGAAGCCTACACGTGCAAAGATAGATAAAAGCGCTTTAACTACCTCTTCCGAGCTGAGCTCCTTTAACGGTACTGCTTCCGGGAATTTCGTGGCCGGGCAGAGCACTGTGAGTATGTGCCGGTACCCGGACTGCGTTACAGGAAGTGGACCCACTGTGTCTATAACTAGCCTGCGAAACGGTTCTGTGATAATGGGGACCAGCTTCATAGGTGCTTTAGCCTTATCCCCTGGCTTGCCAACGCGTTGGCACGTGTCGCAGCTTCTTACAAATGCCTCCACCTCCCGAAAGCAGCCGGGCCAGTAAAACTCCCGTAACAAACATTCTTTTGTTTTTTGATGCCGAGATGCCCTGACCACAAACCTCCGTGGACCAGGTGCAGCAGCTCCTTGCGGAAAGGATACGGTACGACTAGCTGATTAAACCGAACTCCTTTTCGACTCGTGTACTTTCTGTACAAGACGCCCCCCTTTTTGGTGAACTGAATGTTTTGCTTAGCCACCCCTTCCTTCGCGTCTGGCGTTAGGTTACGGAGAGTGGAGTCATTTTCCTGTTCCACTATCAGTTCCGTAGGACTTACATTTAACAGCTTTATAGTGCATTCTACTTCTCGAGATGCCTCGGATTCATCCGGTTTCTTACATCTTTCTTTAGATATTGTGTTTTGAGGCTCCATTATAGGGTGGTCCAGTTTCGTGCCAGGTAAAGAAGGCTCTGCCGCTGAAGCTGTTTCGTCTGCCACCGGATCTTTACCAACTGTCTGAGCGGCGAGCTCCCTTGCTTTGGATCGAGTTAAGGCCTGTACGATACCCTCACTGAACCCAATTCCTTTTTGTCGCAGCAAGTACTCTGATTTATTTGAGAACAAATACGGGTATTGCACTGGGAGATGTGCCGAAACGGCAGCTTCAGTGTCTAGAACACCGAAAGGGCCTTCGATGCGGACTCTTGCTACTGGGAGACATGCACTGTTTGTCTCTACTGCTTGTCTTATCCATGCGCATTCTCCTGTAAACTGACTCTCCTCGACATAGGACGGGTGCACTACATCCATAGTGGCGGCCGAATCGCGGAGCACGCGGCACGGTTGGCCGTTCACGACTAGGTCTCGGATGTATGGTTCTAGCAATGTCATGTTTTCGTCATTACTACAGAGTGACATTAACACAACTTTCGGGTTCTTACAACCCAAAGAAATATGCCCCGTCTGTTGGCAGTTATAGCAAACTATCGGCTTCTTGGCCTCGAACGCCTTTTTCTGTTGCCCTTCCGCCCTTTTCTCGGGTGCTTCTTCCTTTCTCTTGTTTTTCTCATCACCGCTTCCTTTGGAGTCTAAACCCTCCTTTGGCATATACCGACCCGACTTTGTCCATCGCGGAGGCTTGTCGGCCCGATATTTACTAATCTCCCTCCTAGGGACATCCTCGCCTTCGAGGGCACGGCGATTTACGTACTCCTTTGCGAGCTCTGCCGCTCTCGTGATAGTATCTACTCCTTGTCTATCCTGAACCCAGTACCTAATGTTTTCAGGTAGACGCCGAAAGAATTGTTCCAACGCAAAACACTGCAGAGTCTTTTCCGCGTCGCCAAGCGCACCCTCCTCTCTAAGCCATTCCTCCAGATTTACCTTTAAGGTGTACGCAAACTCTGGGTATGACTCGTCTTTGGCTTTCTCGATCTCACGAAATTTTCGCCTGAACGCCTCCGCTGACAGTCTGTACTTTTTGAGCAGACTCGCTTTGACTCTGTCATAGTCGTCTGCGTCTTCTTTACCCATACGGGCTATGTCAGCTACTTCACACGGCAGCAGCGTAAGCAAGCGCTGGGGCCACGTGTTTTTAGCAAAATTTTCCCTCTCGCACGTGCGCTCAAAGTGCACCAGAAAAAGACCCATGTCCCCTCCTACCGCGTAGGATGGCATCAAATCTGTCATTCGGCGCTCTCTTTCTCGTGCCACTGCGCTAGCTCCGTTCATTGATTGAGCCTTTGCTAGTTCAATTTCTAGGCGTTTCATTTCCATACGATCGATACGTTCTCTTTCCCTTTCCTCTTTTTCCTCATGACGTCTCTGTTCCTCTTTTTCCTCACGACGTCTCTGTTCCTCTTTTTCCTCACGGAGCCTCTGCTCCTCTTTTTCCTCACGGAGCCTCTGCTCCTCTTTCCTTTGCGTAATAGCCTCCAAGCATTCGCTCAGCTCCTCGTCATCTGCCCCGATCTTCTCGATGGCGTCAATGATCTCCTGCTTTCTTTTCGTCTCGGCAATTACCTGGCCCAGCTCTCGGGCCAACTCTAACAACTCTGGCTTTTTTAGTCCCTTCAAATTCATGGCGGTCCTTGGTGCTGCTAACTCTTTTAACTAAACAACTTTGACGTACTATCAATACTTCCGTCCACCGTTACCAAATCACTGCTTTGTTTACAATCCTACGCAAAGCCTGGTGATATCTTAGCAAAGAAAAGCAGTGCACTCACCCTATGCAGTCATGAATTCGGACGCGTTCCTTCCAGTGTTGTCAGTGATGCCACGAAGCAGTTTTGTCCGACTCTAGGTCCTCCAGACAGCAGGTCTCAGCATTGCCTCCTGGTCGATGAGCTCGATCCCACCGCTGCCATCCAGTTGTTGGGACCTGAGTCCTGTGGGTCTCGTCGTTGGTAGCTGGCTCCCATCGGACTCGTCCCTTATAGCGAGAAGCAATGCTTATATGGGAAAACAGAGAACAGACGTTTATTTACATTAGAGAGAGGTCAATAAGAAAATTTAGATATATAGTGGCGTTCTTCGTACATGGCGAGCTCTCCACTCGAAAAAGCACACCGAATGAGCCGTGGGGGCTCATTATAAAGGGTCTGTCCTCCCCAGATCCCTAGATCGGGGACCGCGTACAGAGGGCACCGTCCAATCACGGACCACACATTACCCGCGAGGGTGACGAGCACGCACGGTCCACGCGAACGTTCAAAACTGAAGCGTGGTCACCGCACGGCCATGTGGCACGAACGCGGCTCCCCCCCCGTCAAGGTGTGTCGCTGGGCGAGGGGTCTGAAGTTGATGACTGCATCCATCGAAAGGGCCGCCGTAAACAAGCTTCAAATGGTGCCGAACGATTCGTTCAATTAGCGGGACGATTCCCGGCCGCCGCCGCCATCTTCCAAAGAAGAAGCTGCACCGGTGGTCTCCCGAACTGCTCACGGCGCCGCGGCGGCAGGACGCCGCACCCTCCGGCCAGGTGGGAACAATACATGGCGGACACAGGCCGCCAACCCGTTTGGCGATTCAAAAGGAACATCAAAAGGAACGCCGATCCATTGTCAGACCTGGCGCCGGTCCTAACACCACTCAAAGATTGTGAAGAGAGGCGTTGCGTCTCTTTGCTTAGAATCGGCGCTAAAAAGATCGTGCCCACACAGCATGAAACTTAGTTTCCTTAATCAGGTGAGCCGACTAGAGGCTGCTGGGTTCCCTCGATTGGTCATTACGGCCGTTGCTGAATCACTTCTGCAGAAGTTTAAACGTGGAACACGGGAAGCGATGACTGCTACCCAGCCCTCAAGGATTAGGCCACAAGTTGTGCCATATATTCATAAGGTCTCGCACAACCTTAAGAAAGTCGCGGCCAGGCACGGCGTACCGATGGTGTTTTCCGCACCAGAAAAACTTGGAAGACTGTGCCAAAGCGTGTGCGATAGAAAGAAGCGCGGCTGTCAGAAGAAACATGAGAGGGCCTTTGTTAAGTGTTCCATGGGGGTTGTGTACTCCATACCCTTATCCTGCGGAAAAGTGAATATTGGCCAAACCGAACGGTGTATTAATGACCGATTAAGGGAACACGCCCAAAAATTAACGAAAAGAGATGACAAGTATGCGCACCTGGTTGCGCATGTCATCTCGTGTGGATGTGACGCACGATTTTCTGAAACAAAGATTCTGGGCAGAAGCGCAAGTAAAACTGCACGTGAAGTGTTAGAAGCATTTTTCATTGACAAAAATAAAGATAACTGTGTAAGCGCCCCTTCAATTTCGTTGATACCAAGCGAACTTCAGTTTATCGATCTTAGGCGATGACATTGATTAACTGTACGTTTTGATAATGTTGCTGTTGGCCTTTTTTGGTGTGTGTGCGCACAATGTGTCCTGTATATATTCAAGCCTTTGAGCCATGAATAAATCAGTTGGAAGTGAGCGCTGTGTGTTTGATGCATGGGTGTGTGCGTGTGTGAGTGATTGTGTCAAGTTTTCGCGCTCTAATTAACTTTTGAAATGAGACTCAGTGTCAACTTTGCCCGTCAAATGTCCTCCTATCAACTTTGCCATGCACCTATTTTCTCGTATTTCCCGATTATTTAAATGCGACTTTTTAGTTTCACTGTTGGTGTGTGCGTATCACGTGAATTCATAACCTTGCGACCCTTTCTGTTCATTTATTACTTTATTTCACACAAAAAAAAATGTGCAGCGTCTTTGATCGCTACAGTTGGGATTGCAAGTTTCGAGATGATAAAGAAATAAACTTATCTAAATGAGTCAGTTTTACGTGCATCCACCAACTCTGCTTTCGATCTTCCGAGTATACGGCTTTGAGAAAAAGCGAGCGACCGATTCGCTTCGCAAAAAGAATTGGTATGGAAGAAAAAGCCGAAAAAGGAAAAAAAAACAAACGTATATATATCGAAGTACCAGGTCTTTCCGCCAGGGCCACTGCGCATGGGGCTTTTACTTACTGGACGAGGGCGTTCGCACTCGGCAGCAAAAACCAGTCGCGATTGCCAATGCACTCCCCAGCATTTTCTTTTTTTATTATTGTTTTCCTGATTATTACGTCTTTTTTATGTCGCTCCGTGGCGCTCTTCTGCCTTTTATTTCCTGCAGGGCATTAAGGCCCGCTTATCAGTCGAGCTAGCCTTCCGTCGTAGTGCTTACTCTCTCCGGCGTATCTGATTGGCGCGTCCCAATGCCAAGGCTCCGCCCTTCGGACGGGGTTACGCTCGAATGAACGTTAATGCGAATGAAAAAGAAAGGGCCGGCTTCCAGTTTTGGTTGGCTGCCCACTTCTAACTGTAGCTTTTTATGCGCCGTGTTTCATTGTTTCGCATTGCTCTCCGTAATCTCCTTCCTGCTCCTTCCCCCTCTCTCTCCCTATTCCAATTCCTTTCTCACTCAATGCGGCCGGTCCACCATCGGGGTGGATCAGGCAACGACGCGTCATCCACGAGCGACTGACTGACTACGCTGCCAACGCTGTAACCGTCAAAACCGTTTGAATGACAGGCAGTGCCACTACTTAGTGTGGTGGCTGAAGTGGAGAGGAGGAGGGAAAAAAGCGGAGACAGGACTTTTACGCGTATAGCCTGCGCCAACTCTAAATGCTTCTGTCGTTTTAAGAACCACCTGGTCGACCGCGCATCTGGCGCTGTTTAATCGGGGCGCGATCGAAGAATCGTTACGTGACAAACAGAGCTGCGCGGTCTCTCACAACGGTTGTCGCGGTTTATAGTTACTTTTTTTTTCTTTCTTCAGGTTGTCCCAAGGACTTTAACACTACCTAAAAGAGCAGAGAAGCGAGGGATTTGTTAGGGCTTGTTCCCATCTTCCAAACGTATATGGCCAGCGCGGTACACTTGAAATTCAAAAAGGTAGATATGAAGTTTGAGGAGAAGAGATATAGTGACGATTACCTTAATTATATTGGGACGAGTTGGTAGCCCCGTTAAACGCTTGTCGTGTCGCTCCAGATTTTTATTTCTATTTATTTTTCGAATTATTGAGAGATGACGCGCCCAAAAAGGGCTCGACGAACTCACGCTTGCGAAATGACACCTGCGAATTCCTGCCAGTGCCGTCAAAGTTCCCGTCTATAGTTTTGAGTGACATCACCGTTTCCCCACAAATAATCACGTCGGCGTGGTACCTGTACGGTCAGGCAGTTTGTGCTCAAGACCTGCAGCTAATCTTGACGGGACAGACAGTTGGCATGACTGCGAATACAAAGCGTAACCAAGTCCTTAACATAAAGTTTATGCATAGTGTGACACCATTACACCAAAAAAATACTTGTAGTTCCGAGCCCCGCCGCGGTGGTCTAGTGGCTAAGGTACTCGGCTGCTGACCCGCAGGTCGCGGGCTCGAATCCCGGCTGCGGCGGCTGCATTTCCGATGGAGGCGGAAATATTGTAGGTCCGTGTTATCAGATTCGGGTACACGTTAAAGAACCCCAGGTGGTCGAAATTTCCGGAGTCCTCCACTACGGCGTCTCTCATAATCATATGGTGGTTTTGGGACGTTCAACCCCACACATCAATCAATACTTGTAGTTCCGAGCCCCTATACGCAGTATAAAATTCACACCGATACTACCAAAAGATTTAAACCATGCAGCGTAGTGTCCAACAGGACACATAAGAACCGTATACACAGATTGCGTCACCGCATTAGCGCGGCATCGACGTATAATCGAACCGATCAGTGTTCTCTTGTTGTCAGCCTTACGCAAGTGTCTCAGAAGTACCGTCGATATCTCGCCAGATACGAGACTTGTGAACAGCTTTAAAGGCGTTATTGTTTGTTTTTACAATGGTCGCGTTTCTCTCTTTCTTCCCCGTGGGTCCTCGTTCGTTAGAAAGCTACACGAACCACTTTTACGATCGCCGTCTATACACTGTATCCCCGCATACGAAAGCAATTCACGCGGCGCTCGCCATCGCTCTCACGAGAAACGTATCGTTAAGCCTTAAAAAAAATAAATAACCGGTGGCGCGGCCCACAAAACAAGTTGCATCCGACGGCGGTGTTATAACCGGTTCAGGTGTGCTATACCCTTCAGCACGGGTCTGCGCGTCTCATTTCACTTTGCGTTCGGGTTAAAATAGATACCGGACAGAAATAGTCGAGAGAGAGCTGAAGGAAGGTGCGGGGCTCGCATTATATACCTTTATATACCACGCCCACCTGAAAACAAAATTTATCTGACTAAAGAAGCCATGCACGAGCACCCCTGTTCCTTTCGCTGCTTGCTGCACTGAAACTAACTGGCATAAAGACCTTATATACTCTTCGCGTATACAATCTCTTCCCCCTCTCCTCTCAACGTAGAGTACAGGTCAGAACGTTGATGTAGGTCGGGCCTCTCAGCCTTCCAACTGATAATAAATAATTCTCTCTCACTGTGGGGCTGATATATCTTTTTCTTTTTTCTGAGTAAACGCGTTTACGACGTTCATCGCCGAGTTATACGACCAATACAGACCAATAAGTGTACACTCTTTCGCCCAATAGAGCGAGGGAGCAGCAACAAAAACCGCATCTACACGCGCGTTCCCGCGCTGACCGCGATTCTATAGATATCCGCGGGCGAACCAAACACGATCGTCGCGGCAGACCCCCGAATATATAATAACGCACGGGCGCGCGCACCTCCCTGTATATAGTGAGGGAAAGAAATTCGCTATTTCGAGAAGGGCCGCGCGCAGTTGGTGTATATGCGATGCGTGTGCTTCGTATATGGAGGATGCGCGGAATGAAACGCCGCCGAAACGCTGGTATGGGCGTATAAGAGGAGGGAAGACAAGAAAGAGGGCGATTCTTCTTTTTTTTTTTGTTGTTCTTTCAGGTCTTATGTGTGTGCACGCGGCAACATCTGTGGGGGGGGATAGAAGAGAAAGGTAGCTATTTTTAATCGCACGACCGCGCAGGGGTCCTCTCGCTTCGCTCGTCCCTTTAATTTCCGGTGTCAGGTATATACGCGCGCGCGCGGTGTGTTCGAGCAGCACCGCGACCGCTTTCTCGTAGAAGTCTCGAAAAAAAAAAAGAAAGAAAAAAAGCTCGGGTCTCTTCCTTCTGAAGAGGCCCTGCGGTGTATTATAGGTATACGCCGAGAACCGTCTTTATACGCATTGGCTGCAGCATCAGTTCGAGATGATCGCGTCTCACAAATTTGCGCGTCCGTCTCTCCGCCCAAGTTTACTAGCGCGCGGCAGACACCCACTCGTGCGAGAATGCTCTTTGTGGAGGTTCGTCGGAATAAACTGGAGCGTTAAAGGGACTCCATCTACACTCTAAAAAAAATATCGAGTAAAAAAAGGGTGTCTCTTTGTCCCGCAACAATAATCGTCATCGGGCTTGCGTGCGCTTCCTTTCTTGAAAACTCGGCGCTGGCCACTTTCCTATCGAGAATGCAATGTAACCCTGATAATGGGCATGTCCATCGTGACCGGAATGTACCGGGCGCGGGGCGATAGCGCAAGGATGGAACGCAACATAGATGACGATTATTGTTGTGGTACAAAAAGACACCCTTTGTACTCGCTCTTTTTTTAGTGTAGTACTGCAGGCAGGCTGACCCCCTAGAGGCTGGTCTCCCTGGCAACCTCTGTTTTCTCAATGCGTTTTATTATCGTATAAGTTACGAGGCCGCTGTGTCCTCTACGTTGTATAGGCTGCAGCGTTCTGTGTCGTGCTTTATATGTACGGTAATTCCTGCAGCCGTACATGCTCACTTAACCGTGGCGTCCATCGGTTATATGAACCTGACCACTTGTTTTCAATTCGTCAAGCCGATTGAACCGGCATGTCTTTGTGAAGTTCTCACGTGAGCGTAGTATAGCACCGGCACGCTCGATGCTGTAATAGGCGACGCTGTAATGCTTTCCCGTCTTTCACGCAGGTTCCACTGTCCTGCTGCTGCTGCGCCTTCCGCGGCGGCGTCCCTGACCGAGCCTCCCATGACCGCGACGACAGCCCCGACGTTGACCCAGCGGCGGCGACGGTGAGGACGGCGTCGCCCCCGACTTGTGCGCGGCGGCGATGCTCCGGCCGCGCCAACGACGCCGCCGGCACGGCGCGGCAGCTGCCACGGCCGCCATGGCCCTCCTCAGCCTGCCACCGCTACTACTGGCCATGCTCCTGCACGCGGTACGATGCCAGCTGATTGAATGCCCCGTTTCGTAAGACGTTATCAAGTTCATGAGTGACAGGCCACAGCACTGAACGATGGAGGGGGCAGAATATATAGGTTCACGACACGGGCGCTGATCGTATTCTTTCACCAGTCCTCGTCATTATGGCTGCAACTGGCTTAGTCTGGGGGAGGGGTTGGAGGTTAGACCTTCTTCCCCCAAACCTTTCAATTTTCATGTGTATATATGCGCGCACATATAGAAACGCACGCACAAACATATGAAGTATAATGAGCCCCCCCCACCCCCCCCTCTGCCCACCGAGAAACTGAATAACTGACTGCGTGACCATAGGCTGTGCGTTACCCTGTCAATTATGAAATACTATGCACACACTCCACCATGTCTCTCTCCTGGTTCTCCGGTTCTTTCTGATTAGAAGAAAGCCAGACGGCTATTCTGAAAGTTGCACTAATATCTATACTTGCAGATGCATGTCTATATGTATTCGCCGATTCGCGCAATTCATAAGTTTGCGCTGCTCCTATGAAGTTATGCTCGAAAAATAGCCCGAGACTCTTCGCCGTCTTGTCTTTGGCTGACGTCATTGCCCACGTGACTGCGCTGTGCAGGCCGAAGCGGCCCGACTCGTGTCGTCCGCTGACGACGGCGTGGTGGCCTCGTACCGGAGCTACAACGAGAGCGTCAACTTCACGCACCTGGTGCTGGACAGGTCGGGTGGCCGCCTCTACCTGGGCGCCACCAACCGCCTGTACCAGCTGGACGCGGCCAGGCTGCAGCTGCAGGTGGACCTGGCGACGGGACCCGTCCAGGACAGCGTGCAGTGCTCGCCCGCAAGCTGCGACGGCTACCCGACGGTGCCCACAAACAACGTCAACAAGGTTAGTATACAGCCCCTTCTATTCGGGTTTGTCCTTGGTTTACCATTCTTTTTAGTTCGTGTCTGGCAGTCGTTTGAAATACGAGGGAGTTTGGTGTTCGTCCACTGTCACATTGCTCGTGTTCACCTGCTAGCGACTGTAATTCGTGTGTTGCCGATGGACTATTGCCAGAAGCGATTTTATAACTCTGAACTTAGTGGCGTAGTAAGTCGTTGCAACAAAGGGCTACTGGTATTGCGGCTGCAACGAACCATGTGCCTGCATAAACGACTGTATCACAGAGATGTGTCAGGCTGTGCTGTGTTTCCTTACCTTCTCTCCTCCTCCAAGTCGCAAATCATATCTGTTCTGGTTACCGTACCTACCTTTCTTTTTTTCATTTTTTCCATTTCTGTACTAAGGCACGATGAAGTCCATTAAACGTAGTATGCTCAAGTCAACCTGTATACGGAACTTAACACGTTGCTTTTTTTGTTGTTGTTGTTGTTCTTGGCGCAGGTGCTGCTGATCGACCCGGTCGCCCAGAAGCTGATCGTGTGCGGCAGCGCTCGCCAGGGCGCCTGCCAGCGGCACTCCCTCTCGGACGTCGCCGAGAAGGAGCCGCTGGTTCCGACGCCCGTGGCCGCAAACGACGAGAACTCGTCCACGTTCGCGCTCATCGCGCCCTCGCACTACTACGGCCGCGATTCTCGCGCCCTCTACGTGGCCACGACCAACAGCCGCCAGGGCCCGTACCGGGACATGGTGCCGGCCATCTGCACCCGCAGCCTGGAACCGGAGTCCGAACGGTTCCGCATCATCGAGCCGAGCTTCTCGGAGACGGCGCGCATCGACATGGCGCACCACATCAAGGACTACTACCTGGTGCGCTACGTGTACGGCTTCCACACGGACGAGTACGTGTACTTCGCCACCGTGCAGCGGAAGAGTCACCTGCGCGCCTCCGAGGAGCTCGGCTACATCAGCCGGCTGGCGCGCGTGTGCACCTCCGACCCCGGCTACAACACGTACACCGAGGTGACGCTTCAGTGCGTCGGTCGCGACGGCACCGACTACAACCTGCTCCAGGACGCGGTGGTGTTCGACGCCGGCGACGACCTGAGTCGCGAGTTGCGCCTGCCCCTGGGCGGAGGCGCGAAGAGGCGGCGCGTGCTCGCGGCAGTGTTCGCGCAGTCGCGGGACCACACGGCCCGGTCGGCCCGTCGCTCGGCGCTGTGCCTCTACCCGCTGAGGGACGTGGAGCGCCGCTTCACCGAGAACATACACATGTGCTACAACGGCAGTGTACTGACCCGCAATATGGATTACATCGCCGGAAGCGTCCAGAGTTGCCCGGAGCCTGGGGTAAGTGCGAACCCATTTACATCTTTGCCCATGTTCACGCAATGCTCTCGCACACCACGGATGTCTCCCGAGAACAACGCCAGCATCCGTTATACGAGACACGTAGTGAAACTGTAAAAGTTCGGTCCCTCACCGTGTGCCCATTGAAGAAATGGTCGCGGCGTTTCCGCAACCTCCATCGGCCTAACTGTATCAACCTTTGAAAAACCTTTGAATATTGCAAACTGAATCGCTGCAATGAATGATTGATACCGGCTGAGCACACTCATTTGCGAGGTTCGTGCAGACGGTTTGAAGCCCGGTTGGAAAGCTGATAAGGATGTCACTTCTCGGCCTCAAAAGCTTTACAGTAATGCAAGCTTTACCGATAATATGACTTTAGGTTGGATAGCAGGCAGTTGATTGGATTGAGACTTCGCGTAAATGAACTGTGCCGGCATGCCCCACGCACGCTGGCTACGTCACAACTCGAGAACATACACAAAAACGCTTTATTCGCCATCTACACAAATACGTCACGCCCCCCCCCCCCCCGCCCTCACTAGGAAGAGAGCCTTCTTTTTTTTTTTTTTTTTGCTCTTCGCTTCGAGCTTCTAAAATGAGCGATGGGTTGTAAATCTCTGCCGTCGTCGTCCACACGTTGGGATGAACTTGGAAAGGCGCGACACTCTCTCGTTATCAGAAGGTACTCGGGACAGTGTACACTCACTATCAAGTCTTGAAAAGAGAAGATCGTTTGAGGACAGTGTATATGTATAGCAGAGTGAGCGGCATTAGCGCGGCTATAGCGATACGCACACGGACTGCACAAGACTTGCTTCAGCTCGTAAAAACCTCGGCCCAATAGCCGTTGCCCACAAGCTCGGCTGGTGAAGCAGGGGAGAGGAGTCAATCAGCTAGCCAGGCTGGAAAGGTGGAAAAAACAACAAGACAGACAAAACTCTGGCACAGTGAAAACAAAACAATGTAGTAATAACAGCGAGGCGCACCGCTATCGGTCGTTCATATAGCTCTGGGCGCTCCTCAGATAAGCTCGCGCGCGTCACCGCCGAGTGGGCGTGGCAGCGGTGTCGAAAATTTTGGGGGGGGCCTTGGTTGATGGATGGCACCGGCGACCGAAAAGATAAGCGACCTACCGAGTGTGCTTTGCGACCCCGAGCGCGTGTTTCTATCCCCCTGGCTGCCGTGCATAGTGCGGGTCCTTCGATTCTGCAGCGTGGCTGATCGCGAAGGCTAACTTCGCATATTGTTCGTGCTGTATACCAACAAAGCCCGGTACGCAGTTTCGCATGGTCACGCAACCGAACGCTTTCTTCATAACGGAGAATCGAGTGCAGACCTAGTGCGTCAATAAGACGCACTAGACGAACTAGGTCTGCACTCGATTCTCTCGATTCGCCTTGTCTGTTGGTACAAGCATACAATGAATGGTTATATATGAGGCGTTTTTGTTTTCTTCGAGCCAAATGTATTTTAAATGAAAGTGAGAAAAACGCATTTTTTTTTACCGTCAATATGGTTGGGCCCGCTCAAACAACTTTTTTCCCCAGTATGTTCCTCTCCCCTAAATACCACATACCTATACTGTGGCTAAAATCTACATAGCCAAATATCGTTAGTATTGTGGAGTAAAGTTTTTATTAGGCTTCTATAGATTGAAACGTTTCATTTGGACATGAATTAGCTCATGAAATAAATGTACAGCGGTTCAGAATGTGCGATATAGCAATATTTCGCGATAGAATTGGCATCATACTTGTGCTTCCGTCGCTATACCGTGCTTCGACGCACTGGCGTAATGGCGATTACGAGACTTAAACAGCGAGTGGTCCTTCCTTGCAAGAAGGGCACTATTCTGGATTGTCATTGGTGTTTCCTTGTTCCTAGCATCATCGAAAACAATCACTCAGAAGCAAAAACATGTAGGCAAGTCAGCCTCTTACTCTTTACAATCGAGTTTTGTCATTAAACATCATGTCCTTCAGTAAGTGCCAACCCGTGCTAGAAAACCTAATTGTGGAACGTGCACATGATAACCAAGCAACTAAGACACAAATGAAACATTTTGGGTAGTACCATGTTGGTTATTTTGATCGTGTTTGTTGGTGCAGTGCTGGTTTACTGTATGTGGCTCACTTTGAAACAGTTGGAGTACTTGGCTCAATTTTGATTAGAAACTGCCTTTTCGAGCTCATGTTACAATAAGTAATTGACCCGTTTCTATTATAACTGTTCAAGAAATTGAATATACTCAGGCGTGATTAACGTTCCGCTGAAATTTATCCTAGTTGGGGTTTCTGCATTTGGCTCTTTTAGGGGGGAAAAAATGGCTCATATACCCACTAACCCGCAACGATATACCGTTGTCTGAAATGACCGTATGACGTCAAACAAAGGTGCGAACTTTCAGCAATGCCAGCTATTTTGTTGTTGAAAGTTTGCGTGGCGTGTGTTTCATCGTTTGTTTTGTGTCCATATCTCTTATGCTCAATGTTATGCCCGCTGATTGTATACATAGCACGTAATGACGGTGTTTGCCGCTTTTTCGAATACGTTTATATGTACGTCAGTACGAACTGTTGTTCAACTACATGTAATGTATGTTCGTGCGTGCGTTTGTATGTGTGCATGTGTATAAACACATGCAAAATTTAAAAAAAGAAATCGCAGCATATCCACGGAGTGAATGATTATGAGTGGGGCGAAGCTTTGAAGGGTTTTATCGGTGAACCGTGAATCTTCCGCTGGCCGCGTCCGTCCGTCCATCTAAGTGAACACCCCAAGTACCGCCATCTCGCATCTTTTCATCATATATTCATCATATACAAGTATCGCCATCCAGCGGACATTCGAAGGAATAAAACGAGAGGTGGCTACTACATACGGGAGACGCACGACGCACGCCTTAAGTAGCTTCGCCCCTAAAATGTTTGCAGGAGAAAAAGTCGAACCCCTCGCCCGCAAAAAAAAAAAAAAACCGGGAACGCAGCATGAATTATGACTCTTAGTTTCCTGCAAGAGCAAACTATTACGACGATTTCAAGTATATGCTCTGATCAACTAAACAAAGCTCTACATAAGCCGCACCCAGCGTGCACTTTGGTTCACAGCAGACGCACGCTCATTACATGGAAAAAGAACAGACAGACAGTTAAACATATACTGGTTTTATACTTGTTCTTATTTATATATATATATATATATATATATATATATATATATATATATATATATATATATATATATATATATATATATATATATATATATATATATATATATTATAGTTCACGAAAACCACTCATCACCGCATCATCGCATGCGCAATCGCCACGTCTTTCCTGTTCGTATCTGGTTTTTTTTACGGGCAAAGTGTGTTGCCCACTGTGACATCCTAAGCCATTGAGGAGAGCTCGTCCTTGCGCATCGATCGACGGAAGGCAAGTCGATTCCTCTCACGACGTCACAGATGACAGGACGGAAGGGGAAAAAAGAAAGACATCTAAATAGAGCCATTGTAGTGCGCGACGCGTAAGCGAGCTCCACTGGCGCGCGAACTCCCTCAATGCAGCGAGAGAGAAAACTCTTCTTTCCGGAACTTCGCGGCACGTAGAGCAGCATGTTTTCTGTTTCATAACAGAGCGCGCATCTACGTCTCGAAAAGAGAAAGAAAGATGAGGGTACTTCTACGTCGATTCGGCGATGAAATTTTGAAGCGAAAGAAAAGGCAAAATATGAAGAGGAGCTTTTCAGGGCGAGCCGACTGCGAAATCCCCCCCGACTCCCGCCAATGGGCCAATGTTGAAAACGGAGAATGAGGGCTGAGCGAAAAGGAGGGTTTGGCGCCCCAGAGCTAGCGTCTCTCCTGGCGGGGGTTTTTGAAACCGCTCGGGCTGACTGGCGCAACAGCCTCGCAAGCTGCATGTATCGGGGGTGCGTTTGTGTCTTGTATAGGCCAAACGCCTTTAATCCGCTTAGCAGCTCCTCAGCGTTTCGGCCTCTGCTGCTGCTGCTGCTCGTGAAGCGTTGCTGGTGGTGGTGATGCTTGCCTCTGGCCGCGCGGAGCAGATTGAAATGTTTGCGCAGCGGCTTGCCCCGCGGCTTTCTTTGGATGCGGCTCTGCGCGGGTTTCGCTCCGCGGTATACGCGTTTCGAGATATGCGGGCGCCAGCATTGCTTTCTCCGCGTCGGATATGTGCTGCGTGCGCGAAAACCGCCGAACAGTCTCGGTTTTCCTCTTCGTATCACCGCGTCTTCGATCGTATGACTCTGTAAGTAATGCGAGAACGGGTCTGTGTGAAGCCGCGTTCCGGGCACTGTATGTAGATACACATACACTTATGTGTACACGTTTTGATTTCATGCTTTCAGCTACGCTTCGCACTTCGATCGATGTAAGGAGTCGTTAATATTGACCCGCCTTTGCGGTTTGCTTATTAAGACAGTCGAGTGAGTGACGTAGCGGTTTCGTATCGGGAAAAAAAATCTGAAATCGCAGAACAGCGGCGCATTGTTCAGAAACTGTAAACGCAATTTCGTGTTTTTTAATTTATTGTTTTCAATTTTTGTTTCGCGCGTCGGAGCCTTGGCCTGCGAAATCTTATGAGTTGCCTGAGAGTGAGCGATAAACTATTTCCTCTGTGCATTTGTGCAGGCAAAATGTTTGCAATGTTTGAAAACATCTTCTTTAAGTAACGAAAATCATTCCAGATACTTGAATGGATACAGTGCGGCTTAAAACGGCAATAGCTAGACAAAGAAAAGCACACGGGCTGCATTACAGTCCTGTGAAGCAAAGTACACGTGTGCGAGCGCATAGACGTGAAAGAAAGCAAAAGTTTCCAAATATGCGTTTAAGTGCAACCGCCGCGGGCATACCACAGTTCCGGGCACAGGCGAGGTTTCTTTAATCAAATTCAAATCATAAACCCACCGTGCGTATAGTCTTAGGAACGGTAAAGCTTGAAGTACTACAGACCCGGGCAAATGACATCTTCTTTCTCTGTATATACCTATATAATTACAAGTCTCGGATGCATTACTGTATATAGCAATAGAATACTGTAGGAGGCGCTCGGTCGACACTCTTCTCCTCCACATCGCGGCGTTGTGCGGCGAAGCGTGCTTGGCGGAGGCCTCGCGCCAAATTAGCAACGCGGGCTCGGGAAGCGTGCGACCTCCGTCTGTACGACGAAGTCGAATTTAAGTGAAAGATGGAAACAAACAAAAATTAGGCACGCGTTTAAAGAGTGCATGAAATTGAATGAACCCAGCTGCGGCGCACGGCTCCTTGTTCGCCAGCCATCAACGCGAGGTCCCCACGAATTAAACGAAAGTGGACTCAGTTTTCATTCGAAAGACGTTCCGACTTTCGTACTTGTCGTGCCCACACGCACGCAAGGCAATCCCACGCAGTTTTTCTTTTTTTTGCTTCGTTGAGAGGAGGCGGAAGTACGTTTTAGAGCAGCCGGGTATGAAAGTGACACGCTTGTCTCATTCTGTGAAGAAACGAAAAGGAGCGCCGTAGCCTTCGCGGGCGTACGAGAAGAAATTTTCGAACGTATTCGTTCTTCAGTTTTCCTTCGAAAGACCCCGTGGCAGTCAAGTTCCGTCGTTTTCGTGCGATCTTTTTTTTTTTTCTCCCTTTGCCGGAGGTGTTGTCGCTTATTGTTTTCGACAGCGGGAGGGGAGCGCGCTGCCGAGAGAGTTCATTGCATACCACCCCCCCCAACTCCGGTCGCTTCGAGCGAAATTCGCCGCCAGCTGCCCCTGACTTCTTGACTGCCCTCCCTCAAGTCCCCCCCCCCCCCAACCCAACCCCGGGTTCTGACGCTGTTTCGAGACGTAAGCACTGAGGGAAAAACTCTAGACTCTGAAAGCACGGTTTCAGTCGTTGGGAACAGTCGCGTTTATTCCCTTTTTGTTTCTTGCACCAGTCAACTTGGCTACTTGGAACTTTTTTTTTCCCCCAGGTCCTCTCCTTTTGTCATCCACGCAGGAACTAAGGAAAGCTTGTTCAGCCATCTCCGTGGATGGAGCTAAGACGCTGAGAATTCCTTCTGCTGCACCCCCCCCCCCTCTCCGGCCCCTTTTACTAGTAGATGGAGTGAAATCGGAGCGCTTGCCTTCCTTGCGCACAGCGATGGCTGGCGCGCCGTTCTCTCCGTAATGGGAAACACAAGACGTGTTCTTTCTGAGAACTGTCTTTTCCTTTCCCTCAAATGCCCCTTCATCTCTTTCGCATTTGTCGTTGGCGTCTGTCGGCGTGCAGCGCTGGTTTTCGGTTTCTCGAAAAAAAAATTGTAAGAAACCTTCGCCAGCTTCAGAAGTATAAGTCAAAGCATACTGAAGGGTGGAGGGGGGGGGGAAGGGGGGGGGGGGTTCGACTTTTTATTTTAACGAACGTTCGACTTCGCTGCAGAACTGGCGAACATCGAAGAGCAAGCAGGCCGTGTAGCGCCGTTGCCTGCTGGCTTTGCTGGCTTATTTGCTTGATTGTTTATTTGGATTGGTTATGCTTCTCTGACGTCACGCCAAAGTGAAACGCAAACGCGATATAAGGAGCTAGAACGCGCCTTTCGTCTTGACACTGGGTTGTATACGTGTGATGCCGGCGTGAATCCTGCCACGGCCACAGTCACGTGACGATCACTGCCTCGAAAATTTGTGCTCTCCTAGCTTTACTGCTCTGCGCACTGTAGTTAGCGAAACGTTAGCCCTTAGCACAGCGCACGCGCATAATAAAGCAAAGCATTTCTGCAGGACCCATAATTCTGCTTGGTACGCTATTCCTAAGCAATGCAAAACTTACTAAATACAGACCGTCCAGTCGGCATACAGCTGCAGTGCCCCTTCCTATCGGTAAAAGCTTTAATGGAAATTATAGAGATGCCGGTCTCTGAAAGAAACGACAGGCTACCCAACTGTGTGGCTGCTGTGTTGAGCGTGCGCAGCATTCATGCGGGCTTGATTTGAACTACTCAACTTTCAGTCAACATCCTTGCCAGCGCCCGCGAAGAACACTGAGGATTGATTCGCCATCCGCATCCCCGATATCTCTCTCGGCGCGCCTCGTCTCAAAGCCTGCGCCTTTCGAGCCCCCGAAAGAAAGAACAAGGACAAACAAAAACAAGACGGACATGTTCAGACAGAAGGTGTCAGTCCGGGCACCTTGGGCCCTCACTTCGTTACGGGTCATGTCGATGTCCGATCCCGCGAAAACAATCTTCCTTCCGGTTAGCTCCTCGGCCACGCGTGTGATGCGTGTTGCGACCTCTGACGTCCGCTCTATGTACAATGCCGCATCCGTCGCAGTGCGGAAGTAACGAGGCTTGCGCCTTCATCAGGAGGTGTACGTACTAGCTCTTTTCTAACAGAAGAAAGAAAAAAAGGAAACAAAAAAGTTCAGTGATGGTCGCTGTGGCGCCCATCGCCAACAAGACCCTATACCATTACAGACCGCGACGCGGCTGAGGATAAACGTGCGCGAACGTGAACTCGGGCGAGCATGCTCTCAAAAGAGTGCACGTGTGGGTGTTTCTAGCAATATAGATATACCGAAAAAGAAAAGCTAGCAAGTAATAACAGTGACCTGCAGGAATTAATAACCAGTTCGTTGCTTTTGCTCCGCGGCCGAGTATGACGATGCTCCCGCGCTTATTAATGAGGCTCTTCGCCGCACTAGCGTGCGCGCCCATACGTGTATATATAAACACACACAAACACTCTGTAGGCTTCAGAGGGCTAAGCGTTTTTAATGTTCCCGCCGCCGGCTCTTCTCACTCGGAGCTTTTTTGTTTTGTTTTGTTTTGATGTGGCGGGCTGTCGTGCGAGCCAGTTTTGCTAACGTGTGATTAGCGCGGCGCAGCCTTAAAGAGCGGCGACCGTGCGAGATACACCTCTAGCAACAATTACAACGGCAACAACAAACGCAACCACCCCTCGATGTGTGCGTGGATAGATGAGCGAGATGCACATATGCTTTCTCGCTCATCTCTCTATATAACCCAGCAACACGGCGTCCTTGTCGGTGATGTAGACCCACACAACTCCCTAGATAGGGTAAGGGCTTTTGTTTACGCCGCGGCCGCCATCGCGCTCTGCGAATGCCACGTGACATACATTGCATTCTCACTTTATCTGCGTTAACGCCCTCATTCCCAATCATGCTCCTTATCGTTTCATCTTCCCCATGACGCTGCGCGGTTCTCTCATACGGGTCGCGGGAATAGAGAGCATTCCTAACCTCACAATCAATCTCCCCAGGAAGCGCACTTTTCCTTTACTTCAACACTGCGTCGTTTCCACGCGGCCGGTAATTGTGCACCACAGCAAGTTTGCTTCTGTAAACCGTGTTTCAGTACTCGCTGACGGCAGGAAAAGCGTGTCGGCTCTGCGTGCACTGTTTACAAACCGCGAGGAGAAAACGAAACGAAAGAGAAACGCACGTTCGCCTCGTATAGACAAGCTTTTTGGGGTTTTGGGTGTTGCGAATAAGGCGGCATCATTCGTTTCTTTTGATTCGCACATGTCCCCATTTTGTTTAGTCAAGCGCTTTTATAACGAGATTCGAAATTTTGAATTTCTGTTTGTTCGGACGTGTGTACATGCAGGAAATTCATCATGCCAACGAAATGGGGTAAAATTAAACCGTTAGGAACAGTGCAACGCAGGTACATCGCGCGAAAAATATCCCATCATACGTGTAAACAGAAAATGGTTATTTTTCATAACGTATTCCGGATACTGCGATGTAAATGTTACTTCGTTGCAGAGGACGCTCGCTGTTACGCGCTCATTGTAGCTGCGTCGTAACATATTTGCGCTTCGCATTTTCACCGCCTCACCGTCACGATAGAGGCGTATATTTATATAAGTAGACTCGTGTGAACACGAATTGTCCCTCTGTGGGGAGAAACCTCCCCGTTTTCCCGCTTAGTGTCGTTTATCGGGAACAGCATAAAGCTGTAACACCTTCATTGCCCTTCACATATATCCCGCCTGCATGCCCCGCGGCTCCCTTCTCTTTTCTTTTCTGACATCGAGTTCGTGACAGAGTACATGCCCTTCAGGCCGACCTCACCAGCTCTGCCACGCGGCCCCCTTTCGAAAGTCTCTTCTTACCTTGCACTGCCCTTTCCCTTCTGAGCCCGCTATCCCCCTTCCCCACGACCTCTCCAAGACACGCGGAGGGTAGTAAGATGGTTGCGACCACCTTTGCGTGCCCTCCTAAGTATCGTGCCTCTTCGATGATTTATCGAAATCCTCTCCTTCCTCCTTCATTTGCCATATATTCTTTTTCTTCTTCTCTTGTCCCGAAGCAGTGGCGAATTAATTGCTGGTCGCGAAGACGACAGGCACCGCGGGCAATTTTCATTCATGATGCCCCCCTCCCCCCCCCCCCCCCTCCTCTTTGGCAGCCTGCTGCAGTATACACCGCTGACTCGTTGCGCAACTATACGAATGGCACGGGCTAGATTTATTTCGCTTCCAAAACCGACGTCTGCGCGCTGTCGGCGCATAATGTGCCGCTTTTTAACCTTGGTCATTTGTAGTGTAATACGATCGCGCTATGACGGTGTAGTTCGTAGTCATTACTTTGACTCCCTTCGACATTTGGGATTCAACACGAACTCCTGCAGCACCAAAGTTTTATCGAAGTGCTTTGTCATCTTTAGCAGTCCCTCGTGCCCTTTGTGGACGCCGGCCGCTTCGTGAATCACGAAGAGAGTCATAATCGCGTATAACGAATGACGACAAGGGTGTGGAATCGGCGTTCTAGTTAGGCGCGATCTCTAACTTGGTTTTTTTTTTTCTTTTTCAATCGACGTTTTCGGGATGTATTATAAGTTAGCCTCGCCTCCTGGGAGAAACCATAACCTGTCGTGCTGGGCCGCGGCTATTGAAGCGTGCGTGCCTGAAATGTGTCTATTTCGTCGCGTTATTCTATTTTAATAACGCGTTCACGGACCTGCGTATTACTGAGCGCGGTCGGGACACGCCTACAATTACGGGCTGTCTTTCCTCGGGCGATGCGACTGTTTTGTTTACCGCGCACGTGCAAGCAAGCGCTGTCGAGTCAGGCTCCGCTCACTAGTGGCATGCGGTAACCATTACCTTAACGGCTGTTTCGCTTTTTCTTTAGCGATGCGACGCCACAACCTAGCGAATATTAACGCCTATGTAGCTATATACCTTCTGCAACTGCGAAGCTGGTATGAGGCAGGTTCGCACATCGAGATGACAGCGCCATTGAAGTGAGACGATCGCTAATATATATGTGTGCGTGTGCCCCCAGGGCTCAGGGGAGGGGTGGAGTGGGGGGACTTGTTGGAGACCTTGAAAAAACACCTATTTGTCATATTTTTTTCTCCTTAGTAACTCCCCCCCCCCACCTCCATCCGAATTTCGGGGGAAGAGTGGGAGGACCTAGTTGTCCCCTCCCCCCTGTTACAGGCCTGATGTAGAGAAGGAAGGGAACACTTCTAGATATCTCGACTCGTGCACAAGCTATAGAGCAGGTGTCAAAAACTAACTTCAAAGAGTGGGCCGCAATCGCAAAATGTAGTCCCGCCAGTGCCCGGACAGCAGAGATATTGGCCGCGGATGGGGGTAATGGGGAGAGTTGGAACAAAATGTCACCTAACGAAGCCATTTGGAGGAACCCTTTTCCAATACGTTATACATGGGAAATTATTTCTGAAGGGGATTTGACGTTGTTTTTTTTTTCCTCTTTAGAGTGAGGCATATCAAGTACATATAGACGCCGCCTAGCCATTAATTGGTCGTGTTTCACTTCTTACGGGCGTAAAAAGCTCGTAAACGGACCTAGGTACAGCACACCCTGTCAAACATTAAAATACGCGGTGTCTGAATAGTTTTGAAGGTTTATATACCAAATGAACTTGTATACATAAATTTAGCGCACAATCACAAGAGGAGTGTGTGTGTGTGTGTGTGTGTGTGTGTGTGTGTGTGTGTGTGTGTATAGTTTTCTGACTGGGTTTCTGTCCTGTCTCGGCCACTTGCAGCAGAGCGGCAACGTGCTGAGCTTCTGCAACGAGACGCTCAAGCTGAACGGCAGCTCTCCCATCTCGCGTGCCGCCAGCGCCGTGTTCGAGAACCTGACGCTGACGTCGGTCGCGGCTGCCGCCACGCCGCAGCACAGCGTGGCTTTCCTCGGCTCCGACAGAGGGCGCCTCAAGAAGGTGAGAACGCAATCTGTAATATGCATACAGTCAAGCCTCACTATAACGAACTTGTATCTTACACAAGTTCGTTATATTCAAAAATTGGTTATAAAGGCATTCTTAACAGTATTATAAACTATTATCTATTTACCTCGTTATAACCAGCATTTCGTTATATACGGGTTCGTTATATCGAGGTTTGAGTGTATGTAGTATACCTTTCCCCGTGCATGAATTCCTGCAGTTGAAAAACCACCGTATTGCATGAATGTCGCTTCGTATATAGTTCCAGAGATGAACGGTAAGGGCGCACTAAGAGAACTGTTGATTTATGGATGCATTTGGAAGAAACGTTTCGTCGGATCTTGGAATCATGCAAAGAAATCTCGCTTCATGAACTGCTGACGTTTAAGCACCGGTCTTGGTCTAAACTTCAATAGTCCATTAATGAAGTACGGATATTTTCGCTTGTGTGTCAATCCCTCCTTTATATGTTCTACAAATATCTCGAACTGCGTGACCGAAGATGTGTTGTTTGAAATTCATGACGAGGACAGTATAGTATGTTCAGCTTATCGAAACTAGCGTGGATATAACGCAAAGCTCAAGAATTGACACTGTGCTGAGTGATCCAGCTGATGCCCTCCGGAAGAAGCATCGTGCCTGTTCCCCAGTACTTGTCTGTCGCTTTGTTCTAACACACATGTCATACCAACGTGGCCAAGTTTACACCCTTCATAATTCACCTGAAAAAAATTATTCACCTAAACACTCGTGGGTGTTTCGTAAAAATAAAAACCATTCGCATTTGAGGAAAGAGAAGAAAACGGCAAAACACAAGTTTGTGTTCGGCTAAGACGGCACCATCACCTGGCGCCACAGTTTCCATAGCTTTGACGCGGTGTCAGTAATTAGCGCTGCTCTTCAGAAACGAAACATCCGTGGACTGCGAGAGCAACAGCTACATGCGATTCCACTCGCCTGCCTTTTTAACTTTATGTGCCCCATTTACTGCGATCTCTCCATCTCCCACTGATGAATCTTTTTGACATTTCACGGCAATGTGCGCCGACGCACTCGCTCGTCGGTCGATGATGCCAGCGGCAATTAGAAAACGGGAAGCCAGCGTATAAGTCATCGATTTGGTACGCCCGAGCGTTTCTCGCTCCCGCTTTCTCGCTTCTTCGACATCGACTAATTGAGCGTCGTCGGCGGGAATCATTTCGCACGCCGTCGTATGAACGTCGGTCGTTAGCGCCGCGACGACCGAAATTCCGAACCTCTTCATCCGCTGCGCGAGGAGGTGCGCTTCACGACCTCCCAATTTCCCGTCGCGCTCCACCGATTTCTTCCCGGAATCCAATATGGCGGCGCTAGTATGGAGGCACAGAGACGGAGAGGTCGACTTCGCCCGTAGTAATCCGTCACCTGTGGCCGCCAATTCGTTGCGCACACGTACCGTCCGTACCGCGGCAGCGAAGGAAGAGTGTCGCCATCCTCCTCTTCGTTCTATTTCGCGCTCGGCTCTTCAAAAGAAAGAAATATGGAATGGGAGAAGGCTTTGAGGGAAGGTAAGTGAGGGAGGGTCCCCACGTGCTGATTCGGATCGGGAAGCGTCCAGATCGTGGTTGGGCAGCTGGGGCCCTCTCTGCCCGCGCTTTCCCGATAAGCGCACTCGCCTGGCGCGGTAAATTGGATGTCGTCCCATTCCCAGAGACGCGCTTTCGTACACCTCGCCGAACCTTTCTTTCTTTTTCTTCCTTCTTCATTCCTTTTTTCAACACTTTTTATTTCTTTCCTTCCGAAACACCTTGTATTGGTCATTTTGTTCATCTTTTTTTTTTGCATCTTGCCGCGTCTTCTGTACGTACAAGCGCGTTCGATGTCCCTATAGCCGCTCTCGGAATGTGTGTACTGGACCCAGCCGGCGGCAGGCCCGGGCCACGCGTCCCGGCCAGGCGGCGTCTCGCGTGTTGCCCTCCGTGAAATGGCCCGTGAGGATCGGTCCTCCTCCTGGCGTCGGTGAACAACAACGGCAAAAGAAACGAGCCATTTCTTTTCTTTCGCGACGAACCTCCTTCGTCCCTCTCTACCCTGCTGCGTCCGGCGCGCGCAGCCTCTACCTTCCCTTCACTCCCCAAACGCACGACCCGCTCCTCTTTTTCCTTTTCCCAAACACGTTTCAGCCAGTTCCCGCCAAATGTGGCACAACATTTTTTCCTCACCTCCCCACTCTCGTCTCCCTCGGCGCTTTGTCTCGGCCGCTCTTTTTCAATCGCCCAGTGCGCCGCATTGTTTTGATCGCTCACGCAAGGCCGACACGTTTACCTTTTTTGTCTCATTTTTTTTCTTTTCTTCCCTAGCAATGGGCCCCGTCGCTAACGGCACAGGTCGTCTTGTCGTAGACCTGTCTCTGTTTCGATCCCCCATTTCTTCCTCCTTCTTTCTTTTCCCTCGCCGTACTTGTTCCCGGTCCGTCGCCTTCCGCGCTATCTGTCTCTATTTGTTTCCGGATGTCCCCTCGCTTCCCTTAATCGGCCGGTGCCACCACGCCGCTTCGTCCTTTCCTTGTCCGAAGGACGATAGCGATTTTCGGCCGAGGTGAGAATGGGCGCGAAATGGCCTGGCGAGGAGAGAAACAAAGCGGCGTGGGAGGGAGAGGGGAAGAAGCGTGGAACACGCGACGGGAAAACGGGAACGACGATGCGGGGGAAGGGTAGCTTGGGTTGATTAGAAGGAATATGGGGAGGGAGAGAGAAAGAGACGGCCGCAGCATGTTGGACTTCCAGGCGGTCGCTTTAACGATTTGTCCCGTGACGGCGGGGCCGAATGTCGACGATTAAACGAAGCCTGTAACACTCTCTCCGCCCGTCGTTTGCAGTTTGTGCAACACGAGCGTGGCACAGAACGCATTCGCGGCCATTTGCTACCGCTGGACGAAAGAGGCATCGCGATATATATATATATTATTACGAGGCAGTGGGCATGGCTCTACCGTCGTGGACAACAGTTCGATGAAAAAGAAGTGGACTCGCCGCGCGAGAGACTGGCAGCTCTGAAGCGTCACTTTGGCATGTAAATATAGGAAATACGCTCATTCCTCTCTTCTTCGTGGTTATAAATGGTCCATCTGTCTTTGCTACCTCGACGATGTGATTGTTTTTTCCCCAACATTTGAAACTCACTTAACTCGTTTGTCGACCATTTTAGCCGTTTTTCGTCGAGCAGGACTCCAGCTGAACTCGAAAAAGTGCAATTTCGGCCGACAACAAATCACGATCCTTGGTCATCTTGTAAGTGCTGCTGGCGTCCGACCTGACCCTGACAAGATTAGCGCTGTCAAGAATTTCCCTCTGCCTTCTTCAACCAAAGATGTTCGGAGTTTTGTGGGCTTATGCTCGTACTTCCGCCGCTTTATACGCGATTTCGCTACAATTGCACGACCACTAACTGATCTTCTCAAAAAGAACGTGCCCTTCTCGTGGGGCCAAGACCAAGCAGCTGCGTTTTCCACGCTGATCGACCTGCTCATTTCACCACCAATACTGGCTCACTTTGACCCGTCTGCGACGACTGAAGTACGCACAGACGCCAGTGCTCACGGAATCGGCGCCGTCCTCGCTCAACACCAGGGAGGCCAAACGCGTGTTATTGCGTATGCCAGCCGCCTTCTCTCCACATCTGAGCGAAACTATTCGATAACAGAGCGCGAGTGTCTTGCGTTGGTCTGGGCTGTAGCGAAATTTCGCCCCTACTTGTATGGCCGCGAGTTTTCAGTTATTACGGACCACCACGCTCTGTGTTGGCTGTCGTCGCTCAAGGACCCAACTGGTCGCCTAGGTCGCTGGGCTCTACGTCTCCAGGAGTATAACTTCGACGTAATTTATAAGTCGGGCAGGTTGCACCAAGATGCTGATTGTCTCTCGCGTTATCCGGTGGACCCTGCTAGCCTCGCTGTCCATGAAGGCGATTCTTGTGTGCTCGCCATATCTGATTTGCACGACATCGGCACAGAGCAGCGCCGGGACGCAACCCTCAAGAAGGTCATTCAGCGAGTATCTTCAGGACATTCCGACCCTTCTCTCCGTCAATATGTCCTTCGCAACGACATTCTGTATCGTCGCAACATGAAGTCTGATGGCCCGGAATATTTGTTAGTTATTCCCCAACACATGCGTGCCACTATTCTTCAACATCTGCATGACGCACCGACGGCGGGACACCTGGGTTTTTCACGCACCTATCACCGCGTGCGGCAACGGTTCTTTTGGCCTGGCATGTATAAATTTGTGCGCCGTTATGTCGCTGCTTGCGAGCGCTGCCAGCGTCGGAAACGTCCTGCTCTCCGTCCGGCTGGCCTGCTCCAACCTATCGACATTCCCCCGGAACCATTCTTCCGCATCGGCCTCGACTTGCTCGGACCTTTCCCGACGTCCGTGTCAGGCAACAAGTGGATCGCTGTCGCAACCGACTATGCGACCAGATACGCGATAACTCGTGCATTGCCAACTAGCTGCGCTACAGACGTCGCAGACTTTCTCCTAAATGACGTCATTCTGCGGCATGGAGCTCCGCGCCAGCTTTTGACGGATCGGGGCCGCTGCTTCCTCGCAAAAGTTATCGACGAAATCCTCCGGAGCTGCTCTACCGAACATCACCTTACTACTGCCTACCATCCCCAGACTAACGGTCTCACGGAGCGTCTCAACCGAACTCTTACAGACATGTTGTCTATGTACGTCTCTGCTGACCACCGTGACTGGGACGCAATGCTCCCCTACGTTACATTTGCATATAATTCGTCAAGACATGACACCGCCGGCTACTCTCCATTCTTTCTTTTGTACGGCTGCAACCCTGCGTTGCCATTCGACACACTCCTTCCTTCTGCTACTATCCAACCAACGGTGTATGCGCAGGACGCTGCTTCTCGAGCCCGCGTCGCTCGCCAAATCGCGCACACTCGGCTCAGTGCTTCTCAGGCCGCACAAAAAGTCCGCTACGATGACTCGCACCGCGACGTTGACTACCCTGATGACTCTCTTGTCCTACTCTGGACGCCGTATCGACGTGAAGGTTTGTGCGAGAAGCTCCTCCCACGATACACAGGACCCTACAAAGTTCTCCGCAAGGTCACCGACGTCGACTACCTCATCACTCCCGTTCAACCGCACTCATCCTCTGCTACACCATCTACTGATGTTGTTCATGTGTCGCGCCTAAAGCCCTACTATACTGCCAGTCCTGATTGACTTAGGGGCGCCGTGACGGCGCTTTGTTCGCCGGGGGTGATATTACGAGGCAGTGGGCATGGCTCTACCGTCGTGGACAACAGTTCGATGAAAAAGAAGTGGACTCGCCGCGCGAGAGACTGGCAGCTCTGAAGCGTCACTTTGGCATGTAAATATAGGAAATACGCTCATTCCTCTCTTCCGTGTGTTTGCGAGCTCCGTAACAATATATATATATATATATATATATATATATATATATATATATATATATATATATATATATATATATATATATATATATATATATAAGGGAGAGAAGTGTATACCTAAGGGCTCGTATTTCCGTGTTTTAACACGATATTAATGAGATATAACAGACAGTAATGCCAAGGAATGTACAGGGGAAGTTATTAGAACCAATGTAATGTAAATAAGAACAAAGAAGAAAGAAAAGTGGATGAAAAAATTACCAGCTGTGAGCAGGATATATATATATATATATATATATATATATATATATATATATATATATATATATATATATATATATATATATATATATATATATATATATATATATATATACGACGCGGGGATAACGACGTGGATAGCTGTTCGATTAGGATCGATGTGGACTAACCGGCGAACGGAGGGACGTGTTCCGTCCACTTGAGGTATCGACTCCTCCCGAATGCGGAGGAAATATAGGGAAGTACGCAGTTACGGAAGACAAAAAGGCGGGGGGGGGGGGGGGTCACGAACGCAAAGATGACCGATTTCAACGTGATTTCCTTCAGACTCTGTCGGGTTGTTTTGCCTCTTTAGAAGGAGTACATGTGGCAAGCTTGTGAATCAGCTTGCCTTCTTGAGTGAAGCACACGTATATAACGTGTCCATGCGCGTTGTGTACCTTTGCAGGACACGTTCGCAAGTGGACGTGCGAAATCGAAGAACTAATTAATGTGAATTAAGATGGAAGCAGCGCGTGGCACGCATGAATGGGAAAGGTGCACGGTGTGCGCACCGAGTACTTTGCACTGGCTGCTGGGAGAAGCAGTTGCCCCACCGCGGTGGTCTAGTGGCTAAGGTACTCGACTGCTGACCCGCAGGTCGCGGGCTCGAATACCGTCTGCGGCGCCTGAATTTCTGATGGAGGCGGAAATGTTGTAGGCCCGTGTGCGTAGGCCACGGGTGCACGTTAAGGAACCCCAGGTGGTCGAAATTTCCGGAGCCCTCCACTATACGGCGTCTCTCATAATCATATGGTGGTTTTGGGACGTTAAACCCCACATATCGATCATCAATAGGAGAAACAATTCAGTCGCTTGAATTCTGTCTCTACCAGCTGACTATAGAGACAGGTTTGCCTTGCAGACTGACCTCTCCCCGCTTTATATCATTAATTTGTTTCTCTCTCATCAAATTCAATTCCACGCAGTATTTATAAGAATGCTTCAATAACTTGACGTTTTATTTCCTAAACTTCGCGCGTTTACGCTGCAAATGCCTGACGACCGCTTCGAAATGGTCTTCATGCGTAATGCCCTCTCGCTGACATAGCAACACCAACGGCCCCGCGCTACTGCACTCTACGCATGGTGTCTCCCCCATCTCTCTATATGTCACAGGCGGCGGTTATCAATCCACATGTTCATACGCGTAGCATAGCTCCCGAGACGCAGCAGGCCATTTGGGGGCGCACTCGTAGGGGTGCCGATAAGCGCTCCTTCCCGAGATCTGTGAGGCAGCCCCCCCCACCCGGACCCCCTTCCTCCTTTTACGTTCCTGTCTTTGGCCTTGCGGTACAGCTGCGTGACGCGGCTGGCCAGATTGCGTCTAAGTGGGCGTTTCCTCCCCCTTTTTTTTTTCCTGTTTCTGGTCATCGTCAGCGAGCGGGCGGCTCCTTCTAGAACCGCGACCCGCTCCGAGGCGCCCTTTGCAGGGTGTCGTCCTCCTGGCGCGTCCGGCCAAGTTTCCTTCGTTTTTCGCCTCTACGAACGATGACAGTTATAGCGCGAGAACAAAACGACGATCACAGAGACAAGAAGGACACGAAAGACAGACACTTAATTGACTCTGTGTCGTCGTTATGTTCCCGCGCTCTAACTATCGTCATGCCATACCAACTAGCCCAAGCTGCCACAGTTCTACGAACGACTTCTACGCACACAGTCGTGCAAACCTTTTAGCTCCCCAAGCGAGCCGTCTGCGACGTGCGAGCGAATGTCTCGCATCTCGGCTTTATTTAGGGAAAAGAAAACGCTTAGATGAGAACCGAATGGAGAGGCAGACCGAATGTCGTTAAGCTTTCAAGCGAGTGCAGCGACGTTGCTGAAACGTTCCCTGCTCGGACGTTCGGCAGAACCGAGATGGCGACTCGTTGGTCCGTAGTCTGTGTTTGCAAAGAACTGACACGAGATGTCCTACTTTGTAGCACAATATCTACAGTATTCAGTGCCTTCGACGTGTAGAATGCTGAATCGTGTGGCATTGAGTAAAGATTTAAGTATGCATACACGCACTTAGCTCTGAGACACACCGTAACGAGTGTGCACGAGACGTAGGCGTTAAAGTACAGTCTCGTTCATATAGCTTGTCGGCATTTAAAGACGCGTGCAAATAGTGTGTATATGCACGGCCGAGGAATCACTACGCTTGATCTGTATGCTTAGAAATGGGGAGGTCGAATAAACATCAACTGGGGAACGCAACAGAACGATACTTAGGCAAACTACGCTACTCATCAGGATATGAAAGCTTGGAAGTGATGTGCAAGCTTTTAGACTCTCTCCAGCGCACTTAGGGAATCGTAAGCAATGAATGAAATGTTAGAGTGAACGAAATAGAACCTGCAAGAGCTCGCAGCCGGAATCTAAACAACCGTGTGTCCTCCAAGTGCGCTCGTATATAGTACGCGCACGTATGCGATATGCTATTTATATGCAAGAAAGTACGCATGCACCGTGATATCTGACGTATTAGACTATATCAATTCACTGTGCTTAATGCGCAGTGCACGAGCGGTTGTTGCCATGGTACATGGCTTGTCAACGCTGCACGCTTACAGCTTTCCAGCCCGACAAAGATAACGGAAAGACAAAGAGGTTTAACCTGGTGTAGTTTTTGGTATGATACCCTTTACTTGGAAAGGTGGTGTCAGATGATGGAAAAAGAGAGAAGGTTATAATTGTAAATAGTCATTTTCATATATAAACTCTGTATTTCTGTATGATTATTGACAACTTCATGATGGAAGTTAAAATCTAAGAGAATAGTAACAGGAGCCATACCGTAATAACGCCCGTTTAAACAAATTTCAAAAAAAAAATAAGTGGTGACACTGAAACGTCATTACTGTAGCACCGTTCAACTACGACGCACCGACATCGTCGGCGAACAGTCACGATTTGCAGGAACCGCAGCAACGCCCTCAGATCTTCTCGCGTTGAACACCGTGTAAACCTACCAAAGTGGTCTTCAACGCTGTATATTTACTCAGTATACGTTCTGTGGCTTGACTTCTTCCCCACCCGCACTAACAACTCTGTGGCGGTACACGCAAATTACTCAAGACGATGTTGCTTTTTTTGGGGGGACTTTCCAGATGTTCCTGACGAGTCAGGGCCGTGCCGAACAGTTCGAGGAGGTGACCATCGACGACGGAAACCCCATCTTGCCCGACATGGAAGTCGACAAGACGGGACACTTCCTCTACGTGGCCTCGCCTTACAAGGTCAGCTGATACGTGCGGTCCCCCAACAGCTAGTTGTGGGGTTTGAAGTGTCGCAACGACGTTCTGTATACTATCTTGCTATCATATAAAAGGGTTAATTTTGAGCACGCAAGTTTAACAAAACGGCTACATGGTTCTTTTCTTATCTGCTGCTGAGCGTGACGCTACCGCTAAGTGATTGCATTCATATTGGTTCAGAGTATAATAGAACAGAGTTAATGAATAATGAACGAACGTTCAACATCGGTACACGTTGAATAAACCTTGCCAAAATTTGCCTGAAATCTTCCACTATGGCCATCTTCATATATTGACTGCGTACGCCTTTGCGAAGCGAATATCAATTAGGGTAATTAATACTCCCGAAAAAGGCACCTTTCTTTTTATTTTACCTATTTATTTAATACATTGCGATGAAATCCTTGATTTTGTGGCACTTGCGGTATTATACGTCCGTGCACTCTCCATTGCGACGAGTTATTTGAATACGCTGCTTTCTCTTCTCTGTTTTTTCTCCCTTCCTCTTTATGAATCGCGTGTCTGTATAAATGGACGTATATCTGCGCAGCGAGCAAAAGCCGGCGTCGCATTCGCCGGAGCAAATCTGAACGTATACAACGTCGAATTGACGGCAGTGAGTTCCGAGAAGTAAAATTCACGAACAGCCGCGAAGAACGCGTAAAAGAGCGGGCCATACTGCAGGCGCGCCACATCTCGGCGGTTCCTTCCTCTCCGTCTTCGACGCCGTTGCCCTGCGTTTGACATCGCGCGGGGTTCGCGCTCGCTGATTCGAGTTTGGCGTGAGTTGAGCGATGCGGGGAAAAGTGCCCCCCCCCCCCTCCTCCTCCCGCCACGCTCTCTCGTCCACACGAACGCACAAAAGCCGCCGACAGGAGGAGCTTTCTTGGCCCCGGGGTTGCAAGCGCCTGGAAGCAGATAGTTGCGTGCACCTGAGGCACGTTCCTTGACAGAAATAGACTCTCGTAGACTTGCAGAATGGAGTGGCGGAAATAGACTGTGAGCGTCAGATCCTCCGGTGCAGCTCCTGGAAAGCGATACTGCACAAGTGGGCATGTACAGGGTCTATCAAGTTTTATCGTGATTTCATCGAGTTTTGCTGCTGGACCCATGTAACGTTTGTCTCGCTCACACACTCACTGTCGCCTGTATACGTAGTGTTCACCTCACTTGTGACGAACTGTCAACAGTGGGGAGAGTATGAAGTTGGGCGCGTTGGAAATGCATAACTAATCACGTAGCCCCCCCCCCCCCAAAAAAAAAAAAAAAATCTACGTCAAACATTTTTTTTTTTTTGCGCAATGTGACCGACAGTGAGGCCTGGTGGTCACGTTTCTGACCCAACAGGAGCTTGAAGCCGAGGCCGGAAGAAATTTCACAATGTCTGCAAACATCATCGTACCTTATGTGTGGACGGCAACTCACGTTTGTCGCCTAAGAGAAACTCATTCGTAGCTACAGTGAACTATAACTTCACTGCATAGCGTAGCTTCAGAAGCGCCGCACCTTTGGTGCGCCCAAATTTCACCAACTCTTGTCTCTTGCATCAGCTTTCGTTGGTTGCAGGATGTTCCTAACGTGTATGCACCGCACCGACGTAATGTCGCACGATTGGCGCCGCGGTCCTATAAGATCAAACAACTCGCCCTCGTCGTTCGCGCGAGGGGGTTTTCAACATCCAACAGCGGACGAGGTTCATACACTGCGCTGTATGGAACTTCCTATAGACTCCGTCGAGAGCTTAGTGTTCTTCTCATTGCCACCGCCGATCCATCCCAGAGAACACGGCGGACGCGCGAACCGCGAGCGTTTCCGTTTGCGATCGACCGAGCGTCCCGACACCCCGTATCCTTCTTTTCCAGCGCTCGCGCTTGGCTGAGCAATACATAGGCAATACATAGGCTGAGCAATACATAGGCATAGGCATCGGTTTCAAGTCGCGGCCGCCGACGCGGGGTTGTTGCCGCTATATAGTGGCTCTATAGCGTCGCGTGTCACACGCTGCTGTCGCGTGCATGTGCCGAGTGACTCACGCGCGCTCGAGTGTCGAGCGAACACGAGACTCTCATTGTCTCTCGCTTGTACGGGACCGGAAAACGTATCGTCTGTTTCCGAGAAGCAGACGACAACAGCGCTGGATATTTCTTTACACGCTGCAACTTTCGCGTGCAAGAAGACGCCGGAATGACACGGAGCGCGATTTTTTTTTAGTTTTTTTTTTTTTTGACTCGTGACGAGTTAGCGGCCTTTAGGGAACAGGGGAGTCGACCCTTGTGCCTCCCTCGGGACCTTGATTGACTTTGGTTTTGATGCGACAGTCGTCGCATCCATTCCCAGGGTGTCGCATCAGAGAGATGGAACAGCGTCAAGGAAGGAAAACAGGGAGAGGCCCGATTCCCGGGAGGCTTAGATGCTGATAGCTATAGTCAGTCAGTGCATTCGTGCCCTATCTTGACTTGCACAGCGCACTGTCGGTCTGAACGAAAGCAACGGCTTCCTCCGTGTGACGTCACAGTCTTCCGGTAATCTCCACACCCCTATAAAGTATACTTAGTCTAGCCTATATAAATAAATTATTCGTGAAAGCGAGAAGCCACGCGTATATGCCACCCGAAAGGTTCAGACGGTCGCGCGCGTTTTTCACTGCGTGCAACTGCCATGGGCCAGAAAGGCGCACCGCCGAAGAGTTTTGCGCTTTTCAGCAACCTCTTCAGCTGTTCGTGAAACCGTTCACGAATCTGCTCGTGAAACCCGTTCGTGAAATTCTGCATTTTTCGTGCAACAGAATAAACACATTTTGTGTAGCACGCATAGTGCTATTGCTGAACAGGAATCGTAGATCAAAGCACGTTCAAACGCACAGGTGGTTATCTAAGTATTACAGCCTCCCCTTTCTTGTTTACATTTCCCCGTGGCGAGTGTATTGCTCCTACGTTTCCCTCTGTTTAAGCACTTAATTGATGTATATTCTTAACCGGTCAGAACCAATTCAATACTTTGTTGTTTGTTTTGTGTAATTTTGGTGTGCCCTTTGCTTTCGTTGTAAGAGTTCGTATAACCATTTTTCACACATGCCTAGGAGCTGCGAACATGACGGAGAGATACTTTTGTCATGCTTTGTTCGTTTAGTTTCTTCACCTCTTGATGTTTCGCGAAATAGCTCACCGTTGACGTGCTATAAACGTATGCGCGGTTGCGATCGCGCCGCGGAGCACCCGAACCTCAGATTTTTTTTTTTATTTATTTGCAACCACCTCGAGTTTTCTTCGCACACGGACAACGCTCATCTTTTCGCTCGCAATTAACGACGCCGAGACCGGAATTACGGGGGAACGAGCTCTCCAAATGCTATCGCGTTTGTAAATTGAATTTATAGCTAACTATAACTTGTCATTCCTTCAAGCGTGAAATCAAGTATAGTACATTTCTACTTCGTAAGATTGCTCTGCTAGAGCCGCGAAAACATATATGCAGAACAAGAAATACAGATATATGGCACGTTCAAACATACAGAACAACCTATGACACGCAAACGCTGGAAAACCAGCTTCCGCGACTGCTCAATAGCTTCGCAGCTAAAAACGCACCCCTTGAAACATTGACAAGTAAAGAGTTGTTATCATTTTTTCTTTCATAATTCCTGTTATCTGTTTGCTCGCGATTTCTGTGCCTTAAAAGTGTACTTCCTTGTATTGTGTCTTTCATTTTTCTTTTATGTTATGCACATTTGGTTGTGTTTTTTTTTTATTCTTGAATCCTTGCTGTTTGCCAAGTTAGGGGTCAGCAGCTCAGTCAAGCTGTTTTTTCTTTTTTTTTGGAGTTTTCATTGGAACGATCCTCGGAATTTGCAGCTTTTACTGCGGGCCCCTGTCATCATGTACACAATGATGATGAAATAAACGTATTATTATTATTATTATTTATTATTACTGTAGATTAACATTACTCGAAGGTGTGTCGACGGCGTGATAGATTGGATGGACCACGGCGGCGCATCTCGCCTCGCGCTTACAGTCGTGTGTGCGTGTCGCGTCGTTCAACTCTCGCCGTCGGCGCTGGTCGAGGGACGACGGACGTGCCTTGTCTCGGTAAACCCGGCCGGGTTGGGTCGATGCCGCCGCGGCGCGGCCCCGTTTGGCGTGCGTTGCCTCGCCGCTCCGCAGCTCGTCTCGATTCCGAGCACCATGCAGCCCGACTCGTTTGCTTGCCGTCTTCAGCATTTTGACGGGGCGCGGCGCGAAGCACGGACACGAGAACGTGCCTGTAGACACCGCACAGAGCTGTTTAGCAACGTGTTTATTTATAGTACCCAACACTTTTTTTTTTTTTTCAGCGTGGTCGGTTAACGCTGCCCATCGGTATGCTCTTCAGAACGCGCGAATCAAACATAGCACATCGCGTGTATATGCATTTACCGTTAGTTCTGAATGTCGGCTAGAAAGACTGTGAGCTTCCTTCCTTTTTTTTTTTTTTCTCAGGACCAGGCCTATAAAACATAATTGCCAGGCACACAATTGAGCACGCCGAAGCACTCGGGACAGTGCGAAAAGACGCCACTGCGAAAGCGAACTCCTGACAAAGAAGAACACCGTACACATCGCCGGGCCGCTTACGCAAGGAAAACCAACTCCTTAGGCGACAGTGATATCGATGACTTGCCAATACGCAAACCACCCGGAGCATCGATTAGCTCAGCTTCAACAGTCATACGGGTGTACTTTTCGTATCAAGCATCAGTGACTGTATTGTGAAACAGAGCTCTGCAACCGCACGCATGAACGTGGAGTGCGAGAAACCCGTCGCGTGGCAGTTTATTTATCAGACTAGTATCGCTGTGCGATGTCCTTGCGTGTCTTTCCGTGTTTCTTTGCGCGCTATACGTCAAATTTAGAAGTGTGGCGGTTCGGGCTAGTTGGTATGGCATGACGATAGGTATAGCGCGAGAACAAAACGACGACACAGAGACAAGAAGGACAGTATTTCGTGTCCTTCTTGTCTCTGTGTCGTCGTTTTGGTCTCGCGCTATAACATATCGTTATACTTCAAAGCTGTTCAAGTGATTCACCAACGAACCCACACTGCAACACCAATGTGGGCCCGCGGGATGCCCCGCTGCTTGCTCTCTGTCGGCTTCGCTCATTTCCGGAGCTGCGAGCTCGCACCTGAGGCCCCGGTGTCCACCTCGTCTCCCGCCCGTTTCTCTTCGCAAACACACTCGATGAGACAGCGCCCGTTTCCAAGTGTTTTTCACTTCCGCCTCGTCTTCCTTTCTTTCATCCCGCCTTTTTTCTTTTATTTTCTTTATCACCCCCTCCAGCAACGGCAAACAAGATTTTCCTTGGTGCTCGGCCGGCTCGTCTTTCAAGGCAGGCTCGTCAAGCAAGTGTAGCGGTTTTGTAACGAGATGCATCCAATCTGAGTGCGAGGATACAGCTGGATGAGGAGGAGACGTTGTTTGAGTAGTATCACTTAGAGCTCGATAAAAACGCGAATAGAGATTTTTAGTGTAGGGCGCTCCGAGTCGCTTGCGTGCACTATATGCACACTCCCACGTCCCTCTCTCTGTACTTCCTGCCGCACCAAAGAACAATACAAACGATTACAAGAATTTGCGTGCGTAAACCGCTTTTGGACGCTCGGAACTGAACTCTCCGATATTGGAGTGCTCGTCGTCGTTAACTCGGCTTCATTCGTTACACGATTAGCTCACTGGCGGCGTGCATTTATACTCACTTGTGCGAAGTAGTTATAGACGCTAATTAGTAACTTTTAACATTTTTAGTGAGCCTCGTTCGAGTGAGAGGAAACCATTGCGCACTAAATATGTTGCCGCGAACAAGGAAGTGAGGCTCGCGTTGACCTGACAGGGATAATTGGTTAAGCAATACTGCGGAGCGGGCTTTTACACTTAATTTAGCGTAGGACATTGTTTTGTATACAAATAAAAAGTGAAGGCCAAATACTTACGAGCTTTGGCAAAAAAAAAAAAACGCTTGAAGGGCTCAGCGTCACAGACTCGTTCGTTCACAACCCTTGAATGAATTTGCCGCCGAACCTACTAGCCTGTCCCACACCGCCCCCCTTAAATTTGCAATACTCGACGTATGTATACAGTAGTCCGCAGCGCAGTCGTCACTAAAGCGTCTAGCTGTCATGAGCTTAATTCGCCGCCTCCTAAAGAAGCAGTCGCCGTGTTTTCGCCGAGAGGCGTGTCACTATACTTACCGATCCCGAACCGTGTACAGAATAAACAGGAAGTTAGGAGAATGAACGCGAGAGTTGGGGGGGTGCAGGGTGGGGGGAAAACACCATCTATATATACGCTCGCTGACTGCGCGGCGGGCAGTGGCCGTATAACTCCACGACGACGTCTGACGGCCGTTATTATTCTGGCTGTACACAGCGGCAGCGTCGCTCGGCGTTCGAACAAAAGGGCCGTCAACGTCAAGCGCGGGCTTGCGGGGGGGACGAGGCCTGTAATTTCGGGGGCGCCCACGTAATACGCCGTGAACCACCGCGCGCTCGCACGTCGGACTTCTACGCCATGGCAGTTACGTTGGAGCGAGCAGGAGACGTCACCAAGAAGACGGCGCACCGAGTGCATCTAACATCTCCTCGGGTCGACCGTGCGTACAGTACCACGACCCCCTCGCCCCTCTTATTCGGACAGCCTAGTGAGCATAATGAGCGGCGATCTTCAAGCCGGACTCCAGGGAAAGGAGACCGGAAAGATACGGTCGGCTCATCTCGAAATACGACCGTGGCCTTGGCGTGCGTGCGCGCGCTGACGGTCATCCATTCGGGGCTTAGCGGGTCGGTGCTGAGCCAACGGTTTGTTCTTTTATTCGTGCCTGTTGCCCCCCCCCCCCCCCTTTTTTTTTGTTCTCCTTGTACAGTTTTACTTTTTCGGAGTTATCAACTTGCGCGTGTCCGGTCTTCGCTTGATCCATGTTAGGGCCCCGCCACACGACTTTGCTGCTGCTCCCCGGCCTTGCGCTCTTCTTCTTCCCGCGCAACTTTAGTTGCGTGCAGCGTTGTAAAACGCCAAGCCGCGCGAAATGACGCGTTAGATAACGCTTACCCGTCGCCTTCTATGGCTTCGTGATCAAGCACTGGTCGCCGATTAGCTTAGCTGCTGTGCCTGTACAGTTGCGCCTGCCATCGCTCTTGATGGTCGGTGGTAAGGCTTTGAACGTCGGTGGGCACGAGAGTTCGAGTATCGCGCAGCACGAGCGGAGTATATCTAAACTCTTCCGTGTTGGTTCGATCGCGTTTCTTCCCGGCCACCTTTTCCCGGTGCCGGGGAGACTTGGAAATGGCGCTTTTCGAATTTCGCTCCAAAAGCGCCGATGTCGATGCTTGGAGTGCAGTGGTACTTTACGTACGCACGTCGCACGATTCATGAATAGTCGGGTCATAGTGCATCTCCACCACAGAGTCGAGTGATACAACTCCGAACTTTCGCTCGCGCGCAGCAGACTTGAAAAGAGCACAAATCGGTGGTTTGTGCAGAATGTAAGCTTGGGGGATTTTACGAGACCCACAATACCGGGGGAGGGGGCGGAGGGGTCGGTCATGAATGTCTGTTACGAACATGAGGGTGTGCTGGTGTCAAATAATTTTCCACACCCTCACACCCTGATCTGGATGTGGCGGAGGGGGTGTACATGGCCGAAGTAATGCCATTTAAATTCTCGTAGTGCTACGTTTATTGAAAAGGGAACATCTAAACACTGTCATCACAAACACATCGCTACTTTAGGAGCACCGTAACAATGATCAGCCCGAGTGGGTGTGGTAGTTAAGGAGTCGAACGCCTATCAGTGAGGCATAAATTTAACATTTTCGTATTCCGCACAAATGCGAAAACGTCGGGACGCTTCACGGCAAGGTCAAGACATGTGCAAAGCTTACGCTGCATGAAACTATAGATATAAGGGTAAACTAAGCAGAGCCTCTTACTACTTTCATAGCGCATTAAAAAAAATAAAAGAGCACGCACAGCCTTTCGTCGATCGCAGCGATACGTATACGAAGACGCCACTTCATTTTTTTACCCAGCGCCGGATGCAGCCCACGGGATGGCTGCGTCTATTTCTTCTTCTTCCCGCATTCGGTTTCGGCGGCCGACGAGAGACGTGGAGCGTCGGATACGGCCGCGTTCCTGTCGACAGAACTGTTCTTTATCGGCGGGGCGATCCGGTAATCCTCGGAGAAGTCTTAATCCCAACGAAAAGACGGAGCCGAGCCCCACGACTGTCCGTCCGCGTCCTCTGCTCGCGCGTCAGTTTGCGTGAACGGAATCGAGCGATTCGCAGCAGTCCTTTCGCCAATTTTCTCCCGAGTGATTTGCGGTGATTCCGACGGAAGAGAGGGGATAAGTTACTCACTCGCTATATGTCTTCTCTCTCTCTCTGCCTGCTTCCTTGAGTACGTGTGTGCGTGGAGAGAGAGGGGGGGGGATGGAGTGCGTGTGTACGTTTACGCATCGAGAGAGAGAGAGAGAGAGAGAATGTTATACCGTCATAAGGAGGAAGGGGCTGATAGACGACGGGTATGGGTGCTATCCCACTAGCGATAGGCCATCTGAGCCAACCTCAAGATAGCCTCCTGCCAGGCCCGTGACCAGGAATTTTTCTCGGCTGGGGTGGGTGGGGGGGGGGGGCACTTGTTGAAAAGATTGAAAAACACTCTTTCTTTTTTTTTTTTTTTTGGTCGTTGGCGAAATACCCACTCAATCAGAATTTCGTGAGGGAGGGTTCTACCACTCCACTCTGGCTACTCCTGGCCCTGCCTTCCCGCAGTGCGAACACTTTCGTGCCTGATACAACCAAAGTGAAAATGGTTTATTCCCTGCCATGAAACAAATATTCTCAATTGCGTATTGGACATACTGTAATAATCCCGTTCCTCACATTTCTTTTTTGTTTTGCGCGTGTATATTGCGCACTTGCCTTTCTCTAAGTAAACGGGTAAACTGCAACAAACAGCACATTCGTTGCATTATTATGCGAACACGAAATGACCGCGCGCGCGCCCTTGGCATCGCAAGTGTCACCAACTAGGAAAAAAAACCAAAAGAAAAAACGTGCCCGGCTATTGGTATTCGGATCGAGCGAGGCCAATCGAGGGTTCACCGCTCCTACATACTATGTCCGCGCCTGTCAACCTTCGCTTCAGCCCACAGACGCCCTTTCGAGCGTATACACGCACGGCGAGTGCTGGAAATCAAAGGCAGTTGCGGGAGCAACGCCCCGACGTCGGCACGCCGCGCTGTCCCCCGGCGCCACCACTAGCGCCGCCGCGGCGTCATATCGCCTATAGCTGCTGCTGCACGCTGGCCGCCTGCCTTTGTACGAGCCGCCTCGCGGCTGATCCAGATCTGGACGCCATCTTGTGTTATTTTCTCTGTCTTTTACGGCAGCGCCGAGAAATCCTTTGTGCCCGCCCAAAACAACCGACCCCCCATCCCGTTCCCCGCCGCCGCTTTTAGTTGCATGCGCGACTCTTGTTCGGGCGCGCTCGTACACATAAACGTCAAGGAGAAAAGAAAGGCTGACACTCGATTCGTTGACATGCGGTGACAACGCTTGTTTGCACAGTGCGCCCCTGTTGGCAATGCTATATGAGAGCTCTATTCATTTGGAGATATTACAAGCATTCGCAGTACAACGTTGTATGTTTAGCCTCAGTGGCTGCGCACATGCTAATCTTATGAGTCCCGAAAATTAGGATGTAAATGTATTGAATACCTGCCGGCCCCCTCCCCTCTTATATTTTTTTTCTCAGGTTATCAAAAGACAGGAAACGTACAAAACGTACTGCAACATAATACCGCACAGTGACTTCTTGTCTTGAATGATGAGATAGCAAGGCACCTGTAAACCCGACAGCTTAGTCAACTGCGGTTCTAATTGTAGATGAAGAGGCCTTTGCCTACAAATACGAGAATTTCCGCTATAGGGTTCTGACATAGCCGTACGTTTCTCTCTACACGCTTTGCAAAATGTTTCACTCACGTGTGCGAATCATTATCGATCCGATGTATAGTTTTGCTCGAAATATTAGACGCGACATTTCGCCCATCCACCTGCCTGGTTCGTTGCCGGTTTTCAGCACCCGTTCTGTCTTCGCCCCATGTAAAATTATAATAGAGAACCCTCATTGTGTCGTACACTACCGCAGCTTATTTTGCTTTCTTTCTCGAGCTGTTCCGAATGTTGTTTCGACGGTGACTTTATGCGTGGCTCCTATACAGGTCAGCAAAGTCCGCGTGGACCGCTGCCAGCAGTACAACACGTGCGACCAATGCCTCCAGGCCAGGAATCCCTACTGCGGATGGTGTTCGCTCGAAAAAAGGTAAGTCCATATCCTCGGAAAGAAATATTATCGGCGTAACCTGAAAGGACAAGAAAAGAACGGAGTGGGTCGGGGAACAATCGAGAAGAAATTGACATGGGCAGGGCACGTCGCGTGAAGGCGAGATAACCGAAGTAGTTGCGGTTTGAGCGTGTTGGTATATATTTAACTAGATCAATCATCTAAGCGTACAGACGTACGATAACCAGAAAACACGCATGACACACAGCCGCTGTGTGTTATGCGTGTTTTTTGGTCCTCGTTCGTTCGCACGATTAGAATTTATTGAGAGAGATAACAAGTGGTCATTAAGAGTAACAGGCTGAATTCCAAGAGGAGGCAAGCGCGCGAGGAATATACAGGAAGGTTAGCTAGTCGGATGAGATTGGAAAGTTTGCGGGAAAGCGGGTCGCAGCAGTTACAGAACGGGGTTGATTGGCGAAACATATAGGAGAGCCCTTTACCCTGTAGTGGGCGTAGTCAGTACGATGATGCTCAACACACACTGCAAGTTTCTTCGTGGTCGACGACGCAGTGGGTTCACGTTCCAGGAATGGCTACCGATTACACAGCATTTCACACTGCGCACGACCCTAATAGGAAAAAAGAGGTAAACGTGGGGCGAAGTTCATAGGTTTTTTTTTTTTTTTCTCGTGACAATGGCTCTACTGTCAGTGATCAGCGACGAAATAAACAGCCGGTTTCGCACAGTAAGACATCTCTGCGAAGCTGACATCCGCAGAAAACGGCCGTAAATTCGCGTTTTATCTCCTCTGGCCAATTCGGAGGGCGCACTGGCTTTGTAGCTGGCTTTTAACGATAATCCCGGGGAAGGCGACCCGTCTTTGACTTGGCTCGCGTGTCGGCATAGTTATCACGACTCCGGGATTTGTCCCCTGCTATAGGCCCGCAGCTGTATACAGGCTATCGCATCGAATGCGACGCGCCGAGCGTAGGGTGATGGCGTTTCGGGCGGGGCGGTGTGCACGCCTGCACGGCTGGAGTCACTCTTTGGGAAGCATATACACAGAGAGTGAGAGCGCATGGCGCGCGCTCTTTCGGGGGCGTCGATCCATTTCCATATGAATGCTTTATTCTATCGCGAGCTCGAACGCAGCGCGCACTGGCGGCATTACGCCGCGTCCGGCCTTTATGAGCGCGCGCAACGGTTATTACGAGGGATGGTCTCGGTGGGGCCCCCACGATCGGGGACTACTCTCCTCTTCCTCGGAAGTCGCCCCCCTCCCCCTTACCCCCCCCCCCCCCCCTGACGCGGTGGGGCGGTATATGTGACATAGGAGCTGTGGATGCAAGACTGCGAGTGTTGTGTGTGTTGCAGTGGAGAGAGGGCGGTGGGATGCAGAGATGAAGGCGGGGGCAAGGCGCAACAAATCCAGCCACCGTCATTGTCCTCTGTCACACAGGCGGAGAGGAGGGTGGATGCGGGAAGGGGCTGCCGCCGTTGCAGGATTTATGGACCGCAGCAGCGCGACGACCGGAGAGAAAGAGGCGCGCGGTTATGGGTTTCTCCTCCGAAACATTTTCGTCCTCCGACACTGCTGCTGCTTGCTTCGCTTTACTTTGCCGGCTCGCTGTCGCGGTAGCAGCGGCGGCGGCTCCCGGTGGTGGCGCGTCTCGTATTATGGACCGTGCCATTGCTGTTCGCTGCCTGCGTGGGCGAAAGTTTACGAGGGATTCCCCTCGCTTCTTCCTCCCACTTTTGACTCCCTTTTTCCGCCTTTGCTTTCTTTTTTCCGTGGAGGCTCGTTTCTTGCGCTTGTCAGCTGCGGAGCTCGCGCATGCAAACACACCCGCGGGAGCCTTCGCTCGGCGTGTGTTTGCCTGGGATCCGCTTGCTGCAAAAGACGGTGGCAGAAGAAGCTTGATGGCAATGCATGTCGGCCTGTACCGGCAGCGGGACGACCTTTGCAGCAGTCAGTCGCGTGGCCCGGACTCCTTTCGCATGACCTTCGTTCCTGCTGTAGACCAATACATATCTGCCGGTCCTGGTGGAAGTACGCTGAAAGCACACTGTGTATTTGCTGGTGCTATTTCAGCCAAACAGCGAAGCCGTCGCAATGTCTAGCGATTGTAGTGTCCTTGATGTAGGGTCTTGGTTGTTGTCTTGAGCAGTCGCTGCAGCCGTGTTCGACGTGCATTGAGATAGCACCACTTCCATTCGTGGTATGCTAGAGTCGCGTCGCAGAGCTCACTGCATGATGACGACACCCGACCAGTAGCGTAGCAAGGGGTGTGGATCTCTGGGCCAATCCCCCCCCCCCCCCCCCCGACTTTTTTTTGCCATGAATACATAGCGCAAAATGACCATTTTCCTGCATGGCCCACACTTTATAATAAAAAGGTGCCGGTGCCCCGCCCCCCCGCTTCCCGAAACAAATTTCTGCTTACAACTGTGAACATGACCCCTAAAAGCGCCGTGTATAGTGACATATTGCAACAGAGCGTAAGTGGTTAATCATGGCTTGTCCAGCACCACTTAAGCGCCATTGTTTCTGGCTGTGCGAGAAGACGTAGCCACCTAATCACTGACATTTTTCGCGAATTCCAACTTCAATCGACTCGCTAAGTATACATAGGAGAAAGGAGTGGATCATCTGTTCGGACGACGGGACACTCAGACGCACCCGATGGTATTACCGGTATTACAAACAGCGATTTTTTATTTTTATTTTTTGCCGCCAGAGGTTTTTCGGTTTCATCGCCATATACACATATAGAAATGGCGTCGAATTGCACTGACGGTAATAACAGTGATTCACTGGCGAAACATTTCACCTAGCCGTTCTTTCCCCTCGATCAACCCACGCTGACACGCAAGCAACAGACGGGCCGCACCAACGTACTCCCTGGCTTTTTTAGCCAAGCTAAGTGGCTCGGAGACGTTGCTCGACCGCGACTCGCCACTGCCGACGTGGACGCGAGATCGTCCATCCGTGGGAACGGAACGCGGGACGGGCTTTTAGAAGTCGCGGGGCTGACCAGCTTAATGTGCCATCTCTCTACCCTCCTCCTCCTCCTCGATCTTCCGGGCACGGTACCCATCTTCTCGCCGGGTCTATATTGCTCGACCGCATTAACTTCCTTTTTTTTTCTTGCTTTCTTTGAATCTCTCCCCCCTAGTCTATCGCACACTGTAAATCTCCTGTTGCTTTAACGGGTCGGCGAGCACCGCCAAGACTCGCGTGCGCCTGTCTGTTTGTCCACCGGGGACGGTACAAAGCGTGCCCCCCCTCACACACACTCGCAGCAGCAGTGCTCGGTGTAAAAGCGCACACCGCCGGCTGCGCCACGTCTATCGGGTGCCCGCATCGGCCGCTACATAATGGACGAAGATGGGCCGGGCCGCGGTTTTTGGCGACGCCGGCGTGTGTGTCTCTGCTGCGACGGACGACCGCTTTAGCGGCGTGGTGTAGTAGCAGTTAGGTATAGACGGGGGACCTGCGGTCAGGGCCACGTGCTATACACTCAGTGCCACCGCGGTGCCCATCAATTATGCACGGGCGGCAGCTGGGGTGTGGGGTCCGTACGGCTTGACGCCGTTTTGCGCCGACAGGGGGACTTCGGTGCGAGCGTCGTGTGTTGTATGCGCGGGGAAGGTCTCTTCTTTTGTTACCGCCTGTTGTCTCTCGGGTGAGCTCGGTGACCGGGGTTTCGAATGGGCAGTCGGGGGTGAATCACTATGTGCAGGCTTATTTCCTGCCGAGAGTAGATATCATACAGTGACGGGAGGGTCGCTAAGTGCTACAAAGAACATTGGGCGGGCCACTCCCAGCTCAACTTTCTTTTCCTGTCTTTTTTTTTTTTTTCGGGCGTTATATAAAAAGGAAGGCTCTGTGAAAATGCGGGTCGAAAGTTGCCATATGCTAAGTGTCCAAAAATTTATACATGTGTAGCACGGCGGCACAAAGGATAAAATGAGCAGAGAAAGCAAGGAGGAAAGAGAAAACAAGTGATATGCGGCCGCAAATACCAGCGTTAACCGCACACACCCACAGTCGCAACCAAGACATATTTGAGACCTACTTCTTTGCTATTGTCTTAATGTATAAAATCCGAGATCTTAATAAGACAGAATGACAACTTCATCGGGCCAATGCGCATTGCAAATTGTGAACCAGTATGCGGTGTAACGTACACATTAAGCTGCATGGACAACAAACCCCTCGCGCGTGTTCGCAAAAAAAAAACTCCCTCCTCGCAGGTGCACGGTGCAGTCGGAGTGTCTGAACGCGTCCGCTGGCGCCGACCAGCGGAGCTCGTCGCGGTGGCTGTCGCTGGACACGCAGCAGTGCATCGACTTCCAGTCCATCGCGCCTGAGAAGCTGCCACGCTCGGCCACGACCACCGTATGTCTTTTTTCTGTCTTTTTTTTTAATCCTTTGTCAATCGGTATGAAGCCAAAGCTCACTTTAGCTCATTACCAACAACGTGCTCTCGGGCGTACTTCTGGGTGCCAAAAGGCCAGGCTGCTAAAATGTTTTTCTTCTGTAAAAGGCCGATCATGATGTATGAACAAGGCACATGGGACATGGTCTGGTGACTTAGTGATCCAAGTGTCCGACTGTACAGACACTGTGTCAAAATCAAACGCACACACTCTCTCTCTCTCTCGTTCTCTTCCACAGGTTTTGGATAGCAAACTGGACAATCAATCAATCAGTCAAACGTATCATTTACAGTTGAGAATCAGTGGCTATGGTTTCATCTGGAGGGCTCAATAATGAACACGGGGGCGTTGGTGTATGTCTACCACTCACACTAAACCTTCCCCATTCTGCTGCTGCTGCCCGACTTTGTGTCAGAGGATGAGAAACACTGTGCCTTCCCAGGTGGAGATCGCCATCAACCAGTTACCCCAGCTGCCCCGCGGCGCCCACTACGAGTGCGTGTTCGGACACAGCGCCCCGATTCAGGCGAGGGCGACGCAGCACGGACTCGCCTGTTCCACGCCTGCCGTGCCCGACAGGCCGCCCATACCCGCCGGATCGGGTAAGCACTATAATGCGCCAGCTCGACCGAGCAGGTCTAAAAAGAAATGCTGGACCGGAAGTTGTGTTTCGAGAGACTTGCCCCATTTCCCTCCCCCCTCTCTGCCCCATAAAATGGCGGCCACGGCCGCCATATTAGTATGGGCAAGACAAAACGCTTGCACTCGGCGAGAATTTCGTGTGACGGAAAATTTTTGTTGGGTGTACAGCCGGTGTACCTCATAGTATTCAACGCCTCGTAGTAGGTGATGTTTAATAATACTCTATTCTGTTGACGGAGACTACGATTGTACATCATATAACGAACATATTACTCGTGAATTGGAACAAACGCTCTAGTTTTACCTGGCTTGAATACTAATCAGGTGTTCACCATAGGTGTGGTCGACTTACACCAAACTGCATTCGATCACCATAGGTGGGGTCGACCCTGCAAATGTTTAGAACTCGCACCAAACTCCATTCAAGGTTTTTAAAACGGCTGGCGCGTCCCGTTCAACAAGTGAACGGCACGCAAAGGCTACGAGCTACAGAATTGCATTTTGTCCTATTTGTAAGCTCGTTATTTGCGCTCGTGTGTAGTGATCGCCGCCTGGATTGTTCCTCGCGCACAGATCACGTGGACGTGACGCTGTACATCCGGTCAAGCGAAACGAACACCGACTTCCTGCACAGACCGTTCACCTTCTACGACTGCTCCGTCCACAAAACGTAAGTTTTTTTTTTTTTTTAATGTGTGTGGGTTCTCGAGGCAGGTTGTATATTCGAGTCACTGCGAAATCATCGGCAATGAACGGGCCGATCAAGCTGCCCGCTCAGTCCACGCAGAAGACCATGAACTGCTACTACCACTTTCTAGTACAGATGCTGCACGAAAGCTCCGCTGGCTTGCTCGCCAGCAAACCACGTCACAGTGGAATCAGCCGCACTTCAAGCATGCCCGACTGTACTCGCTTGACCCTACGTTAAGTCCCGTCGAGGCTTTGCCGAGCAGACCAGACCCTTTTATGTAGGCTGTGGTTGAGCGTTGCGTTTACCAACGCTTATGCTTTCTGCATTGGGATGGCCGACACCGCAGCCTGTGGCCACTGTGGCAAAGAAGAAATCATACGACATATCCTTTGTGACTGCCTAGAGTATAGTAGACAACGACTATGCCTTCGCAAGGAACTCAGCAAATTAGATAATCAACCTCTGTTGGAGGAAAGAATTTTACTATATTGACAAGATGCGACTTCACATAAGAAGGCCCTGAGAGCGCTACTGTACCTTTTGCGATTAACCGGCCTTGCTGAACAGTTGTAGCCTGAACGCCCTTCCTGTGTGTGTTTTCGTTTTCTCATGAGTGTACGTGCGGTTTTTTTTTGTTTTTCTTTTTCTCTTTATCTACCGTCTTTTTCGTGCCCCTATTTTCCCTTCCCAGTGCTGGGTAGCAAACTGGATGCCAATATCTAGTTAACCTCCCGGCCTTTCTTTTTTTCTCTATCTCTCTCTCTCCACACTGTTACGAAAAAGAAGGGGGGGGGGGGGGCTATAAAAAATGCAGCCAGTTTCACGCAGGGAAAACCATAGGACATCGAAGCTTTACGCCCGGGCGTGTTATGTGATCGAGCGTCACCATTATCATTTCGTTTTGTTTAGTTCTTAGTTCACTCCGCCCTCTGGTCACCACATAATCTGCGTTAGAACTACTACTACTACTCTACTACTACTACTACTACTGCGACGGCACGGAGTAGACTTCGACAGCTTCCCTAGAAAATGCGCTGCTAGTAACACATATAGTAGCGTTCATTTCAATTCCTAGTCCCATACATTGTCTTGGAGACTCTGCCCGAAAGGGTTAGTGCTTCATGGGAAAACGGAACCAATTAGCTTCATGACCGAGCCGCGGAATTCCATTGTCAAGCTGATAGGCATCAGCGTGTAAACAGCAGACGATGGAGAGAAGCAGCTGGCGCATGAATGGGGGGGGGGGGGGGGGGGGGACGCCAGTCTTCTTCTGCTCCTTCTCTGGTGGCTCATACCCGAGGCAGAGGATTGGCCGAGTAGGCTGCAAGAGATATCGCCGCGATGCAGGCAGTTACAGTAGACGGGCATTGTTGTCGTGGCGTTGAGTGTTTTCATAAGCCACACACATACACACATCGTCCGCGAGGCTATTCGTTTCTTGTCTCGAATCCGCGGAGGTATATAAAAGGCCAGGTCCTAATCCTCCACTCCGGTCGTGCCCGCAGTTAGTTGCACGACTCTTTCCTCCAGTAATCGCTCGCTCGTTAGCGGGACCGCTTAATCGTCGTAAACGCTGATGGATCGCCTCAGTGCGCCTGCCCGCCTACTCAATACGACTGCGTGCGTGTCTCTCTTTGCTCCGCAGATGCTCGGCGTGCGTGACGAGCGCCTTCGCCTGCAACTGGTGCTTCAGCGAGAACACCTGCACGCACAACGCCACCTCGTGCTCCAGGAACGTCATCAGCGGAGAGAACGTGAGTGCACACACAACACTCCTTATTCGTCAACGCTGTCGTCGTCGTCTTTACGTTGCATGCGCGGTCACTCTCTCGCTCGTGGCTCTGTTGCGTGACAAGCTCGCACGGAGGAGACCGGCTGCGCTTCCGCTGCGCCAGAGGTGGTCGCTTGGTTGCTCCGGGCGATGGATGCTGCTCTAGATTGATTGCCGGTGGTTAGGTAAAAAGAAAAAAAAAGGGATTACCGTGGTTGTCCGAGCTGTGTATGGTCTTCAATTAACCATCGCGACCACGCGTGGTTGCGTTGTAAAGCCACACGAGGATGGATTTCTTGCTTGCGCAATATTTATAGCGCCCCTGTATTGATGATAAAAGTTGCGCCGCCGACTATACGTGTAGCCTTGGATCGCATGCGATATGTCCTTGCTGTATCTGCTGCGTACGGCACTGATTAAAGCTGTCGCTGCTGCCACTTTCAGTTAGGCCCGATAGTGGGCGCTGATCAACTGGCAAAGACATATCGGGCCAAATACGAAGGGGTAGACACGGTATGCAGTGCGCGTGGAGAGGAGGATGAAACTGCCGAACAGGATGATGGCGGATGATGTCGGATGTCGAACAGGATGATGGCGGATGGTTCAGGGTGATGACGCAGAGTTTTTCAAATCACTGGGGGTTTAGGGACAGGGAGGGCAAAATAGACCTTAAGCGGGTAGAATTAACTAGAAGGAGGCTATCTGATTGGTGGCTAAAGTCAAGGCACGAGTGAAAATTAAACCCTTCACTGCAAAGTACCAGTCCTCAACCTCACTATTTAAAGAGAAAATATATAGTTTTTGGTTCACTAAGTACGACGGCTTGGTGGCGTTAGCCACCGCCCGATCTAAAGGGTACAGCCATATCAATTCATGCATCCAGACAGATGGCGTAGCTCCTCTCGTCAACGTTATTGAAGTGCGTCTTTCGTGGCTACGCACAGCCACTTGCCCCTTGCCTTTCGACATGCGCTCATTTACACTCGCAACAGGGGACGAAAGGGTAACGCGTTTGCGAGGCTCAGGCGGTCCAATCGCACGTACAGATTAAGGCGCCCGAGCGCTATGCCAGAAAAGTGCCGAAGCCTGTTGTTTACTTTGCGCATTCTGGTCGGCAAGCTCCTCCGTTTGCAGTGCCGCAAACCCTGGCACTGCTAAGATATGGGGGCCCGAGGTATAGTGGGGTGGTCAGCACTTCGGGAATTTACCACCAGCCACCTCCTTTCAGCAGCATCCAACTCCCCCCCTCGCGCTCTTACGGACAGGCGCTCAAACCTCTCCCTACTCTCTCTCCTATATGTCCATAGAAAGCGAGATATAGCGCGAACTGGACATATATTGCTAGAGTACGTCTCTGTACTGTGGTTTGCGCCGTTTCTGGTTTCCTCCCCCCCCCCCGTGAAGAAAATTTTTAAAAATCACTACTCTAGGTAAACCCTTGGTGCAATGATGAGGAGGTGGTTGTGGTGGGTGTATATCCCAAAACTCCCTCCCTGGTAAACTCGTAAGTGACCCGCCTCTGGCCTCGTTAACTCAATTAAATGAGGAGGAAGGAAGACAAAAGCGGAAGGACAGGGAGGTTAGCCAATTCTTAGACCTGAGCCTTCACTAAAGCTGCCCATTGTCGCATATATGACACAGGAATGTAGGGTCTCGTCATGTACCGTTGCTTTTCGTGCGATACGCAATTCCGGGGAACGATTCCGCCAACTCTCTGTCCGCCTGTCCCTACCCGACAGAGTCCGCAGAACTCGCTGGTGAAAGGACGCCAGCACTGTCCGAGCTTCGGCGCCGACTCGTCCCTGCTGCTGGCCAACGGGGTGCGCACCGAGGTGGCCGTCGAGGCGCGAAATCTCCCCAGCCCAGCGGTGAGTGCACGTTTCTCTCCACAGCCTCGCGTGGCACCTCTCTCTGCTATGTGGCCCCTCTGTACGTGTATATGCGGCACGGCGAAGTAGGCATGACGCCCGTGTTGAAAGGTTGTAACGCCTTCATTCTGCTTGTCCCTTTCGCAGGACAACTTCCACTGCGTTCTGGACATCGAAGGCAGGCGGGAACGAGTGCAGGCGAGGTTTCTCAACAACAAGATCATCTGCTCGCAGGCTGTGGTAAGTACGGGATTCAGTTTTATGGCGTTCAGAAAAGTAGTTGCAGTTACACGTTAACAAATGTGTGGCCAGGTACCAGGGCACGAAGGTAAAACAATTGCAGTGGGTGCCAGTGACTGGCTGGTTGTACTTTGACGTTGCTAGAAGCTTTGTTCAAGTGAAAGCCTTAGATGCAACATCAAACGCGAAAAATGGCCTTCACCGGCGTCAACATGAGTGATCGAAAAAGATCGTCATATGATGGCATCAACCGATGGCGCAATCGTGACGTCACATGACACTGAAACTTGTAGTGTCATGACTTCACATAGTGACGTCATCATCACGTCATATCGTTGCTCGGTTCATACCGATCCAGGAGACGCGCGAGGTGTAGAATGCTTCCAATGCCAGCAATCCTCAGACACTGCAAAAACCACGGCAGTTGCTTTAGAAAATGAAAATTTCGCCTTCGAGTCATATTAGGCGGGTGCATAAGGGGGGCCATGCAGTTGTTGTTTCTTCTTTAACAACCGTCGGCAAAAGAAATTTCGAGACTAGTGTCTACGCAAGCAAATCGGAGCGAATGCTGCGCACTGCTTTAACAAGAAACCTGTTCTGCAAACTTATTGACCGACGTCGCACCCATAGATTCGCCCGAGCGGGCATTCAAGTTCCTTCAGAACGTGGTTACATTTCAGCCGGTGTTTGAACCTGAGATCGGGGCTTTAAACACGGACGCTTTTGCTTTTTTTTTCTTCGCAGTACACGTACCAGAGCGAGATTCCCGAACAGCAAGGAACGCTGACGGTCCTCTGGAACGGTAACACCTTCATCGGCAAGACGAATGGTGAGTGAATGGGCGTTATATATATATATATATATATATATATATATATATATATATATATATATATATATATATATTGAGAAAGAGGACTTGTCTTTCTCTATGAGCTTACGAATGCTTACGAGTGACCATTACTAAGCTAGTCTTTTTGGTTTCCGTAATGTCTCTCTCTCTCAAAAAAAAAAAAAAAAGGAAATGTTCGACTTCGTTAACGCTCCTCTCTCATGTTATGTAATCTTAAAAGCTCTTTGTTATCGACATCTTCATTATCCACGCATGGAAGGATCCACACGCAAAAGAAAAAAAAAAGGAGCCAGTGACTATTTTTCTGACTTGCCCCGTACATGACTCTCTTTAAAGATACACGCTCCAATCTTTTTTCAAAGATCGTTATGTACGTGGCAATTGAGGACCCTTCTTTTTTTTTTTTTTCCTTCTTGGAGGGCGCGTGTGAGATTCTTTTACTGGAAGAGCACAGTTTTGCCTTTGCCTCCTATTCGCGGATAGCGCGCGTAATTACGATGCCTCCACATAGTTGAGCTTTCTACGAGCCCGCTCATGATGCGCACCCCGACGCGATATATGCGATGCCTTTCTTCCCTTCCTGCAGTGACGCTGTACAAGTGCCAGCTCCTGGGCAGCCACGGAGGGCGCGCCGACTGCTCGCTGTGCCTGACACGTGACCCGAAGTACCGGTGTTCGTGGTGCGGCGGCGTGTGCGCCACGGCCGACTCGTGCGACCAGCCCGTCTCCACCACCTGCCCGCCGCCGCGCGTCGACTGGGTGAGTGCCTTCCTCATCCCGTCACCTTTGACTGATAGAGATGTAATAAAATATTATCCGGGGTTTTTTTACGTCCCAAAACCACGATATGATTTACGAGGGACGCCGTAGTCGCGGGCTCCGGAAATTTCGATCATCTGGTGTTCGTGAACGTGCACGGACTTCGCTCAGTACACGGGGCTCTGGGACTTCGTCTTCATCGAAATGTGACTACCGCGACCGGGATGAATTCACTTTGTCCGCAAACTTGAGCGTTTGAGGAAAATATATGAACTAGCGCTTGCGCAATTCGGTGTAATCCGCAACCAAAAGCATTTGCGGGTTACAATGGGACCTTGCTGATGAGAGTTTGAAAGGTGTGTAGAGAGAGAAAGAGATAGATAAGTAATAGGGGTGTGTAAGAGAGAGAGAGAGCGCTGCACATTGCACACCACACACACACAGTGCAGGGTTTCAAGATAAGCGTAATAATTAAACGTCAGAAGCGGGAAACGCAAGAGACGAAAAACAGGGGAAAAAAAAATAGTGGTGACGAACTTGCATAAATTTATTTCAATGCGTACGCTTGAAAAAAGAAAACCTGAAACGTTGCCTAGTTCGCTTACTCATGTCCGGTCCGCGCCCAAAGTTGTTCGAGCACCTCCCGCTGCGCAATGACAACGCGGGCGAAGGGACACCACAGCGCTTTTTGTTCGCGCCATCGTTGTGCGCTGTGTCAAAAATGTTCAAGTAACGTCACCAACTAGCTTCACCTTCAATCATTCTATCGTATCCCTTTAATACCCACCTCTGAACTAGTGATGACGTCATCCCATCTCACTTCAAGATATGTGCCCTCACAATGACGTCACAAATTTCAGTGACCTACTAGGTCACGACAACGCCCTCACGTTATCCTTTCTGCATCGCTAGTGTTGACGCCGATGTGCGTTTCACGTGGCATTCGAGGCTCTCGCTTTATTGCGACCATACATACCCTCTTGCTCTGCTCGCGTTCTTTTCCCCGCAGACCGCGCCGACAGAACGCGGCGTCTTCCGCGATCGGAGCCGCATTCCCCGTCGTTTCGCGGGATTAATGGAAGCGTGCGCACGAGTGAAGAGCCGGCCGTGGTGGGAGAGACGGGGCAAAATTAACCGCCGCCCGCAGAAAGGTGGTAGAGGGAAAAGAGCGCGACCTAGAGTGGAAAACGGGCCGCCGCCGCGCGAGCCAGAAAATCAATTCGAGGACAAAAAAAGAAAAAAAAAAAACACCAGAAGGGAACGGAGGCCTCGGTGCTCGTCACTCGAGTGGCGAACCTCCTCGACGCGGGCGTTTGTTTAACGCAGTTTCCCGACGGACCCCCTAATGTTCTTTTCCCTAATTTTATAGGGCGCCAGTATAGGCGCCCTCCTCCTTCATTCCCTTCGCTTTCCGTCCTTATCGTGGGTTCCCTCGCTTCCTCCTCCGCGCAACGACCGGCCAGCCTCGCCTTTTTCCCCGCTTGCAGACCATCTGCCCATCTTCCGCGACATCAGTGTAGCGTTTGTGGCTTCTTCGAGAATGTTTTTTTTTTCTTCCTTTTTTCCCTCCTTCGTTTTTTTTTCTTTCTTTTTTCAGTTTGCGCCTTTCGCTGAGGGCACTTGCCTGTCATTTTTTTTCCCATCCCTTGCACACACGTGCACTCGCTCTTTTATTTTATTTTATTTCGCCTCGCTCAATATGTTGATGCTCGACCTTTCTTCTCATCACTTACTTTTTGTACGTATGGTCAAATTTCGACCCCCTCTCTCTCTTTTCCCCCTCTTTTCTGGCCTATAACCTCATTGGCAAGCCGTACCCACACACACACTTCCTATTTGTGTGGGCGCTCGGAGCCTTAATTTCAGCTCCTCCTCTTCCATTCCCCCTCAGTACTGCGGAAGAGGGCTCGAGATGGCGGCGTCAGCTGTCCGGCGTCGTTCCCTTCGCTACCCGCCCCACTCCTCCCCATTCCCAAGTTTGTGCTGGAAGAGCCAAACAAGGTTACGTTATTGACACTTTAACTCTCTCTGTCGCCTTCGTCAATTCGTCGGGTCATTACAGGCGAGCAGTGTTTCAACTCTCACCAATGGCGAAGCCAGGTGGTGGCACTCCGGGCCCGTGCCCCCCCCCCCCCCCGCCCAGTTCTCCCGAAAATATTTTTATATTTTTACCCATGAATACATAGTGCAACATGACCATTTGCCTGCTCGGCTCCCACATTAGTTCGAGATGCCCCTCCTCCCCAGAAAAAAAATTTCTGCATACAACCCTGACTCATATGCACGTCTTTATTGAACTGACCGTCAGGGAAGGCTTTGTTCATTCCGTTTCGGCGGCGGCAAGCTCGCTAAAGCTGTATTCACACTACGGACCGAATCGCGATTCCAGCCTGAGGATTGCTTACTGCGCCACCATACCCCGCTTTGGTCCACGGAAACGACGGAAGCCCAAATCGCTGTTGGGATCGTCGCGCACCAATGCCGAAATCCTCGGTTGTAGCGTGAATTCTCCCCTTTCGTGTGAATGCTGGCTGTGGAGGGATTGGAATTATGTCACATGTGACGTTACTGATCTGTTTGAGATCACGTCCGTCGTGTGAATAGAGCTTCAAGAATCAAGACATTTTAGCACGTAATTGTCTATTGCAGCACCCTATAAGCAACGTCTATGACACACAGATTTAAAAAAAAACACTACAGAATAGTAGGCCGGCAAATTCGTTTGGGTTTCTATTGATATAAAGTGGAAGCGCTAACGAATACAAAGGACAACATCAAGACAGGATAGGTGCTGTCCTGCTGCAGCAGGACATCAGTACGAAATAAAAATAATTCATTGAGGTATACACTGTAAAGGCCTACAAACAGCGAAGCTGTTAGCGAGCAAGTGTATGTGATTGAGCAAGTGATGTGATCTCTTGTACATATACAAGAGATTTCTCTTGTTTTTTCGCACGATAATGAATCGATGATATACTGCACCGTTAATTGGCCATTGCACATAACAGAAATGACGTATGGTTTAAGTATGCGCGCCAATTCTGGCAGATATAGCGACTAAATTACAAGTGAGCATTATCTTGCACTGTCGTTGAGCTACGTTAAAATTGTAACACTATCTTTTGATGCTTGTTCACGAAAAAAATCAAAAGATACCACATATCTTGGGAATCGATGTTTTGCAAAGCTTGCGAATGAAACTCGAATGTGTTGCATTTTTTTTATTGAGCAAAACGTTACGAAGTGGCGCTAAAGATATCTACAGTTGCATGCACAGACATACATTAAACAGCCGCATATATGTTTCATATAACCAGTTGTTTACAGTCGCATAGCGATGCCAACAGCAACATGGATATTAGCAACACCACAAGCGGTAAGCTAATATGAAACACTAGTGCTCACCAGGATGGTAGCCCTGGGCACTGCTACATAAACTTCAGGGGATGGCACGTAACTACAATTGACGTTAACCCGACGTGACGGCTGTACCAAAGGAGTACCTATATAATGTTTATAAAATTAGATAGCGAGCACTGCAACCACAATTGACGTTTTGCAAACATTAGGGTCTATTTGAAGAGTAATTCCAAAACCTTACATGGCGCTGTGGTCGAATACTTGATTTTCACGCAGAATGATGGGGTTCGAGTTCTGAGACCCTGACATTTATTCTTTTACATTCGTTGGGTCAGCGCAACCGATGTGAGCTTTTTATTAACACGCAAAATGATGGGGTTGGATTCCTTCTGGGACCCTGACATCTATTTTTTTTGCATTCGTCGGGTCAACGCAACCGATGTGAGCTTTTTATTAACGCTCATGCGTTAAAACTGCCCATGTCTGTTTTCGCCGTTCCTAAAATAGATAAAAACTGGCAATACCCGCCCACGGGTATGTGCCACATGTCTAGTGCGAAGGGTTTGACAATGTATGTGATGAGATTGCAACATTATTCATGCCACAACCTGCGAGTCGTATTCAACAAACCATCTTGCCCTCCCATGCTGATTTTTGTCTACCCCAGGTTAATGGGGTGATCTAGCCGCATACCCATAGGTATGCGGCTAGATAGATACACAGATACGTAGCTAGACGCCCAAAGTGCCTATAGTATGCAAAGAAATGTGTTGCATTCAGTAGCGCCAGTATTTTCCCGCCACATTTCGTGCTGCATTGATTACCTTGGTGGCGGAGGGACGCAGTCCTGCCTTAGGCCCTGGAGTTTCGTAGGGTTGATGCGGGAAGTGAACCGTTCTTGGGAGGCAACGTCAGGAGTCGTAGATGGTCTTCATTATCGTGAAAAGCCTGCGTGATATGAATGCGCATGTTCCGGCTGAGCCAAAATGTCGGTTCTAGCTTAGCGTCTCTCCTATGGGTCCTTCCACGCCCAACGCCCCCCCGTCCATTTAGGCGACTATCTCAAATGTGTTCAAAAAAAATTGTGCTGATTTGTTGCATTGAAAACGCTGAGTTGCTACAATATTTCAGATGGATAGATGGATTAAAAACTATTGGGGTACTGAAGGACTCCATCCCCGTAGAAACAGGGAGGCCTAGTCTCACCTCCACATTGTGGGCCTTCTGGACAGCCTTGAGTTGTGTAATGAGGACCGGACTCGTGAGCAATAAATGAAAGGCATATTTGGAAAATTCTTGATTTTTTTTCCTTGTAAAGATGGGCACCTCCAGAGCATGTAGTTAAAATTGCTGCGATTGTGGCAGTCTGGACAAAGTTCTGAAATGCCGGAGTAATGGCTGTAGGTTACGTGGCTAGGGTATGTTCCGGTCTGAAGCATGCAAAGGGGGATTGCCTGTGACCTAGTGAGAAAAAACAAATTTCGGTCACATGGGTGACTTCCCGATTTCCCAGAATGTCTTTTGGGTGTTGTTTCTGGAAAAAAATGAATATTTTAAGTGTACCGCTCTTTCTTTCTATACCAAATTTGTTCTACATATTACGTAAAGGTGCTTGTGTCAGGTTTTTGAAGCTGAGTAATATTAGCTCATATTATCTGCCACATTTGCCTCCAAGAGTTTAGCCGAAACATTTTATGATTGCATATTTTCTATGCCAATACTGCACTTTGTATGAATATTTAAGCAGTGCATACTTATTTCATATAAGGTATATTTTGCACAAAAAAAATATTTTTAGACCCCTCAGGTAAGCAAACATTACGAGAAAAAAAAAATCACGAATTTCACAAAATCATCATTCTTGTCCTAATTAAGACACAATTTGCACCATGTAGTGGTCCAGTTAAAAAATCATTTTTATACCTCAATAAAAAGAAAATTAACAGTTCTTTATATATGGCAAGTTTCACCATTACAATTTTTATTTTGGAATAAATGTGAAATAATTTGGAAGAATAATTTGTGAATGCAGAAGCCCGATTCTGATGCTTAAAAATATATATATGGCTAGTTAACCAGGTAATTATACAAATTCTTAATTCTCTATATGTGATATATATACTATTCAATTGATTCAATTCGAAATTATCAGACCAAATCACTATTCGCCCATCCTTACATCATGATGATGCACAATGACACGAAAACAAGAAATGCCGCATGAAGCACAGTAAAAAGTAATCGGAAAGAAAACATGTTGAAAAACATCATAAAAATCATGCTGCAACAATGCAATTATACATGCGTCAACAACCCTAACATCTGTCAATGGGGAGATAAATAACTGCGCATTGCTTCAAGATATGTCATGATTTTGAACAATATTTAAAACAGTTCTACGTAAGGCTTCTCTCGGTAGTATCACTACACACTAGGACATTTCGCCGGTAACTCTGTCACTGACTGCTAATATATCGATTGCACCCCCTCCCCCCCCCCCCCGGGGTGTAAGAGGGAACGGGGTGAACACAGTGTTTACGCCGACGCCACCCCCAATCTAACACCCTCGCACTCATACGTTGAAGCTCAGGTACATAGCGCACACACAAAGGTGTATCAGACCCTCCCTCCCCCCACCCTGATACCAACACCTGTTCACGCGCCCTCAAGTGGTCTCAGCTGCAAAAACAACGTAGCCCACCTGACCTATGCTACAGCGCAGATAATCATTAGCTTTAAAAAACGAGTATGAATCCAATATCTCACAAATGTTTTAACAAAGAGAACCATCTGGAGATTCTCAGTGGAAAGTAAAAAAAAAAAAAGAATGCGACATGCACCACGAACAACTTACTCATTGCTTTTGAGTTTAAGTACGTAGAGTCATTCGTCAGTACGACGACAGGTGCACGGCTGTTCCTAAACGCCAACGCACAATTCGGCGGACAAAAAGTAGGCGTGTTAACTTCCTCACAAAAGCATCCGATGGCGGTGCAGAAATCTAGCTTGATCGAGTGAGATTGTCCTAAATGAGTACGTATATTTAAATAAATGCCGGGAAAGACCTGCATGAAAAAGAGGGCGCGAAGAGAGCGCCGAAAATTTGGCGGGAAAACTAGGCGCGAAAAAAAGGCGGCAAAAGACGGGTGCTGCATCGTCGCGCTAACGCGGGTGCCCCCCCCTCTTTCTCTCTTTTTTATTTATTTGCTGTAAGATTTTTCGTTCTAGCTGCATCAGATGTAAACATGCAGGTTAACACTACTTCTCCCCTTTTATTTAACGCTTGTGCACTCGCACATCGAAATGCAAACACGAGATGGCGTGGAAAAATGCGCGACGACTTGGCGGGAAAAATGGGCGCGCAAAAAAAGGCGGCAAGGGACGGGGGCCGCATCGTCACGCTAACGCGGGTGCCCCCCCCCCCTCCTTCTCTCTTTCTTTCTTTTTTTTTTTTGCTATAAGATTTCTCATTCTAGTTGCAACAGATGTAAACATGTAGGTTAACACTACTACTTCTCTTTTATTTAACGCTTGTGCTCTCGCACATCAAAATGCAGACACGAGATGGCGTGGAAAAGTGTGCGACGATTTGGCGGGAAAAATGGGCGCGCAAAAAAGGCGGCAAGGGATAGGGGCCGCATCGTTATGCTGGCACGGTTGCCCCCCTTTCTCATTCTTTTTTTTTTTCCTACTAGTGGTCTCGCACTTGCCACATTAAACGAAGTCCGGTCTATGCACGCTGCTACGTGCTCATAGTCATCTGCAGCTGCTGCAAAATCAAAGCAGCTTACCTATCCTAAGCTGCCTCACAGATAACCATTGATTGCGGCAACCTAAATCCAACTTCTCAAATTTTCAGCGTATTTACTCGAGAATCTAAGTGAAAAATAGAAAACAAAGAAAATGACATCGATAACTGAAAATTTACTAAGCGGCTTTAAATAGATAGTCCTTCGTCAATACACGATAAGCGCCGACAGGCGTATACGGTTATTCAAAAAGCGGACACTGTGTGGAAGGATCGGTATCAATAAGTCATAACTCATTTCCTCACAACAAAGCTCCGGAGACGCAGCATAAATATAACTTGATCGAGTGAGCTGGTCAAGTATAAAACAAATTCCGGAGAATAGCTGCCCGAGAAAAAAAAGGTAAGGGGGGGGGGGGGGGGCGAGAACAGTGCGCGGCACTTAGGCGGGAAAAAAGGGCAGGAAGACACGGCGACACTCCGTCCCGCTTGCATGTGTCCCTTCTTCCTTTCACGGCTAAAAGTTCTCGTTGAAGCTGCGCAAGCAGTACGAAAGCATTGACGAGAAATTACTGAGAAAAGTTACACGACTGCGCGTTTCGAATCACGTATTCACGAGTTGTTGCATAAAATTAGAATATAAGGTGTAAAGCGTCACTCACCGATGGAAAGATGGCGGCGTCATAATCCGAGCAGACGAAAGACCGGGGGCCGACAGACGACTTCGCCGACAGACGACTTCGCCGACGGACGAAAGCGAACGACAAAAAAACACACTCAGTTAGATCACCTTGGTCTTGTGTCGCAGCGCAACGAAGCTGTTCCGCCAGTGTCGTCATGTTGGGAACGATGACGCTAACGCGCACGGAGTTTAACGCTCGCGACTGCTAACTGCAACGGCTATCCAAAAAGGCGGGAAACACCGCTTCACGATACCCCGACAAAATATCTTATGAAACTTCCCTCGACCACACCAACGAGCGCGCCTCCTCAATATGACTTTGCGCAGTTCGCGTTAATGACAACTGACATGCTAAATACGGTAATTAGGGTCCGGCAAAAAAAAAAAATAAATAATGGGGAGCTAACTAAAACACGTCCGTTCCGCTCGCTTGATCACGGACAACTGACGTTCCGGCACCTAGAGACGGCAGGCGAAACGGTCATTCTCCCTAGGTCGATTGCGTCTCTTGCCTTTCATTTCATGGAAAAAAACCCTTTTATCTAGGGAATTCTTATCTACTTTTGGGGACGTTTATCCTGATGATTCGCCCGTTCGGCCCCGACCCGATTTGAAATACTCGCTGCGCTTATAGTTTGATAGCATTTCTTTTTATGCTAACTACCTGGACGTTCGCCTGGTTAATTGCCTGGCTTGATAATGCAGTGTCGAATCGATGATTATGAAACAGCACATGTTGACACAAATAATATAGACCGACAAAGGGGCCGTGACATTTGAACTCGAGACGTAACGGACGATGACTAACAAACGAAACGTAACAGACGAGAGTTTGGTGTGTTTCATTTGAAATTCGCGGCTTGATTGGCTCAATGAAAGGTTTGTACACGAAGGTATAGGATAGTGTACGGTCGGTTCTCTTCGAAGTAATCATAGGTATATCCGCAAAGACGTAACATGAAACTAGGAAGGCACAGGACGGTGTGCTGAGACATTTACCGACTCGCTGCGCCGATTCAATACTCACCTATCTGTACTACTGTGTCCTGCATCTCACTGACCTCTTGTTTCGCGTTTGTGCAGTTAGACCAATGAACTGCGCGTTAGCGACTAGCTTACGCCGCTAAATGTTTACTCACTCGAGAAGGCGTCGTTGCATTCTGAAGGGATATGTCAGAGGCCCGCGTTGCTCGTGTCTTCCTGCGATGTCAATACCAGACGGCCGAAATTTCCGGAGCTCTGCACCGTGGCCCGATATTATTTATTAGCTACATTCTGAAATGAATTCTTTTCGTGGAGTGATAAGGCTTTGCTCAGTCGTTTTCTGTATACGTCTGTGCTTTAAAGCGTACACACGAGTATGATAGCAGACGGACAGGCAAGGAGTACGTTAAGGTCCTGAGTATGTTAACACCTTTGTGGGGGAAAGGGGGGGGGGGGGGCGCAGAGCCGATCCCGAAGGCTGTGGAGGAGACTTGGTTAAAAGATACGGCTTTCGTGCGTGTTTCGCCGCGTCAGTCGAGCCTAGGCGCTGCGTTGGCGCTGTTAGGCGCGGCAAGTGTACGGGTCGATGGCTCATTGTGAGAACGCCCGAAAAGCAGCGCGCTTATGCAAAACGCTAACGAGTGCTGGTTGAGGCGGTAGTGGTGATCCGCCTTTCACACAGTGGAATGGACTCAACATTTTGCTTGTTCCTTTTTGGAAGGAAACAAATATATATGTCATGAATAAAGAAATGCTATTGTAAATATGTATGCAGCCCCCGCAGCTTGTGAGAAGTCCAGTAACGCTCCAGGTGTTGTGCTCCGTATAGCTCTATGACGCCACGGTAACCGCATTTCGACGGAGATGAAGTCGTGAAAAGACGCCTGTTTATGTACAAGGATCTCAGCAGGTTCGATCGCGCTCAGTATGAACTTCACCGCGGAAGCGCGGCGGGGGGCGGGGGGGGGGGGGGGGATTGAGTGCTTCTGCGAGTGCGTGCCGCCTCCACATGCTTTCGAGAAGCGTCAGCATCTGCGTACGCTGTTTCAAGAATTGTGCACGAAAAATCCTCAAAAATAAGGGAGAATGTAATATTTGGCCGCTGCCTTATCCATTACTTTTTTTTTTTCCGTAGCGGCTAACATCGAGAGATGGCTATAGACACATCTAATACGGATATAATTAATGAAATGAATGAACCTTTTTAATTGGTGGATTCAGGTGGTCGGGTGAAATGGTAGGATTGAAGCCGTTCCGGTGAAGTGCCCGTCGCCGCTTTGAGATGTAAGAAAAATCGGCCCCTGTTTACTTTAACGGAGTATATCAACCTGACCAATTAGGCCGCCGAAACCGAAACGAAGGAGAGCGCAGTTGTTAGACATCGCTTGCAGCAAGTAAAACAGAGCCACGGCCGCTTACAGAGCGCTTGCTCGCTCTTTCACTTTCAACTTAGCCAAACCCGCCGTAGTAATTTAAATGTTGAATGTTCAAGCAGAGACCGAGTAGTGGCGCTCGCGGCGTCAGGTGTAACTACCTTTTTCCTTCCTCCGTGGGTGTAACTAAACTACTAACCTCCTTGGATAGGCAAGGTTCCTTTTGGCGTTGCATAAGTTGTTGCCAGACTGGAAGGATGGTTGTTGCCAGATTGCCGCTAAATTTGGCTGAAACATTTTCTCCTGTAGTTGTGGCTTTTCCGTAAGAGTTTGGGGATATGGCTCGGATAAAGAGAGAGTTCTAGACTTAACTGTAACGCGAACGGATGTAAGGAAAGATGATGAAGAAGAGCGAGAGATGTGCGTCTAATTGAGTCATGCGTTTAAGCTTGGGAGCCTTCGTGCGCGCCGTTGCAGCGCGTCGGGCGCCCAATCAACCGCGCCGCCGTAAATCTAATCACGCCGGCGATCAGGCCAGGGGAGAGCGCGCCGCTGAAAGTTTTGCCGTTGTCGCTGCGGCGAGGCGGTGTCGTTCTCCTTCGCTTGTTTCTTACGAAGTGCGCTCGTAATCAAATTGCGGTCCTGCGCGACGGCGTTAATTTTCCCGCTTATTTACTTACGGATCTCTTGACGCGCGCGCTGCGTGTCGGCATTCGAGTGTGAGCTCGCGTCGGTGCGGAAAGGCGCGTCGCTGCGTCTGACAGCGAGTTTTTCGCGCCGTGCTGTTTTGCACTCTTCGGGCTTACCAAGTCCATGCGAGGCAAGCTTCTCGGGCGGTTTGTGTACATTATCTGCGATTAGTTAAATCAGTGATCCACACATATTCTGTTGCTCACTTGGTGTGCAGTCACACACACTGGCATATCCCTTTTCAGGTCACGTTTGTTTGTTTGTTTGTTTGTTTGTTTGTTTGTTTGTTTGTTTGTTTGTTTGCAGTACACTCGGGGTTGCAGAGGTGGGTGAAAAGTATACAAATGGAAAACAGCTATAGTAACACTAAAATGGGAGCATTACATAAAATAATAACAAATATCTTGTAAAATGAATTGTGTAAATTAACAAACATCTATTGTTCTGTTGTCACATAGTTCACAGTAATATGTGGTCCTCTTGTTGTGATATGGTGCTTATAAAGTTGTGTGAGGCCCGTGGGCTCCGATTTGGGTGCACGTTAAAGAACCCCAGGTGGTCGAAATTTCCGGAGCCCTGCACTACGGCGTCTCTCATAATCACATGGTGGTTTTGGGACGTTAAACCCCACATACCAATAAAGCTGTGTGGCAGTCATCACAGCAACAGATGAAGCCATCATTATTGCGATTTCAAGTGACAAGCGTGTATCAACAGTCATATGGACTAATTAACACAGCCTCCGATTTAACCTGTAAGTCACCTCTCTCCATATAAAAATTGAGGGAGGATGGAGGTCAAGTACAACTTAATATGTGATTTTTCAATTTTCAAGGCACAATATGCATAATTGACAAGTGCTTCCACGAAGTGGCGAGTCTTTGTTGCCAGAGGAAAGCATTTAAAAACAGCCCCAATCACCCCCGGATCTCATGTTCGCACTGCAGTAACTGGAACTTTAAATGGTGTTTTCTCTGAACACTACTTTTCATCAGAAAAAAAGAAAATTTTCTCTCTAACCATTGAAGCTACCAAATGCAAACTTTTGTTACTTGTTTCTTAAATCCGTGCACCCTTTCTGAAGCAAAAGAATGTTGTTGCCACCAGGATTGTATTTTTTACTGAAGTTTTTCATCAAGAAAACAGCCCTCAAATTCTAGTCATATCGTATTTATATTTTTAACTGAAGATTGGTCATGCCTACACATGTTATATTGCTTCAAAAGCGTACCCTGGGCACATGTAATAACCAGAAGAGATTTTACCATCTTACATGAAAGACCTTTTTCACAAATGTTTTTTTTTTTTTCAAAAATATCAACAGATAAATAATTAGTTCATTATTTTTATAATGACTTTGTATTGTCTTAAAATCACAAAACATTGTAAAACCCCCACTGAAACGACTTGCGAAGTTTTGCAAGGTTTGCTTTAAGAATAGAAGAGCAATGGGCAGTAGGAGTTGCGCATCTGTCTGTGCTATCCATCCCCCCTTATGATTGGTGGATCAGTGGTTGTAGTAGCGCCTGATGTGCAGGGATCTATAGACACTACATGTTGTGCTCATAAAGTGTTAACCGCCTAAGAGTTTTGGCATTGAATAGAATTTGTAAAAGGAGGCTGGTTAGTATCATGTGTTTTATGCTCGTTGCAGATTCATCCTCTGAGTGGGCCCATCGAAGGAGGAACGCAGGTTACAATTGAAGGGAGCAACCTGGGAACGAGTCGAGAGGAGATCTACGATAAGATCAAGATTGGTGGAATTCCTTGCATTCCCACTGAATACAACGTGTCAGTGAGGTGAGCATTTATGTTGTTTCATTCCGAAGTAAGAAACAATTTATTTAACCTCGGCACTTTTATGTCATATCGGTGCTTTGCCCCACGTTCTTCAACAGAAAGAATGCATGTGCTGCAATACCACCTCATTATAGCTCCCTAGGTCAGCCTTGATGGCCGGCTGCCTTTATTAATATTTCATGCTTATGTTCCAGGCATTAATATTTTGTCTATTCTTCTGATTGCATTTAGTAGTATTCCTCCCTACTTGAGAGAGGCAGTAACACAAAACTAAAGCAGCAGTGAACTACCGCAAACTTTCATACAGTTTCCTATCAGTTAAGCTATAATGAGCAAAATTTAGTTTCTAATTCTTCTAAATGAAAGCTGGTCCGAAAAGTTGCACATATGAGTGATGCCACTGTCACTGCACTGAGGGGTCTAACGTATTTTATTGATGTTTTCTGCGACTCTGTGCTAAGTGAGCTCTGCCTTTGCGTCCGCAGGGTTGTCTGCAGGACCGGAGCAAGTGGGTCGCCGCTCACGGCAGACGTGGTCGTTGGGAATCGTGCTGGCATCACACAAGCGAAGGAGAAGTTCCAGTACCGACAGGTCACGGTGCGCGACCTTCAACCTCGCACTGGACCCCAGTCGGGGGGCACTCGTCTCTACATCAGCGGATCGAACCTCAACGTCGGCAGCAACCTCACTGTGTACCTCGACAACCTCCCCTGCACTGTGGACAAGTGCGTTGCCCTTCTTTCTGCATCTTCCGTATTTTGGTTTCACGCACACCCTCCAAACAAGGAGGAGGGAAATAAGTCAGTGCTTCACAAGTGTTTTCGTGCCATTGTTTCTGTTGCAGAACATTAGCCAGCAACAGCCAGATATCCTGCAAAACCAGCAAGGCCACTACGCCAAAGTACAATGTTTCTTACCTGATCCTAAAGATTGACAATGCCACCCTGAGTATAGCAAGCCCTTTCAGTTATTCTGAAGACCCAACCATACTCAAGATATCACCGCTCAAAAGCTTTGTCAGGTTAGTGCATTATCTCTCAACTGTATCAGTGATTTTACATTCACAATCATTGGTGCAGTAGACTCTTGGTAAAAGAAATTATCTTAAATGGAACAACTGCCTTCAGTATAACTGGTTTCACATTCGAATTCTGCACTCGTGTTCATCCCTCTGTAAATGGAACTCCTGTTACATTAAACACATTTTCTTGGTCCTTTCTGGTTCCGTTTGATAAGAGTATACTGCTTTCACATTCTCAGAGCTCTAATTGTATTATTATTAGTGTACCAGTGGTGTATGCAACAAAACTTATCTTTATCTACGTAATATTTGGGGCTTTACATGCCAGAACCTCAATATAATTACGAATCACTAACCTGAAAGAGACAATGGAACAAATTTATGCACTCATGTAGTGAATGTTTACTGAGAGAAATTATAACATTCAGATTTTAACATTACAAGTAAGCTTCACCAATGTCTGGCAAAATAACATCTCTAGCAGCACCACTACTTATTCATTGCACTTCTACTTTTCTGCTATCAAATCTTAGTTCCAAGAAAACCAACGCATTCGTAATGCAATGTTATGCTTTTTTTACGCATGAACTTGTATGATTGGAACTAGCGTATAGCTTGTCAAAATATAGTAAATTGCTCGGCCTCATGCAAAACTGTGATACACTAAAAGTTTGTTTTAACAAACTCTAAAGGTGCTTGAAAAATTGTGTCAGAAGTTTACCGTCACGATATTGAAAAAGTTAATACATTCATTCTATTTTGCAGCTGTACTCACGTGCAATTTTTTTTTTTCCAGTGGTGGTCGGAATGTGATGGTCACAGGTAGCAACCTTCACGCTGTCCAGCAGCCACGAATGGCCGTCTTTTACGAAAACCAGATCCTTAATGAAACGGTAAGCCCCCCCCCACCAACCCCCCTTTTTTATCGATCATATTCTGAGCGTGTTAGGACAGTCAAGTTTTTAGACAACTGGACACAAACCAATCCAGTTCACTAGAATGAGCCTGCTTGCTAAACAATACGGAGTAATGAAATGGAAGGTATAGTAGAATAGTAGAAAATAGGATGCTTTTTAGGTTGTAGCCTCTAGTTGCCAAATTATCTTCAACATCACTTGCTTATTCCTCCAGGTGTGCGAAGTGCTGTCACCTTCCCTGATGTCCTGTCCGTCGCCACCCATCAATGCCGAAGCGTACCGACAGCTTCCCAGCAGTGACAGGCAGAAAAGCCTGGGCAAGGACAACCGCATTGCAGGTGGCAGTCACACTGGTCTTGGCACGAGCTACAACAATGACCAAGATGCTGGTAGTCATCGGGACGAGTGGCGCTTCCGCATTGGCTTTGCCATGGACGACGTTAGCAGTGTGCTCGAACTGCCCCGCACTTTCCCACTGCTTCACTCGGACCTGGTGTACGTACCAAATCCTCAGCTGCATCGCTTCGAAGGAGACGGCGTGAAGCTCTACAAGGGTGAACTGCTTGTCATTGAGGTAAGGGAGCAATGTCCACAAAAACGTGATGTTCACATTCATAAGTCGAGCGCTTTCATTGTGAAATACTCGATTCGAGCCTCGTCAAAGAAAGTTTTATTGAACTCGATAGTAGTTTTGTTGCATACAAGGCAGAGGTCCAAGGCAAAATGGTAGCTTGAATAGATGAAAAATAATTGAGCACGGGGTGTAGCTCGCGCCTATTATTCAACTCGTCTTGTTGCTGCCTTTAAGGAGACAAAACCACTTGTCAACACATTGGCTTGAGATTTTTCTTGTCTTCATTAAATACAAAAATTTGTCATTAACATGCATTCATGTAATTAATAGCAAGGCTACTGTTTGTGTACTTTATCATTACCTGTAATATGTTAATCCACATTTGTTGTATCGAAGTTCACTTTTCTAAATTGCAAACGAGATTTCGATGATACCTGAAGTTCTGAAATCTCTCACCTTCCAGGGCAGCAACCTTCGCTTGGCTAGTACCGAGTCGGAAGTAAACGTTACTATCGGGACGCAACCATGCAACATCACTTCACTGACTATGAACCAACTTCTTTGCTGGCCACCTGAAGTTCAGCCTTCCGGCACAGATGAGTTGGGCCGTTGGACCGACAATGGACTTCCAATGGTTGTGGTTAGTATTTGTGTTTATTTAATCACCAATATCAAACTGCTGCAGCGATTAAAAAAAAAAAAGTCTTGGAAAGAAATTTCTACGTACACTCTGCTTTTGTTTATCAATTAATTGAACCTGCCTACCCGCCACATTTGCTAGCTGAAGAAAGTAACGCTTTTTACTTTATCAGGATGCAGTTGAACCCCTTTATAAGAGACGTGCACTGGGGAGCAGTTCTTGTCTTTGATATGAAGTGTCTGCATTTCTTACCAACCCCTATTTTAATATAGGCACAATGGTGTCTCTTATACCAATTTCTCTGTTAGGTCAGTGTCTCTAATAGAGAGGTTCAAATGTAGTTAATAAACACTCACAGAAACTCTATGATGCCATATAACCTGTGATTACCGAACATGTTTTTTGTATTGTAATGACCCTTGCAGTGCTATCCGTACCAGCTTGCTTCATCAGATTGACAATGCTCTGATTTCTTCCAGCTGACGTAATATCAACAGTAGGGTATGTTAAATTTGATTAGTCAAAGGAGAACATGCTACAGCATTCCTTGTTTCAGGTGTTACCATCATTATAAAAACTGTCGACTGATGGCATTGTTAGTTATAACTTGAGAAACTTCTCTTTTGAGGAGTGTCGTTTTCTTCATGAACATAGTTGTGTGGGTGCCTTATCATGGCGTTCTGAACCCTAACCTTTGAATCCCATACTACAATGTGGAATTTCGCCACAACTTGCTTTCAAAATGCGATATTTGGAATCAATTTGTGGATTTGTAGTATTCATTTAATGACGCATGTGCATGCCAATTTTTGTTATACTAGGATAATAAACATTTTTTAAGTGCCTCATCTTCTTTACATGCAATAAATCTAATGTGAAATACGGAGAGGTTGCGAAACTGTTACGTAAAAAGATGCTTCCATTTCTGTCTGTGCATTGTAGGTTCGTATTGGCAGCAACCTTCGCTACGAAGTGGGCTTCATGCGCTACGAAGTGGCCAAGACCTACAGCTTCCCACCGGAGGCCGTCGCTGGCCTTGCCGCGGGAGCATTGGCCGTGGTCCTTCTGAGCGCTGTGATTTTGCTCGTGCTGCGGCACAAGAGCTCCCAGGCGGAGCGGGAATACAAGCGGATTCAACTCCAAATGGACGACCTCGAAAAGAGCGTCCGGATTGAGTGCAAGCAAGGTACTATACTACTGACTGGAAAGAAGTGTGACAGCCCGCTGCGCTACACAGAGCTGTTACTACTGTTAGCTTTTAATTACGACTCCGTTTAATAGGGTGAAAAGCATAATGGTGCTATCATAGACGGATACACGAACAGCCCCTTTTTTCAGTTAGGGTTGCAAGTTCAGCGAAATGAGCAGTAGTGCAAGTTGGTGGTTTCAATACCATCCTGCTTTGAGTGGTGTGGTCAACATCACTTATTCAGTTGGATATAATAAGAGAGAGAGAAAAGTAATGGCAGTTAGGTTAGCCAGAATTGACCTGGTTTGTTGCCCTGTCATCATGGTATCGGCACGTAGAACAGCACAAAATGCAAGAAACATGCCTGTATGCAGGTGTCTAGTCTATGTGTTATCTGTGCTTTGTTTGCACATATATTGTGCAATTCGTATGCTCAAAGGCTGTGTGTTTCGGCGCTACTGACGCTGTTTTCTCATCCACTTTACCTCATTTAAATATGTAATAATTACTACACTACAGTTCAAAGCTACGAATAGTGTTCTTTATCTTTTCATTGGCCTAGTTGCCTGTTTGATTCGCTTGGTTGTGTCTAAGAAGGAAACGAGCCCATCGAATAGTTCGCTTTCTTTGATTAATAATCGCATCTACAAGGCGTCTTTGCCATGATTGTTCTGCAATCTACACCAGGCTAAGTGCTAAGCATGAAGGAGTGGGAGATAATTACGTAATTCATTTGTTTTTATTTCAGCCTTTGCAGAGCTACAGACAGTTGTCACTGACCTAACCAATGATCTTCAGTCAGCTGGCATTCCTACCTTAGATCATCGGTCGTACATCATGAAGGTGTTCTTCCCAGGCGTCTACGAGCACCCTCTACTTCAAGACAACAAGGTTTGTGCTGGATGCCACACTTGCAACCTGTTGTATGTTTGTGGTGTATGAATAATTGGACTGTGTGAGCCAATATAAGTAGTGTTGCAGGAAACATCATCAAACATGGCCACGTTACTTAGGATAGCAAATTTTATCGAAGTCAGTTTAGCAATGCTTTATGTATGGAGGTGCTTCGGTTCTCATAGTGTATTAGAAGGGGGTATTCCTGAATCAAGGCTTTCTGTGGTTCCTTGTTTTATTGACTGGCGATTTTAACATGCTTCCTTCAACTTGTCCACGCGTGCGCGCGATAACACTGAAAAAGCCGTGCATTCGAAAAAAAAAAAAAAGTGCTCAAGGTTATGAGGAGCGGGTGACTCATTTTATTTTGCCCCTGCCATCCCTTCCTGCTTAGCTTTATGCGCTTTCATCGGGATGAGAGAAGAGAGTATGCAATTTCAGCATGCGACAAATCTTTGCAACTCTATTAGCACTGAACAAATTCTTAAAATTTTTGCGGCATTGAGTTTGCGAGGCAATAAACTCTTCTCATGAATTCATTCCATGGTTACCTGAAAAAGTGTTTCAGGGCTCCTTTAAACTTTTGGTGAGACTCGTGTACATAGATTAGCACAAACATGAAGACAGGAGCACAGTGTATCAGTGCCTGTAAGCCTGCGCTATAGTCAAACCTCATTATAACAAAGTTGCATCTGACAGGAAAATTACTTTGTTATATCCGAAAATTCGTTATAAATGTTATTACTGACACTATGTGTTGCAAGACTAATCTAAATTAACTTCATTGTAGCCAATATTTTGTTATATTTATGTTCATTATATTGAAGTTTTAGTTTATTTTATTGACAGTGCAATAGTCTCACTAAAAATGAATATCTTGAATGTAACTGTTTAATTTGGACAGATGCCTGTAGCATGATTCGTTTCACACAACTTCTGCGCCTTGATTCACCTCTCAATGATCGGAACTTCTGTCAAACGGTTCATAAGTTTTTACATTTTTTTTAGGGTCTGTCCAATGGGAGTCTGCTCTATGTAACAATAACCTGAGTTGCTCTCTAGATAGTTTCTGTACTCGCTTCAACACACACAATACTGTACTCTTCGTTACCGTGACTTGTACACACTGTCCTCGGCACGTCTTGTTTCAGGTCAAGAACAATGGCATCTACAGCAACTATGAAGTGGCAATGTGCCAGTTCGAGCAGTTGATTCTGAACAAGAGCTTTCTTGTGACCTTCATCAACACTTTGGAGAGCCAGAAGTCGTTCACCATTCGTGACCGAGTGAACGTGGCCTCTTTGCTGATGATTGTCTTCATGGGGAGGCTGGAGTACGGAACTGAGTGAGTAAATTCACAGCTTATCGCTTTGTCCTACAGGGACTACATCATACACACAGCTAAGTTTCCCTAATCATAAAGACTGTGCAAATAGTCATTCTTGAGAATCGAACAGTGCTGTAAGTAAACCAAATATTGAACAGTTATTGAAATACATATTTTATTTCAATAAGCCATCTCTACTGATAATGATCACATCCTATTATACTGTTAATGTTTGCATTAAAAATGCAAATCGAGCATTAGAAAAATTGGCACACACAGAACATTTTGGGAAATCCAAATGATCACAATAAATCCGGCAGTATATATAGCTTCCTGAGCTGCGCAACCCTAGATAAGTGCATAAGCTGGTGTGTGTTATGCCTCAGTCGTGCTCACGGGGGTTCAAGTTACTCTACTTTGGCGTGTTATGGCGACAAGGTTGGCATTGTGAAATAGTACCCCTAAACTGGTAAATAGATACTGTGGGGGCTATTCTTCTCGAAAACTGAATCGGATAGGACACAATTTAATTAGGTGATGGCTTGGTTAGGTTAGGTCAACAACGGTAGGGACATATTACCAAGAACACAGGACAGAGTTTACAGAATCTGTCCCCACTGTAAACGCACCACCAAAGCCAACATGAATTAACTAGCCCCTTTATTGCATGACTGTGTAAAGTCAGCCCTAAAACGCATTTCCATGACTCTGTTTTTTACTTGCACATTACTTGTACTAATGTGCTTTTTCTTTTCTGCCACCTCCATTGCAGTGTGCTGAGGACATTGCTACTCCAGCTGATCGAGAGATCTGTGAGCAGCAAGCACCCGCAGCTGATGCTTCGGAGGACCGAGTCGGTTGTCGAGAAGATGCTGACCAACTGGCTGGCACTGAGCATGTATGACTACCTGAGGGACTATGCAGGCAGCTCGCTGTTCCTCCTCTTTAGTGCCATCAAGCATCAGGTCGAGAAGGGCCCCGTGGACGCCATCACGTACGACGCACGTTATTCCCTCTTCGAAGCACGGCTGCTAAGAGAGCAGATCGACTACGAAGTTGTGGTGAGTCATCGCACTGCAAAGTGAATGGACATTCCTGCCAGCTTTGATAATCTCGCGAATGAACCGGGTATCTGGCGATGTTGTGTTGGTGACCTCTTGGGTGCCATCAAGTGATAACTCCTGTAGTCGCCTGATGAGCATTGTGCATTGAACGAAATTTCTAACAAGTGTCATTCTGTTTTCTCCACAGACCATACAGGTGATACAAGAGGACCAGGATGAGAAGATTCACTGCAAGGTCAATGACTGCGACAGTATTAGTCAAGTGAAAAGCAAAATACTCGACACGCTGTACAAAAATACTCCCTTCTCTCTGAGGCCGTCCATTCACGATGTTGATCTTGGTAAGTCGTTTGCATTAAAAATATGTGAACTTTCATTATATGCAGCATGTAAAAGATAGACCCCTAATTAAACCAACATTTTTTGTTTTCATTTGATTCTGTCTAACAAAAAAGAAACAATCACTTGGCCTATCCCTTTGTTTTGTTCATGTAAATAATAAAAAAAATGTACCAAAGCATTGCACTGCCAGCTCTGTGCTTGCACGGTTTCCACCTGAAACAGCTTGTTGCAGCTAATGATTCATCAATAATAATAATAAGGGTTCGTAGGCGAACTCGCTTGTTGCTAAAAGCATTTGAAGCATGAAGATGAAAAACATGAATGACTATAACATTTCAAAATAATGTATTGAATTAACCCAAACTACAGTGAAACCCCTTTATTAGAGGCATGCTACGGGCAGCAATTCTTGTCTTTTATTTGAGATGTTACTTATATGCAGGGTACTTCATATGAGTTTTCTTTTCAACCTATATCTTACTGTGGGCACATTGGTGTCTTTTATACCCATTTGTCTCTTATACCAGTGTTTTTTATAAAGGTGTGTAACTATAGTTTGGGTTAATTCAATACATTATTTTAAACATTTCAGTCATTTATTTTGACTTTAGCCACAAAAGAATTGTAAATCAACTTTCATAGAAACAACAGGCAATGTGTTTCAGTCCCTCAAGTTTATGCTGATGCTTTCTGTCTAAACTAACACACTTGCAAATGTGCAAATCTTATCTTGAAGAATGGCATTTTGAAAGTGAAATACGTTAGCAGACTTGCACCTGTATCATCCTTCATTTTATAGGCCTCTGAGTGTGCTGTAAATACCAGATTATTTAGATATTTTACTATGTGCTTTCTCCCTGTAACATTATAGTACTTTCAAAACTATGTCTGAGAAAAATACAATGACTTTTTTCACGCATTTGATAGGCTTGCTTTGTTGTTGCACTAATGCGGTCTGACGCTGCGCAAGTGCACATTACCTTTTTCGCGTAGCTGACCGCATGTTAAGTGTAGTAATCTCAAGTCACTGTTTCTTTTTTCATCTCTTGTACTCATTTAAATGCAGAAATGATACCATTGCGGCCCTGAATTTTTTTTACAGAATGGCGAAACGGCAGGAGTGGCCATCTCATTTTGGCTGATGAGGACATGACTACAAAGACTGTCAACGGATGGCGACAGATCAACACTCTGCGGCACTACAACGTTAAAGATTCTGCTGTCATGAGCCTAGTCATCAAGCAGAATGACAGCTTCAGCTCCAACTGTAAGTGTACCTTAAAGAATGTATGCAAGCAGTTTTTTTTTTTTTCTTTTTATGGTGTGACACATTTTTGTTGACATGCTCCAACAAAGATTGGTCTGATATCTGTACTTAGTGCTCAGACTGTTGATAAAAGATAAAGTTACATGTAATAAAGATGACGAGATAATTCTAGCTCAGTATTACTGAAGCTAGCAATATGCAGTAGGGCAGTTCTTTCTCAAATGTTTTTACTGTAATGCAGACAAAGATTCGCATTGCTGCCAAGGTTGTGCTACGTATCTGCAAACTACATGTACATTTTTGACATTTGAATTTTACCACTTGTACTTGAAGACATTGCTCATAAGATAGCACGTTTGGGTGGCTGAACTTATGTTAGTTGTTGAAGTGCACTTGCTTGATCTGCTTTTTTGCATAGTACAGGAAATTTTTCTCAATAAGCATTGATTAGTTGCACATGAGATCAGTAGGCAAATTTTTCCACAACTGTCTAAGCTAGAAATCATGTGAAATGTGAAGAATTGCACATTTCAGGTGCTCAGGTTGTTTGATTTGTACAGTTGGTGTCACACTCAATATGCCCTAAAGTCGTTTTTATTTTATATATATGCATTATTTTCACTGTCTCTAATTTTCTGTGAAAAGCAAGCATTGTTTGTTCTTGACTGCAGTACCTTTTTATACTCAAAAAGACATTGAGTGTTGGCATACTACTTATCTATGTCTGACAAATCATATCCTTACTATTATTGTTATGTGACACTAGTGAACTGAGCTATATAAAACGTATACGTTAATGGCCGATGCAAATACCCATTGAACATCAATGTCGTAGTCAGTTGCTCACCTAAGCAAGCATACGTCAACACTCATTGCAGGCAATGTCTCGCTGAACTCCATGTCTCCCATAGTGTCTCACTGCGAGCTTGAGCAAGGCATCAAGTACTGGCATCTAGTCAAGCCAGAGGACGAGACAATTGGCCAGCCAAAGGACATCTACCACAAGGCCATTCCAGAGATCTTCCTCACCAGGCTGCTTTCCACTAAGGTAAGGACTTGGCAGCCCTATTAAGGCAACTTCTGCCATTTGTCGTGCTAATGGGCAGGTCGCCGCACAGATGGTGCCGCTGAAGTATAGGAATCGCTGATGAATGATGATAACAATTGCAACAGAAAGAAAATGAGGGCAATAACGCTGTATACTTACAAAATAAAGCTGCAGAGTTCTCAAATTTGTATACTTACCTTCTTGTTCCATTTTGTTTGAAGCAGTTGGCTGTGCATAGTTATGAAAGTTCACAGATAAAATTGCAGTACGATTATTGTAGAGAGCAATTGTTTTGTTGCAGTTTACTTGGCTTCTGATGCATCACATGTCCGGAATGTAATTTAATTGCCTAATACTAATTGGGAGACATGCAGGTTTACTTTTAAACCATATACAGAGCATTTAATTTGAAACTATAAGATCTGGAATAGTGTTCTTTTTTTTATTATGCAAAGCCAGAATTTGTGCAAAAAAAAATGTCAGTCTTCTGAGGAATCGTTCTTTGATTACAACTTTCCACATCGCAGATTGTTCATAATGTGTGATATGTTTTACCACAGGGCACTGTGGAGAAGTTTGTGGAAGACTTCTTCAAGACCATTCTGACTGTCAATGAAGCCTTGCCACCAGCCATCAAATGGCTATTTGACCTTCTTGATGAAGCCGCACACAGACACGGCATTGTTGATCCAGAGGTTCCCCATGCCTGGAAGAGCAATTGGTAAGTTGCCTATTTGGACTTCTTTATTTATGAGCAAGAGCAACTTTGGGCAAGAATATACATTTAATACATGCAATCTTGTTCTTATGCAATGCAATTCGTGAACTTATGCAAAATTTGCTTAGGATAGTTTGCATGAAATAAGAAAATTGAAAAGGACACCACAGCGAAAAATGTAAGGTCTTGGTCATGAAGATAAACTTTTCACAATATCAAAAATAGCACTCTTCCTGAAAATGCCTAGGCTGATAAGTGAGGAGTGTTTTCAAAAAGAAAATTCATGCAAGTGTGCAGTCTCAAGGTTTCGCAACGATTTAGCATAACATAAGTTTTGGTGCTGTCTATTGAAGCCTTCATGATCTTTTTATCAGTAAAAATGAATTGCTTTGTGTTCTGGGTGACTTAGCGCAGCAAATACGAGGAAATAGCACGTAGCCATCGTGGCCAAAACATTAAAAAGAATAGTGAAATCCACGATGTTTAAAATTATTATCCAGGTGCTCAGTGTGTTAGCGTAACATTAAAAAGTGGAACTTTGACCCTTAGTCTCTCCTTAAATGATAAGCTTATGGATGTTAAAATAAAGACAATGGTTGTTTTAGTGAGGAGCTTATTAATATGATTTGATTTAGGGTTGAGCTTTAGTTTTATTTAAAAGCCAGCTTATTTCAACTTTGTAAATAGGAAAAACAACACAATAGACGAAACAAACCATGGAACACGCTGGACAAGCAGTGACCAACTAGTGAAGTTGGCACAGGTTCAACTCGATATAAAAAAAATCGGCAGGAAACCAACAGTACCTAAAATTTCAAACCTTTGCTACAACACATGAGCAGATTGAAACTGTCCATTCAGCCAGCCCGACAAAGGTTAGGCTGAGTGAAATTTTATTACAAAGGTTAGGTGAAATATTCGGACTCCATTGCTGTCCGAGAGTCAGCTCTGGAGATCTTGCCTTCTTCAGTTCTTGTGCTGATTTCTCGCTTCTCCCGAAACACGCAGCTTGCCTCTGCGTTTCTGGGTCAACTTCATCAAGAATCCCGACTTCATCCTGGACGTCCAAAAGAGTCCCATCGTTGACTCCTGCCTGTCGGTGATCGCCCAGACACTGATGGACGCCTGCTCTACCTCAGAGCATCGTCTCGGCAAGGACTCGCCGTCCAACAAGTTGCTGTTTGCACGCGACATCCCCAAGTACCGGCGCAAAGTGCTGGAGTTCTACCAGGGTGTCGCCCTCCAGCCCAAGGTCACAGATCAAGAGATGTGCGCCGTCATGCAAGCACTCTCCCTAGTGAGTTCACATCTTGGTTGTGCTAAACTGGAAGGCCCTCTAGCGTGCACTTTTTGGCAGTGGTGATGACAGTATATGAACTTATGGCAATATGAATGAACATAGGTAATGTTTCACAATTCATACTACTTTTTTGCTCCGCTCTGAGTGATATGTGCTCTTCTATCTGACTGAGTGAACGAATCCTGCTCTATATGCGACACTTTCAGTGATGGCCAAGCCTGGTCAGGATCGAATTTTCTAAATATTTTAACCCTTTGCGGTCTGAAAGCTTTACCCGCCATCCATCCATTCTTGCCCGAAACTAAAAACTGGAAGTTCAAGTTAAAAAAGTTTAGTTTTCCTTGCACAGATGGCACATAACGTAGTGAGAAAATGAATGCACGAATCAACCACGAAAGAATTGTTCGGCACTGTCCAACTATGGACCACTGCAGCCATGTTACGTTGTTGGGCAGGAGCCGACTAGGGTTAAAGGGGCCCTGAAACACTTTCAGCGCTGGAAGCTAAGCAGAGAGGGAAAGCAGAGTCACAAAAAACGTCACGCGTGCTTCGCTACCTTGAGCACTTTTTTTTTTTCTTTTTCTTCTTCAAATGCGCAGCTTTTTCAGTGTGATCGCACGCGCACTCGGGACAACTAGTGGCCTCCCGCAGCGATCTCTGCCGTATTCAAATTATCTCTGCGATCGAGCGCGCCGTGTTCAAATCAGCCAATGGCTGATAGATACGTGTTGATAGACAGTTGACGTGTGATTTCTGGGCATATAACATGATTTGTCGAGAGAAGAGAGAGCAATTTTTAGCTGTCTGATAATTTATTGTGTATTCCAGGCCATGTGCTGAGCTATAATATTTGGCTCGCGTGTTGTCGAGACCCTCTACTACGGATCAGCAGCGTTTTCTGACCATGCTCAAGAAGTTTTGCAGGGCCCCTTTAAAGGAGACTGTCATAGCCATATTACAATAAAGTGAGCCAAGATGGATGGGTGGGCTAGTTGGTGCTCTGTTTCTGATAAGAAAGCACAATAACATTGCTGTGCTTAATTAATTTTATTGAAAATAAAGTGCATATTGTCACTTTAGCAATGTCTCATAATCTGTTTCTTTTTTCTCTCTCTCTCTTCAGGCACATTCCTCCGAATTTGAGCCTTCAGGTGCTGTCAAAGAGCTCTACGTGTATGCTGCAAAGTACAGAGAGCAGGTAAGCCATATTCTCAACTAAAGTCTGAAAACTATTATAATATCAGACAAAAAACATGTCTGCAAATACAGTTGTTTCATCGCATATGTAAAATGCAAGAAATATCAAATACAACAAAGCTCTTACCACCTTCAATCACAAACAGCAATTGGCATGTAAGATTAACAAGATAATCAATTATTTAACACTGCAAAACAGCACGCACTCTGTATAGTCAAAGCCTGTTATAAAGAAGTTGTACCTAGTGTAACTTAAAATGTTATAATACAAGAAATAGTCACAACGATATCCTCGTAGCACCATTAATGGCAAGGATAACATTAAGTTACTCAATCATAATTGACAATATGTTATATCCATATTCATTACATCCAAGGTTATTTTTTGTTATAGGCACGTGTGCTCAGATTTGGGTGCACGTTAAAGAATTCCAGGTGGTCGAAATTTCCGTAGTCCTTCACTAAGGCGTCTCTCATAATTATAAGGTGGTTTTGGGACGTTACACCCCACATATCAATCAATCAATCAATCCAAGTTTATTTTTGACAGTCTAAATCAGTCGTACAAATGTGCGAGTCAAAATCGCATTCCTAAGAGCGATCAATGCAAAGAACAATTTACATTGAGTATTCTATACAGATACCATGCTTGTTCAACCATTGCAAGATGGGCCACGCAATGTTGTAGGGGCAATGGCCATAACTGAAAGCATTCAACTATTGTGGTTCAACTTTGCGCTGCTGTCAGAATGTTTGCAAATACTATAAAGATCGTTAGGTCATCGCCGATTTAAAGCATAACACGCAAGGTTCTGATTACTGCACTACGATATACTTTACTTGCCTTCTCATATTGGGATAAGCTGCAGGGAATGTTTCCTTTCATTTTCATTTGCAGTGTTACATAATACACAAAAATTGCATATTTCGACCCTTCAGCACGTTGTCTTTTGCTTCACCATGCACAGGTTCTCATGGGGCTTGAAGGCGACTTACACTGCCGGAAACTACATCTGTCGCACAAGCTGCTAAATGTGGCATGCACTCTCGAAGGTGAACAGACTTCAGTGTGTTGATAGCGACCGATGCCTGCTCTATGCAACGAACGCATGTGGAATACCACGAAGCAGCTTGACAGGGAGCCAGCTACGACTACAGAACTTTGCGTGTGTCGGGACGCATCAGCAGTGCGCGCGCGTGTGTGCGTGGATATGTGCATCCGTGTCGTCGTTTTCGTGTGTGTGTGTGTGCCCAAGACTTCTTCACATTTATTTATGAGCTGAAAGAAGAAGATAGAGAGAGAGACTGATTTTTCCTAGAGCACACGAGAGGACTTTCCACCACTCCTCGTCATCGTCTTTCGAGTCACAAGAAAGTTGAGTGGACTGACCGACCAAACGCACAGGGACAGAAATCACACTTAGAAACGTACACACACACAAAAAATTTCAGTTTTCGGAAGCAGGGTGTTCTTTGGTGCTGTGCAGCACGCCACGTCGTCTGCAAGCGCCCTTCTATTTATAACTACTTGTGCCTCTGTAAAGAGAAGAAAGACACTACGGACCACTGAACGTGTGCTGCCATCTCGTGTTGTCGTTTGACCGATGGGAGCCGGCCAATCGGTGTGGGGAGCGACAACCATGTCGGGGAGCGTGAAATAACCGAGGCGAGGTGCACGCCTTGCACGCGTCGTACTTGTCTAAGCTATTTTTAAATGTGCGAAACTCCTCCCCCATTGTACTCGTCGCAATTGAGGGCGGTGCGGGCTGCCGCAGTTGTTGTTCATCACACCCGTTTTTTGTACATTTTGTATAGTAGCGCCATTTTTTGAATAGTTTGTTCGCGTGGTGACAAGCGCCAGCCACGAGGAGAGCATGCTCGATCATTGTTTGAGACTGCCAGCATTGCCCATTCTAAGTCACACTTCAACTTTTTTTTTTCTTACCTTCTGCTTTTTTTTTTTTTGTAAGTATAAATGTGTGTTTTAATAACTTTGCATCAATGCTCTCAGTCGTTGGCGTGCTAATGTATCGAGGACAGTCTGCTCCATTTCCAAGTGTCACACAACTGGCAGACTCATATTTACTTAGCACTTCTTTAAAAAAGAAACAGTTGCAAATGTGTTTTAATATATATACACTGTACCTGTTAACGGCATTACATATTAGAGGCCATTCTTATAACTATGAAATTCCGTTCATTAGCATTTCGTTACATAATTAATGTCTGTGAGCAGACTGCAGACTACCCCTATGATTGGGTCTTGCAGTACAGAAATCATTCATTGAATCGAAAATAGTAAAACGAGATATGTGCTGCCTACTTAAGTGTTATTTACAGTAGCATCAACACTACGGTTAGCTTTTTTTATACTTTTTCCTTTGCTGGGAGTTCTCCGTGTAAATAAATGTGCTGCAGTGGTTGAATATATGAAAGGTGCTGAAGCTGTTTGTGAAGCATCACTGCGGTGAAAAAGTAACACCTACGTTTTCGTGGAAAAAAAAAAGAATTCTGCGACAACTTGTGGAATAGTTGTTTTGTGTGAGTACATGTTTTGCCTGTGATACACCGATCTCGCGTAACATACCCGGAGCAAAAAAGAAAATCTGCATTGGAACCTCGTCGGTTTCCTAAATATGCTATTGCTTTTATCTGCTCGTGTTTTGACTTCTCTTTGGTTTCATCTCCATTAAACTCTTGAAAATAAAAACTGCTGCTGCTTTGACTTAATTATTTACGATGCTCATGTAGAAAGGGCCGATTTAGCTTATAATGCATACTTTTAATGTACATTTCATTTCACAGTCGTGGCATACAAATAAGTACGTACCATTTTTCTGTGAAGTCAGTAACACTGGGACTTTCTGGCATGACCAATAAGAACAGGGGCGGCTGGTCAAATATATTGAAATAATGACAAAATAAGATTATTATATGAGAGTCGTATAGTAAAGCATTAGATTGTATGATTACAGTGCCACAGGCTGCTTTTTTTCTATAGCTGTTCTTCTTGTTGAAGAACACTGGTCAAGTTTCCCGCAGCATACGTGTAACTTAACAGCACAAGTTTTCAGAAATGTCTACCACGGTGCTACACTGGTTGCAGTGCTCAGCGGCTGACCCAGAAGTTGAGCGTTCGATTCCGGCCAAGGCGGTCGGATTTCAATTGAGGCGATACCCTAGAGGTCCATACGCCATATTGTGTCAGAACACATTGGAACACCAGACGGTCGAAATTTCCGGAGCACTCCACTCATTGTTTTGGGATGTAAAATGCTGCATGTTATTACCATTACATATTATTTTTTTAGAGTATGCTCGGTGATAGCACAATACAACTGCGTGTATTTAGATAGCGCTAGAGTGAGCGTGACATAACACCCAGAAATCTGTCTACAAGCATGCAGTACATTTAAGAAGAGCTGCCTGTGGCACACAGTTTATGGTCTATGCACCCATGACTTATTCTGCGATAGCAATTTCAGTTTTTCTACATCCACATTTTTGCTTTTGAGTGCTTTGCCGAGGTTTCAATGCAGATTGTCGAAAGATCAACTTGGTTGAATGGTGAGAAGGTAGTTACTTGCGTGAGACAAGAAAGAAACTCTGCAGGCTATATCTTACAGATGTGTGTTCAACCGTTACAGCATATGGCACTGGGAGCCGCCGTGGCATTGTTTCTGTCATAGCTGTCAAGCAAAACAGGCTTCTGCACTGTTCGCCAATTTGATTGAGGAATCCACAGCTGGTCCAACTACCTACGGTCATATTTTTGATACTGGCCCTCCCCTCGCCGTGAAGCTAATGAGAGACACGATGCAAAAGTGCTGTGCAGCTGAAGCGCTTTGTCGTGTAGCATGTTTCTGTGCTCTGCCAATAAAGAAAAAATGCAGGTTCATAACTTGTTCTTTCTCCATTCTTTTCACTCTGTGAAACTGCCATGCAGGAATATACACTGCACCTTGATTGCACAGTGCCCTTCTAGTCAAAAAGGTACAATTTCATGTGAAGCTTGGGATTGAGCTTGCATGTGTAGACATTTAATCTACATTAAAAATTTACTGCATAGTTTCTACATATGCAGCAACCAAGGAAAAACACTGCTGCCGCTCGTAATTCACGATTGTAGTCTGTAGTACTCGCGCCATCAACATATAGCGTCTTTTGTGCTACAGTAAAACCACGTTGATTCGGTTTTCATGAAAACTATAAAAAAATATCCAAATCATATATCTAATGTTGAATTAATGCTAGAGCATCAGGGAAATGATAAATGCATACAGCATAAATTCACTTTTATCTTCCTCATGAATACGCCTATTCAGTTGTTCACTCATGCAGAACAATGCAAAAGTTGCAGTTCACATAATAAAACGATCATGGGCCACCAACAGCACGACGAGCACGTATAATTTTTTTCACCGGCAATATGACCAGCAACAGATAGTTCTTCCATTGCGATGTAGCAGACGAGTTTTATGCTAGCGTGCGGACTCGTTCGTCTTAAGCAGCTCCCGTTAGTGATACTGCCGCGCGCGTACCTGCTTTCAAAACTGTGCGGACGCTGCGCATGATGACCGCGTCGTTAGCGACCACGGTTTCTTCAGCGGCTGGTGCCGCACTCACTTGTTTAGTTCTCGACTCTGCGTGTGCACTGCACATGGTGGAGTGCGGCACCAGCTGCGAAAGAAACCGCGGCCAGTCTCTCCGCCGCGCACCAATGCCTCAATCCGCTGATTTGAATAAATTTGTTCACCCACTCACTCCGACTACCGCGATCGTCAAGGGCAGCTGAAGGCACCTTAGATCGGATTATAGTATCACACCGAATCGAGAGAGGTTATACGCGTGTTGTCGCTGCTGTTTGCCGCACGCAGCCGCTGCGGAAGAAATATAGCCGAAAACAAAAATAAATGTAGAGCTCGATCGCAGATGCACAGTCGTGGATGGCGACTACGCAGCTCCGTTAGCATGTGGCAAAAACGACACTACTTCGCAGAACACCTACAACTTGTTAATCCCAACGAAGCCGCCGCCATGGTGTTCTTTGGTACTACGCCGAAGAATTCCCTTTCGGAAACATGAAAATTCCCTATTTTGGGGATTTTTTTGCCTGATAACGTTGACGAAATTTCCGGCAAAACTCCCTGCGCAGCAGTACCGCCCCCATCCACGCACACGCATACTATAATTAGGCTTGTATCACTTACTGGCAACTTTTGAAATCATGGCTAGCCCCTTGACTGCCGCCATCAAAAGCATGACAAAAGCATTATATGAATTAATAAATTCATATAATGTAGTACACTGCACACTGTGGGCCTTATGCCTAGCACCACAAGTGAACTAGAAATCGCTCCGCGTAAATATTAGAAACAAATCTCAAAGGCCATGCTTGCGCGGTGCATGCGTCAGAACCGATTACAGCAGATGAAAGCGCACTGTGACAAAGCCACCTAGAACAGGTTCTAGGAGGCGCTGACTGTGACCGATAATTATCGGTCGTAGGAGAATTTACCCATACCTGAAATTCCCCTGAATATAAGAGATTCTTTGTTTTGTTCGAAATGACAGACAGAAATTTTCCGGAAAAGGAATAATTCCCTGCACGTAACATCACTGCAGTCACTGTCAACGCATGTGCACGAGTGAAAACGAAACTATAGTCGGGTGCAGTAAACTCCGGAAGTCCGCAGAGGTCTCGTCCAGACTAGAGTTACTGTATATGCTACCTTTAGGTACTCTTGCCCAGACGACTGAAGTGGGTTCGCGACTAAGGGCAAAACCTTATAAGCGTGAAAATGCACGCGACAGCGACGAGCGATGCGACGTACATCGCCTTCGCGCGATCGGCCGCTAGCGCAGGCAAACCTCATTCACGCGACGGCTTCGGCGAGCGAACTCCACTGTTGCTGGCATGAGGCCGTCTACTCGCACCAAAGAAACCGCGTAGTGAGCGGTATGCAATTTAAAAATGAGATATATTGTTGTGTAATGGAACGGAAAGTGTTTATGAGTGCCTTGCAGCACTTCTTTATATGCACATGCGTAAACATTGCGTTATTTCTTGTTGCGCATACGTGACTCGGGCAGGGTCACGTGCACCTATGTAGTCTTCGTCTTTTCCTGTTTTTCGCTATTGGCTGCTTGAGCCCAGCACTTCCGGGCGATGAGCGACGGTTTCCAAATCTGGAGAACCGAGCGATCGCGCGAAAACGAACACGCGACACGTCGCGCGAACACCCTGTTTCGTCGCTCATAGCATCGCTCGTCGCCGTCGCGTGCATTTTCGCGCTTATGAGGTTTGCTCTTGAAGAAATAGTCCCACTCACGCACTCGAGAATGTTTTCCTAGGGCAAGGTGAGTGGCCATCCGGCTCATGACGTCAGTCTGGAGTGCGTGCCCGTTTGTGTACCGTCCGCCTTTGAGGAGAAAACGCCGCGGACTCCCACAGTTGCTCCATCCGACTGCTGCAGCACTGGAGCCGTCGCGATAGTGGGTGGCGACCACGATGTTTGTTCTGAACCACTGCCACCGCGCGCCCTGATCCAGGCGTCAGTACGCCGTTCATTGTGCAACGGGAATCGATAAAATTAATTAGGGGTGAGGATAGGCGTGCGCAGGGTTCGCCTTCAGGGGGGGGGGGGGGCTTACGTTAATTTCTCCGTCCCCCATCCCCATAAGGGCAATGTATGGCGCTGACATTGCGCCCCCTTTCTCCGGTCGCAGCCCCCCCCTCCCCCATACTTCAGTAAGTCATTGTGTGGGGCTGACTTTGCATCCCCCCCTCTTACGTGATAATGGAGGTGACCCCCCTTCTGCCCCCCCCCCCCCCCGTCGTGCTTTGAGAATTATACGAGCGATGCAAGAAACAATGAAAAGTTTCTAGGTACTTCAAGAGCATGCAGGCTGCTTCGGTATCACAGATAGTGCGATAGCCGGAACCTCTTATCGCTTTCAAGTTTCACATGCATTCACGTACGTTTGAAGTCATCCACCATCGTAAAACTTTAATGCAAGGAAAAGTGTGTGCTTGGCCACGGCCGGTCTGGACACCAGACCGGCCGGAAGTGCACAGAAGTCCCACCCGAAGCGTTACGCCTATAGCATCCACGACTAAATAGTCCCACAAACTCACTTGGGAATGTTTTCAACGGTGCTTCCCGTGGGGGGCTGCCCACGGGAAGCGCCAAGTTTTTCCAAACCTTTACTCAGCCGGACCGATAGTGAACTAGAATGCAGGGGGCATGGGCGTGCTTAACATTCCCCTTGAGGGGGGGGGGGAGGGAGGCGAAGCTTCATCGCAGCTCTCCCCGGGCCTTATTGAATATAATATATATAGAATATATGGGACTTTACGTCTCAAAACCGCAATACGATTGTCATAGACGCCGTAGTGGAGGGCTCCGAAAATTTTGACAATTTGGTGTTCTTTAAACGGCCCCTGACACCAAATGTGAAAGACCGAGATGCTTGTGTTGTTCGCTAATCCTGCATGCGGGGCCACTTCTGGCCAAGTGACGAGCGTTGCCTAGATGATATCTTAATATGGTTTTAAGGTAAGGGTGCCTGCTCATCCGAGTATTCAGGTCCAATCAGATTGTGGGGATGCGGTCAGGTTCCTCCTGCTGACGGCGTACCCACGTACCCGCGGTAACAATTAGGGTTTTAGGCCCCAAAACCACAATATTGTTATGAAAAACGCTGTGGTGGAGAGCTCTAAAAAGTTCTTCCTCCAGAGGGTTCTTTAAATGGGTCCTGCCACACTTTTTGCTGCATAGCGAGAAAACGCTGCAGGCTCTTGAGAACTCACGAGCCAAACGCGAGCGCGGTAAACGGCTCGGAAATAATTCTTTACGTCAGCTATAAATCGATTCCTCCAGTCTCTGAAAGGAATGCCATATAATATATACCCAGATGAACGTGGCATATAACCATAATCACGTCTATTGTATGATTTGGGCATCGTGGGTGACGTTGTTACTGCGGCTACCACATATGTCCGCAAGCGCGCTCGCGATCACACACTGAAAACAAGCCCCACGTTCGAAGAAAAAAAAAAGAGCTCAAGGTCATGACGTTCGAGACGTACCTCATTTCCCCACCTGACATCCCTCCCTGCTTAGCTTCCAGCGCATCCATCGTTATGAGAGTAGAGAGAAAGCAATCACAGCACGCGTGCGACAAATCTTATGACGGATTCTGGAATCTTTAGCGCGGTGGTCAGTTCGTGCGGCAATGAATTACTCCTTTAGTGAATCCGTAAATTCGATGGTTACCTGGAAAAGTGCCGCAGAGCCCCATTTATCGCGCGTAAACCTAAGCACACCGGCATTTAGTATTCTGGCCACCGCGGCCGGGATGCGATCACGCAACATTTGCGTCGGCAGGCAGAGGCGCATGCCAGTTTTGTTGGTTTTTGTTTGTTTGTTTTTTAAGGGGGTGGAGAAGACCTCTAGTATCTGCAGAGTGACCAAGAACAGTCTGAAATATGGACTCGAAGCCAGTTTTATTACTCAAGACACCTACATATATACAGGACATGGATGGATGGATGGATGGATGTGACTGTACCCTTTAGATCGGGCGGCAGCTAACGCCACCTAGCCGTAATACTTAGTGAACTAACCATTACATTTATCTTTTTTTTTCCTTTAAATAATGAAGTTGAGGATTCGTACTTCGCAGTGAAGGGTTTAATTTTCACTCGTGCCTTGACTTTAGCCACCAATCAGATAACCTCCTTCTAGTTAAGTCTACCCGCTTAAAGTCTATTTTGCCCTTACTGTCCCTAAATCTCAGTGCTTTGAAAAACTCTGCGCCATCATCCTGAACTATAGGGTGAAGCCCTTTACAGAACATTATCAAGTGTTCGGCAGTTTCTTCTTCCTCTCCACACGCACTGCATACTGTGTTACCCCTTCGTATTTGGCCCGATATGTCTTGGTTCGCAGTACTCCCGTCCTGGCCTCAAACAGTAGAGAACTACCCCGAGTATTATCATAGATACTTTCCTTGGCGATTTCCTGCTTAAAAGTTCGATAGATCTCTAGTGCGGACTTCTTAATCATGCCCATTCTCCACATGTCAGTCTCCGTTTCCTTCACTTTCTTCTTAACCGATAGTTCTTTTTGGTTTAGCCACCTGCTGTTTTCTAAGTATTTACCAGTCAACTTCCTGGCTCGCTTCCTCCATTTTGTATCGACATTCTTCATGTACAAGTAGCTGAAAACCTTCCTAGCCCAACGCTCCTCCCCCATTTCTCTCAATCGCTTCTCAAATTTTATCTTGCTGCTAGCTTCCCTGTCCCAAATGATGTCCATCCCATATATCACCTTGCACTCCCTGATTTGGTGTATTCCCGTGAGCTCCTAAAGCAAGCCTACCTATTCCACGTTGCTTAATTTCCAATCTTGCCTGAACCCCTGATCTCATGCACAAGACCGCATTGCCGAACGTCAGCCCAGGAACCATGACCCCTTTCCATATTCCTCTCACAACATCATACCTATTGTAATTCCACAGTGCCCTATTTTTCATGACTGCTGCATTCCTGTTACCTTTAGTCGTCACGTATATTTCGTGTTCCCTCATATACTTGGTCCCATTGCTTATCCATACGCCCAGATATTTGTATTTATCTGTTATCTCTAGCGTGACCTCCTGTATTCTAAGCTCACTACCTTCGTTGTCATTGAAAATCATGACTGCTGATTTTTCCTTACTGAATCTAAAATCTAACCTATCTCCCTCATTACCGCAGATGTCCATCAATCTCTGCAAATCTTCCTTGTTGTTGGCCATTAGCACTATATCATCTGCGTACATTAATGCTGGTAGTGCCTGATCAATAAGTTTTCCTTGTTTGACTAAAGAGAGGTTGAAGCCCAGTCCACTTCCCTCTAATTTTGCCTCTAATCCTTGTAGGTACATCATGAATAATAAGGGTGACAGGGGGCACCCCTGCCTAAGCCCCCGTTTTACCTCTGCAGGCTTAGATACCTGTTTTTCCCACGTTATAACTACCTTGTTACCTTTATAGATACCCTTTAAAAGATTAGTGACTACATGTTCCACGCCTAGTGTGTCCAGTATTCCCCACAATTCCTTTTGAACCACGCTATCATACGCTCCCTTGATATCCAAAAATGCTAGCCACAGGGGCCTGTGTTCCTTTTATGCTATTTCGATGCACTGCGTCAGTGAGAACAGATTGTCTTCCAACCTCCTGTGTTTCCGAAACCCATTTTGCAGTTCCCCCAGCACCCCCTCATCCTCTATCCATGCCTGCAGTCTTTCCTTTATAATCTGCATCGCCAGCCTGTAGACCACTGATGTCACTGTTATAGGACGGTAGTTGTTTATGTCAGCTTTGTCCCCCTTTCCTTTATAGATCATGTTCATCCTGCTAAGTTTCCATCCATCGGGAACTTCACCATCGATTATTATTGTGCTCACTGCCTCTCTCAAAGCCTGCTTAGACTTAGGACCTAATGTCTTTATCAGCCTAATTGGAATGCCATCTGGGCCTGTTGATGTACTACTAGGAACCCTTTTCTCAGCCCTTTCCCACTCTCGTTGTGAAAATGGAGCCATTGCACCACTTGATTCGGCCTTGTCTATTGTGGTGCATAAAGTACTTCTTCGTTGAAATTTTTCTGTCACCCTTGTTCTTATATATTCAATAGCTTCGTCCCCTTCTAGCCTAGCACCTTGGGCTGTAGTTATGAAACTCTGCTCTAGGCTTGTCTCATTTCTTATGGAGTTTAGATGGTTCGAAAATTTCGCAGCTGCCTTTCTATCTTTTTTATGTACTTCTGCCAGCCACTGAGCTCCCTTTCTTCTAATCTTTTCATTGATCAGAAGGGATGCATCCCTTCTACAGCTTAGAAAGGTTTCCCATTTTCTTTCAACATCATCTGTCGGTTCACCCCGCTGCTTAGCATGTCTGTGTTCCCTAGAGGCTTCTTGACGTTTTGCTATGGCTCTCTTAACTTCCTCATCCCACCAACTTTTGGGTTTGTGTCTTTTTTTCCGGGGTGACTTGTCACGCGTCTTAGCAAGCTCTAGCTCAAAGAGTCTAATTAGATTCGTGTATGTCCACACTGTCTTATCTGTCTTATTATCCTCCGTGATTACTTTCTCAATTTGAGTAGTGGATATTTCACACAACGCCCCCTCTCGGGTACAAAGAACAAAACGAAACTGAAACTAAAATCACATTCCCGCGACATTTGCGTCGGCAGGCAGAGGCGCAGCCAGTTTTGTTTGTTTTTGTTTGTTTGTTTTTGAAGGGGGTGGAGGAGGACTAATTATCCTCGCTTTGTTTACGTCCATGCGTGTGCGTTTCTGCGTTCGTGTGTATGTATGTACACATGCAAAGCTTAACACCCCCCCCCCCCTTGGGTGTCACCAGTGGGGTCAGAACATCCATTCGTGCCCCCGCGTAGGTAAAGGGAGCACGTTGCCCTGGATCCGCGCTTAGTGACGCATGATATGTATGACACGCAAAATTCAGTGACCCGTATGGTATATATTGAGAAATACATTTGTGTTGACGCATCTACACATTAAAAAGTCACTCCCGCTGCGAGCGGTCTGTCTAGTCTACGTTGAGCACGAACATGAAGGCCTCATTGGTGTCGTTGAAATCGTCGTTACTAATTTTAGCGTTGTCGTCGGCGGCCGACTCGTCGTGCGAAGGGGTGGCGTTGTCGTGTCCCGCAGATGACACACTGTTATTTGACAGGGCGAGGCTGACGTTGTCGTTGACGGCCACCCCGTCGTGCGAAGGGGTGGCGTTGTCGTGTCCCGCAGATGACTCGCTGTTATTTGACAGGGCGAGGCTGACGTGTTTGTAACGGCGCATGTGTCCGATGGCGACCGCGATGAGCGCCCCCACCACGGTCACCACAAAGCCGACCAAGGCGAGCGAAGTCCAGCCGCACATGTGGTTTGCCTCGCTGTCGGGCGTAGGTTCGTTAGACGTCTTCAGTTGAACGGAGAAGACAAAAAGAGGGGATTAAGATACCATTAAAACAACAATGCCGTTGTTATAGTTATAAATTGTGTGATGGCTATCAGTATAGCTAACATATATACGCGCTGGTTAAATGCAAAAAAAAATATATGCTGGAGTTAGCATATTATAGTCAAAAGCTGCGCAAAATATGAGGCAGTACAGTTCACCGTAACCAAAAATACTGGTTGGAGGTTGTAACGAATACTGATGGAGGTTGTATCCAATAAAATACTGGTTGTCAGTACACAAGTTCACCGCAAACGGGCACTTGCTACATTTTTTTTTCTAAACTTATATTGTTGTTGATTTTTTTGTAATCTTGATCCGAGTTTACTGGGACACGTTCCCTATTCGGAGAAAGAGGGAACGTCAGCCAATTGCAGCTGCCTTTTTAACCAGCTGCATTCTCTATGGCTCAACAGAGCACACTTACATCGATATTGCTGTTATAATGGGTGAGTTGGGAGAGATGAAAGGTGCGGTCGATGTCGCACTCCGCATGCCGTGATCCGTCCGGCTCCTCAGCTCCCCCAGGAGGTGACTCGACCTGCACATAAGTGCAGCCGAACCTTGTGATCTACGAATCTCTGTCATAGCTTCACGTAATGAAAATTGGAGCGAGAGAAAAAAAAGGGGTTGGCAAAGCGTACTCAGAACCGCGTGCAGATCTTTTTACAGAGGGCTCTACAAGCACTGCCATAGTCACCTCTGTGCTTCTCAGTGTAGGCGTGACCTTCTCCCCCCAAACAACGCACTGCTGAGGCTGTTAGGTCAGCCTTTGTACTCCCGCGCACATGCCAGCATGGCGGCATTCTTTCTCACGATTTTCCATAAGCGGCATAGGCGTCGCACCGTTAGCTGCTCATTGTGTGGCCTCCGCGATTAGCTGCAGCCACGACGGCGAGCGGTCGGGCCTAGTGGTCACGCGGGCTCATGGCATCAGCGGAAGTCGCCAGCCCTTAAATGGAACATAATCATCCGTCCCACTATGGCATAACGTCATGGCCTAATATGCGCCTATATCTCACGTGCTTGTCGGAGTCTGACGTCTTGTGAACGGCTTCTTCGCTTATTTTCTCTTCTGCGCTCGTGGCACTGGCAGGCCTTGTGGATGCAAACGTCTCAGTCTTCATGGTGCACTCCTCGTCCGTTGTCAGTAGCGAAAGCCTGGTGCTTCTCAGTTTGGATAGTGCGCGTGATGCACCTAATGATGATGACGTTGTTGTTACTTCAACAGAGCACGCATATACTACTGTAGTTTTACGTTGAATTCTGCGGATGAGTGCGCTGCGACATCATGTTTTCCAAGGAATATAAGCATCGGGAGAAGCGAAGAAAAACAAATTTTTGCCGAACCGAACATAAAGGAAACATGACATAAAGCAATTAAGTTCAATGCTGCTGCCCCGCCGCGGTGGTCTAGTGGCTAAGGTACTCGGCTGCTGACCCGCAGGTCGCGGGTTCAAATCCCGGCTGCGGCGGCTGCATTTCCGATGTAGGCGGAAATGTTGTAGGCCCGTGTACTCAGATTTGGGTGCACGTTAAAGAACCCCAGGTGGTCGAAATTTCCGGAGCCCTCCACTACGGCGTCTCTCATAATCATTTGGTGGTTTTGGGACGTTAAACCCCACAAATCTAATCTAAGTTCAATGCTGCTGCTTGATTTTCGGTGCACACTTATCGTTTTCAGTTCCCACTATTTCACTTTCGCTTCCTTTGTTCGATATTTTATTATCATATTGTGAAAAAAATACAGTTCAACCTCTTTTTGAGTATGGTCACAGTCCCTAGGACTCTGGTATGGTCATGTCTCTCTCTCTCTCTCTCTCTCTCTCTCTCTCTCTCTCTCTCTCTCTCTGTGTGTGTGTGTGTGTGTGTGTGTGTGTGTGTGTGTGTGTGTGTGTGTGTACCCATGCAAAATTGAAAAGTCTCTGCTAGGTGCACCGCACTCTGCCCTCCTTCTCTTTATCCACTCGATGACGCAAACAAAAAGAATACAAGCTTCGCTATGAGTGCCGAGGAGCGGCTTGCCCACGCAAGCCCTTGCATCACTTCCTAATATCTCCTTGGGACGTGCTGGAAGACTAATGAACGCAGGAGTGTGTGCGTACCTCTTACCCATAAAAATTCCAGTTGGGAACGGTGAGCGTGTTGAGTTCACGTGCGGCAGGCAGGGAGAGGCACACCCCCCCCCCCCCCAGTTTTTTTTTTGGGGGGAGGGGGTGTTTTTGTTTCGCCATGGCGAAGCGGTTGATAGGCTAGGTCTTTCGGTCCCAATGACAAAGCGGTCCACTTCGGGCTAGCACCCTTGCGCGACCCGCTGTACTTTCATCCATCCGTCCATCCATTCGTGGGATACAGGGCACAAACTGGCACTCGGTCACATTGTCCGGCCCATCCCCTACTTCCGATATCCACCTTCCCCAAAAAAGAAAAAAAAAAGCCTATGCCTCTGCTAGAGTAAATACACGTCGAAAATTGTTGAAAATATGCGTGACATGCTCAGAAAATCTGCGCTAGACAAGACATAACTATACGCAGCCGATCTACGTGCGCTCGGTGTGGTGGGAATGGTCAGCGAAAGGCTACTCTCAGGTCCCGAGTGCGAGGGGATATTCCGTGAGTGAAGACCTAAGCCGTACTCCGCGTCCCTACAACGTCCACGTAATACTACATGCGCATGTTCCGGACCAGCAGCCGCGACAATCGCTCATCAACATGAAGAATGGATTACCGAAAGAAGAGTTCCTCGGTGTAGTTGTTGTTACGTTGTCCAATGAGCGGTTTGTGTATAACTGCGAGACCGATAATAACGTGTATAACTGCGAAACTGGTGACGTTGAAAAGCGTCACAGCTAATAAAGGAAATGTGAAATCCAGCGCTTTGGTAGAGCATGCTTCGGGTGGACACGCAATCGACTGGGGGAAGGCCATGGTCGTCGGCAGGATTTTTTCTTGGAAGGTTCAAACCAGAACGCGTTACATCGCGACTTGGGGAAGGGAAGAGCCCTGGCATAGCTTGGGTGACGTCAAGTGCTGGAATGGCTATGCGCTTAGCCGTGTATACCCGATATATACTTGTGTTGTCTTGTCGCCTAGAAGATCTTGGCTCATGCCCACAAGGGGATTGGCCACACTGTACCTTATAATGTAAATGTTTTATACAACGCTTGCTAAAAAAAGAGAGAAATTAGATAAGAACAATAATAATCTTCCTTTGAAAAAAAACGTGAATACGGAAGACAAAAAGAAGCGTATTCATTTTTCTCTTTTCTTCTTCGTCTAATAAATAACCACTTATATATGCACCGGCTTGAGATGGCAAGTGCACCCCATCCCCCCCCCCCCCCCAATGGGGAAGGCACGTGTTCTTGCAAGAAAAAAAAAAAAGGGGGGGGGGGGTTCTCAAGACGACTTTATCTTCAGCAGTCGCTCATGATACGGACCACTGGGCGCATTCTCAACAGAAGCGATGCGGATGTGTATGCATGTATGTGTGGGAAAAAAAAAGGGAGGGGGGAGGGTCGTACACTAACATAGCCAGTTTTCTTGTATTGCGGTATCTGCCAAACATATATATTGCTTTTTTCATTTATTCTTACGGCCTCTTGAGCTGACTATACGCTGCATTTAGCATTTCCTCTGGCAATCGCCCTTCACTTGGAAGCTCAGCTAAAGCGTCATCGTCCATCGCAGACACCGCAAGAAATTAATATATATTGCTTCGTGCGTGCGAAATTCGTGTCCTGTATCTTGACGCACGTTGTCGGGCGTCCGTTCTATCACATAAAAACGCCAGGCCTGCGCGAAAGATGCAGCACAGTCAGGGCGAAAGCTAGAAGAGCGGCATTTCAGAGCCTTTTCAAAACACTCATGGTGTAAATAGTGCAAGCACACTCAATTGCTTGGTACCCATTAGGACATGAATAATAAAAAAATTTGGGTAGTGGGCTGGCATTCGCTATGCTATTTCTCTTGATTCTTCTGAGAAGCGTGGTATCCGCTGAACACTTGCAAGGAATTTCGTGCCGATTGACCATGCAGTTGCTGACGATGATGAGGAATTATGGCTGAAGTGGGTATGTGCCACAGCTAATAAGGGAACAAGAACAAGCTTTTGTAATGGATTGGTGCATTGGACGGCCCACTCGTTACGCTATTCGCATTGTGCCGCGACTGGTTGTTCTTTCGCTGTTTTAAAACGCTTTATAAGGTGTATTACCGCGATGGCTTTCCCGACATCAAGCCTGCCTAAGGCAAGCTTGCCAACAAGTCACAAGCACCAGCGTAGCTCAGTAGCCATGACTTCCTTCGTGTAACCTTTTTTTGTGCGTTCGTTTTTCACCTGACTACCTGTGGTCTATTGGAAAGAAAGAAAAACTGTACAAAGATTTATGTGACACTATGCTCCCCATCCCATGCCCCGCCGCGGTGGTCTCGGCTAAGGTACTCGGCTGCTGACCCGCAGGTCGCGGGTTCGATTCCCGGCTGCGGCGGCTGCATTTCCGATGGAGGCGGAAATGTTGTAGGCCCGTGTGCTCAGATTTGGGCGCACGTTAAAGAACCCCAGGTGGTCAAAATTTCCGGAGCCCTCCACTACGGCGTCTCTCATAATCATATAGTGGTTTTGGGACGTTAAACCCCACAAATCAATTAATCAATCCCCATCCCATTGTACAGAGTGCTATATACAACACGCAAAAGTCAGAATGTACTTGAACGAGTTAAAAAAATGCCGGCAGCTCCAAGTGCAAAAACGTTTTTTTTTTAATTTACACACCGGAACACTTCCTGTGAGAATTAACCTTCATAGTGGAGCGTGGGTTTTATATGCCTTGGGGATCTCGCTGTCTAATCTCTAAGAAACTGGAAACTATGGACCCCGTTTTCCTGCACTGTTGGGAAGGAGTTTACTTCTAGGACGTATCACAAAGGACAATTAAAAATAGTTTCCGTTAGATCCTCATGGAATCAGGTATTTGGCAATAGAGAATGATGATGGATTACCTTTCGATTTTATCATGATGACTGCCTTGCACAGTATATGGCGCTCTGAAATGGCTGGCTTTCACTGTGACCCTGACAGGAGACCAGTAAGAGAGTATTTTAAAGAGGGTATACCTCAAGGTTTCTTGAGGTAGTAAGAACAGATGAATGGGTAACTTTATGGTTAAAAAGGGTAGAAGCCCTACGGACCATGAAAGAATTCTAGGAAGTGATGTGTTATAGTAATGGTTGACGACCATATTATTTTTTAAATGTTCGTTGTGTCTTGTAATATCTTTATATTAGCACCCCGTGTGTGAAGTTTAACCGGAAATAAAGAAGAAAAAAAACAGCGTAGCTCAGTGGTCAGGCAACCAACTCCTACACATGTGCGACTCGTCCGACTAGTTTGGGAACCAGGCCATAGAGGTTTAGCTCTGAATAAGCATGCAGAAGCACTAGCTGTATGTTCCCTTGATTGTCCTTTTTTACCTATTTTGCCTACTTCGGAATATATCACAGCAGCACGCTTTGAAAAACGCACAACGGCCAATAAACTTTGAAAAATCCCCTTTTTTGTATCAGACTTCCCACAGCTAAAGTTCCCTTGAAAGAACAAGTGGTGTTCATCAAGAAAGGAAGAAATAGTGATTACCAAGCTGCGTTGTCGAGTCCTTTCATTGAACTTTTACCTTAACAGGTCGGGTCTGGCACAGTCGCCTTTGTGCCTTTATTGTAATGAGAGGGAATCTTTGGAACACTCCTTTTTGTCATGCCGAAAGTTCAAAACTCAAAGGGAAAATTTACTAGAAGAACCCCTACGAAAGTTGGGCTTAAACTTGACACTTCCGGTGATTCTTTCATTTGGCGCAGTCGCATTTGGATTCAGCCACAGGAGCGTTTTTACCGCTGTTACAAATTTCTTACGAGAATCTAAAAGAATGGAATGCTAAAAATAAGTAACTTCAGTTGTTTTATGTATAATTTTTTTTCTTTTTTATATGTTAACATGTTTTCTTTTCAAGGTTTTTTTAGAAATTTAACACCTTTTTATTATTACCTATATTACCTAATTAATCCAATCCTCTTTCAAAAAGTGAATTAATTTAAAAAGCAAGGCACCGTCCCATTCATGGCCTATCTCCCTAGGTGGGTTGCGCCAAGGTGTTGAGAGAGAGAGAAACAACATTTTTGTGCATCCGGCGTGCGGGAAGTCCGCGCAGGGCGCGGGTATTCCCTATCTAAAGACTATAGCTAATAGTCCTATAGTCCCAGGCTCTAGATCTTGAGGACGTTGTGCTCTGGCTAGGCATTGGATACTCGGGCTCCTCCGCTCCCGTTGTCCGGGGCGTCGGTTCCCTTTCTCGTCTGCTTTGCCAGGGCCTCCTCAAGCCGCTGGATGGCCAAGGTGTTGAGGAACCAACCAACCAACCAACCAACCAACTGGGCAGGCAACCAGCGGATCCGGGTTCGAGCCCCACTGTGCTATGGTGATAGGTTTGCCAACAAGTCACAAGCACCGGCGTAGCTCAGTGGTAGAATACTGAACTGGTGCCCAGCAGACCCGGGTTCCGAACCCCATGCACTGTGCCTTTGGTGGTAGGTTTTTTTTTTTTTTTTTTGTCTAATTTCGCGCGATGTAGTTACGGACACCGGTGGTGGCAGCGGCGGACAACTGCGCGTGACCCGAATTGTGATCTCATAACAGCTTTCGCTGTAAAATATACAACTGGATGGTCCAGCTAAAATCCGGTACGTGTTCTAACAGGGACGGTGCGGAAAACCGGGATGGTCCTGCGAAAAATCGGGATGTTTGCAACCCTAACCTGCCCTCAGTGTACGCGCGCTCTCGGCGTTCAGGAGTACAATATTCATTTTAACCGTGAGCAAGGTTTTCGTGTAGGATCCGAAACGGTTTTTTTTTTTAATTTTCATTCTGGTCAGCGTAGTGCCTTGCTTGTACCTTCGATCCTTCGATCATCCTTGGTGTGCACATTGCTATTATCCTATTATCTTTGTTCAGGAATGCAGAGTGGCCCCTCAGTAAAAAAAAAATACGCAAGAATAATCTGGCAGCCGTAGTGTCACCTTCCTAAAGAATGAAAAAGAGATTGCGAAAGAAAAAAAAATCACAGCATATGCACGGAGTGAGTGATGCTGGGGCGAAGCGTCTGTCAGCCCGTCCGTGCGTTCGTTCTTGCTTCAGTCCGTCCGCGCGACCATCCGTGCGTCCATCCACGTGTCCATGCGTCCTTCCGTCCGTGCATCCATCTAGAGAACACGCAAAGTACCGCCTACTCCCATCTCGCATCCCCTGTGGCACATACCTACTCTAGAGCGGGTATGTGCCACAGGGGATGCACAGGTGGCTACTTACTACTACTACATACATCGGAGGATGTACACACCCACGCCTTAAGGAGCCTCGCCCCTAAAAAGAACAGCCCGCTTGAACCCTGGCCCGTTAGTTTAAAAAGCCTAACCCTCTACCGACTAAACTACCCGGGCAATGAAAATTAATCAGCGTTGTTATACCAACCTGTTGACAACTTCCAAAGGCATTTCTGCTTGGTCAAAAGAGTGCGACGAATCCTTCACCGCGCTTCGGCGGTTATTATTATCACCTCCAATACTACGTCATTTTGACCCCAATGCACCTACGGAGGTCCACACCGACGCCAGTGGTGTCGGTCTTGGTGCTGTATTGGCTCAACGAAAACCAGGATACCAATAATACGTGGTCGCTTATGCGAGTCGAACCCTCAAGAAAGCCGAGTGTAATTATTCCGTCACGGAGAAAGAGTGCCTCGCAATTGTCTGGGCTTTGACGAAGTTCCACTCATACCTATATGGCCGCCCTTTCGAAGTCGTCACGGACCACCACGCTCTATGCTGGTTATCATCGCTCAAAGACCCGTCGGGGTGCCTTGGTCTTTGGGCGCTTCGCCTACAGGAATACGACATTCGTGTTGTATACCGATCCGGCCGCAAGCACTCCGACGCTGATGCACTGTACCGCTCGCCGCTACTGGCTGACCCAACCTCCTCGTCACCTTCTTCAGCTGTCATAACACCAGTCGACTTCACAGACATGGCATCGGAACAAGCAAAGATGTGTAGATTTCCCAACTCCTCACCTTTCTGACTGATCCGTCAGCTAATTTGGTCTCAAGAACTATCCGCCGTCAAGCCACACATTTCGCTATTCGAGACGACCTCCTCTATCGGCGGAATTACACGTCTGAAGGTCGGAGGTGGCTGTTAGTGATACCATGGTCCTTCAGTATTGAAGGACCATGGTGATACCCAACCACATGCGCTCGGAAATCTGTACTGCTTTCCACAACGACCCGCAAAGCGCTCACGCTGGCGCTCTCAAGACGTACAACCGTCTACGTCAGCGGTACTACTGGCGCGGCATGTACACATTTGTCCGCAAGTACGTACGTGCTTGTACTGCATGCCAGCGACGTAAAGTCCCACCTTAACGCCCTGCCGGTACATTTCAGCCTCTGCCTTGTCCAGCGCGTCCGTTTGACCGCGTTGGTATCGACTTATACGGACCACTTCCCACGTCGTCTTCTGGAAATAGGTGGATAATTGTTGGCGTGGACCACCTCACGCGTTACGCGGAGACGGCAGCACTACCCGCAGCAACCGCGAGGGAAGTTGCGTTTTTCGTCTTGCGCAACTTTGTTCTTCGACATGGTGCTCCCCGCGAGCTTTTGAGCGACCGGGGGCGTGTTTTCTTGTCTGACGCCATTCAAGCGTTGCTCGCTCAGTGCAACATGGTTCATCGCATGACGACAGCATATCACCCGCAGACGAATGGCCTCACAGAACGATTTAATCGCACTCTCGGTGATATGTTGACGATGTACACAGCTGCAGACTAGACCAATTGGGATACTGTCCTTCCATTCGTCACGTATGCGTATAACACCGCTAAGCACGCGACAACAGGGTTCTCCCCTTTCTTTCTGTTGTACGGACGCGAACCATCGTGCACGCTGGACACTATCCTCCCATACACGCCCGACTCCTCTGAGTACACTGCAATTTCTGATGTTGCCAGGTACGCATAAGATTGCAGACGATTGGCCCGTTCACTGACAACCGAGGACCAAGGCCACCAGAAGCAACGGCATGACACCGACCGACATCTCTCTACTTTCACGACTGGTGCTCTCGTTTGGCTCTGGATTCCACCGAGCACTCCTGGCCTTTCGTCGAAATTACTGGCTCGATACCACAAGCCCTACCGCATTCTCGCCCGTACGTCACCAGTCAATTATGAGATTGAGCCTTTGACACAGTCTCATGACTTACGCCGTCGTGGCCGAGAAATTGTGCATGTGAGTCGCCTGAAGCCGTATTACGACCCCGCTATAGTGACTACGCCTTAAGTCGCCAGGTTGGCTACGCTATTCACCGGGGGCCAATGTAGGGAACTATGCGAACGACGGCGAAGCAGCAAGAAACGGCAAGCCACAGCGTTGGTGCACACGCGCGACCCGAGCTTGCGTTTGTTTTGTATTTTCGGCCTGTTGGCGTTCCTCGCTCTTCTGGCGTTCCTCGGCCTTCCAGTAGGTCTGTACGTAAATAAACTCCACCAGATGTCACGCAGTTTATGCGCCAGATGTCACAACAGATGTCACGCAGTCCCACCCGCCCCCACCCTCGGCTACGACCCGGTTTTTCGTCTAAAAACCACGATATGATTACGAGAGACGTCGTAGTGTACGGCTCCGTAAATTGAGACCATATGGTGTTCTTTAACATGCACTGATACCGCACAGTATGGGCCTCTACCAGTTCACCTCTATCGAAATTCGATCGCTGCAGCCAGGACCGAACCCGTGCACCTTCAGGTACAGTTCGGTTCAGCAGCCATGTACGAAATTTGGGCAGGACTTTTCGCACACCTTGTACCAGTTCGTCGTACATGTGCTTCGCATGTTACGTAGAAATATTTTAACGGTTATTATTATCACTCGCCGTTAGAGAATCGCTATGCAAGAATATACCTCGAATACGACTAATTGGGTCTTGCCACTGCGAGAACGAAAGCACGGCTTCTAAAACGGCACCACAGAACACCTGCCAGACGGCAACTGTCTTCTTCTGTTTTCTCTGTCTCTTTCTCAGAAGCAGCTCGTGGCTAGAACGCGATACGCGTACACCTCAAAAAAGAAAGAAAAAATTCACGCCCGAGCAGGGGCTCGAACCCTGGACCGTTAGGTTAAAAGCCTAACGCTCTACCGACTGAGCTACCCGGGCTGCTTCCAGATGTAGTTTCACTCATGACCTACTACACTCCTGACCTGTTCAGATAGCGGGGTTCCTATGGGAGCGCGTGTCCCCGCTCTCGTTCAATCGCTCGCCGTAGGTGGCGCTACCTATAACCTGTTCGTCTGCTACTGTGCGGCCGGCAGGAGGGCGACGGACTGATACCATGCGTCTGCTTCTGTGACAAACTGCCTATACGTGTGATTGTTTTTTGCTGAAAAGGCTAACGTGTGCTATGTGTTACATTTTAGTAGTTAGGCTATACTGGTTGATTGACTTCTAAAGCTGTATATTTGCGTAGAAATGTCTTGCTGCATGGTTGTTTTTGCCATTCCAGCCTAAAAAAACTTCAATTTAGTATTCATAAAGCTTTTGACTAATAATGTACTCATTGGTAATAGAATATCAAACTGATTTTAGGTTGTTTAGGACGCGTCAGGTGAAACGCAGTGCCCCTGTTGAGCACTTACCTTGGACACTCGCCCTGGACAGGTGTTACACTTGTAGTCAATTGATAGAAGAGAATAATGCACATACGCCCACGGACGCATATCAAGGAGAGACACAGGAATTGAAGCTTTAACTCTTACTGTGACCTACACAACAAAAATTGTGCGTCAAATTTCGCTACGGGAGTTTGTCTGCTGGAACGGGGAGCGCTGGCCGATGCGCGTTTCTATGATTTTATATGTCCGTGCGATGAGACGATATGGTAAAGGCAGTGATGTGCCTATCGAGGGCAACACATTGCGACCCCAATAAAGTTTTTATCGTCATCATTATCATCATCTTGTCGAGCATAGTTAATAATAATAATAATAATAATAATAATAATAATAATAATAATAATAATAATAATAATAATAATAATAATAATAATAATAATAATAATAATAATGTTTTATTTTTCATCAATAGTTTGATGAAGGACAGCGGCAGGTAAAAGCTGCTCTTCGAAAGAGGCAGCTTGACATAGGCCCACAGACGCCTTTAGCACGACAGCACTGGCAAACAGTTAGCAATGTTATCTAAGCAACAATTACAAAAATATCAAGTTCAAATTCTAAAAATAAAAATAGCAACCATGATAACAATGTAGCAACTGCAAAGAAATCTTGAAAACTATACATGTGTATATCGTGCAATTGAGTTCGGGTACAGAGTAAGAAATCTATGCCAGCTTTCACATATTTATCAATTAACGTAGAAACTGTGTAGAACAACCTATCTGTGGAGTAGTTTGTTCTCGAAGTTTTTATTTTCCATGTTTCTTTATGTCATGTTTCGAACAAATTATTTGGCTGCAGTTTCGAGAGGTCGTACAAATAATGTCGACTTTCTTGAAATTGACGCCTGACCACCAATGCTAACTTAAAATCGTAGAGACGATGTAGGGGTGGTATTCCAGCCTGTTGAAACAATTCACTTCTGCGAGCATCATACGACCAGTAAAAAATTATTCTAATATACGTCTTTTGCATCAGGTACAGTTTTTGTAAGCGCGTGTTAGTCGTAGTCCTTCATACCAAGAAACAATAAGCAAGATGCCAACAGAACAGTCATTTATAAAGTAAGAATTTTACCTTGTATAGTAGAACAGTTTTGCCACTGTACACCGTGCCCTCTACGCGAGATAACTGACCCAGCACACTGTAAATGCGATCGTTTCAAAGCATATTGCTCGAAAATGTAACTCCAAGAATTTTTATACAATTTACTAACTCAATAATAGTATCGCCATACTTGAAATGTATGTTTTCATTAACAGACTTATTTTTAGGGCGGAATAGTACCGCCTTTGTTGTACTAGTGGTTATGTTTGATTGATAGCGCCCAAGGGCGACACCCGCAGTTGGGGCGCGTACACATGCTGAAAATGTGCCATTATACTCGTTTGTCAATGAAAAGCAGATCCCTCAAAGTGATATCAAGGTTTCTGCTAAAAGAATTTGGCGAGTGTATGCGTGTGATTCGAGCAATGTTACAGCACTTCAAAATGAAACAAAACACATTTGTCGCTTTACTTATGCGTGCCACAATATGCCAGTTAAAGCTGATGTTTCAAACAAAGTTTCTGCACTTTCGAAGAATATCCTACTTGCTGGCACACAGTGACGGCTTGTGTCTGCAATAAAGAAAAACATATGTACGCGTACAGAGCTGCGTGCATTTGGGTCATAGTTCAATAAAATGTGCTAGCAAGGTTCTGGGCGCGTACATGATACAATGGAGGCATGCAACTAAACTTTTAAAATCTTGCGAGATTTTGGCTTTTCGGCTATTCTCTTTCTCTTTCCTTCTTTGGCTGTTTTGTCCCGCACGTAGTTTGAGAAGAAAGGACGGCTAAATTTTTGCAACACTAGCCGCGCCATGGCTTCTCGGTGCTCGCTAGTAGCGCCTTTATGGCTGAAAAGAGGGTTCAAGGCCACTGCAGGTAGCACAGTTTGCACAAAAAGTGCCATCGGCCTCTTTTTGGAAATGGCCAATGGCGCAAATGCTTCCGCGGCCCTTTCTAGAGTGCTCACAAAGGAAAGAAATGAGATCGTTGGGTATGAAAGCCCTCCCCTGTCTAAATTAAATATCACAGCAGTAGCTGGTCCAGATGAGCTGGGAGCCTTGATTTTGCCGATGCAGTCGTCGCAAGTAATGCAATCCTCAGCTGCTTTCACCAGGAAGCCCGCTATAAGGCCAAGCGTGCTGGCCCTTATGCCTGGCTGTGGGGCACCTGTGGGAAGGTAGAAATGAAAAGTGTGCAAGAATTTTATCAGTATATAGATAAGCATGCATGATTAAACCGACACGTGTCCGTATACAAAATATGAGAAATATATATATATATATATATATATATATATATATATATATATATGTATATATATATATATATATATATATATATATATATATATATATATATATATATATATATATATATATATATATATATATATATATATATATATATGGATGTTAATGCGCTTTCAGATAACAACTGTTGCCCCACCGCGGTGGTCTAGTGGCTAAGGTACTCGGCTGCTGACCCGCAGGTCGCGGGACCGAATCCCGGCTTCGGCGGCTGCACTTTCGATGGAGGTGAAAATGCCGTAGGCCCGCGTTCTCAGATTTGGGCGCACGTTAAAGAACCCCAGGTGGTCGAAATTTCTGGAGCCCTTCACTACGGTGTCTCTCATAATAATATGGTGGTTTTGGAACGTTAAACCCCACATATCATCAAGATAACTGTTCATTCAGCCGACGTTTGCGTCGGGAGAGCCCCGTCTTTTTCAAGGTATAATAATATTTACACATTTTCCGCGTCGATTTATAGCTTGTCACGACAGGAGGGAAGAAGTCCGGAGAATAGTATAAACAACAACATAAAAAAAACTGAGGGAGAAACGTTTAAAAATAAAAAAAAATCTAGGAGAAGAAGCAAGAGAAAGACGACGGGATTAGGAAGGGACAGCATCTCAAGAGAGTAAGGCGAACGCAAACGAGCCATGCCATCATCTGTGTGCCAGTTATGACAGCGATTCAAAACCGCCGAAAATTTCTTCCCCGATTGCGGGAAAGGGACGTCGGTTAGTCGAGTTGTGTGGGCGCCTGGTGAAAGCATGTTATATTTTTAAATGTAAGCCATAGTACCTGCTTGTACCATGGACTTATCGTTACATACATACACAGTATAACTGATTGAGAAGCATGTTTTCATCTACATCGTGCACTGACGCAAACGCTGCCTCACGCGGCTTGCATGTAACACAGTAAGCAGCGCAGAGTTTATAATATATGCATAATATCGTATAGTGGGGAATTGTTGGACGGTGTGTAATAATTTTTAAATAATGTAAATCATTCCATTACACGGAATCAACGAGATATGAAAAGCGCACCACGGCAAGTCTGCAGGGCTTCTAGATGTGGCCGCATCGTCTGGGTTATAGTAGCAGATGTCGATGCCGCGCACTCGCCTGACGACCCTTGATTCTGGTTTACTAGCGAGTGCATTTCCAGAGGTTGTCCGGCTTGCTTTACTGCTGTGGAGCACGACGCCTGCCTTGCACTGGGCGATCCAAGAGGAGACGTTGTTTGCTCTGTACTGCCGCTTGGTGATGAGTGCATCATTCCCATCACGAGGACTTTCTGCAGTGATGAAAGCGCAGCACGGGCGTCTGTCTGATCGTTGCTTCCTTGAAGCTGTCTGATGGTGGAAAAAAGTGCTTCGACAGGGTCACTGGAGAATTTGGCAGTCAACACGTATAGGAAACCTGAACGGATGAGAAATTGTGTGCACTGTACTGTGGACATTGTGGTCAGTTGGAGAGCTTCGTATGTTTCAAGAGATATGAATGCCCTCTTATGTGGTGCCGCGGCTTTCCATGCTGCGAAAAAGGGCAGAAATTCCTGCTCCAGCCATATCAACCTGAAAATAAAGCAGTTTATTGTAGAAAATATGAAACCTAGCGGGATAAATGGAATGTACCTGTCATCATCTGGGGAACTGAACGGCATCCTGTTTTGGTCCCGGCTTACTACGTGGAAGGTTGTATTTCTTATGTTGTGTATGGTGAACCATTTAAATATCATTTCCATCAGCTCGATGGTTGGCAGGCAGTCTTCAAACCCGAAAATGCCAAATCTGCGGCCGTATTGTAAGAGGTATCGTAAGGCCGATGTCACCTAGAAACCAAGGAGACGCGACATATTAAAAATGATCGGAATTATTTAGAGAGAGGTTTCTAAGCTTGGACGTTCGTATACAGCAAGTGAGACGAGTTACAAGTGGCACTGCAGTCATCAATAACGTGCACTTTTAAGTGAGTTTGTGTTAGTGAACATATATTTATAGAAGCTCTAATGATACGTAATTATTGTGTGGTAAGCAATACGCGCAGGTACATTCGTTAAGAAAGGGAAATTGTATGTTCAGATAACCATGCGCTGTTAGCAGCAGCAGTAGCAGCAGCTCATGTGCATGTTTTTATGTGACCATACTGATAAATATGTTAGCAGTTATATACGTATTGAATTACATTTTCACCATTTGCTTCCGTTTGGGTTCTACAAACAAATAAACCAGAAACTAACATGAATATTCACGTATCGTTTGCGGTGAATTACTATTAAAAGGCAGTTTTTGTACTGCTTCATTTGAACGAAAAGCTGCAAAATTTTTTCTGCTTCTGCATGAACATTCACTTGACGTAATATGATGTAAAATGAGTTGTGGCGTAATATTAGCGCATAAAAGTTTGCCCGAGCGCGCCAAAGAATTTGAGAAGTATAAACGTCACTACTGATAGAAAACTGCGAGCATGATTCTAGCTCAATTAGATGTATTTTTTTGTGTAATACAGGTTGCAGGAAGCATACATAATTTACAGCTAACGAAAAGGCATTTCCTGCATGACCTGTGTGCGTCACGCATTGTGATGTCTACAAGGAATACAGAGAATCTGGGAGTGTGTGACACTAACGCTAAATGGGTTTACACCTTTTCTTATACATGCCTGTGGAGAGAACACTTCAACGGCCCTCTTCACGCTTAATTTCTCGAAGTTCGTCGGGTAAACGTGCTTCTGCGTAAGGTTCCGAACAAGCTTGAACGACGACTGTTTTTCTGTTATGTCCAGCAACTTTCTCAAATACGTGGGGCTGTAGTAATGCCCATTGTTGAACAGAACGCGTTTGGTGGACAACATCTGGTTGCGGAGATTTTTCAGGATGTGGCAGTGGTCAAAAGAAAGGAAGAGCCTCCGATTCATATCCATTGGATGTCTGCAACAACAACAAAAAAAAATGAATAAATAAATTGGAGAAAGGCGGCGTTTGCGGTGTGAATAATTAGTTGCATATACGGTTTTCTGTTTTTTACCAAAGTAATGTAAATGTTAGCCATTCGAAGGACGTGTGCGTTGTTAATTATTACCTTATTATAAAATTTCTCCACTCATGCCATGATCCTGCAGGTCTGTGTGTGTGTTTTATTGAGATTACCTACACCTTAAATCTTCCGAAACTTTAAGTATACTCACCCATTCATACAGTCGCATGCAGGTGCGCATACATTACGCAAACGCGTAACGTCAATTGATTTGTAAAGACGGGCTATTTACAGCGATTGTACTGTTGATAGCAATCTTGTTATGGACACGGCTTTCTTATATGGCAGCGCTGATTAAAAAAAAAGAAGGGGGGGGGGGGGGGCTCTGATGCTGATACAGGCTTTTTTTTTTGTGCGACCAAGTCTTTTGTTTTTTTTTTTCACTCAAACACGGCATGCATGCGCGTGCATACATTGATTGATAGATATGTGGGGTTTAACGTCCCAAAACCACCATATGATTTTGAGAGACGCCGTAGTGGAGGGCTCCGGAAATTTCGACCACCTGGGGTTCTTTAACGTGCACCCAAATCTGAGAACGCGGGCCTACAACATTTCCGCCTCCATCGGAAAAGCAGCAGCCGCAGCTGGGATTCGATCCATGCATACATTGAGGGCACACTGCGAATACATATAAAAAAATATTTACACTAGGCATTGCGCACAGCTTAATGCGAGCTGAGAGCAAAAATATATACTTAGCAACTTACGGCACAACTGGCATCATACGACCATTCCCTAACATGGTGAACATCTTTTTGTTCGAAGCGTGGTTGTCAGCTACAAGTCGGACCACTTGGAATCCTGCTTCTTCGATGGACTTAATTACTTCAAGTGTTAGTTGATGCAGGTGGTCTCCTTTTACTGACTGCGTGAAATAATATCCCACGGGTAGCCTGAAAAAGATAAAAATTAGCAGTATTCTGTAGCGTCGGTGTCAGCTGGGCTTAAAATCTCACTCCGTTGGAGAGAGGAGGAGAGCCAATTGCTCATCTCGAGTGCTTGTCAAATAAGTGCACAATGCTAAAGTTGACTTGCCGGGGGAAAGGGGGGGGGAGCCCTCCTTAAAAAATAGAAGACGACTCCCCCTGCCCCTCCCCAGACTTTCAGCCCTGGTCGCGGAATAGCACATCATTGGTTAATTAAAGACAACGTTTTCTTTTTATATCTATAGGTGGGGTTAGTCTTTCAGTCACAGCGAAACGTATAGTGATAGACAAAGTGATGATTCACTTACGTGTAGTGCGTTGATAAGCCTACAAATACAAAGGCGAGAAGGTGTGTGGCCAGCTCGTTCTGAATGCCCACTTCTTTTTCTAGGCCTCCCATTTCGACTAGGCCATGGACTTTGTCTCCTTTTTTTTCGTACGTCAGTGCTTGCTTTAAAGACATTTCATCCACAATCAAAGAGCCCATTTTTTCCTAACAAAAAAAATGGGGGGGGGGGGGGGAATTCACTGTTAACAGACATGCGTTATATATCGGCGGAGACAGTTAATTATATAAATAACCTTCTTTGTTGTTCCGTACATGACCCATAATTTAACAGAAATGATTAGGGTTTAGAGCAAACATAGCGCACTGCCGTATACTCTTAAACAATACATCTTACGTTCGAGTAATCCTTGCCACAGGTCTGGTCCCTGTTTATTCACTTTAAATCACTTTTCATTCGGCTATACTAGCATGTATTTTGATCAGTCAAACACTGCCGCGTGCGCTGCTTCCTTCGTTATTCGCGTGCATATTGTAAATAATTCTGATCGAAGTAACGTACCCGTTCGGACAAGTGTGTGCTTTCCGTGTGCAGCCTTTGCTTCATTAGCGACGAAACAACTGCTCCAGTACAGTAGCCAATGTAACGCTTCAGTGTCATGCGACTTGGAAGGGTGAGGCACCCAGACCTCCGCAACATTTCGTACCCGCAGGGTGATTTAGCTTGCCACATTATGGCCTGCCTGATGGTCACCTCTTTCCAACGGTGATTTTTCTCACGCAGGCATTGCAATTGCTCCTTCAAAAATTCAGCCTTCTTGTCGTTCTCGTCCAGCATTTCCTGATGATGAAAGGGCAGTTGAAATGCGTAAATCACGCGCAAGATAACATACTGGAAGAAAGCGGAAGTGCAGGGGAGAATGGAAGCTTGACCCGCTGAAACATCGTAGAGCAGGGAATGCCGGCGCATCCAACAATTCGACATTTACGTACTGGACTTGCCCTTGTCAAGACAAGTTTAGATGTTGTGGGAGAGTGAGCAAACGTTCACACACACGCTACTAAAGGAGGCTGTTGCTGTCCTGACAAAGAATAGTGCACCTGATTGTCGAAACCTTGCATTTGGCATCATTCCTTATTCAACAATTCATAATCGCGAGAAAAGATATGCGTTTACTCTTAAGACAATAATAGATGTTTCATGTCACCACGTGGACATTCAATTGCAGCTATGCTACATTAATGAATTGCGCAACTTCAGACTTGCGTCATGTTCAGTAACCGGCCACCGACTCACACATACGGACTAGCGGAAACTGTTCACTTACACTTTCCAAACCATTCCTTCCTTTTTGAATGCAATGCTGCTCGCTCAAGTTTATAAGGCAGACATCACATGTGCGTCAAGCGTGGCTTCCTGTACGAGCATAAACCGATCGGCCCATAGCACCAACACAACACAGCTTGCAAATTACTGTCTTTCCAGTTGTCAGTCCAATGTCCCTAATTGTTTGCGACGACAGAAATTTGAACTCGTTGTTCGCAGGATAAAGGAATAAACTCGGGGTGCGCCAATCACGCAAGGGGGTACACACCGACCTTCGTATCTTAAACACTTGCTCATGTGCGCGCTTACCCACCAACCTTCTTTTATTCCGTGTCCTTATGTCAGGCCTACACCTTCGTATGACCAGAAAGATTGCCAGCATCGGCGTACACTAAAATGTCACGTAAATTTATATGAAGAAGAAAATCTATAAACAGAGTTTCTCTCGAGCAGACATCATGACAGCGGACTTGTCATCCTTAAGGCTATAATTGTATTTCAGTCTTTCAGAAAACAAGCCTGCTTGTCGAAACGCCGCCTCGAAACAACTTTGCTAAAACTACTGATTAAGCGAGTTGGTTCATGATTATTTTCAGTGTTTGTGTGTGTGTAAACAGCGATTAAAGAATGGGAACAACCCCTGTTCACAGGTTTTTTACTGCAAGCTTCCATCCTCCCCTTTCTGACGTTTCTTACAAAAAAGTATAGGGACACTAAGTTAATAGACTGATAAATGAGTACCTGATAATTCTCTATCGTTCCTGTTCCGATCATACGACTATTAGAACAGAAAAAATTAAGACTAGGTTTAATGTTCTGAGTTTGGCGAACAATCTTCGACACGTGCACGTCGCTTTATGTTGCGTCGCTCCTTGTGTACTTGGCCGCATTGGCTGAGAACATTTCTTTGAAACTTGCTACTTCAGACCTTGCATCTACTAACACAGCAGTCTTAGACATTACCTGAGGCCGTCAAAGTATGACGTCACTGCTAGCCGATGCGCGAGAACTTAAGGGTAGCATCGCCACCTTTACAATCTCTTATAGTTTCGAGAATTCCTTCGCTCACCGGACGTCCTCTCGTAGTACGGGTGATGTTGATAGAATTGACTTACTCCTAAATTGTTATTATGTTCAGAGTCATTTAAAATTAAGTGCGAATATAAAAGGATTAATATAACATTCGTCCACTGACGTAACTGCGTACCTGCAGCGTTAGAGCGCCATTCGCCTCGGCGAGGGCTTTCATCTCGAAAAAATCTTTCTTTAGCTTCTCTAGCTGTGAATGCAAATTACTGTTCATTTCTTTCAGCCTGCTGCACTTCCGCCGCAACGTCTTAGTTGCCGCGACCAGGGAGCGCATCTTCTTCAAACCGATCGACGTTTGCGACGTCATGGAGCGCCGCACTGGCCTCTTCTGGTGTTCCCCTTGTATAACTGAACTACAGTCCTCCATGTTGTCCTGACTTGATGGAAAATGCAACCACTCGGCCTCTTGTGCAGTTTCAATTGGGTTTTCAGAACTATATACTTCCCCAGGCTCCGCTGATGCTCGCTCTTCTTGAGAAGAATCTGCGTTGGACGTTCCCCTGTTAAGCCGAAAAAATAGCGAAGCATGACAGATATATTGTCCCGCTAAACGCATAAGGGAATACTGCTAACATTATTCTTATCCGTTGTTGTGTTAGACTTCAAGTTTTACTTACAGTATTTTTACTTGTATGGGTGCCAGCGTTGTTTCCCCCTGCGTTCGTTTTAGCCGCTTTTTCCGCGGCATTGGATCTTGCCCACGTGGATCAGGAGAAGCGGGAAATAAGGAAGGCACGGCTGTGGGCTTCAACATCTTCCTTTTCGTCACTGTTCTGTAATCTTCAGCGGTAAAATGCAGGCTGCATACCTTCGACCGGTCGCTGGGCTCCCAGCGATGCTTTCCTGAACCTTCATCAAAGGTAAAGGCGTATACGCATGGCTAGCAAGATTGCAAAATAACAGTCCATAACACCTTTTTTGTAATTAATTTTTCCAAAATGTAACAAGCCAAATGGGGAGGTTAAGAAAAAGCATAGCCACGATTTTATTCTGGGGAAGTACCTGTATACCCATTTAGTGCATTTTCATATTTTCTCGCAGCCTTTGTAAATGTCTTTTTAGATGACTACATTCGTCGATTGATGTTTAGTGATGGTACGTGGTCGAGTCCAGTGGCATACTTGAAGCCCTTTATTCGAAGAGCTCATTGGCTATACAAGGTTTCATAACAAAGCTGAATTTCCTAATGGCTGCTCAGTAACGAAGCGCGACCCAATACGACAGAGCCGAAACCGAGGCGCACTTGAGCGCCTTGGTCTTGGTTTAGAGCGCAAACCTCTAACCTGTACAATGACTCCGCCGTTGACGACGATGACTTCAGTGGTTTTTGTTCTTTTGCATTCTCCAAAACGAATCTTTGTCATGCATGATGTAATCTCAGATGCAGCACGCACATAAATAGAGTATCTGTCGCTGATTATTCCAGGTTCCTCATTTCGGTTTCACCGGCTGGGTCTCTTAACCCTCACAGAGCCGATGGGCTCATTGCACGAAGGACTTCAATTATGTCATTATACCCGACCGCCTGCCAGCCCTATATAGAGTGAACAGTTAATCGCCACATTTCGTTACCGGCGTAACGTTTCTAATTACCTTAAGTAAGCTTATACAGAAACGAACAAAGCTGTATGGGAAGATAGAGGTTTGAGATGAGAAATACATTTGACCAAATTCGGTCGCTAACTTCAGTGACACCCAGTGTTCAAGAGTTGTCCATCGCTAAACACACACACACACACACACACACACACACACACACACACACACACACACACACACACACACACACACACACACACACACACACACACACACACACACACACACACACACACACACACACACAGAGAGAGACAAACTGTGGAGGCAGCACGTAAATATTTCATATCATTAATTTTTTTATGGATTTCGGCGGCATTTGTTGAGGCAGCCTTCGGGAAGGGTGCTCGAACCCCTCGCAACCCACCGCTACGCATTTTTACATAATTTACAGATTTCGTATATTTACTTTTTTCTTGTGTGCTATATTTAAATTTCTTGGCACTATTTGTGGAGCCTGCCATATTAGCCGCGGTACTTTAAAAAAGCTTTCATGTTTTTTAGCTCAGTGAATTAGCATAACACACGGAAATAAAGTTTACTAAAGCACCCTGGTGCTTCTTGCTAGCTTGCAACTCGTTCTGAATTGAAACGACTCTCAAAAACACAAGACTCACCTTTTCTTCCAATTGCCTCGATCCATTCTTCCCGTATGTCTGTGGCAGGAAACTCGTGAAAACTTACTTTACTTTGTTTGCCTTGTTCCGATTTGCAATATGGCACGCAGCAATACACCATACTTACATTTGAGGTGTCAGCTCATCTAAAAAAAAAACTGCACGCGGCCACTATTAGAGCTGACTACTGCAGCTATCTGCCGTCTGCAAGTTTCTGCACACGACCTACTGTGTTTCTGCGTATCTTCTGCAATTTGTGTATGCGTATCGTCTGGAACCATCGTGATTCAGTGTGAACAATGAATGCCTAACAATAGTTTTTTTATCTCGTTGGACTACGTTTTCATTCAAGAAATATTTTCATAATAAATTTTCCTTCATTTGTAGAAAAGTTCCCGTCTGCTTGCCACTGTGACCCTTTGTGTGCTTTTTTTACGGTTCTATTTCTGCTTCAAACGTCCACACGAATGCAGCCAACTCTGACGAGGAATCATATCGCTTTATTTGCCATATTTTACACATTCATACACAATTCATGCACAATAAGAACGATTTGCACTGCCACAGCGATGGCTGAAGCAGACGACAGCGAACAGGTGCTGCCTAGCGCCACGCCGCTCGTAGGTGACGGCCCTAGCGGCAGAAGGTATGAACTAGAACGTGGGCGCTGGAAGAGGTGCTCTCTGGGCAGGTCAGGAGTGTAGTAGGTCATGGTTTCACTAATAAACAAACAAATGAAATGAAAAGAAAAAAAACATTCCCACGAATGAATAAATGTGTGTGTTTTGAAGCAGAATTTTCACAAGGCTGTCAGACTGTCAGTGTGTTGCGTGTCTGTATCCAGTTAGTAACTGCAGTGCAGCTTCGCACGTGGTCGAGGCTCGTTGCGTGCCAGACAATGCCAGTTGAAGCGTTAGCAAAAAAAAAAAAAAAAAACACTGTTTCAGCATAAGTAATTGTGGAGAAAGGCAGGGTTAGGGTACGTTTATTTAACCAACTAGTGTACAAAATGTGGCAGTTTAGCCACCTTACACCACATGCTCTGGGAGAACCCTTCGGTTCGCGGAACCGATACATCCAGGTCTCCGCGCTCCGCTCCCCGGAGTGCGGAGAGCGGAGTCCCACTTTGGGCTGTCCCACTTTGGGCTGTCCAGAGGACCCACGACACAGAACACCTATACACTAGCCCGCGATGCGGCGCTAGGTCTCAGCCTTTGCCAAACCAAACCAAGCGTAAGTACTTCCTCACACATAGCTCCACCATGCATCACGTACGGTCACTGCAACTACTGTGCGCAGTAAGTAATAACATACCGCCAAAAAAAAAGAGCATGTTTCTTTACTTTCATTTTAAAGCCGTATCAACGACGCTGTCATAAAGTGTTGGCCAAATACACGGCCGAATATTCATATTTTGACGCCACAGTCACTACGCTAGAATGCTTAAAAAGTCGAGCCAAGCAAGAAATCAAGCCATTTAGAAACGCATGTTTTCCGGCTGTCTGCCGCTGCTACAGTGCCACTGCTGTCGCTTACAATGTCAGCCGATAACGAAAATGATAGCTCTTCAAAGAAACGACGGGTTGGCTTTGAAGAAGAAGTCGGAATCACAGAATTCGTCGGAGAACACAAAGGTTTCAATGGCGTGTTGAAACAGAGGTGAGATGTCTAGGAACAGATCTGATGTGGTGTGAGCCTATAGCTTGTTTTACAAGACTGTGTCATTCCAATAGAAGGCCGAGACGTAATTTGCGAATTGCGGGGATTTTCGGGCTATGTATATACCGCCTGTTTCATCGTAGCCATGTGCAGTACACGACGATTTAGCCTTACTACTACTTTTGTTTTTAGCGTGCAGTTTAACGCGTAGCTTCCTGTGTGTGCTGCCTTCATTTAGTTGTTAGCTTTGTTTGAGTAAAATTGCCATTTGTAAGACCTTGCAGTACATCGTGTGTGCGCGCTATACATACCTGCCGATACTCACTAAGTCTTGTCAAATGCATGCGTGAAGTAATGCAAGAAAGTGGACAGTAGCCACCATAGCCTGCCAGACCCTTTCTTACCTTGCATATTTTAACACACTCGGAAATACAGCCCAGAGCGTTCGCAAGATGCCATACAGCGGAGGTGGACACACAACCAGATTAATGAAAAAGCGTTTAGGTTTACTGTTAGCGTTTAAAAAAATGCGAATTTTGTTTAGAACAATTTCCATCGCTATTCATAAGTTTAACTCGGATGTAAGAGCTTCCTGTAAAAGCTGCTTTGTAAAATAATAATTGTTACAAAACAGAATTCGGAGCTTACCCCACCCCCCCTATTTTCATTCCTTTATTGTGCATTGCTGTTGGTTGTTTATAGATGCTTGCATTGACATCACTCAAACCTCAGTTTTGGAGCACCGGTATGGAGGGACGCTAAGTTTGCAGTGTCGCGATAATGTTAACAAAATATTACATATCACATGCAGGTTCATTATTTATGCACTCATAGAGGCATTCCTGATCTGTCTTTATACATTGAAGCTGGTTAACGACAACTTGTTTGTCATCAAACCCATCATCGTGGAGTAGCAGTCATTCAAAAGCTCCACCCGCTATGTCTTGTGCGAGCTATCTATTTAAATGTGCATGCATAACTTCATCACCTATTTTTAAAATTTTTTTGCTACGCACAGGTATTCTGACTTCCTAGTGAACGAGATCGACCCATCAGGATGCGTAGGTGCGATTAGAAACGCTGGAGCCTCCGCCCGAGCCGAAGCCGGACACTAGTTGGGCAGACGATAATGTGAGCACTGAGGCGAAGGAGCATTTGGAGCTGCTGGCTGATGGACAGCGCACTGAACCTGTGGTCATTCCGGTAGCTGGACTGAGCAAAGAGCAACGCGGTCAGGTGCACGTCTGGATCCGCGCCCACTGGCCTCACTTGGAGAGCCACACGGCTACGGATAGCACTGTGCGTGTGAGCCGCTCCAAGGTGCAGCGACGGCGCGCTGCACCGTGGCCCTCAGGCCGGCCGAGTTACACCACCTTCGTGCTGTACAAGGAGAATATGGACACTATTGAAGCTGTCAATCGGATAGCCACATTTCTTGGGTACGTAACACTGAGCCGACAGACTGTCTTTACGGGCAGCCATTCAGATAAACCCTGGCACTCGCGGCTGCAGTGGCACAGTGGCAATAGCCTTTTCTTTTAATTCTTACACAAGCAACCGCTATTCTGCCTAAAGTCTGGTGAGGGTACTGAGGTGGGCTTGTTGGTATGTCATTTTCACTTTGTAATACTGCAGCAAAGAAAGAGAGCACAGAGGGTAGCATACGTCTGATGACGCATAGTTCTAACTTCCAACAAATAGTATATTTCAGTTTTCAGTGCAATTTTTATGTGTCATTCTATGTTTAAGGCTTAAAGGTGCTGCTGAAAAACAGAAGTGAGCCTTTTGTTAGATGTTTGCACTGTGAGTTGTCAGACCTCTCCTTTGCTGTGTGTCCTGGATTTTGCTGTGCTATTACAAACTCTAAAGATTGTCGCTACACTCACTGTTTCCCACCCTCCCATGACCTATTTGTCTGTTGTATTCAGTTGGTTGCGTCCAACAAGGAAATGAGCTCCCGTCAAAATTTCTCTTCTTTCATAAGACATATGCTTGACACACAACAAGCTTTACTTTCATACAAAGCATGAGACGTACCAGATGGCCATTTACTTAACTACAACAACCAAGATGTGTGCAGGCATTTTAGGAGCATGCCAGAACACAGCGGCAGACAGCCGAGCACGCGCAGTGCCCACATGGTGACGTGCTGCAGGTGTGAGACATGTGCAGCTCTTTACAGCAGTGACAGAGTAGTGCAGCCTTGTGCATTAGTGAATACGATACATTTCTTGCGTGGCTTATGCCACTACTTAAAAGAATTGATTTGAAAATAGCTGCCGAAGCGCACTGAACCTGTGGTCATTGGAATTTCAAACTTCACTTCACCCCAAATTAATGAAGGTGTGGTTCATTGATTTGAAAATAGTTGCCAAAGACTGTTGCTTGGGATTGCTTTCTAGAATCAGTGTGAGTGTTCTCTATGACAGCCTACTGTTGGCTATAGGGGTGAAGTGCAGTTCAAAATACAATAAGTTTTCTAACGGGACAGAGTTATAACTGGCGACGACTGGTCACTGTTATGTATCACATTTTTACTTCATTTTTATTTTTTTAGTTAGACACTGGTGCGTTTGTTCCTGAATTCTTTGGTTGTTATTGGCCGCAGGTGTTAGGCATGAGTATACTTTTGTTGAGTGCTTAGCTCAGTGGTTCTGAAGCACAGTTCACTAACCTGCAGAATGCTCTATGGCTGAAGGTATTTGTACCAAGCTAAGATATTTTAGAAAGTCCAAGTGTTTGTGTGGCATGCAGTGTAGAGTGATTTTTCGCAGGTGAAGAACGTTTGATACAGAGTGGCCTTGTGTTCATTGCAGGATGCGTCCATCCTGCCTGGGGTATGCGGGAACCAAGGACAAGCGGGCGAAGACCTGCCAACGGGTCTCTTGCCACCGCCTGCCCGCGAAAAAGCTACTGAGCCTCAACCGAAGACAGGGTCTTTGGGTGGGCAACATCACGTAGGCTGGGCACTTTTCACTCCTTTCATTGTTTTTTCTGCAGGAATTTATGTGCCCCCTCTTTGAAGGTTTATGATGAGGTTGTGCGAAGCTCGGCAGTAAAAGTTTTCGTATCGCCAAAAGTGAGGTCAGTGGCACATCTAAAGCCTCATTACACTAAAGCCTCATTATGCACTCAAACCTCATTATAACAAAGTTGCATCTTACACAAAATTAACTTCATTACCGCTGAAAATTTATTACGAAGATGTGTTCCTAAAACTATATCTATTGCAAGACTATTCTTATATTACTTTGTTGTAACAGACATATCGTTATATCGAGGTTGTAGTGCAGTACCGACCGGCTCTCAAAGAGCTTGATTCCTTTGCTGAGCCTCACTCTTGCCCCTCCTAACACACCTCTCATTGGTTTACTTTCTTCAAGGCCTCACTCTCCCCTTCCTGGTGCACCTCACATCGGCTTCACTTGTCAAGCTTCACTCCTCGCCAGTCTTGGCACAGCGGATCCCTCCTCTGCCTACAAGGCCTCATTCTCACAACAATGCTGTGTCACATGACCAGCGGTACGCCATCAGGCAGGAAAGCCTAGACTAAGATGAGCTTCGCTGTTAAGAACAGTTGGTACCTCACCCCTGTAAAGTTGAATGGATTGAGAAAGACTGATTAGATAAACAATGATTATAGATATGGAACAAAGTACATTCACGGCAACATACAGGTTCACTTTGCAGACAGAGGATTCATTTTGCCTTCAGACTTGATCTTACAAGTTCTGCAGTACAGTGAAAGCCACAGGTCATGTCTGCCAATCAGAAAAGGAACCGAAAGAAGGTGTTCTGCTATATATAGTTGCTCTTTGTGCAGTGCAGACTAAAGGGAAGCATCATGGCAAGAATGGCAACTTGCAATGGGTGAGCCAATCTTGCGTCTCTGAAACATGCAGTCGGTTCTCATGACTGATAAACTAATGCAATACCTAGTTCTTGCTGTAGTGCGCATAGTCAGTGAGGCGTAGTGCAGAGGCGGTACTACCCATTATCACGATGATCACTGCACAACTACCGAGGCGACATTAGAAAAAGAATGAACAAGGTGCTGGATTACAATTGGCTTATTTTCAGAAACGTGCATATACAAGTGACACTGAAAGAGAAAATAACAAAAAAAAGCAGAAAGCCATGTATACTATATGGTCAGCAATGCTTATAATGCGCATTTCCTCATAAAAAGTACCAGTTGGAAGGCAGCACCTTATCCGTCCTTGTCATTGTCCTCCTCTTGGTGGTCTTCCTGCGGTTCATCAGGCATCACCAGCTTGTCCTCGTTTTGGGGTTACCACAATCATTTGCATGTTTTGGCAAACCTGTAGTCAGCACAGTTTTTTATGAATAAAGTGCACGAATTCCTGAATACATAGCCGAGGTACACAAAGGCACATTCCCCATGCAACTGCCAGTATTGTTGCACTTGAAAAACGTGCATGCACACTGACAAAACAAAGATCAAAGGCACATAATGTTTGTGGACAAGGTAATGACATGCCTTGAGTAAAATTTGGCTTTCAGTAATGCTATGAATGGAGATGCACTGACACATTCGCTGGAGTTTACCCAGAGCGGTAGCCACAGTTACTCTGGTGTACTGCTGAGCTCAACATTTTGGGTTCGAGATCGGTTGTAGTTACCTCATCCCAGAGGTCGGCAACCTTTTGAGGCGGAGAGCCGAGTTGCATGAAACCGTCGTGGTCTGGGGGCTGCATGGCATAAGAAAGAAGGGGAAGGAAGGGGAAGGGGGGATTGCAGGCAAAAAGAAAATTTCGTCAAATCGACTATAGTGATGTACAGAACTGGAGTCGAAATTGGGTATATTTTCAGCATGCATGTCACAAGGCTGCAATTTATCAGTATAAACTATAATAATGATAAAAAAACTCTTTCAGTGTTACTTTTGATGCTGAACATTCTTATTTCACTGTGATATTTACATCAAGGTTGCCCAGCGACAAACGTGGAAAGTTGGGGAGGTGTTCATCAGATAGTAGAGGGGGGACAGTTCTGACGTGCCAGGAGTCTCATGCTGCCCGCAGGCTCCAGGTTGAAGACTCCTTCCTTATCCCAATAAAAGCAGAATTCAATATTTTAAGGAACACTACTTCAGCTTGGCCTGTAATCGAATCATAGCTATGGTGCATAGCGAGTCCCCTGAAATTAAGCCATTACTCTCTGTACATGCTTAGTAAGCTTCCAGTGTATGTAAGGTGGTCCATTCATTACATCGATAGTGCTTAATAAATACAAGTTTGTAGTTTCATTATGAGCTGCTGTTAAAAAATACACTTATATGCTTTGTTTAACTTGAGGCCTATTGCTTCTTTATTTGTTATAAAAAGTTAATGGCTGGTTTCAAATGTGCAAGATTGTCTATTATTTAATGATTGCCTTATGGAACTGAGATGCCTGCCATCTGGAAGCGTGCGAGAGCGATTCAGGAGGGCTTCAGTACTTCAGGTACAGTATGAAGAACAGAAACTTGTGAGCCACTACAGCAAGTGTCGTAGCACACACTGCAGCTTCAGGAACATGAAGTCCCGTTCTTTGCTTGAATATTGCTGGAGGTCTGCCAGGCATACAGTGCATGCCAGAGTTAGTGTAATTAAGACTGCAGTTATTGTGGAACAGAACTGTTGCCTTAAATAGCTGTGCTTTGTCTCTTTCTTTCGCTAATAAGAAATTCTTGCAGTAAAGTGCCTTTTTTGTTGTTCCCTCTAAAGCACTACTATGAATACAGCCAATACATGTACACTGTTTGTATGTGCTCTGAAAAGTATTGTCTGTCTGTTTGTATTCTGTGCAGGTTTGAAAATGCAGCCATTAAGCTAGGTGACCTGCAGGGGAACCGGTTTACCATTGTCTTGAGGTAAAGCGTTGTGGTTGCGAGTGTGGTTTAGTAACATTACGAAGCTTGCAAGGATCAGGCTTTGATACGACAAATTATCGTACGTGGTGAGCTGAACTTGAAATTTGTCGATAGGTAATAGCAGCATGCAATGTAAAACGATTTGTAGTTAGATTCTGAAGTGTGCCTAGAATGTGCGGAAGAGCACATTTTTGCAGATGGTTGCTGGGGCGAAAATCAACAAAAATATTTCCAGAAGCATAAAAACGTGCTGTAGTGCTTATGGCATGCCATAACAGCCATGAACGGACCCATCCTTACAAAGAGCAGTTTACACAGTCGTCATATTCTGCGAGTGCTAGCACATGGTGCTAGAAATTCAGAGGCCAGCAACGAAGAATGAAGGATTGCACAGAATGCCATGCAATGAAAAACAATGGACCTATTGTTGAGCGACAGTTACTCAAAACATGAAAGTAATTAGACTGGTAAATTATTGACAATTCTGTTGTTAACTTTCTCATCATTGGTTTATTAGACATCATTGGTTTATTAGAGCAGAAAAATGAAGGCCAAGGCCTCGTAATTGGATTTCATGCCAAAATCTGACAACAGCGAACGTCAAAATATTGCAGATTTCAATCTCCCTCTTCTTTCTTTTTTTCCTCCCTCCCATATTTTGCTGCATGCTAACCCAAATTAACCCGGAAGTAAAATTTATGCAGCAATTGTTTGCTGTAAAAAAGGTATAACAATGCGCTCCGCAAGTAGGATGTCGATTTCTTGTATGAAAGATTCCACTGTAGCGATAGATTTGACAGTTTTTCAAACTTTAGCATCTTGCATTTCACAGCAAGTTTGTGGTGACTGATAGCAACAAGACGTTATTATGTTCAATGCCCGGTCAAGCATTTTGAAGTGAGTGTGCACCTGTCTAGGACACTGAACCAGATGACATGCACAGTACTTCTACTAGTACACTAACAATAGCCATTCACTGTGGAATTCAATTATTTACAACAGCGTTGTGCGTGCATAGCTTACCATCATTTTCATCATACTGTGACGTCCCCGCAAACACGGACATGAACCCCGGTCCTTTCAAGATGTTTTCGCTCGTTTCTCAAACCCACGCATAAAGAAAAAAAGGGAAAAGAAAACCTTCCGTGTAACGAATGGGCATTCCGGAGTGGAGTACCTGGACTTGGGTGGATGGTTGATGTACGCGGTATACGATGTTTTAAGTTAATAATAAATTAAATGAATCAGTAAACAGGAACAGGTCGTAGCGTCTCTTACTTCCCGACCCCAGCACGAATCCCTGTATGTGAGAAGTGTTTGAGACATGTATCCAAGAGGGAACCGGATAAAAAGGGGTTGAGTGGTCTTCCCTCTCTTTGGTAATCGGTGGCGTAGCGAGGGACGTCTCAATACGTTTCTCATCCTAGTTGTGTGCTTTTGCTTTTCAGAGACATCGATGGCACAAAAGCTGATCACGAGGAGGCGATGAAATCGCTGTCGAAGAATGGGTTTCTGAACTATTACGGCACTCAACGTTTTGGCACCACATCAGTGGCTACTCACCAGATTGGTCGGTGAGCGCTGCTTCCTTTTCCCCTTTTCTGTTCCTTGCTGCTGTGATCTGTGTACAGTGATAACCTAAAAATACTAAAGTTCCTCTGATGATATCAGATGTTGCTCCTAAACAGAATAGAAAGCTGGCCCTATAGTTGGTGTTACTTCACGGCCATTGAGAAACAATGCGCTGAAAGTAGAAAGGGAGAAGGGTGTTTAAACAACCCAAGTGCCGACTTTAATCTGGAAACTTTAACATGGCTGTGAGCTAACTTATGCTAAAAAGAAGCACCAAAGATAAAATTGCTATCACTAGTGTTAGTCCACAATACCAAAAAGTTCCACAATACCATTCCACAATACCAAAAAGTTGTTAATAAGCTGCAGGTGTTTTCACCAATGTTCTTCATGAGTGAAAGAACAGCTACATGAATTGTTGCACATTCCACGCTGTGCTTGCTTACCACACAGAAATGAAGTAATGCACTTGCTTATTCGGCTGAACAGTTAATGTACACGCATTAATTAGCTTTGTATGGTTTGGGTTTATTTTGTTTCGTTTGTTTGAACATCTATTAAGGGCTAAGTTATTGGTTATGCAAAGTTTTCATGCTGGCCTCAGGGCACGATTCTCAATGGGTCCCCCTATTGGACTGTCCACTTCGGCAGAGCACATTGAATTACTCAAAAAAACGGTGAGTTGTGACGTCATGCCGCTCTTGGCCACATCGACGCACTGAACACGCCAGCATTTTCCCAGTGGAAAGAGAAAGAAAGTGGACAAAATGTACAGTAATGGGACAAACTTGACAAGTGTGAACATGTGTATGAATGTGTTCAGATGCTTCAAAACCATGCAAGAAACACTTACCGACTTTCCAGGTGTGTCAGTCGGGTGGCTGTGTTAAAACTTATTGAAGAGCTAATGTGGTGAGAGTTCACGTACAGCCTCCGAGGTGTACGCCCAAAAGTGCATCTCCGAAGGCAGAATTTGTTGCTGTGAAACGCATTCCGTCTTTCTCATTTGTGTCAATAAGTTGCGAAAGGTTCGTGGCATCAAAATGACGTTGGGGGAATAAATACCGGAAACATGGGGTGCGTTGCTCACCGAGCTTCAGCCAATCAGTGGAGGCCGATGTGGACAGTCTATTAGGTGGACCCATTGAGAATCCTGACCTTGGAGCCGTGTGACGCCTAGGCATGTGTCTTCACTGTGTTGTCTACAGGCCTACGAGTGTATTCTTTTTTTTTTATTGTGCGGAGCATGGGATGTTTTGTCTGATTAAAACTATTTAATTAGCCATCCAGCAATGTACCATTAATTCTGGTTCTTACTTAGTGTCCCATTTTTCTGCAGGGCTCTTCTGAAAGGCTGCTATGAGGAAGCAGTTGACCTGGTGCTTCAGCCACGGGACGGGGGTATGTGGCATGTTATTGGTGAAAAGTACTGCACCACTTTTGCAAAAAGCCATACATTGACTAGGTATATTCGTGTTGTCTGCATTGACATCTGTTAAAGAAGTGCTGGCACCAAATCATCAAGTGCTAGCAACGCACATACAACACAAGGACGGCGTCAGCGATCTAAATTGACAAACGAGTGCACTAGCTGAGCACAGCAAAATGAGTGACCATCGCATTGCCTTTGAAAGCTGTAGCATCGTTGACGTAAAGGCCAATTATCATAGGCGGCTTTTTTTTTGTTGAAATCCCGACGCATTCACGCTACACCCGGCAACGTGAACCGGTCTGGAGATGCGCTGCTGAGTGACTATTTCAATGGACTTCAACACATCATTCAGAACAAGCATGACTTCCTGGCCTGAAGCAAACAAAAAAAAAGCTATAGTATAAACACTGCTTTTTTACTCCCACCAATCGTGTGTCAGAAAGGGGTTCGAGTGGCACTCGAAATGTCGAGTTTTCTTCATTTTGTTTAAAGTACACAAAGTTTTTATAATTTGGGTGAGTACCTTGTTTGGTGTCATTTTTTCAACCATACTGCTTTTTGTAGCATGGCCATGCAATGCGGACAGGATGCAGGCCAAAGTTCCTGAATAGCTTAAAGCAGAGACTACCGTGCCCCATATGATGCGCTTTTACTTTGCACTACCTAATGTATTGTGGCACTGCTCCAGCCATGCATCGTTTACTTTTTTCCCTTTTTTTGTGCATCACAGTGCATTTCCAGTGCTGTGTATGGTATGAAGAGTTGAACTCCATGCCTTGGTCAGTAATGCTTCATGGAATGCATGTTGCATGTGAATATGAATATCACTCTCTCTCAAAGCGCAGAGCCCTTGAAAGGAACATGGCCCACTGTCAGAATTATAGACATTTCAATGCCAAGCAGGTGTTTCATATACATATTTCATTGATGCAATGGTAATATAAGCTCTGCACTTGCTAGTTTGCAATCACCAAATCTGTCTGAGGGGTCCTGAAAAGCCCCGGTCTAGTAGATAAGAAGACTGAGTACAGGAATGAAAAAGACAGCACTCTGTCGGGTTATGAGCAGTGTCGGCTACTGCATTCATTAAGGGGCATCGCTACTCACTAGTGGCTGTCCTTATGAAAAGATTATCTCACTCACTGGAAAATTGTTGCATGATTGCAGGAGCTCTTGCAGAGTGCCGCGAAGAGTGGGCAAGGTCGAAGGACGCCGCACAGGCTCTGGCGAAGCTGCCACACCGGGGTTGCATCGAGGGGCTGCTGTTGCGGCGCACTGACTAAAGGGGGTGCCACGAACTACCTCGGCGCCCTGCTTGCCCTTCCGAGAAATGTGCGCCTGCTGTACCTGCACGGATACCAGAGTTACGTGTGGAACCGGCTCGTTTCAGCGGCGGGTGCAACGATTTGGCCTCACCGTGCTTCCAGGGGATCTGCTCATGACACCCGGTTTGTGTGCCTTTCGTGTTCCTCGTCGTAGCCTCGCTGTCTACTGCTTGTCAACAGTTCGTGGTCTGCTCATTCGTGATTAGGCTGTTGCCAGCTTGTCCACGAAGGATATGGGTGAAACCCTACAGCATGACACCCCCACCTTTGCAGTACTGTTACAAGGCAGCCTCACCATCAGGCGTCAGATGTCTTGGTAGTGTGTCGCCAGGAAGAGATTTTAATGGTGGAGCTATCTTCATGTCTGTACGGTGTCACAGAGATTACATGGCCAGCAGGGAAGTGAATGAAAAAATGATGATAACAATGCTAAATAATGACGATGGTGCTAGGAATGAGGCTAAGCTCTCTTAGTCAGCTATCACATAAAAGTCACGGATCACTGCTCACTGTACAAAAGAAAGAGAGTGAATAAATATGTTTCTTTGAATAGGAAGCTCAGGAGAAGCCACATTAGTCCAGGATGCACAGGATGCTGTGTAAGAAGCAGAGTTGAAAAGGCAAACCAAGCAGTATATAGACCTCAAACAAGCATCATCATGGCAATTATTTTTTCACATTACCATAGTATTGTGTGTCTATACACCTGTACGTGCAAGGTTGCTCTTTCTTGAGATCCTGATTATTTTTCGTAGTTTCGAAATATGTTTTTTCAACCCCCTCCTGTTTCATATCTGTTTAATAAAAGTTTCTAGTGCAGATTGCTAAGTGACCATGTCATGTATAGTTTTTAACCTCATTTTTTTGTGTGTGATGCATATATCTCACTTGGTGGATTTTAGCTGAAAAACTTCAAAAAAAATGCTGAAAAATAATCTTAAGCCTGATTGCTCATTGGCAAGTCATGACTGTGGCAATTGCAGGTGGTAGTGAAGAGGAGCCGAGGATAGCCGGTCCAGAAGACTGTGGAATCTGACTAGTGTGCAAATGTTAGTGCTGCCACTTCCTGGCCACAGCGTGCGGTACCCACAGAATGAAAGTAAGTGACCCAGAGGGATGGCTGTCTCTTTGCAGGCTCATAACCCATGCGTGTGTGGGGCTGCTTTAGTGCTTAGGGAAGGGTGCAGGTTATTTTTTAAAGGGTCCTGCAACACTTTTTTGAACATGGTAAGAAGACGCTGCCGATTGGTAGTCGAGGCTCCCGAGAACTCGCGTGCCAAATATTGTAGTGCAGCACGCAGCTTGGACTTCACAATGAATTCTCAAAGTCAGCCGAAAATTGCTTTCTTTGCTTCTGACAGATGGCGCTACAAGCTCAAAAGTCACTCGTCATGGCCCTTGTATCAGCCATTGGCTAGTTTGAGCATCGTGCGCTCGGTTGTTACTAGGGCTGCTGCAACTTGTCTTTGCATGCGCAAGTGAACGCACTGAAAAGCCGTGTATTAAAAAATAATAATAATAATAAAGGAGAGAAAAAGTGATTGATTGATATGTGGGGCTTAATGTCCCAGAGAGAAAAAGTGCTCACCGTCAAAAGGCACGTGTGACGCACTGTATTTTATTTCCCCATGCCATCCCCTCCCTGCTTAGCTTCCAGCGCTTTCATCAGGACGAGAGAAAAGAGAAAGTAGTTGCAGCAAGCGACAAATCTTTGTAACTCTGCTCGCTTCGGACGGATTCTAAAAATTCTTGCAGCAGTGAATTTATGAGGCAATGAGCTTTTTAATGAACCCATTCCATAACTACTTCAAAAAGTGTTGCAGGGCCCCTTCAAATGTTGTCTTTGTGCAACACTTTGTGCAGTAAACAAAAACTTATCCTTAAAAAGATTGAGTGTTGAATTACAAAAAAAAAAAGAGGAATGCTAAGTATTGACAAGTTGATAAGGAAAGGCTTTGTTCACATTTATCATCCAGTAACATCAAGCACAGTGCAAATGCCTGGTGGCATCTCAATGAATCGTTGTAGCACTTAGAACAAATACATACAACGAAAGCTACTACATAGTGTATTGTTGAGGTAGGAAAGCTTCCCTCCTGTCACGGTGCTAGTATTCCTTGTGCTCAAAAAACAAGAGGGCATGGCAGTCTTCGTCAATTTTCGCTTCATAAGTAGAGGTTGCCGACGTGGACACTCGCCTCGTTAGTTGGATCAAGTCTGTGAACTCCTCTTCCCATTGTTCTTTTCTTTATTGCTCCTTTTCATTTGCAATGGAACTGTTCCCCCTTGTGGCAACACGAGATGGCCACACCTCTATTTTTTCACAATGACCCTTCAGCAGATATGACCAGCTGTTTGAGGATCAGTTATGAGATCTAGGAAGCCTCCTTTTGCTCAGACTGTACTGATAGGAAATACAGTAACCTATCAAAGTGAAGCACAGCACTTGCGTTCTCGTCGATTGGTTCCCCAGCTTAGTCCATGTTGCGATCTGGCTCGGAGTACTAATGCAATGTTTGCTGTGGTAGGTGTGACATGACATGTTTATGGCGTGACATGGTGCTGCACTGCTGCCTTGTTACGCAGTTGCTGATTGGTACAAAGAAATACTGGCTGAAGATGGACTCACCCTGAATTCTTTCAGTGAACAGAAGCACAGGTTTGTTCATTTTCAGTTGTCTACAAGTGTTCTACTATTGTAGAATGCCAAGCAAGTGCCCCCACCTGAGAAAATGCCCCCCTTTCTTCTTTGGGAGATCTGAGACGTCCATGGGCGAACACTCCTGGACAAGTTCTTTCGCGGCTTATTCCCGCACGCGTATTTTCACTGGGTTACGCATCGTCTATAAAGGAGTAGCGAAACTTCTTTTACTTCAGCTTTGTTATCTTTAATCAATTTAGGATTGACACGGATGGAAGGTTGGTTGAGGTTTTGGACTGCAAAGGGTTAAAAAACAACAGATAATGAAAACTTCTTTAGCCCTCCACTTTGTTGCACCTTAGAATCCCATCATGATTTTGGCACATGAAACCCCAGAGATTATTATTTTGCCGAGCAAGACGCAAAGGAACGAACTAGCATGGACAGCAACAGCACTGTTGGCCCATCCTCTTGCTGCTGTAGACTGCTTGGGACCACATCCCACTGTGAGCCCGCCTGTTTGAAGAATTGAGAAATGGCGTGTTGTGCTGCAGAGACCTGTCGATGAGCGGCTGCTACCGCCACCTGGTGGCTGTACCTCGGGACGTGCAGTGGCAGGAAGTGAGCTACACTGACCCTCAGGCTGCGCTGGTGCTCAGTGACCTCGACAAACTGCAGGGCCTGCCAGAGCCTCCAAGCTGTGAAAGTAAGGGTTTAAGGCTTCTGTGTGTTTATTATTGTTAGTCAAACCTTGATGTCATGAATGTGCATAAAAAGAATCAGCGTTTATATCAAATCAAATGAAAAATCATTTTTCCATTGGTACATTGGAGCGACTAGATGTTTATAACTCGAAAATTTGATCTTGATTACTGTTAGGTGTGACTTAGCTGCAATACAAAAAGTTTTGGATGGCGTCCACATTATTTCAAATTGAATTCGAAGAGTATATACCACAAATTTATGAAAAAAAAATGGGCATATTTCTCACAATCCAATTAATCTGCACAGTATTTTTTTAAAAATTGAAACAAGGCCTGTGTGAATGCCATTCTTTTTGGTTCAAAGGAAGTGGGAACAACTTTGAATAGTTGCATGATTTGACTGTCAATAGAATGCAGGTGACAGCTGTAATATATGTCAAGTGTTAAGATTTACTTAGAGCATATAAGCTGGTATAACAAGTTGTTAAACCTCAAAAATGATGAATTGATGTGAGGGTAATAGTATGTCCATATGTCTATTTAACTGTCATATAGGGCTTCGCCACAGTGCAGATGTTTTCTGGATAGGTATTTTTGGGACTTAGCATTCCTCCAATGCAGTGAAACCACCTATACAGGTGGCTACATGCGGCCTAATCTACATCTAATTGTTCACTTCGAATGCTTCAGATAATTTAAATTTGAATCAAAGTGAATTCGAACTCTGTAATATTCAGTCAAATATTTGCACAAGCTTAGTATAGAGCTATAGCTGTATGATGTCATTCATGTGTGCAGGTGACGAGAATGCTAGGAGGGCATTGAAGCTGGAGTTCAACCTGAGCTCGTCATGTTATGCCACCATGGCTGTAAGAGAACTTCTGCATCGAGAATGCACATCATGGACGCCAATTGCGACAAGTTGATATTTCTGAACGCCAATAAATAAAACTCCACAGTTTCACCTGAAGGGAGAAACAATGCAGCAATAGGGTGTTTTAGCCAGCGTATTTCTTTTTTTGTTTTCGTATAACCTGCACGTCCACTGCAACTCGCGAAAAAGTTCTTTTAAGGAAAAAAAAAACATCCACGAAGTGTTGTAAAGCAGCTTTTTTTTTACGTTACTTTAAAGCACTGCAGTGAAATTACGTTCATCAAAGTTTACATATAACTTGTACCTCTACATTTGCATATTTTGTGTAGCTATGCAACAAAATACATTGTAGGCCTCGTGCACTGCTGTTCCAAATGGGACATGCAGGGCCATCGCGTTGTGGCGGCTGCCAAAATGTACCTGTTACCTCTGCACAGCCACGCCTGGCCGCAGCAGTTTGACAATGGCAGTGCAAGCATGTGTATGCAGTGAAAAATGTCGACTTCTGTCTGCTGTTACATATTCGGATGTCGCTACAGCTGCGAAAACACGGCCTGGAAAATTCGGAAGGTACTTGTTTATCATCGCCCCTAGAAATCGTATTGAGCTGATCAGCTTTCAACTGGATCGCAGCAGTCTGAAAGCAAACATGGTGCGTGTATAGGTCATAACCCATACCCCCCCTACCCCATGATTTCTTTATTTATTTTGCATGTGTGTGTGTGTGTATATATTGTAATGAGCGAGACAGAGAACGAGGCAACACCCGATCCTGGGCCAGCTGTTCTTATTCTGCCTCTTCTTCCTCGCTTTCCAGCCCATGGCCAATAGCTGCCGTGCCGCTCTTCCTTACATTCGGCCACACTGCGGCCCTGACAAAGAAAAAAAAAAAGAAATTACAGTTCATTGCACCTGCAGCGGTCCGACTACTTTTTTCAAGTGCGACACATGCACAGCAAAGTTGTTTCTTTTGCCTTTATCGAGAGTGAAGTTCGCATCTGAGGTGTTCACACACCAGGTATTTTCTCCTACACGCTGAGTAATTATGAATGGCCCGTCGAACTTAGGGAGTAGCTTCTTGCCAGGCCCGCTGGTGCCCCTTTGCACCCAGACCTCGTCACCGATGTTGTAAGCAGGAGCGGGTCTACGGCATCTGTCATAGTGGCGCTTTTGATTTTCTTGTGCGTGGGTGGCTTTCTTGATCGCCTTAGTTCGGATCTTCTGACAGGCCGCTTTGCGATCGTTGGCACGTGGAATTATAATGGGAGCATCCAGACTGAGGACCGCTTTCAGCTGTGGTAGTTTCCCATAAACAATTTCGTAGGGCGTTTCCCCGGTAGACGTCTGCAGTGCCGTGTTAATCGCAAAAGCGGCTGACGGAAGGTGGACGTCCCAGTCGGCCTCTCCTCTTTTCCCTGCCTTCGTATATGGAGCGAGTCGTGCCTGGATGCTCTGGTTGGTTCTCTCAGTAAGGTCGTTTGCTTGAGGATGAAACGCGGATGCGAAGTGGTGCTGCACCCCTGCCGTGCAAAGGTACTTTTTTAGTTTCCCGCTAGTAACGTTGTAGCCCGATCAGATATTAACTTTTTTGGTAAGCCATGTCTCCATTCAAATCGGTGCTTGAGGAAGTCGATTAGGTAAGTGGATGCAAGAGATGGCACGGCCTCCACTTCCACGTATTTTGACAGGTAGTCTACTGCTACAATGACGTAACGATTTCCCGCAGTGGTGGTGGGTAGAGGTCCCAAGTAATCAATGCCAATTGTGTGGAAAATTGTTTCGGGTATCTGGATTGGTGTTAGTAATCCAGGTTGACACCCAGGCAGTCGCTTAAACTGCTGGCAGATTTTGCAACTGGCGACATAAGAACGGACGCTACTTTGCATCTTCGGCCACCAAAAACGTTCTTGTAGTTTCTGGAGCGTGGCTCGTTGGCCGGCGTGTCCGCCTTCTGGACAGTCATGAATGGCTCGTAATATTTCTGACCTGTGGGATTTCGGGATCACCAGGAGGTAACGTTCTTCGGATCGGTCCGCTCGCCAGTGACGCCGGTACAACGCGACATTGCGCACCACAAAAGTACTGTGATTTCCCTTGTCAGTGATAGATGCAATAATGGATGCCAAATCTTTATCCTCCTGTTGGGCTCGGGATATATCCATTTGGGCGAAAAAAATTTGGGTTTGCCTGGTTTGTTGCGGGCAGTCAAGGGGGTTCCGTGAGAGTGCATCGGCGACGTTGTTTAGCCCCCTGGCACGGTGGCGCACGTCAAAATCGTATTCTTGCAGCGTGATTATCCACCGGGTAAATATGTGCTTAAGTTGCTGCTTGGAGAATATCCATGCTATAGCAGCATTATCAGTCACAACAGTGAATTTGCGCCCGAAAAGATAATGTCGAAACTTATCATCGACGCTCCATACCACTGCAAGACATTCAAGCTCGTTGGAGTGATAGTGGCGCTCGGTGTCTGAAAGTTTTCGGCTGGCATAAGCGACCACGTGTTCCACGCCATCTGGATCACGCTGCACTAACACAGCTCCTAGGCCGACTTGGCTGGCATCAGTGTGCACTTCGGTGGACCAGTCTTCATTGAAGTGACTTAGTATGGGGCAACAAGTGAGCTTTTGTTTTATAGCCCGAAAAGCATTTTCTTGTGAGACGCCCCATTCAAACCGCGCGTCTTTTTTAAGAAGACCACTGAAGGGAGCTGCGATCGAAGCGAAGTGGGGAATAAACCTTCGCAAATACGACGCCATACCCAGAAATGACTGAACCTGCTTCAAGCAGGTTGGTGTGGGATACTGCGACACAGCAGCTATTCGCTCCGGGAGTGGCTGAATGCCGACAGGAGATATATTATGTCCCAGGTACGAAATCTTGGACACCACAAACTGGCATTTCTCTTTGTTCAAACGAAACCCTGCTGCATAGAGCCTGTGTAGTACTTCGTCCAAATTGCGAAGGTGTTCATCCTCCGTCCTGCCAACAACCAGGATGTCGTCTAAGTACACCACACAGGCTTGGTTTTTCAATTGTCCGAGCACTGAATTCATCGCACGCTGAAAAGTGCTAGGAGCTGTTCTTAGTCCAAACGGCATGCGGCTGAATTCATACAAATCGAAAGGTGTGCGAAAGGCCGTTTTACATCGATCTTCCTCCGCGACATTAATCTGCCAGTACCCTGCGCGTAAATCAAGCGACGAAAAGAACTTGCAGTGACGTACTGTATCAACAGTGTCATCAATGCGGGGCAAAGGGTAGGAGTCAGGCATTCTACACTTATTGAGCTGCCTGTAGTCCACGCAGAAGCGTAGTGATCCATTTTTCTTGCGAGCAAGGACGACTGGCGCTGCCCACAAACTCGATGACGGCCTAATAATACCCGCGGCAAGCATTTCATCTACTTGTTCTGCGGTCGCTGCCCGTTCTCATTCAGCGTATCGTCGCAGTGGTACGCATATTGGCGGATGATCTCCCGTTGATATGCGATGGAGCAGCAAATTAGTGCCTGGCAGTTCTGCTGTATTGCTAGCGAATACTGGCTGAGGTTGAGCCAATATAGAAGATAAGGTAGGCGGAGTGGAAGGCTCACCTGTTGGTGGTGGCAGGGTTGTGGTGGTTGTCCCAGCTGTCGAACACCGGAGCTCGACGTGGCCGCGATGTATGGTGAGCTCAATGTCATCAGATAGCAAGAAGTCAGCACCAAGGATCATGTTGGCAGGGAGGTATTCAAAGACGGGAATGGCTGGAAGAACTTTAGTGCCCGCTGCTGTCAGGACTGAAATGTCGAGCATTCCGACTGGCATAGCACTTCCGCCAAGTCCGCAGAGGAGAGGTTGCGTCCACGGTCGGATAGTGTCCGGAGCATGACGTCGGTGTAGCGCCGTTCGTTCCGCATCGGTATCCACCAGGACAGATAGGTCACCTATTCCCTCAACATTAATGGACATCTGAGGAGTATGACAAGCTTGGTAGTGGATTCAGGTCTGGAAAGGTTGACGACACTCCTTGGTGTTGTGGCCAATGCGACCGCACTTGAAGCATCCGTGTCGTGTGGAGGCGTAAGTCGAACGGACAGTCGGTAATGTGTCCAAGCTAAGCCGACGACGAGAGTTCTGCTGAAGTTCGGCTGCCTTTTAAACGAAAACATGGGGTGACGCTTCAGGTGACTGGCAAGATAAGATGGCAGCATGGGTAGGGTCAGCCAAGCCATCAACGACATACTGGCGGGCAGCCGGAGAGGTCCATGTAATGCCACATTTGTCGAAAAGCCCGAGCTTATCGTAGACGTATTTACGTCTTCCGCGTCGGCGTCTTCCGATGGAGCCTGCCAACGCGATCGCATGCGCATGAAATGGTCGTCGTATGCGGATGGGAGTGGTGGGAAGGCCATGACGAAGGCTGTAGTCCAGTCACTCCAAGATTTGTACTTGCAGCCATCGTATTAATGCCACGCTTTGGCGGACTCGCGCAGTCGGCTTACGGCTAGCAATGGCGTCACGTTGTCAGTCCATGCATGTCGACGGGCCAACGAATGGATTTCATCCAGCCAGACGGTTGGGTCTTGATCAACGCCAGCAAAGTCGGGAATTTCTGCCATAAACGGAGGAGGCAACGTGGTGCGTGCACAGGCTGCTGAGAAGGTGATGGTGGCGTCTGCAAGGCGCTGGCTCGAAGTAGCGATGGCCTGCAGAACCGTGCAGAGTTCGCTGGCGGCTACAAGCGAGGAATTACGCCTGTCTTCTGGCGACGGTACTGACATTGCTCCAGGGATGGTACCTGAGGCGAAGTCCAAGGGAGCGTGTACGGCGTCCCTGGGCAAGAAGGCGGTTTGCGAAGCCAAGTCAGTAGAGTCACCTTGTGGTTTGGCAAGGACGCCTGCAGGCAGCGTGCTGGCTTCGGTACCCGCGGTGGCCAGGTCGGATGCCATGGCCACGGTAGCAGGAGCTGCGGGCCGCTGGCGAGTGCGTCCACTCCGTCGACTGCCCATTGTAATGAGCGAGACAGAGAACAAGAGACAACACCCGATCCTGGGCCAGTTGTACTTATTCTGCCTTTTCTTCCTCGCTTTCTAGCCCATGGCCAATAGCTGCCGCGCCGCTCTTCGTTACAATATATACACACACACACGGTCATACAAATGCATTCACAAACACACACACAGACAACAGGGCTGAATCACCACTAAAAAAAAAAAAAGGTATATGCTACTGGGCTGGATAATATATCAACACAATGTTGGTTCCTTTGTTTATTTTGTTATTGTCAGCCAGAATAGAAATTAGTTGGCACAAATCTCAATTTTGGCTAACAATAATAAAATTCTGAATTGGTGCAACGTTAAAAAGTCATCTACAGTGCCTTATGGTGAGACGACTCAAATGAAAAAAAAATTGGCGGAGCCTTAAGCTTCCCCTTGAAGAATTTAATGCGATAGTGATGTTCTCTTCCTAGTGCATACTTTAAAAAATTAGTTGCAGTGTCCTTTTACTTTACATTTTATTGATTTCCTCACTTTTTTTTTTACTGGGAATTCGCGGGCAGTTTTGGTGTTGACATGATAAAGAGCACGACGACGTTATGGCTTGCCACTTTTTCAAGTAACTGAATACACTCTGCCGAAGTGGACCTGTCCACAAGGTGGACACATTGAGAATAACTTCCCAGCTTGCATGTCTAATAATCAATCATATTGTGGTTATGGCACATAAAACATCAGACATTAATGAATGTTTCAAAAATAAACATTGCTGAATGCTGCACAGCATGGGGTACTCCCATCAGCGAGTCATACACAACATGTTTGTAGAAAGTCTAACTAAATATTGTTTATTTTGCTGGTGTGCCAAGGGTGCGCTTCAGATACTCCTGCTTGAGTTCTTGCAGGTTGGCCTCAAGAGAAGCCAGCTCTTCGTAGCGCTGACTTCGTCGTGCCTGTTGAATGTAGCCACGAATGATGGCCATCTGTTGTGCCAGGGGGTCTTCCTCTTCTGGTGGGGCCTTTACGCTGTTGGGGCTCCAACCTTGCTCCAGCTTTGGCTGTGGCTTTGGCAGACCTGGCAGGCCCAACAGTCCCTGACGTAGAAAGTGGCTGGCTGCTAGTCGCAGGGCACCCCGCAACTGAAGTTGGCGTGGCGTGGTGCCTCCACTGCCGATCTGTCGGCTGCGGGACGAGGCAAAGGACAAACTGCTGAGCAATGACACTGCGAGACTCACCAGGGTAACTTAGTAGCTACGGTGCAGTGCTGCTAAGCATGAGAAAGCAATTTCCCTACCTTGGCTTGCCTCATAATCATATCTTGATTTTGGTGTGTAAAACGCCAGAATTTATTGTATGGAAGCAGCGCAAAAGACGAGGTCAAAGAAATACAAACCATCACTCGTAGCTCTGACTGTCAACTTACATTTAATGCAACAAGAAACATAGGTAAATAAGTACAGACATAAATGTTTGGATAATCAACAAATCCAGTCTTGAAGGGTCCGTACACAGGAGGGTTTGCCAAGTTTCCAAACTACACTCAAACCTCATTATAACCAAGTGGCCCCTTACACAAAAGTAAGTTAATCATGTCTGGAAAATTCATTATAAAGATGTATTTCTAACACTATAGTTATTGAAAATCTATTCTGCATTCACTTCGTTATAATGTAATTGATACTTTGTTATATCCAGGTTCGCAATATCTAGGTTTGAGTGTGTCAGGCCCTGCCATCGGACTCTGCTAACATACATATGCGCGCATCTGCATCTCACAACAGAAAAACAAGGAAAAATAAGCTAGTTGACAATCAGACCTATGCGCGAAGGTTCATATGCCATTTCACTGTCCTTGTTTCACATGCTGCTCCCCTACAATATGTTCAACTGATAAGTTCACCCAAAACATCATTTTTAATGCTGTGTATGCAGTACTGAGGGACCTCGTTCTTGGTATGTGCATCTTTATTGAGCTGGAAGCGTAGGAAGGAATACATCCCCTGTGCTGTAAGTTTATTACACCTGCACTATCAGAGCGAAGTGCTCTGCAAAGATATAAATGCCAGAAATTTGTGCATTAAATGTCAATATGTTCTCTAGTTTAACTGCACACACATTGCAATACGTCCAGAAGTTAGAATTGCAAATGGATCCCGTGGGTGTAAATGTACCAATGGCATGTTTTATCATGCACAATACGCTATGGTCTCTGCAATTCCAGAAGGTGGCTTATGCCTGTAATAACCATCACTACCAGACTTGTTTAAGTATGTTGAAAAATGAGGTTTTTCCCGACGATCTCTACGTACATCGGGGCAGCTCTAGTCAAACCTATTAGATTTGAGCAAACCTCTTCCCATTACACTGCCTACGGTAATCTGTTGCCACCCTCAACAGTCAATGGCCCATCCCCTCAGCGTGCATTTCGTTAGTTTGCTCTTTTGATTGTCAACTTCACTAAATTGTAACTTCACACGTTTCAGCTGCATATGGGGATCAATTGTGGTGGGCGATCCTAACCTTTCTCGTGTAGTGGCAGCAATACTCACCTGACTAGGTCTAGTTGCTCAGCAATGCGGCAAAGGCGTGCCCTTGTTGCTTTGGCTTCTTCTTCGAGTCCTGTTCTGCCTTCCCTGCATTGAGAAAAGCAGTGCGACATTTAGCTTAGTTTCCATTTTGACAACAAGTGTGGCCATATCTTGGAAGAAAGTCTTTTTGATTAGCCAATATGCTGTTCAATCTTGGGAACTTCTTCTAAAATAGTGTAGCTGTTAGTTTAGTAATGGCTGCTGCATACACGGAAATGTAGCTGTTCTTCCCAAAAAGATAGAAATAATTAATAGGGAATTTAGCTAAGTGTCAAGTTCCCTCGCTGAAGTGTCGCAGAGACCCTGCATTTGCACAACTTGTGTTGTGGAAAGCTCGCAGAAGTGAAACACTGGGCTAAATATTGTCCCACAGTTTGACAGAATATGGATTCCACTAAAGAGGGAGGCCATACAGTTGCATTTTAGCATGCACAACATAAATCTAGTGAATTATCTGATAATCTAAAGAGGTAGCAACTCCAAGACATTTCTCATTGGTGTCGCTGTCCAATAAATGCATGCTTAGAACAAATGTCTGATGGAAAAATGGCATCCTGTGCGAGTTTGTTACGCCATTATACTGTAAATAACGCTAAAGCAAATCTTGCTAGGAATGACAGTTCCTTGATTTTCGGTGAATGTCAATAGAAACACTTAATGCCTTGACTCAATATACAATACTGTCATGAGCTGCTTGTCCCGAAAAGAAAGAGATATCTTTTGCTTTTGCTGTTCAGGCCCGCCTTGGTGTAAGTAGTGTATACTAGTATTAACACATTATTACCCTGTAGAGTCTTTGGTAAGGTGCTGTGTAAGAGGCTATTGCAGTAAATTATGTCGAGAGTCGCCCACCCATGGTGACTAGCTTTCACATTTGTAAAATAATTCACATGTGGCACAATCTTACTTTGCAGTTTTGTCTATAGCAAAATATACTTGTCACCTACCTCATTCCATCAATTTGACGGTAGTAGCCAGGCAGCAGTTTTTTGGCTTCATCCATTAGTTTCCGTAGGCGCTGCAGACAGAAGAAGAGCTTAATTTTTCATAGCTTGGAAAGAGAGGGAGCTTTTAATTAAAGTGTGAAGACTTTTTCTAGCATATGTATGCAGTAAACTACATGCTAGTTAGTGTGGTGGAAATGAATTGAAAGTGAGAACATAAGAAAAAGGTGCGAAAGGGATGTCTGCACTTCTATTGAAATGAAGTAGACGGGAGAATTAAGTCTGGTCATTCTAATGCATGCGCTACGTCAGTTACAAAAGCCTTTACTAAACAGCATTTCTTAAAAGCTCGTGAAGCATGCCTGTACCCCCCAGACAGGCAAATGCAACAAGTCTGGTGTCCAACACCACCTGTACAACACAAGGTGCTAGACCTAACTCGCTTCTCCAGAAGCATTGGTAGTGCCTGTCTAACTTCGTCATTTGGCATTCATTTATATACCCTGCACATCCTAACTTTTGTATGACAATGCAAGACCATTGGAACTGTAGTCAGCAGAGCATACTAAAACTGTGTTTGTGACAGACCAGAACAAAAACATGGCAATGTGTCTCTCATACACAACGGTGACAATAGTAAAATAAAATACACAGAAATGCTAAACATTGCAGAAAGAACGAAAAACAAGTGAAGGCAGCTAATGCCTGCTCTAGTGCCTAGTGTTTCCTGGAATTCATAAAGCGTTCATGCAACAGCCTGACGTGGATTCTCCCCTTATGGCGCGAATATGCATTGTCTGTCTGAAATTGTGACAAAATTCACATAACATAATTTTAAGGAACTCTGTATTACAGTTCAAGAAAGAAAACACAGTATTAACTTTTTTTAGTGAGTTTTAGTCATTCTAATCAGTGTGTACTGAAACATTTCATTTTTATGCAGTTAGCCATGTCCAATTTTTACATTAAATGAACAAAAACAAAATGATAGGCTCGAAGTGCATGCATAAATTGTTTTTTGTTGTATTCATTTACAAAAAGAAATAGTACTTTCAACACAGTTCTTGTAATGTATAGCAGCTTGACTAGGCTGTTAAACATCGCCTTTACCAAAGTGGTTGCCTTCAGCCATATGCTATACTGAAGTTAAGGAAAATTCGCAATGTATCTCACTGTGCTATGACCACTAGTCCAAAGCACTGGCAAAAACATGTTGCATCCACCTATGCGAATGTCGTGACTCGGAGGCTCTCGGTGGTTCTCCCTGCAAAGGAGCGTAGTCAAGAAAAAGTGTAAAAGAACCTCATATTGCGCCAACAGTGGGGGTGGCTGCTCAGGATGCGAAAGGCGGCGGTTCAAGAGAACACGGCAGTCCCGGCACAGGCGCAGTGGTTCCTCCCCAACGTTGGCCGATGGGCTCCCAGCAGAGGCCACCAGCTGCTCTGCAAATAGGCTTTCCTGTATGCACACTGCGCACGGCAACTATTGGAGACACACGTACGGTGCCTCCCTCACGGATGCAGAATGTCTCAAGACATACAGACAATGCACATGCTTATAAGTACAGTAGCTACTGCAAAGCAAGCTACAATTTATAGAGCCAAGACAGGAAGATACACTGTATTGGAAATAAACTGGGGTATTGGAAGCAATTCTTGGGCCAGCATAGGATAACATTTTTTAAGGAATAAAAGATCTAATTTGAAGCAAAATAGATCATACAAACTGTCATAAACTACAATCAAAATGACGTATGAACTAGAAAATTGATTTTGGAAAATCTGAATTGTTTGTGTCAAGCGTGCCATATTTACTTGCATAATGCCAATGCTAGCTAATGTTGCCTATCTATTCTCGTAGCAATGTAATGAACTAATACATTTGTACTATTCCACTAGATGCTTCACACGCTATGACAGCTGTTCTTAGGGACTAACTGTCCCTGCTGGTTCTTAGGAAACTTTGCCATCAAATGTTGTAATTGTGAAACTTCATGTTTGGTAGCTATATACTGAGTTATAAGGGACACTAGATAGGCCAGCCCCTTTCATCCTACTTTATGACCTTTGACATGCAGCTCTTCAGCGGGCATACAAGTCACTGTAAGTGAGCACTCTTATAATCTGCCCCCGCCGAAATGAATTCGCCATAACTGGAACCCAAAGTGCACTAAGCAGTATAACGACATCATTTGCTGGCGCTGCCATGGCGGCAAAAGAAAATGCCGAGTTACTTACGAACAGTAGCAGAATCCAGAAACTCTGAGCATAGCTGGCACATGATGCCTCCGCACAAGCGGCAGTGATGCCTTCGGCGGGATATGCTGAAAGCCTTGGCGCAGCTGGGACACAGTTTGACATCCGCATCTTCCACCCAAGGCACGAGAGACCTTTCACGGGCTGCAAAGAGTGTGCGGTGTTCAACCTTGGATTCAGCATGGCATCATTTCACTGAAAGTACTGCTGATGTTTAGGTATTACTCTGTCAATCATGTATGCACAGAAAGAAGTGAAAGTGACTTGACAGAAAAGAAAGATACTTTGCAGTAAATTAGTTGGGTTGAAAAATGGCTGCACATCATTTAGTGGCAATAAGTGCCGGATGCCAACAGTTAGATGTTGCTGGCAGGCATTTTGCCATGCACTCTGACCAGAATACTTGATCAAACAGAGGCAGCCTTGCATACACACATGCAACAGCTTAACAGTAGCACACATCACCTGTGCTATATTGTTCTACACAAAATGGGAGCAGCTGAAAATACAATATTCAACACTCCCACAATAGCATAACAAACAAACATGTCGAAAGGACATTCGTCTTTGTTTTTAACCTAGGTAAGTGTGCTTTCACAGTGCTTCCATGTTGCCTGCCACAAGTTTGAACTAAGGTAGCCTTGATGCTATACGCAACACACCTATCAGTTCAAAAACCACACTGGCACTCAGAATTTTGGATGAGGCCAACAGTGATACAGCCAGGCGTGTGTACGGGTGCCTACCAGCATGCGCAATACAAATACGACTGCATAGTACATTCCTTTTACTCTAAGCACACAGCTCGTGTAGTGATTTACATACAACTAATGCAATGTGCCAGGCAAATGTTCATCTCACCAAATGGGCGAACAACAAAGTAGATATTGTTTCTGAAACCAACAAAACGCTTCAGTATGAGTTTTCTATGTCATGGTTACGATATGACCTGCTGTAAGTTATTCGAAGGTACGACAGTGGTTGTTACACACAGCTGGCTAATAGCGCTGTTTGCAAGCTGGCAGCGTGAACTGAAAAATATAAACAGTTCTTACGCCACACGCACCTTTCCTCATCTCGGGGTCACTGGGAGCGTCTACCACAAGTTTGGTCAGTCTGATGAGCAGCTTGTTGCTCTGCCCGACGTACCGATCCACTCGACGACCACGGATCATGCGTACAGTGCCTGTATGAGACTGACAACTCCTGCAAAGTAATTTGCACAGAAATTATAAAGCGGCACTCAAGCACGTTTCGAGGAATAATGAAATACAAACCGATTTCTTGCTGCCCCCAGTCAGGCGTTTGTTCTTCATCGAGCACAGGAGAGTCAGCGAGGATCTTTCGCCTGGCGCGTCCTGCATGTACGGACAGTTCATAAGCTTTCTGCTACACAAGTGGGGCGGTGCACCGCGTCGCGCATACCGATGAATCCCTTCAGCGAGTGCAAAACATCTCGCTCGCCGGCAGCGTGGTTCGCTTCAAAATGAGCTGTCAGCTCCTCGAAGTTCCCCAAGTCTTCCACGCAGATGGGACAGAGGTATCCCTCCTTCACATCTCCCATAATGAACTTCCCAGCTGCAAGGGGCGAAACCAACTGGAACTCTCCGCAGTGGAGAAGTAGGTGACGTCGAAATAACGCCGTCAACAGGAGTACTCGGCGCGCTTGTGCGCGCTTTTCCTTGCGCAATTGATACGCTCTACGTTATTTCGACGTCTACTCATCCACATGCGTGCTGTCGCTGCTGTATTTTCCTTTCGTTTCTGCGTCCGGCCTGTGCAAGCAGATCCCCTGTAAAGCCGCTGGGAGAGCGGTCTGTCTTCGTGATCGCTACGTGTGTGGAAGAACGCCGTATAAGCGGTTTAATAGCCGCTCTGTGCAGCCATGTCTTGTTCTTGACCCATCGCAAGAAGCAATGACCGCGGTATCGGACCGCTTCCGTGGTGGAAGCATGACCGCTACTCTTTGCCGATTTTCGTGTCGCTCTAACAAGCTACCCGATGGCCGACGATCGTGAAGAATACCCGGGAGAGCTGCTTCACCAGGCTGCTCTGTGGGGGAACGCCGAGCTGCTAGAAGACTTGCTCAACGGCGACCAGGTAATGCGGGCTTCCCCATCGACTCTTTCGAGTGGGCAGCTGTGTATTTAACGCTTGAATGCAGGTGCGGCTCATAGATGCTCCGGATATGCATGGAAGGACAGCACTTCACGCAGCCGCTACCAACAGTGACGAGACCTGTGCCCGCATCCTGCTACAGTCTGGTGGTGAGTCTCGATATACGAAGCATGATCGCGCCTATCCTCAACACAAGTAACATCTTCATTTCGATTCTACTGAAGTCGGTTATTATAGCTTTTTTCTTCGGGATTATCGTAAGAGCTGTTCTGGGTCCAACATGCTTACGGCTGGTCATGGTTAATTACGCGCGAGACGGAGTCAGAATATCGATTCTGGACGTTTAACAGCAACGGTAGAGTGCGATGTTCTTTTTTACCCATTATAGCTGAACACAAGCAGTGGTGCCTCGGCCCGTACAGGGGTCATCAGTTTTTGTCTTTATTGGTTCATTATTGCATTTTTTTAAGTCTTTCATTTTGACTCCTGTGTCAACAGATCCAAGTTTTCCTACTACCTCCTTTCTCATCCACACTCTCACACAATAAGATATCTACAGTAGCAGGGAGAAACTATGGCTAAGTGCTTGCCATGAGGTCATGTTGGTGAACATATTGAAGGTTAAAGTGAGGCAGCCCTTTTATATATTCATCCTGAAGTCAAAGGAAGGCTGTCTTGTGAGTAATATATCACTGCAATGCTGCATCATCATGTCAGTAAAACTTACTCTAACAGCAGCACCTCTTGCTAAATGCCCTGCTAGGTCATTTCGTTAATCTTTACTAGATCAACTCGTTATTCTTTAGAGCACGCACAAAGATATTAACTTCAATAGGGTGCAAAAATGAGTAGCATCTCTCCCGTGTTCTTCATTTCATGCCCTATTCTCTGTGCTTTAAGCAAGAGATGGATAGTTTGTTGACTGCCTGCTTACCTTGATGTGTTAGAATAGGCATCGGGGCCTGTATTGTTTAGTGTCATTTCATGTGGCTATCTCCTTACTTGTTCAAAGTAACAACATAATTTTACTTCAAAGGGCTTTCAGATTTCTTAATTAAATAGAAGACCAAGGATTCACTTCAATGTATAACCTGAAACAATTAATCTAAGCAAAAGCCCAGAGGAAAAAAGAAGCAAGTGCAGTTGCTCGTTCTGTAGTGCATGTCATTTGTTGCATCCTCATTTAAGCTGCAGGTAATATTTCAACCACCATAGGCATTAGTTTTATATATGGCCTATACATTGAGCAAGCAAGCAAATGACTACTGACACAATTCACTGGTTGTCTAGAGTGCTCCAGAGGCTCTAAGAAATTGCTTCAAAAGAAGAACTAAATATTGCTATTAAAGGAAGTGGCCCAATACACGATAGGGAAAGGGGAACATGACTTGCATACTAGCTTTTTCGCATTAGAGAGCTCTAACACTGTTGAATACACCACTTTCTGACACGTTTAGAATTCTCTCGAATGATTGCCCAAGTATGCCATACATGAGAAAACCTTTTATGGATCTTTCTAAACCTTTTTTTTTTACTTCATTATTACTTGCTTGCTTTATAAATATTTGTGTTCATACATAGCTATGACTCTCCCGTGAAATAAGAGTCAAAATTTATGCACTTAAATCTTGTCCTACCTAACATCCCTGGGCACAGCTAACATGACTTGATGATCAGTGAGGATGACATATTCTTCTCTCTTTCGCAGCGAACCCGAGTGCCGCTTGTGGAATTCATGACCAGCACAAGGTGAGTGAGCTCATAAACATCACAGAGAATGATGAAGTTTCTAGGTCTAACTTTTTTGCGCTTAGTGCAGACCATATATGCAATGTAGTTTGTGTGCTATTGTTCGTTACCACTGATAATGCTGCGCTGTAGATTGAAGCCGTATCCAAGCATTTGGCATACCATGGGCTTTTGCTGAAATTTAATAGTTGCTCCGAATGCTCCATAAAAAGATAGACAAGAAACAATGTTTTTCAATGCATTACTAGCTGCAGTAGACATGAACGAGCATATTTTGAGCCCAGGTAACTGCCCAGTTAAGGTAGCTTTACGAGGTAACTGTCCGCCTAGGGATTTGAGGACTCCTGTCGCAACTGCACTGTGGAGTTCACTTCTGAAAGTCACTTCTGACAGCATATTAAGTTTGATAGGATTCCTAACATCAGCACTATTTTCACGATTTTAATGCAAGAAGCGAACCATGCTGCATGTTGTTTCACAAAGGCCTTCTAAAAAGCATACACGGAAGCACTGGTGTACTTTGCAATGTATTTCGGGCATTGGTGCATCTTCAAGCTTGCTCATGTTTAACAATTTCCACAACATGAAATAGGTTTAGCATTGAACTACGCTCAAGTGTACATCGGCAACATCCTTCTGGATTTGATAATCAGATAGTTATAGTGAATGTGCGGTAACTTGTTGAGTCATGTGCAGTGCCAACTTTTCATGGCCTTAATCACTGTTGATAGGGGGTCAGGAGAATCTCTTTTATGTCTCCATTTTGCTGTTATCATGAATTGTTTTATTCGTTGCCTGAAATATCTATACCATCTACTGCCAAACAAACATACTGAGTGGGACACAGCGATTAGCTACAAATCTTGCAGGGGTACCAGTTCAAATAGTGCAACTAATAGCTTATATAGACTATTTTATGGATCGGCTTGAGTGCTGTTGTGTTCAGCTGTTAGCCTTAGTGTTTTGTATGTTTAACAGCTGAATGAACGGTGTTATGGTAGACGCATACGCATGAAAATGGTTGAGCTAGGGCATACGATGTTTCCTGGCCTTATTATTCATGTCACAATGTACAAAAACAACAAAACATCAGCTTAACAGTTCAAGATTGCAGGGCCTAGGTGTCTTACAGTTAATAACCTACCGTATATCGTGCATCTGAGAAAAGCCTTTAATTCTTAATATCCTCCCATGTTGGCGACTTCATGCATAAAAATTTGTATTACAAAGTGTTGCCTGCTACATGGGTTGTTCAAGTAGGACAGTGCCACCATTTCTTGCAGAAATTTTACTGATGTTTGACTTGTCTTAACGCTTTGAGAAGATATGTACACAATCGTTTACACCACTTTTTTTTGCTATTTGTATGGACTAGGGGCAAAGGAAGAGCGTGATACAGTAAGTTTTGGATGAATGGAACCTCCTGCATATTAAATTTACCTTCATGTAATTTCATTTTGCTGTGTAATGAGCTGCTGTGTAATTTTTAATGCTGTGTAATGCTGTGTGATAACTTTTATTTGCTCAAAATGAACATGACCTAAAATGAACATGCTTTATATTTCTAGCCTGATATTTCATTCTATTAATGCGAAAACAGAGCATCAATGACTTCAGGATAAATAGGTATTTAATTATAACTTAATTAGGATTAGTTACTATAAAACAAATGAATTAACATATTTTGGCATTAGTTCTATTGCAAATACAGAGTGCCTTCAAGTAACGTGTCGATTTGACACATTTACGGGCAGTTATAGGTGGTGTCAGAAAGGGTTAATTCCACTTTTCGGGCGGTAGCAGCGAATCGGGAGGCTCAGATAGGCTACAATAAAAATAAGCTAGCCTAAAACAATCGGCAATCAGGGTAAGATATGACAGTCAGCTGAGAAGAGCCATTGCATAATACTGGCTCAGATTGCCTTATGTGTGCGCATTAGTTATATTCATAAAGGAAGGTATATGCCCCTGATTTGACGATAGGCCCTAGTTGTTTTGTTTATTTCTGCCTTTTAGCTTAATTATTATTCTGAATGACCGTGGCACTCTCAAGACGAAAGATTTGTTACTAGTAGATGCACGTTCAGGATGTTGAAATTTTCAGGTATGGAACTTTTTTGTTTGCAATATGTATGCCACACGTGTAAATAGTCTCTTTGGGGAAATGAAGGTCAGATTGATATGTGCCATTTGTTCTTTCTTCGTTGTTTAGTAGCTGAACTAAGTCTAATCTGTATTTTATTTGGATCATAAAGAAATCTTTTTGTACCATCAAATCCAATTCATTGCTACTCTTGATTGCAAGCCCACATTGTCCCTCGCAGCATCTCTGTTTCTTGTACTATTGTTTGGTAAGTCCTTGTGCAGTGTTCACATGTGCTCAGTTGTTTATTCTCTTGCTTTATTTCTCTTGTTATTTATTAAATTAGTTTGTTGCTTCTACAGATTCACAGTATATTGTGTGTTTTTTAAGGCTGCTTCCCTGTACACTATTGCAGACTCCGCTGCATGTAGCTGCTGAGCTGGGTCATGTGTCGACGGTACGGCTGCTGCTTGACTCGGGCGCCGACTTGCTGGCCCGTGATGCTCAAGGCCAGACAGCCACTGATGTTGCTGAGCTTGCCGGGCACGCGCAAGTGGCAGAAATGCTGCGAATGGCCACCGGTGAGTGCTCTCTTAAGATGGGTTCATTCTGACTCGCAAAAGTACTTTTCACCAAGATGTACAGTGAGACCTGCCATATAGGCCTTAGGATTATGGTTTTTAATGTAACGAAAACCAAGCACTAAGTTGTTGTGGCGATTGTTCTATGCAATCTCATTTCTGGCAGGTTGTAATGGCAAAGCCTCAAGTTTCATATGCAAGAACACATCTTAGCACATTCCCCCCTTCCCTTCTCCACCGCTATTCGTGAGCTAGAAGGTGCGGTGTTCTACCGTATTTACTCGCGTACTGCCTGAACTGGTTAGCAATGGCTAATGTTTGCTACTGTTGGCTAAGTGATGATTAATGCATACTGTTGTCTACATAGGACTAAATGATTGTGGCTAGTGCTGGCCTATCATTGGCTAATGCTGACTAGTATTGGCTAAATGATGGCTTAAGTTGGCTAGTGTCTATGATTGTATGTTGTAGTTTACGGAGTCATTATGCTCTCACATTAACATACACAATAACCTAATTTAGTACTGCCATGATTTTTGAAGTGACCGAATGACCAGATAAATAATAACCGACACTACAAGAAATAAACTGTACTAGGAATGCCTAGGTGTTATGAATATTAAACACTCAGTTCATCGACCATCACACATTCAGATCTGCAAAGCTCTTGGTTCTGATGTGTGATTTGCTTTTTGTCATGATAGAGGACCTGGAGCAGAAGCACCAGGAGAGCTACACTCGACTGGCGGCTGCGTGTGCCTTGGGCCAGGTGGATGAAGTGCGAGCCCTGTTGACAGAGCTGGGCCCCCGGGCTGAGGCAGTGGTGAACAGCGAAGGAAGCGCCGGGGGTGGCACCCTGCTCTACAGGGCCTGCGAGGATGGCCAACTGGAGATCGCCCGCTTACTGCTCGAGCATGGTGCCGATGGTAGAGCCCACCTGGTCACTCACTACTCGCCTTTGTATGTTGCCTGCTACAGGGGACGTACTGACATCGTGCCCTTGCTGCTTGAGGTACGATTACTTGGCATCAGCCATCGTAAGTTGTGGGGTGCTGACACCCCCTGTAAAGTTGTTTGCGCCGCGTGGCGCACGTGTCTCGCACAGAAGCCGTATTTTGGGGTCACATTGAGCGATAGGTGGCATTGTGTTTCGCGAGCGTTGATCACAGCTATCATCATTATAGTTAGATCGGTTAGCACTTGGCGGTCACCCCTGGCGGCAAGGCCTTGGTGGCGGCATGAAAGAATTGAGCGAGTCTCTTTCGCTGGTGGCGTTTGGCGCGAACGATTGTCTCTCGCAGTGGGACCCCGGTGCATGGCACCGCCGGCTGTCTGCCGGGGGCCCTTGTGGTGAGTCAGGCGTTAGTGACACCGCCTTGTTTTTCATGTTGTTGAGTGTTGTGTAATACTGTGTAAGGTTGTTTAGCGTGTTGGTCCCAATTGATGTGTAATACTTCAGTTGACGGTGTCGTCGTATAAAAGTAGTTAAATAAATAGTTGTTTGGTTTGTTACGACTGTGTCTGCTGTGTCCGTTCACTCCAAGAGCGTAGTGGCACTTTTCATTTCGAGACCCCACAGAGTTGGTGCAATATGGTCGTGGCGTTTGACTCCTGATCATTGCATTTCTCATTACAATAAGGGCTGAAGTGCCTATGTGCCATGCGTTTACTGTCTGTTAAAGGAACCATTGTGGTCATGAATAATTTGGAAGGCTTGCACTGCTGTGTTTCTCATAGCTCAGTGGTTCTTGGCACTCTTTGGCCAAGCCTGGTCTTTGCGCAACGTTAGTCCATGCAACATCGATGGGTTGCTCAGTGATTGCAAACTCAATGGTTTGAATGCATTTGTAATATTATTACTACAATAGCAAATGCAAAAAAAATGCAGTGTATGCTTTTTTTCAAGTTGTTGTGTAAAATAATTTGCGTGGTTTATATTATGGAACATAAAAATTTGGGCTGGTTGGAACTTATACATTGATAACAAGTGCAAGCAATGATCGCATAAAAAGGAGGCATGGAGACGAGATGGATTAGCGCCTTTCCTGCTTTTGTGTCTCTTTCTTGTGTCATTGTTGTTTCGTGCTTGTTAAGATGTCGAAGTTTCGTTTATGCTTTTTGTCGTCTTTGGCCGCAGCACTTTCCGGAGTTGGTGCGTGAGCCAACGGTGGAGCGCTGGCTTCCAGTACATGCAGCGGCTCTCGGTGGTCACGTGACTGTGCTAGAACAGCTGCTGGGACACGCCTACCCGCCTCATCTACAGAGGCTGCGGGAAGATCCCACTGGAAAATGGGAATACCCGTTGGCCTTCGATGTGAATGCACAGGACGCCACAGGCCAGACGGCCCTTTACATGGCTGCCTGCCTCGGTCATCGACGCTTTCTGGAAGCTCTGCTGAAGTGGCGCGTTTGGGCAAAGCGGCTTCTCACAGCTGATGAAAGCCCAATTGCAGGGTATGGCATCATGAGTGGTCCGGTCTTGGCTTAAGGCCCTTGATGTGATTGCTTTTCAGCCAAGTACTGATGTCTTCCTCCACTTCTTTACTCTTGCAACAAGTGTTGTTGGTCATGTTCTTCCTACTTCCAGCGGCCACAGTCACGTCTCATTTTATTCTCTCTCTCAAGATGCATGGTGAAACATCCTCACCGAAACTCGTGTCATAGCACCAGAGCGTATTTCTGAATTGCCCTAACAAAGCCTAAACCCCATGGCAAGGGTGAGAACACCAGGAGTGATTGGAGGACTACTATGGGGCTGAGCCTGAGGGGCCACCAAAGCACAAAAGTGTCCCTATTGTCATCCTGCTTTCAACTACCGCCCTGCCCCCTTACACGATTCTTTCGCGAATCGATAAAGTTGTTTACCTACCGACCTAACTTGCGTAACGCAGAATGACCAAGTACACAATGTTGAGTTGCTTATGGCTTCTGGTAGGCTACAGAAGGTAACGTCGATCAATAGAAGAAAAAAAATGAAAAGAGAGAGAGAGAAAGAGAGAAATGTACATCAGCAGATACACACCTTGGGCTGCTGAAGTTGAGGACTCTTTCTTTTTTTTGTTGTTGTAGCGGTAATCAGTAAAGTGCGAAGTTCTTATCTGATATTAGTCATAGCAAACCCTATTTAAGACATTTCTAGATAGCAGCCACGCACTTAATTTCCAACTGCGATGCACCACATTAGAAAAAATGTGACTTACAAAAGTAGCTTTTAGCAAGAAATGCAGTGACGATAATTAGAATGAATTGGTGGGACTTCAAAGTGTTTTGCTGCTTGCGTTTTTGTAAATAAGCGTACACTATACAGGGACTTCAATTCTGACCAGTGACTTCGGAGGGGCTGCTGTAACTGGGCTGTATGAAATTTTGCATGTCGCCTACAACAACTCAACCTCCAGGGAACATTATAATGACCTAGAAGCTTTAGATAGCCTTCCCCTCTTGATAATATCTTTCAAAAATGCATGTATACAGTTTGTCTGTGAGCGTTATTCAGTGAGCACAATGAACCTTAACCTCTTTCTCACTCATATGGCTCATCTCACCACACAACTACCCATTTCCCTAATCCCAACTTTCTGGTAAAAAAGTTTGTTGTAGAATTCTCTTACATGACCAAGTACAATGGCATTAATGTCTTTGTTGTAAACCAAATGTGATTCTTGGCTCCACAAAGAACTCCAAAGACATTTTTTGAATATAAAGTTACTAATGCTCTTTGTTCGTAGTGATGCTTCACACAAAGTGAGTTCAGGTTTGAGCTCGTAACAGTAAATTTTTGCTTTCAAATAATGATTCGTGGTACTGAAACTTTTTTTACAGTGAAGCTGCGCAGTGGTGAAATTTCAATATTGTTTAAATTCTCTTTCAATATTGTTTAGTTTATAATTGCAATTTTAAACCTCTGGGGCAGACAATGAATTCCAAAATGTGATGCCTAAGAATTATCTATGTTTAACAACATAACTGTAGTTGTCATGAAGGTAGGGCTTACTTTATTGACCTCGTCCTCCCTGTGTTTTATGGAATGTTTGCTTGTCCTTATTGTCTTTTCATTTTCTCATATTGTCGAACCAATTTTAACAGGGGCTATATGACATATTATTGTGTATAGGAGATGCAGTTCGCATACATAGAGATAGGGGTTGATTAGTACATGAGAACGTGGTACCCCACTCAGGAAAGGCACCTCACACAAGAAATACCGTAATTACTCGAATCTAACGCGCACCTTTTTTCCGGTTAAGCGAGTTCATAAATCGCATGCGCGTTAGAATCGAGTACGAACAAAAAAATTACGGTCAATCTATTGCCATCGCAAATCCAAAATGGCCACCCCCTACGTGCGTCGGCCATTTCTGCCTATGTGTTTCTCGTGTGCGGCACTTCGTACGTGTGCTGAGGAGTTCGTCATCTAGTAGTGCATTAGCATCGACGGCGTGGAAGGGCCGACTCCAAAAACTTGAGTGCACCACGATGCCGCTTTTAAATGAAAAGTCATCGCGTGTGCAGAAACGGACGGAAATCGGGCCGCATCGCGGTCGTTCGGAGTTCCTGAAACGTGCGTGCGAGACCGGCGGAAACAAAAGTAGAAGATTGTTGACAGCAAAGCTTCACGCAAAGGCTTCAGTGGACCACAGCAGGGTCGGTTTCCGCAAATTAAAGAGCTGCTCGGCGAGTATGTGCTTGAGCAGCGAGCGGCACAGCGGCCCGTGACGACAGAACTGCTCCATGTGCGGGCTATGCAATTAGTCTTAGAAAAAGGTCTAATGCAAAGCCAGTTTAAAGCGAGCAGGTGCTGGCTAACTAACTTTATGAAGAGGAAAGGCTTTTCCCTCCGAAGGGGAACATGCATATGCGAAAACTTTTGCGGAGGAGTACGATGAAAAGCTTCACAGTTTTCAGAGGTTCGTCCTAAACTTGCAGCGCAACAACGGCTACCTGCTTGGGCAAATCGGGAATGCCGATCAGACGCCTCTTTACTTCGACATGCCTGGCACCACAACCGTCGAGAAGAAGGAGGCGAAGCAAGTTCGCGTGCTGACATCGGTCCACGATAAAACTACAGTGACGGCAATGCTCTGTTACACGTCAGATGGGCACAAGCTTCGCCCGTACCTCATATTTAAATGGAAGACGCTCCCGAAAGGAGTCGTTTTTTCGAGTGGTGTGATCGTGCGGGCCAGCGAGAAAAATGGGTGCGCGTTGCAATCGATGTCTTACGTTTTTTTTTTTTTTTCGCGGTGAAAATCGGGTGCGCGTTACAATCGAGGGCGCGGTAGAATCGAGTAAATACGGTAACTGCCCCCGGTGCGTGTCTCTTACTAAGGGGTTCAAGTGCACTCATCAAGACACTTAATGTGTCTGTGCAGACACTGGGCATGTGCAGTCCATCGTGACACGCCTCAACCTGGCCTCAGGAGGAGCCGCTCCACGTGAAATGCAACTCTGTCCCGTGCGGCTGGACCTCTACTGCAACCAGGGCAGCGAGACGGCACTTCACGTGGCCGTGCGCAAGGGCCATTACGCACTAGCAGCTGCTCTACTGCGTGCTGGAGCTGCACCGAACCTTCCGATGCGTGGAGACAGGTTAGGGGACTCTGAGTTTTCTCCACAACCCTAACCACGTGTCTGTCTTCTGGCCCCCTTGGCCTTTTCAAACACAAGCAAACTGTTGTTGACGTTCAGTATGAAGTACTCTGTATAGTATGCAAGGTGTAAACTGAGGATGCGAGAGAAAGCATGCAAGGTTGAGACTGCTAGGATGCCAGCGATCTGCAGTCATTGGGAGGGTGAGGGCAGGGTAGGAGAGTGGACATGAGAGGAGGTGGATCCGTGTAGGCATTCGGTTAGTGGGGTCTAGAATGCATCCCAAATGTAACAAATGCATTTTCATGCCACTTGAATATTGTTGTAGGTTTGCACAAGCTTAGCGTTTTCTTTTAATAAGGCGCTGTGGTATAGACGACCTCACACTGATGCTAGTAGTGATTGTAGAAACAGAACTCTCCCCTTCGCACGTAGTAACATAATTGTGACACTGCGACGATGCAGCCCATCGGGTGCTCTGCTGGAAGCATGCCGGCGAAGGGATGCCCAGATGGTGGAGTTGCTTCTGCGTCATGGGGCACGAGACGAGGACGGAGCTGCCCTGGCAGCGCTTCTCCCACATGGTGGGAGGCTTGTGTCACGTCTCCTGTCGCTGCGTGCGTACCGTGATCCCGAGCATACCATTAACCAGGTGGGCGTACCACATTTATTTATTTACTTGTTTTTTCCATCCGAAATGCTTTAGAGAAAAGAAACTGGCATTTCCATCAGTCTTGGTCGGCATCGAATACACTGTTTTGAAACCTGAAATTGGGGGAAAGAAAACACTAGTGATGTAAATATAAAATTAAAAACTATGAAATAAAATTATAATCAAGGAGAAATATACAATGCAAGATTAAATGTGTATGGGTTTGTCTGATGCCTATTGTGTTTACTTGCATATTACCAGCACTGGCCAGTGCTTGGCTACCCCTCTGGTGTTGCAACCTTTTCGTACGCTTCATTCACTTCCTTTCTTTGGTATAGAGAGGTTTGTAGATGATACACTCTATTGTTCTTTTCTTTTCATACCATGGCTCGTCCCCGCTGTGGAGCATCTTCACAGACTCGTGCGTAAAGCTCAATGACTATAAAACTAAGATTTCACGCAAACAATATGTGCCTCAAGACATGCTAAGTTTCACATTTCAGATGTGAAAAAAGGTAAAGTAACATGATTTCGGAAGTATGAAAGGCGGAGAACGGCTATAATGAATACCTATTAGAGGGCAATGAGTTGAACGGATTGTTTTAGCATTGCTGGTGTTTCGGTGTTTTTTGCACACATTAGGGTTATTGATGGGTGAATGCGGCAACTGATGAAGCTATCAGACTACAATAAATAGCTTTTTTTGTGTTTGAAGAGTGTTTTTGTCATGATAACGTTTTAAAAAGCAGTGCCTTCATTGTTACAGTGCTGCTTTAAATTTACACCAGTAAGGTAAATCGCAACTGATTTTAGCAGTAGTACACTAAAACCTCGATATAACGATTCCAAACGTAACGAAATATCTGTTATAATGAGGTGAATGAAGAATAGTTCTTCAATAGCTAAAACCTCGATATAACGATTCCAAACGTAATGAAATATCTGTTATAATGAGGTGAATGAAGAATAGTTTTTCAATAGCTAAAGTGTTAGAAATATACCTTTATAAGGAATTTTTGGATATAACGAACTTAGATTTGTGTTAGATGTAGGCATGTGCGAAAAATTGAGTGCTTCGAATATTAAAAAAAATAATGCAGTATCAGAATTCACTTCGAATTGAATTTAAAATATTAAAAATTTCGAATAATTCGAGATGAACAAATAGGTGCATACAAGTACGCATGTTACACTGTGCAAAGGTGGTTTCACAGCAGTGGAGGGGTGCTAAGCTGTGAAAACACCGAAACAAGTGTATAGTAGTTTGTAACTTTTTGTAAAAGTGGTTTCGCTGCAGAGAATTTGTTTAGCTATGAAAACGCATATCCAGGAGAAATCAGCACTACTGCAAAGCCCCACTTTAAAGTTAAATAAGGATATTAACATCACATTGATACATTTTTTTCAGATTTTTTAGTTTAAAAGCTCATTACACCAACTTGTGTACTCTAAGTATAGCAAATTTTAAAGTGTAACATATTTTACTCGCTATCACTAGCATTTTACCGAAAGTCATATCTCGCTACTATTCAAAGTTGTTTTCCACTTCCTTTGATGCAAAAAAATGGCATTTGCACAGGCCTTGTTTCAAATTTAGAAAAATATTGAGCAGGTTTGTTAGGGCATGGACAGCACACCCATTTTTATTTGTAATATGCGATATATATACTATTCGAATTCCATTCAAAATTATTCGACCAAAATCATTATTCGCTTCGAATTCACTTCAAAGCGAAAATTCACTATTCGCACAAGCCTAGTAAGATGCAACTTTGTTATAATGAGGTTTGAGTGTAGTAGTATGCTTTGCCAGTTGAGGTCTGCCTTTCAGCTGTCACCTCTGGTTAAGTTAAGCCACCCTCACTTAACCAGAAATGCTGCGAAGTTGGCAGACAAGCCAAAGCTCTCCATTGGAAAAAATCCTGTGGTGGTGGACACTTGTCTCATTTTTTGTCTTCGAAGGGCGCCCTAGATGGCCTCGCCCTGGCACCCAGCGTGCCTGTTATGATCAACTGGCACGGCCAGCAGTGCCTGGAGCAGTTATCCGAACGTTGGCTGGCTGACGCTGCCATGGCGCTCAACCTCAAGCTCAAGCTGCAGCCGCAGCTGACCGGCCCCGCGCTGGCCGCAATAACTCGGCTGGACGTGTCGGGGAACGCCTTGTCTGAACTGCCCGGCTGCGTGTTTTTGTCCCTGCCGTCGCTGCGCCTGCTGGCTGTTGGACAGAACAAGCTGGCCACGTTGCCCGACGTGGTCTCCGCTGCGCAACTGGAAGAGCTGCAGCTGCAGGACAACCGGCTGGAGACGATTCCGGGAACACTGTTCCAGTTGCCGTCCCTTCATACACTTGACCTGTCCAACAACAAGTTGCAGGTGCGACGAGGTTTACCACATTCTCTCGCATACAACCCTCCCTTGCACGCAACCTGTGTTACAGTTAAAGGAAAAAGAAGGGGGCGTGGGTATGAGCAACAGGCAGAGGCGCTGGCTCATGCTGTTGTTTCATTTTCTTCTATATAGCTGGCTGTACGAGTCAGGGTCTCCTCTTCGGTTTCTTTTTTTTCTTTCAGTTTATTATTTCTTTCATTTTACAAAAACAAGAGCTAAAGGCCATGTGGCATGACAGAGGCTCTTACTCTTTTGGGCATTCGGCATGCATACAAATGGTTTTGATGCACCTCCAACTACAAACCGCTAAATAAACAGTAATAAGTAATAATAAAAAACTTTGTGAACAGCCGTGGCGCCTCCACGCACAGCTACAGAGCGTGTCATTCTGTGTTTCGTGTGCGCTAAAAAATTTTTCATAACAGCCATAATGCCTCCTTCCTCGCAGCACATTTAAAAAGTATAATGAAGCCTACTTAAGAACTGAATTTTGGGTACGACTTGCATCACACCATAGCTCCTAAAGTACTGCACATTTTGTGCGAGTTGTACCCTAGAGAATATGGTTTCACCATAAGGGTTCCTCCTCTGAACTGATGATGCATTGTAAGGACACTGTGCCGATGATAAACACTGCAAATGTGAACCCATCGAAGGGTCTTCAGTGCACTTGATCTCCACAGAAAACACTGCTGTCTATTTTTGTTTAATGCCAAGATGCCAAGTAAAGTTGGTCTCAGAGGTACCGTAAAAGCTCACATATAGCTCGGACCCACATATAGTCCGGTGTGTAATTTGGGGATAGCAAACACGAGAAAAAAAGTTTTCACCTGAATATAGCCCGAGTAAAACGAAAAAATGCATTTATTCACACACTTCATTCATCGTCGTCAGTTGGACGCACTCTCTTCCGAAGCTCCCTTGTCGCAAATGTTCTTCCACAGCACGTCATCCTCAGTGCCATCAAGCGCTGTTCGAGGATAGGAGCGCTTTTTGAATGCGTGGCAAACGAGCACCTCGGGAGTGCCTATTCACGAGCATAGCATCCGCTGGCGAGGCCTGTTTCAATCATCTGGCAGGGGTCACTTTGCTTCTCCAGACCTCATCCACTCCGCCTACAGGCGCTTGACATGGTCCTTAAATGGCTTATTAAGGCACAGATCAAGCGGCTGCAGCTATGATGTCATCCCTCTTGGGATTACAATGAGCTCGGTGCGGGAGTCACGCAGCAGTCGCTTTACAGGGTCGGACAGGTGATACCGAAATGCATCAAGCACAAGCATCGAAGGAAGCCTCAGCAGTGCTCCGGACCGTCGACACCACACAGACTTTATCCAGTCAAGCACTAGCGATTCGTTCATCCACCCCTTGTCCTGGCAGCGGATGACGACATTTTCTGGGAACTTCTTCCCCTTAGGCAGCGTCTTTCGTTTGAACACTACGTAAGGTGATAGCTTGTGATCGTCTGTAGTGCAGGACAACATTACAGTCACCCGCATTTTTTTGTTCCCTGTTGATTGCATGATAACTTGTCTGGAGCCTTTCTGATGCACCATCAGCGCCGAGGACATATCCAGGTAGACCGGCTTTTGATCCCTGTTGCCGATCTGGTCCAGCTGAAAGGGGACAGTATTTCGCAACGCGATTGCATAACTTCACAAGGTCCTCGTCGTAGCACTTTGGTAGCTTCTGCAATATTGACGTACGCCGACGTAGGGAGAATCCAGCGTGGCGGAGGAAGAGCGACACCCGATGCTTGCTCGCTTTGAAATCTTCCAGCTGAATGCCTTGTCTCGGGCGATCTCCCTTGCCTTCACTTGTAGCAGCTCGATGTTCACAGCAAGATGTGCAGCTCGCTGCTCCCGCTCAAAGTCTTCGCGTTCTCGTTCCACGTCAGGAAACGCTCCATTTTTTGGTCCGCACAAACTTTTTCCTTGGCTGCTGCAAGCAAAAAGGGCGTCCTTCTGCTTCCACCAACTGTGAATACTCTGCTCGTTGACTCCGAACTGCCGCTCCACGGCACAGTTGCCTATGGTTTCGGCAGCGGTGATAACTTCCTTTTTAAAAGCAGCCGAGTACTGCCTGTGCGATGCTGACATGGCGTAAAATTACAGGAGCAAAATTGTGGCCGTCTTTATGGACGCCAAGTTGAAGCAAAGGCCACTGAACACTGTTCCACGCCTCGGTGCGTAAGGTCTGTAAGACTAATGCCTGCTACCGTTGCTAACACTACTTAGCACCTAGCACAGAAGTGCGGAAACACCTGATGATGATGATAGCACCGCACTATGCCATAACCAAAACTGAATTTCGGCCTAAAATTCTTGGGACCCGCATATAGTATGGGGCCGAAATTTCGTACCCTAAAATCTATATAAAAAAGGGCTATATGTTGGCTTTTACGGTAGTTTTGTCAATCTGCATCATAAAACAGGTTTTGCCAAGAAAAGGTTGGAAACAGTTGCTAGTAGTACAAAATAAAAACATACAAAAAGTTAGTGTAAACATTAAAACTATAATTAAGTTTGCATTCACACTTCAACATTATAGTAGCATAAAATAAAAACATACAAAAAGTTAATGTAAACATTAAAACTATAATTAAGTTTGCATTCACACTCCAACATTGTTTAATTATCAGAAGTGCGTTTCCTGTCTGAAGGTAGTCGTATTCACTCGCATATAACATGCTCTGGCTAATGTTTGGTATTTACTATTATAACAGCCAAATAAAATTTTACTTATGTACAGTAGAATTTTGCCCCAACATTTGTGAAAAAAAAATTACTATAAGGGACAATATACCATTTGGATTCCGTAAAACATCACGCAGTTTCTATGATAATGTTATTGTGATCGTTTGCACCAAGAAACCTTACAAAATGCAAATATATTAACGATGTTCTAGTACTGCAGTATTATCCTGTTTTTCACTTCATTGAGGAGCACTAAGAAAAAAATTTTAGTGCGGCATTTTCTTTTTTCGGTTTGCTGTGATGTGTTGCTAGAAACTTATCACTATAACACAGTGCATTGCTTGCTGCAGCGTTCAACAGATAATTAATTACAGTCAGTTCATTACCGACTAGTCTCAGTTTTGGTTTGGTAGAGTTCCACAACAGGCTGCTGTGTAAAACTAAGGCCATCTAGCATGCAAAAGAGCACATTGAACTGCGACACACCTCTGCGCTGCTTGTATGGACATTCGAATGCGGGTTACACGGCGCGATGTTGTGGCCATCATCGCCATCATCACCACTTAGTGGCAAAGATCGTCTTGAGAATTCCACACATATGCCGAGGGCACGGACTTGTGAGCAGCCGCCAAATAGTCGCCTGCTTGGCACAAATGCGCTTGCAGCAATGCGTCTATTACGTTAAGATTTAACTGGGTACCTTGGAGTTCAGCCAGAGGAACAACGTCGCGACAGTATTGGGGTCCGTTTCAGATCGCTCTGTATGTTGTCAATGTTGCGAGACGTGGCGCATAGCGTTAAGATTGGGCATGCGAACCTCGAAAATCTTAGAAATTACCTTCTAAGCTGTGTTTGCTGTTTAGATTCGATGGACAATATATGAATGTTCACGAGAATCGATCCTGGAGGCTGTCTCAGCCGTGACATATTGTGTCAGCGCCCCATTAAGTGCTCCTTGCGCTATGACAGTTTTTGTTGAGGAAGTATGCCCTAAATTTGTTTAGATTTGTGACACCTATCTGAACAATGCATGGCGATTTGCGTATATCTATCGTAATAGAGCAGCACCATGCAGAGAGTGGGCATTATTATTAGCTGTGCACTTGTCAATTCATAGTTCTGAAAAATTACATTAAAGTAAGTGTCAAATCAAGCAGTGTCACATCATGTTCACGAAAGCCATCAAGGGCAAGGCTTTAGAAACAGAGACAATCTGGAAAGAAAGTTTTCACGGCTGCATCACTCGTTATGGATGCACGTGCACCCCCAGGTGCTTCCTGAGGAGCTGTGGGGAGCACCCCGGCTACGAGATCTGAACCTGTCGATGAACATGCTGTCAAGGCTACCCAGCGAGCCGGGCGGAAAGTCTGCTCCGCAGGAGCCTGAACCAGAGCCTGTTGCGCCTCGTGCCCCATCACCGACGTGGCCACTCGAACATCACTGTCTCTGGAGGCATGCACTAGAGGCAAGTGCAGTTTTCTTTGAGAGCAGGGAACTAGACAGCTCTGCCACAAGTTTCATTGTGGTCAGTTGCTCATCATCTGTTACGTTTTTGCACTTAAGCTGTCTTAGTCTACGCTGCGCCGTTGTCGTCACCACGATCTTCGTCGTAGCAGTAGTACACGCACATCGCGATACAACAAATGCGGATACAACGAATTATCGGTTATAATTAATTAAATTAGAAATCGTTTTGTCATAGGTACGGGGTTATGAAAGCACATTTATAATGAATTTTCAAATAACGAAGTTATTATGATGTCAGGTATGACTTTGTTATAATTAAGTTATAGTGTAGCAGTTATAGAAGTAGCAGCAATCGTCATAGTCGTAGCAGTACAGTTGAACCCCTTCATAAGAGACATGCACAGGGTGTCGACTCTTGTCTTTTCTTTGAGGCATCACGTATAAGCAGGGTACCACGTATGTGTTTTCTTATCAGCCTCTATTTTAATGTGGGCACATTGGGGTCTCTTATACCCAATTGTCTGTTACATCAGTCTCTCTTATGATTATGTTCAACTGTACTACTACTAGTAGTAAAAGCATTACCAGTAATCATTGTAAAAATCAAGGAGAGACCGAATGAAAAAAAAAAAAAATGATGACAGTGCTTGTGCAAACATTGCCGAAACTTAGGAGTGGTATTTAAGGCATAACAAAAGGGGCAACAGCTTCACTGTCTAACACTTTTTACGGTGTGGAGTGGTGCACAATTTTTTTATATTTTTGTTATTTGTCGATTAATTTCCTTTAGCTCGCCATCACTTATCAGAATTTGGTAGGTTTTTTTGGCAGTAACCAATCATTTGTAACCATTTCATGAATGCTGTGGGCATACTCTGCCCTCCGTTGTTTACCTTCCATTCATTGAAGTAGTTTAGCCCACTACACTACATCGTGTTCAAAACACGGTGGCCATGATGTTGGCTCTAACCCGTGCATTATGCGAGAGGATAGCTTTCGAGATTGGTTCCTGTTTTTGTGACAGGGCCGTTATTGGGCATTACAATGTGAACATCGGCGCTGCATGCGAGATCCAACGAGCTCCAATCTACTAGCGAGATGGGATGAGCCTCAATCAACCCGTTACCATTGCAGGTGCAAGAGACATATGCGCCCGAAGGACCTGGTTCAGGATGCCCACTGAGCAGCCTCAACCTGTCGCACAATGCATTCGAGAGGCTGCCTCCCATGCTGGCTTGCAGGGCTCCCCACTTGGCTCGATTGAACCTCAGCTACAACGGCCTGGCCTCGCCTGGCGAGCTGAGGTTCTACCCTGTCAGTCTGCGCCACCTCGACCTGTCGTCCAATAGATTAAGGGTGTGGTGGACGCCGGCCACAAGCGACACCACCTGTGCTGCTACTGGTAGGCATCGAGTCCTCAAGGGCATCATTCGTAACGCCTTTTCAGAAGTGTTTGCTTCCTTTAATTATTTAAGGAGCTTCTGAAGGAGCTCTTATGAGGCAGCCTCAATCAGACAGGGAGATAATAGGCGGTGATTACATTATGGGGTGTACAGTGTCGTCCACTATTGTGGTGGCACACGCAATTAGTGTTTGTCATAATGTCACTGCATTTCTTTCCTGGTTAGCTGATGTAGAGGGCGAAAGTAACATGCTTATTTATTTATTCATTTATTTATTTATTTATTTATTTATTTATTTATTTATTTATTTATTTATCTATCTATCTATTTATTTATTTATTTATTTATTTATTTATTTATTTATTTATTTATTTATTTGAATGTATTGTTTAGGCCCCATGGGGAGCAATCGAGCGATGGGGGTCTGCGGCCCCAGTGACAGAAAGAAAAACCGACACATGGCACCCAAGAAATGCTCACAATAATAATGGGTCAGCAGGACAGTGTTACAAATAAAATTGAATGTACTAAATTGAATGGGCGAAAAATATTTAGAAAAATAATGGAAAATGAAGTTTATGGTGAAAAAAAAAAGGGACAGAACAAAAATCTTACACAAAAGTTTGTTGATTAACAATCATTCTTCAGTCCTTCATTAATCCAAATAAATGTACTAATATGTGTTTGTACATATTATCCAAGCAGTATCTAGTAACAAAGGCACTATGTATTTTGGAATGAGATTTATTGCCTATAACTAACAAGTATTATAGGCATTGGTGATTATTCGGTGTCTTGGGCAAATATTCAGTTGGCGTGACCTTTTGTGTTAAAAATTTCTTGAATTTGCAGAACGAACACATGTTCAAATTGTGCCCACATATAACCAGTCTGCAAAGCTGCTTTCACGGCAGTGAGGGCCTTGCTGTGGTGAAACCACATCAAAAGGGGGACTTTCTATATTGTTTACATTTAGATTTTTTTTTAAGTTTTGAAGCCAGTTACTTGGCGAAACTCTGGTAACTTAGTTTTAAATGGTACTGTATTTTATTGGATGTTACTTACACCCACAATTTTGAGCTGGTAAAAAGAATTGCTAAAATAACAGAATGTAGTTACAGTCGAGCCCGCTTATAATGAACCTGAGCATGACGCGGCATCTGTTCGCTGTATCCCGAAGTTTGTAGTAAATGAAACACAGCTTTTAAAACAAGTTGTGAGTGAAAACAAACTTTTTTTTGCGCCAAAAAATTCGTGATGCACGTGTTTCGAAGAGCAGAAGCGATAAGGGCGGTTTCGAGTTCATTTCAAAACGGCAGGGTGCTCGTTCACCGAGGCCTGTGGCATAAGCTGCATGAGGCACTAGCTCCAAAGTTTCATCGTTCTCGCAATCCGATTCCTCCAAATCGCTTTCGCCATGTACTCCATTCACAATGCCCCTATTCGTGCACGGTTTAGCAGTGTCGGCATCACCATCGGTCGTAATTAAACCATCACAACAGATGTCCCACCCGCTCTCCCAGGTCGAAGTTGATGATGCGCTGTGACAAATCGCCACCGCAGTTCGGAAGCATCAGGCTCAGCATTGGGCCCGATGTCGACGAAGTCGGCCTCGCGGAAACAGTTTCGCGCATGTAGCCGTCACCGCCGCCCACAAAATATTCACCATCTCCACAGCTGAATACCAGGACGCCCGAAGCGGCATATTGGCTGCCAGGTGGTCAACAGCTATGAGAAAGCACTCCGCAACGCGGTACCTAACGTGCGGATTACGCTCAAGCTAAGCGGTCACACTTTCGACGTTTTGTTGAACGGCAGGAAAAAGTGTACTAGTCCTCCCGTTGGCCATCATGACAACACACGCACACCAAGAGCAAGCAAGACGCGCGCATGCAACACACATGCCAGAACACGTGGAACAGCTCTGGGTTCGTTTCCAGTCAGAAAATGAAACTAGTTCGAGCCAGCACGGTGGGCGTCACGGAGAGGTGGAGACGGGCGAAGGGGTTGTGATCAAGAGAGGAGAGCAGACTTGCGAGAGAAGGGCAAGGAGTTGCGATAAAGAGAGGGGAGGATGCGGCGGAAGGGCGACCTTGAAAACCAAAACACACGGCAAGCAGGCAGGTTGGGTAGCTTGCTGGAAAGGTCCACGAAACTCGCACATAGAAAAACTTGGAAAGAGTGCCTGCGCGCGCAGAAGTCAAAGCATGGCTGCCTGGATCGGTGTGCGTGGCGGTGTTCGAAGAATCGGCAGCCGGGGTCAGAAAATCGTTTTGTTACGCCAGCGGGTTTGCATGGCTTCACACGAACTTCGATATTTCGCGATACGTTCCGCGCAAATTAACAGCCGTTTTCGCGCTTCTACACGCGCGCGGAAGGTATGCTGAGCCGAGTGCGAAGTGAGCGAGAAAGAGTCCTAAACACGAAACGAAGCGCAAATTATCAGAGTGGATGGGGTAGCGTACATGCGTGCACTAGACACCAGCTATCCGATATAGTCGGTGGCCGACGATGTTGGCAAATGGTCTGGTCACTCCAGGCCGGCGACGCCACGACAGTACCAGCGATCAAAAACAAGGTAGATGGCTGACCGGTCTTCGAAAGATTGGTAGCAGTGTGAAAACACGGGTCTCGTCTGGCGATGCGGGGTGCTCAGAGTAGCGGGGGGACAAAGGACGGAGGGGTGCGTGACAAAAAGCAGTCGGGACATGGAGGAAGGTAACAGCTTTCCTTCCTTCATTGGTTGGGGAGAGCGGCAACTAGAGGGTCGTGGAGGCAGGGTCAGCTTTTAACAACAAGAATGTATGGGCACCTCGTTGATGCCTGATCGGTGGTCGAAATTGGTTTCCCGGGAACCGATAAGTGGTTCTCGGAGACGTTCGTTGTAAGTGCGATTTTGTGCCATTGAACCCATGTATATTTTCACGGTCATGCGGATATTGTTCGTTTTAAGTGGGGCCATTATATTTGAGCTCGGCTGTACTTACCTAAATAACGAAGCTTTTCAAATGAACCGACTGCATAGAATAAATAGTTTTCTCTTTGGCAACTGAAAAATCAGTTTTGTCCATATCAGAAACTTGCATCAAAGCTTTTCTGCACATTGCATAACTTAAACTATTCACTGTGAAATTATTTTATACTATTTACTGTTCACTCCAGTTCACTTTAATCTAAAAGAAGTTTAATCCCTCAGACCTCATTATAAAAAAGTCACAACTTCCATGAAAAGACTTCGTTATATCCGAAAATTTGTTAGAAGCGATTATTTGTAACACTGTATCTATGACAAAGCTATTGGTCATTTGCTTCATTATAACCAACAATTTGCTATATTCGGATTCGTTTTATCAAAGATTGAGTGTATTTGCACTAGTATCCTTGTAGTGCTAGGGTTGCCACCTGTCCAATTTTAAACCGGCCCAACTTGTTAGATAGGGAGCTGGTTGTTGGTTCACACCCAAGACCTACCACCATTGGCCGCTTTTTTTTTTTGTCATAGTATTGCGATTATTTATTGAATGGGGCATTTTAAAATGTTATTTCAGCTACTATGACAGTATGCATTTATTGTCAAGGCCCTAAACCTTTACGCTCAATCTCTTTTTGAAACCTTGATGTGTGGTGATCATTGGAATAGAGCATATTATTGTGTATGTATGTGCATATGAATATCTAATATTTCTGGGGCATCTGCACTTTTCGCATATTAACTCAAGACGCCTGTGTTCGTTAGGCATTACGAGAACTGCGCTTGGAATGAGGTTCCAGTTCGCCACGGTGAAGCAGTGGCTAGGGTGCTCAAGGTCACTGGTTCGATCACGGCCGCCGTAGTTGATTTCGATGGAGACAAAATGGTAGAGACCCATGTATTGTGCGATGTCAGGGCACGTTAAAGAACACCAGAGGGTCGAAATTTCCGGAGCCCTCCAAGGCGTCTCTCATAATCATATCTTGGTTTTGGGGTGTAAAACCTGAGGCATTATTATTGGAATGCGACACCAGAGCAGAAGTAGACTGAACAAATGCAGACTAACTGATTTACTAAAATCATGCAAACTATGGCAAAAGTTTTAGGGCTCGCAAAGGACCAAAGGGCACATGAAATTCGGGAAGCCCCTTGGATAGCCAGACACGGCCCACATAGTTGCGTTAGTGAAACATCTGTGTATCCTCTTGAGAAAGAGCTTTATTTTCTTAGGTGGATAGGAGCCTTGGTGAAGAAGTGTAGGTACTATTTCCGTGTGGCCATGGCTGTCATCCAGCATGCGCATTGTTCGTGGAGGCAAGTTTGCGTGATTTTAATAAACTGGTTACCCGCGGTGAAAGTCTTGTGGTTATGACGTTCGACTGCCGACTCGAAGGTTGCGGGATCGAATCCCAGCCACTACTGTCACGTTTTGAAATGCTGGAGGTCTGTGTACAGAGATTTAGGTGTACGTTAAAAAAAACCTCATGTGGTCAATATCCAAAGCCCTCCACTATGGCGTCCCTCATAATCATATGTGGATTTGGGACTTTAGGTTTTAATAATAATAATACAGCATAGACCGCTTTTAATGAATGTTGTCAAAGTTGTGATTCAATCACAACTTGGCATGTCGTCACGGGAAGCTTGCCCTGGACAACACGGTATTGGGCGCAGAAGTGATTGCACTCATGAGCTGAGCCAAGGGCAGCGTGAAACACCTGAAACAAAATTTTAGTTCAGTTTCTGGAAAGTGTCTTGTCCCAAGCACATTAGCTTCATGTTGTGTTTTGTGTGCAAGTATATTAAGTTACTTAAGAGCCGTTTAATTTAGAGTCATTCAATGTAAAGGTATTTAAGAGTCATTTAATGTAGCTATGCTACATTAAATTGCTCCCGTAATATCTCCCGTATTATCTCCAGGTGGCAGTTGCTTTCACCGTAGCCACTGGCGGCTGGAGAATCTGCGCACACTGCTGCTGGCCAGCAATCAGCTGCCGGGGCTCGAAGGTCTGGTGGGCCAGCAAGACGGGAGCGACTCCAAGGTGACATGGCATGCCGTCTTTACAGGAGCACAAAAGGCAAACGATCAATCAAGAGTACCTTGATTACTCTTCCAGAAATCTTGCTACTCCTGTTCTGTCCTAATAGATGACTCAGTCGCAGAAGAATCTTCAAGAAGCTTTTGCTGATTAAATCACCTGCCATGGACATGGTTATTGTCTCGCGTTTAACCCGCTCCTATGTATACATCACACCATCAACTACTATCTGGGAAAAAGTTCCTAAAAAATTCCCTCGTTTTACCCACATGTATCAGAGATAAAAGGTGATTTCACGCCTTGATAAAGATTACCCTGAACTATGCTCGAAAATTCCAAAAAAAAATTTTTTTTTAACCCCTTTCGGTAACCTGTGTCATTCATTCTAGTTTACTGCCAGTTTCAGCTGTGGTCATCATTGCCACTTTTCTTGCTTTGCTGTAACTTATAGCGGTCCAGTCACCTTACGCACCAGCATTCATGCATTCATGTATTTAGCTTAGTGCTTTGCGGATTTCTTTTGCCCGGATTGTATGGGAGAAACCATGTTACTTAGAATCAGGCGCTCTGGCCTTTTTTCTCAGTAGACCCGATCTTTTTCTCTCTGTGAAACTTTGGCAATCTCAGATTCTATGCTCTGTTAAAACTCTGGCCTTTATCAAATCAAGTGTCCACACAAAAGGGGGCCAGGCCTCTATTGGAAATACGAGGGAGTGGTGTAAAGATTTATGGCAATGTTGCTATGTTTAGTTGTGTAAAGCCAGTTCTTTTCTTTTGCAGAATCTTTACTGTGTTCCGCTCATAGCTCTTCACAAGGGGCTCAAATCGGGGTCGGTCTGCTATGCAAAATAATGCAACCACTGGTGGCTGACTATTAACACAACAACAGGCACCTATAGCTTTTTTCAATGCAGTAATTAACCTAGCTATTACTAATAGACTAATGACTATGGCTGTATCGATCTTCAAGTGCCAGTGGCAGCAGTAAATTTGTTAGCAGACTTTTACTCACTGTAGTGTTTCTATACATTGCAGCTTTCTTGAACTCTTTTAATGGCCACGGCTGCAGGTGTGCTTTTGTACTCCCCCAATCACGGAGCTAGTTGTGCATTGCTCGTTGTCGTAAAGCTCAATTACCACACATGCTGTATAAGCACCATTGTCAGTTTTGATTGAAATGTGTTGAAATTGCAAAATGAGTTCAACTGGCCTCAAGTTAAGGAAGGCTTCTTCTCAATTGAGCTTCAGAGAGCATGCTATCCTTTAAATGTCTATCCAGCAAGAACACTCTTTGAAAGGAGAGAGGAAAAAAGTAAGTGTCTATAATGAAATAATTAAATTATTACTGGACATTTCTATTGTTATCCAATAACCCACTGGTAAACTAATGCCCTAGTCCATACCAGAATACCAGATACATTACAACTAGTATCTATTGTCTGCAAAGCTTGCGTATTGGTGCATTGTTGTTCCCATGCATCTGCCATGCATTTGTCCTTTAGAGAAAAAATATTATTTTGAGTAGTTTGTGAATTGTTTGGCAATGTTAGATGCCACAATTCAATTTCAGTTGATAGTGAAAAAATAATTTCCTTTATGACTGGGGCATGCAGGAGGTGCCTCTCTTCCCGAATCTGTCCATGTTAGACGTGAGCAACAACCTGCTGTGTGACGTGCCGGCCACGCTGTCCGAACTCGGATCCCTCTCGGTGTTAAACTTGAGCGGGAATCCGGGCATCATCGAGCTTCCTCCGCAGCTTGGCCTTCTGTCTAAACTGTGGAACCTGAACCTGCGCGGATGCAGCCTGCATGAGCCGCTGGCTTCTATGGTGCGCTCGACACGCTACCGCACCACCGACCTCGTGGGATACCTCAAGTCCATTCTTCAAGAGTGAGTGCCCACCGCCGCTGAGGTCGCGGGTTCAATTCCAAGCAGCAGTGGGCATGTTTGTTTCATGGAGATGAAATGTGCAGTAATGGAGGTATATTGTCTAGTTATTCATATGTTTTGAAAATTTCGATTTTCTCCCCGAGTCCTCTGCTGTGCCTCATTTTTTTAGCTGCAGCATTCTTCCAAAACTTAGAACTCCGTATACCAGTCATTCATAATACTGTTCCGAGTATATTTCTGGTGGGACATTTCACAAATAACCATTGTGCCATTTTTAGTAATAATAATTGTTGAGGTAATTGCATCTCAGAACCACTATATGACTGTTTATTCCGACACGGCCTTTCGGTTGCACACAAGTAAAGACATGGACTGCTTCATTTCAGCCACACCGCACACGGCTCACCTTGCTGGAATGTTCTCTGCTTGCCATGCCGTCGTAGCCGCCACAGTCCATATTCACATGCTGCGTTGCATACCGTTTCGTTTGTCCTGCTGTCCCCTCCTGTTGCACCCTTCTCCCCCATTTCCATAGTTGCCTACTCTCCCCTGCTGGCAACTCTGCACCACCTGAGGACAGTCTGATACCCTCACGTGAATATGCGAGACACCGTAGCAGAGGGCTCTGAAAATTGTGACCACCTGAGATTCTTTAACGCGCGCTTGAAGTGAGGTACCCAAGCCCCCAGCATTTGCTGTTTTTTCATAGATTCTGTTCTAGTTCACAAAATTTTATGCGACGTGGTCTAGTTTGTGGCCTTCATTTTGTTTTCTTGGTTGTTGACCAACTGTGTCGCATGGGCACCACCATTGAGAATTGGCTTGTTGGGCTGTTTGTTAACCGCTTTATTAAGCATTAGAAGTAAAGCATGGCACTGGAAAGATGCGCTGCACCGTCTTCTGTCTTCTTGTGTGGTTTTGATCGCATTAAATTTTCCACGTTTCATGAGACTCTTTAAATGGATGTCTCTCTGAATTTTAAAAGATGCATTGTGTTGGGCTAAAAGAACTTGAGTCTGGCACAGTTGGCGTTCACTGTTTTACGTCTTCACTCTTGACCACTAACAAAAGATGACAGCTTAAGAAAAAGACAACACATGCAGTTAACTTTCAACTTATTTAATGCCAGCAACACATAGCAATATGTAGACAATAGTATCATGTGCAGAACCCAGCATATCCACTCAGCAGCCTAGCAGGGCAACTACTTACATAAAAAAAAAACCTGTCTCCGATGGAAATTGTTTAATAGAAGTACTGTTGAGACTATTACTTTTCTTGTTTATATGTGCATATGTGGGTGTCAAATGTGTTTTTGTGCTTGATTTGCAGTGCTCGCCCATATGCCAGGATGAAGTTGATGATAGTGGGCGTACAGGGCATCGGAAAGACGTCTCTTTTGGAGCAGTTGCGACAGGAAGGCACGGGGTCGTACCGGAAGAGACCTCCCGAACATTGGGGCAAGCGCGTGGGCCACAGGGGCCTTGGTTTGAAGACACCCAGGGGAGTTATGCTGTCCACCGTAGGCGTGGACCTGGGCGACTGGACGCTGAAGGGACGACACGGACCTGTCACGTTCCGCACGTGGGACTTTGGTGGCCAGGTGAGAGGGAACACTTTGGCTAGTGCACCATACTCGCAGGAAATACAAGAGCACACTACTGGCGATGTGAAGAAGTTGGGAGGTTCCTAAAGTGTTGTACAGTTTTGCTTGGTGACAATATTTGGAACATTAGCATCTGAAAATGAATTAAAGGGAAAGCATATCAATCAATCAATCAATCAATCAATTTATTCAGCTTCTTTGGATACAATGTAACATCTTTAGTAGTAAGTAATACATTCGGAGGTCCCATAGTTTCAGGAACTGACGGGGGGACCTCCTAATACTAGAACATGTGTAAGTTGAATAACGTGGGCAGCATGAAAAAAGCGTGCTCTGATAGCAAAAAAAAAAAAAAAATACATGTATAAAATTTACAGGAAAGCTAAAGGAGCTACATAAGAAGAGTAAAAGCAAGAAATGAACAAAAAAAAAAAAAAAAAAAAAAGACAAAAAGCAACAAAAAAACTGGCATGGTATTTAAGTCTATGACTGTAATATACGCTGGAAAATAAAAACACAGTTATAAGGGAAATCTTCATGACACAGGCGTCATGAATTCATCAAAACAAAGTGAACATAGTAAGTTTTAACACAATAGCAGCATATAAAATAGTGAATACCAAACGCTATAATAATTACGGCTACAAAACAAAAGCAAGATTAATTCATATCGGTAATAATAGCAAATATTCAGCAAATGATAGCAAAATATTCAGCAAATGATAGCAAAATATTCAGCGGTAATGGTAGCAAATCAAGCATGCGCGAAAAAAAAAAAAAAAAAAAAAAAAGGCAGATCCCTGAGTTAGTGTGCCTGCCCACATAATTTGCCGAGACAGTATTTTTTGTGAAGGCTTTGAAATGTATGTACAGAGGATGCTGATTTAATTTCGTATGGTAACGAATTCCAAATGGATATGCCTGAAAAAAGGGCTGTTAGTTTCGCGTAATTTGTTCGAGCGGCGGGAAGAAGTAGATTGTCGTTTGAAGAGAACCTCGTAATGTTAGTGTTGACAAAAAATTCATTTGAGTAAGCCGGAATGGAGGTGCCACATCTCTTTAGCCGAAAAATAAATAGAGATAGTTTTTGTTTAAGTAGTTCTGAGAGTGGCAAAATATTTAGATTTTGGTATAGCGGTTTAGAGGGGGTAAAAACATTACTGAAGGTCATTAGTCGTATAGCTTGGTTTTGCAGGCGTTGAAGGGAATCGAGGTGACAAAAGTAAGTATTAGCCCAAGATGATACACAGTAAGACAGATGGCTATGAATGAAAGAGTGATAAAGTGAACGAATAATGGGCCTTTCGAAATAATTACGTGATTTAATGATTACGTGTATGCCAAAAGAAACTTTATGCATTAGTGAATGAACATGAATATTATATTTTAGGTGCTCATCTAATGTCACACCCAGAAACCTGGCGCTGTTAGTAACGGGTATTTCATTGTCCCCCATCGTGAGCACCACGGGTGGCACTTTTGATAATGGAGAATGAAATATTACAAATGTAGTTTTAGTGGGGTTAATGTGCAGGCAGTTACGACTGCACCAATCACTTACATTTTTTAAGTCAACATTTAGATTTTGTAACAGTACGGCGATGCTTTTATGAGATGAATATATGGTTGTATCGTCCGCATATAACAAGCAGTCAGTATGGCGAAGTGTTAGGGGCAAATCGTTGATGAAGAGTAGAAAAAGCAGCGGGCCTAGAATAGATCCTTGAGGCACTCCTGTATTAGTAACCTTGGGAGAGGAAACACTACCGTCGATTTGTACAACTTGCGACCTGTTTTTTAGGTAATTCTTAATAAGGCTCAAGGCTGGTCCTGTAATGCCGTAAGATGCGAGCTTGTGAAAAAGAATGGAATGATTAATAGTGTCAAAAGCTTTAGCAAGATCAACAAAGACTGCACCAAATAGTGAACCGTCATCAATGGCTAGTTTGATTTTGTCCGTGAAACTAATGAGCGCCAGTTCGGTTGAGAAACCTGGACGGAAACCAAACTGATGGGGAGAGAGCAAGTCGAATATCAACAAGATTCTGCTTTATAGACTGTATTTCTAGTAGATCAGGCATTGTCACAAAAAATGGTCTTGTTGATTCGTATGCCCAACTTGTTTTAAATGAGCACACATCGAGATAATTGGCGACGAACCTACCTTAACATACTGAAATGACATTACAAAATATGTAACCAGAGGAGGGTGGGCACTGACTCACAGTTGAATTTGTATTGATTGATAATGTTCTTGGTGTATATTAGCTTTGTTTTAGTGTTGGTATTGCGCACCTGTTACTAGCAAGTAAGGCATCATAACAGTCGTGTCATTGGTGTTGCAGAAAGAGTACTATGCCACCCACCAGTACTTCCTGTCGAAGCGCTCACTGTACTTGGTGGTGTGGCGTATAACTGACGGGGAGCGAGGTGTTCAAGGCATCCACCAATGGCTCATTAACATCCAAGTGAGTGCGTTCTTGCTCAAGTTGATCAACAATGAAATGGTAGCTGGGCTTCTGTAATTTCAAGTCAGTGTTAATTCCAACAGGACATCAGTTTGTTGGCTGACTTGTCTTGTTTCTTAATGGATCTTAGATTTACCTTTTTTTATTACTCAGCCACATGAAACCATTAAATGCAGTGGGCTCTTGTTAAATGAAACCTGAAGGGACCAAGAAAGTGTGTTCCATTTAACAGGATTTTCGTTTACTGAGTTTCAACTGGAGTACAGAATTCATGTATGAAACCAGTCATATTAGAGTCACTTGTTCCATTTAAGTGGCAGCTCTGTTTAACAAGTTTACTGTGAGTCTACTGTAATTAGCGAAGAGTAACATACGTGGTATTATTTGTTGTGTCTAATTGTAGTGCGTGATTATAGGATTAAGAAAAATGTAAGTGGACAAAAAAGGAAAAAAGAAAATAACTTTCTGCAGGTGTGAACATAGCCCAAACAGTTTGTGGGTTCGGTTATATTGTAGGGCTTTTTAGCATTTAAGTTTCTGCTCCGGGCGATGCAGCACTTAAAATAAAGACCTTCACTGGTAAATTCAAATCTAAGCAACTCGTGCATCAAAGGCAGCATAATGGAGCTTTCACACCTTTTCGGTAGTTCTGATGCACTGGTTGGCAACTGCCTGAAGTTACGGCATCGCTGTTTCTGGCTGAATCGATGTTGATATCATGGCTGATGTTGCCGGTGCCGCGGAAGCGGACCAGTGCAGTTATGAAGACGCTGACACCAACGCTAAACAACATTTTACGGCGCTACATAGCTTGCATCGGCTTGCACTGTCAATCACCGCTGTTGTGGTTGAAGGGTGTGGGATCTCGATGTGGCGAGCGCCACGCTCTTGGATTGAAAGGACACAGCAGACATGGTCGGTACAACCAAACAACAACACACATTTATTTAACTGCTTTTATAACGGCAATATCGTCAGCCAAGTTATTATACATCAATTGTAATTAACCCGCTAAGACATCTTTACACAATATTACCATATACTCCATGACAAACTGTTTCTTCTGTTTTCACCGAAGATGATGGTACCCTTCCGTCCCTTTCTGACGCTTCCAATCGCCCTCCGGTATCCGACCCGTTAATCAATGAAGAAGGAGTATTAAACCTTCTTCTACACATTGACATTAAGAAATCCGCTGGTCCAGACGGCATTCCGAACGAGTTTCTATATAGATATGCTCAATGGGTCGCAAAGTATCTTACTATAATCTTTCAAACTTCAATTAATCAAGCCTCATTTCCTGTAGCCTGGAAAGAAGCTAAAATAATACCAGTTCACAAAAGTGGGAACACTTCAGAAGTGGGTAACTACAGGCCTATCTCTCTTACGAGTACCTGCTCCAAACTGCTTGAGCATATACTGTGTAAGCATCTCTCTAATTATTTAGACACTCACAATTTATTATCACCTGTGCAACACGGCTTTCGAAGGGGATTATCTACAGTAACGCAGCTTGTTGTTACAGTTCACGATTTTGCGCAGGCAATTAATCGACGGGAACAGATTGATCTAATATTCTTAGATTTCGCCAAAGCCTTCGATAAGGTCTCGCATCCCAAACTCTTACTAAAAGTAAATGAAATATTCAGAAACTCAAATATTACTCAGTGGTTCATTTCTTACCTCCATTCTCGTACACAGTACGTAGAAATAAATAAAATTAAATCGAAGTCCAGACCCGTTATATCCGGTGTGCCTCAAGGCAGTGTTCTGGGGCCTCTTTTATTTCTTATTTTTATAAATGACCTGCCCTCAGATTTGTCTGTTCCCGTGAGATTGTTTGCAGATGACTGCGTTATATATAACAAGATCACATCCCTGAGAGACCAGGTAGACCTGAACAACAACTTGAACAAAATTTTACTATGGTGTAATGAATGGCAGATGGTTCTAAACCCCGTAAAATCAGTTTGCATGAGCATAACAAGAAAAAAGGTACCTCTCAAATATAATTACAATATTGGTTCCCACGATCTAAAAAGGGTAACAGAATATAAATATTTAGGGCTAATATTCACTCCAGATTTGAGGTGGAATACTCACGTAGACGTCACCTGTAGAAAGGCAAACAAAACTCTATGGGGTCTGAGGCGCAGGTTACATGACGCAACACCCGAAGTAAAAAGTCTTGCGTACAAAATGCTAGTACGCCCAATAATTGAATATTGTAAAATAGTATGGGACCCTCATACCACCACTAACCTACATAAACTGGAGAAAGTTCAAAGAATGGCTGCCAGGTTTATATTCAATAAATATCAACGTATGCACTCTGCTTCCGATCTTTGCAACCGTGCAAACCTACAAGCCTTAGAACTTAGAACTAAGTATGACCGTTTGAAATTCCTATTCCTCATTATTCGTAGTCAGGTTAAAATCAACTCATTAGATTTCTTTGAAATTTCTCCAGATCCGCGCTCTAGACACAAACACACTTTATATATACAGCCACCAGCCACCCGAAACGACGCATTTAAATACAGCTTCTTTCCGAGGGCAATTAAAGAATGGAATGAACTACCAAACAAAGTCGCGATGTCTTCCTCTATCACGGCGTTTTCTGCAGCTTTAGAATCGCTTATTTTCTCCGAAATAGATGCGTCATAATTCACGATGTCAATGTATATTGCCTCTCGCTTTGTTAATTGTTGTTTTCTATGCGCAGAATGCAAGTGCACATGCCTGTGTTTAACTTTGTCTTTTAGTGTAAATACCTGTGTTCGCTGTATGTCTCTATTTTGTAACGTATTTCATGACCATTTCTTTCATTTGTTTTCCACTCCTGTAAAAACCCCAGCTGGGGTTGACAGTATTAATAAACAAACAAACAAACAAACACAATAACACGACAAACAGACAATAACACCCAAGGCCAAGTCAAGCGTCGCCAACGCTTGACTTACCACGAGGGTTCCAGACGTGCAGCCTGCGGTGCCACGCACTGGGCACCCACGCTCGATACAACCGTTCGCGGCAACTGCCACGTGCAGAAGAGACTCGCTCAACTCTCGCCCGCCACCAAGGCTTGCCTTCCGCCAGGGGTAACCGTCGGCGCTACACCATGATGATGATGATAGTGGTGACCAATGTGAACACGCCACCTACTGCCTGGTGGTTTTAACTCGAAATGTGCCTTTTGGGCGAGACACGTACACCACGCAGCGCAAACAACTTTACAGGGGGTGTCAGCACCTTCACATCGCTGAATTTGCTTGTACTGAAAGCTACAGTGATTGATTAATAAGGATCACTTGATTAAAATGATGGCGTGCAAATGGCAAGACATGTCTACAGACTATTTTCACATGAAGTAAGGTGCAGTAACTTGCAGAAGGAGCTGTCACCTTCAGCATACTGTGAGTGAATCGTCATGTTAACACTTATTACGATTTCAGAAAGCTATTTTGAGAGTTGCAATGCAATAATGTAAGCCTTATATAGGCATATTTTTTATATCGAATTTTTGATATGTCGAACTTCATTGCTATCCTGTTCGAGTTTGATATATCTGCGATTGACTGTAGGTTAGTCGGGGTTCATCACGAAAATATTGTTTCCCTGAAAAAAACATTGTATTCTCTTCTCACTGCATCCTGTGGCGTATTTTGGGCTCCACCAAATTATGATAACTCTATATCATTATCCACTAAACAACTGATTTCTCTTGGATCAAGTATTAGGCAATGATAATTAAATGTTTAGTTGCTGAAATGCATAAGTGAAGTTGTTATAATGTGTATATCCATCACACTTCCACGATGAAGTTGTAGGTTCAGCGCTCTTCTTGACATCTTCCCTCTTCTGTAATTCTGCGCTAGGAAGCTTTCAGATCAATACTGTTCTAAAGTTAAAATATTTGCGCCGCGTGCACTAAGTCACACGAGGTGGAGGCATAGGAGAGCTGGTCGGCACTTGGATGGTCTGGGCTTGGCTAGGCACATGTGCATTCACATGCTGATGTGCAAAGTGTTAACATTAATGCGTTGTAAATCACGAGGATCAGCTAGGTATCTATTGGGATCGATTGGGTACGGCTTAGCAATCACAGCAACAAGTAGCTTAATTAGCTTTCGGTTTCTCGCTTCATCTTTCTATCTCTTTCTCTCTACTTCTTTCTTTCTTATTCTTTGTTTCTCTCTTTTTCTTTCTCTGTCTTTCTATCTTTTTCTTCCTTTTCTTTCTGATGATTGATATGTGGGGTTTCGCCCTTTTCTTTCTGATAATTGATATGTGGGGTGTGATATGTGGGTGTATATGTGATAATTGATATGCCCTTTAACTGGCAAGATAAGAAAAAACAGTGGAATTATTTTTCTGCTGGTTTACTTCTTCTCTACAACCACCACAGAACCACCAAAACATGTTTCATTATGTTTCACCATAAAAAACTAAAAAAAGATAGAGGAGGTCGACAATTTTGTTGATCTGCCAGTTAACGGTAAAAAGACGAAGCTCAAAAAAATATGACAGCATATCTACGGAGTGAATGATGATGAGTGGGGCGAAGCATCTGTCTGTCCATCTGTCCGTCCGTCTGTCTGTCCGTTCATTTTGCACAGGAGTGGTTTTTCTTTGGGTCTACAATATTGTTGATCTGCAGGTTAAAGGGTTAATGTCCCAAAACCACCCCACTTATGATTATGAGCGACGCCGTAGTGGAGAGCTCCGGAAATTTCGACCACCTGGGGTTCTTTAACGTGCACCCAAATCTGAGCACACGGGCCTACAACATTTCTGCCTCCATCGGAAATGCAGCCGTCGGAGCCGGGATTCGATCCTGTGATTTGCGGGTCAGCAGCTGAGTACCTTAGCCACTAAGTGTTGGATGCGGACAATTGAGGCCTCCCGCTCTGTTCTGTTCCTCCCTGGAGGTTAGCTGCCGCTCGCGGCACAACATCCGGCACCTCTGCCAATCTATGATGTGGCCTTTGACATGCGCTGTCCAGGTAAGCCCCAGTGTTCTTGCTTCTGTTTGGCTGCATTTTCTCTTTTTTTTTACAGATGATGTGATTCTTTCGTTGTAGGCCACCTGAGTGCCTGTGTACGAAACAGCCCACTTTTGTGCATTGCCAATAATGACTCAATTGTCAAAAAAAATAAAGACGTATTGGATGTCTACTAAATAGCATTCAATCAGCAATTCTTTTATTATTTTTATTTTTACGTTGTTCAAAGTTTGCCGTAACAATCTTTTTCTTTAGCGCAAAAACTTCCAACTCGTTGTGCTTGTGTGTGTCACAGCCTTTTAATCTTTATTTCGGAAGCTTTTTGCGCTAAAGAAGAAACCGTGCTTTACCCATTAAGCTTAACTTAAACATGCACATGGTTATGAGTCGTTAGTGAGATTTCTTTGCAAAAGTTCATTTTGCTGTGCATTGCAGAAAGTGGAGGGGCTATGAAATGCCACATGCCCTGCCCCATCTCTGCTTGTAAACCTTGGCTAATGTAGTGAACTCATCGACTCAACTATGTGTCACTTTTCTCATCCAGCATTTGTGGCAGACTCATTAGACTGATGTACCTAGAGTGGCCTTGAAGTAAATTGGTTGAATTGTTTTTTTTTTTTCAACTGTTATTACTCGCACAAAAAATTTTCTTTGTTGCTGAATTAATTCATGATTTGAACCAAATTCAATATTAAGAAGTTCACGGGGACAATATGGAATCAGCTTGTACAGGATAGGGTAAACTGGAGATCATTGGGCGAAGTGTTCGTCCTGCAGTGGACTAACACAAGCTGAGAATAAGAGTCAGAAGCAAGTACACTGAAACCTCGATATAACGAAACTGGATGTAATGAATCTTATGAAAAATTATTCTGCAGTATTAAAAATAAACCTTTATAACAAATTTTTGGATATAACGGAGTTATTTTCATGTAACATGTGACATTGTTATAATGATGTTTGAGTGCAGCTTTAAATCTAGTGGGAGTCTGGTGTCTTAATGTGAAGTTCGGGGCAACATCGACCTGTTGTTGCATTCACACAAACTGCTGCACTTGGAATTTGTTCTTTGATGCAGGCAGCAAGGAGCGCCTTCTGGAGCAGCGCATTCCAGCCACCTACTTAGCCCTGGAGGACGTTGTGGGTAGCCTGGCTCTTGAGCGGCGGCTACAGGGCAAGGAACCTGTTTTGCACGCCGAGCAGTACCGGTACGTGCATGACACTGGTGAATCCTCGCAAAGCCATTCATTAGAATGTTTCAGTGAGTGTTGCAGTTAGGCTAACATGGTTCTTCTTTCCAGCTTCATTTTATTATAGCCTTCTGATGGACTTCTTTGATGGCTTTTTCAAGGCACATCTTTTTCATGAGGAACCACGAATTTCAATTTAATTTTATAGAAATTGCAAACTTCAGATTATAAGTACTGATGTTGAGTCAATGTTTCAGAATATTTTTTTTTCTGTGGGAGTAAAGGAAGATTAACAAACTTTGACAGTGCTAGCGCTATGCATCTTACTGTCTGCCCTATGAACTCGGGGAAAAAACATTTTAATAATTGAATGCATGCTATCTTTCGTCAGCAATGGATCATACATTTTTTAAAATTTGTGCATTCGTACACTGTGCAAGTACCTTGTGGAAGGTAAAGAATGAATGTGAGACTGCCGTGCTGTTTCATAAAGTTAGAAGCTCTCGCAAGACTGAAAAAAAAAATGTCGAGGGCACACGCTCAGGAGCTCTGGCACATTTATTACAAACCCTACTAATTGTTTAGTTTCCTTGATAAAGTGAGAAATCTTTTCTTTGCACAGTATGTTGGTGATGCATGAACTGCAGCAGAAGTTTGACTGCTGCTTTCGGGACATGGCCGAACTCAACCAGGCCACCTCGTTCCTGCACGACAATGGTAGGTTTGGCATTGCACCTGAGCTGTCAAAGCTGCGGGGCTGGAGGCATTAAGTAGTCTCTGACAAGCTATTCCTACTGAAGAAGTTGCTCACCTTGTTCTGTCACACCGCATTGATACTTCTGCCCTTAGCATAATCATAAAGGGAAGAAGCCTAAATTAAAAGGCGCATTCTTTTTGTTGGAGGGATGACCGGCGCACAGCTAAATTTTATCATCTTTATTAATGCAGATACAAAAATAGGAGGTTTGTGAAATAGTATACTTAGCTTATCATTTTGCAGTGCAGGTTTTTTCCAGGCAGCACAGTCGCTTCACAACCCACATTTTGATGTAGGTTTTTTTTTAGTCCAGCACAAACGTATGCGCCCTATACAACATATAAACCCCAATCAAATTTCTTGCATCTCAAGATAGTCTTAAAAATTACATGTATCTTACAGCTGCGTACTTTATACACTTAGTGCGTATTTCATGTGCTAAGCTGTGTGTATGGTACATAAAGCCTTGTACGACTTGCACCTTATGAACCAAATGCACTGCAAGTGAGCACTATATAACAAATTGTATTGGCTTTTGCAGGTGTACTTCTACATTATGAAGATGCCACACTCAAGGACCTGTATTTCTTGGATCCACAGTGGCTTTGCGACGTGCTGGCTCATGTAGTCACTGTACGTGAGATCAACCCTTTTGCACGCAATGGTGAGTGTGGCACCGTGAGGGAGGTCTTTGTTGTGTTACACGTGAAGCTATGCATACGCTGTAGACTAGTTGAGTGTGAACTTTGAAAGATTCAAGGGAAATATTGCCCCTAAGATTACTTACATATTGCGATATTAATTTGTAGAGTGTCATTACAAGGGAAGTAACAAGAAAAAGTGCTTTTAAAGGGGCCCTGCAACGCATTGTAAGTAACTATCACATGTTTTTTATATAAGGAGTTCATTAAAACTCGCAAATCGACTGCGGCAAAAAATTTTAGAATCGGTCGAGTACAAGCGGAGATTGTCGCGTGATGTAGTTGCTCTCTCTTTTTTCTTGTCCCGATAAGTGCACTGAAAGTTAAGCAGGGAGGGATGGCATGAAGAAAAGATAATACGGCACGTGCGCGGTGTGACTTTGAACACTTGTTTTTTCAAACACGGGTCTTACAGCGTAGTCACGAGGGGTGCATGGGGGCATGTGGCGGCCTCTCGTGGCAGTCGTGGTAACTATGTAGCTTGCAATGTTCAAATCAGCCAGTGGTTTAAAATTTAGGTACGTGGCGCAATCCTGTAGATAAATGGCATCATTTATGGAAAGAAGGGAGAGATATCTTTAGTGTTTTTTTTTAGAATTCATTGCAAGTTAAGTGCAAGGTCCCTCTCGTGTCCAGTATTGTTGGTTTATATATTACTCATGTACCGAACAACCCAGTCAAACGCACTCCTGCAGGATCTCTTTAAGGTATGCAAGAACATACATCACACAACTGTAGTGAATTAGCGGGGAATTATTTCTCAAACTTTTGTGGCATCAGCTGAGCCTTCCTTCTATGCAGATCTTCAAAAGAAGGTAATCATGAGGGTGGGCTGATTTTACAGGCATCATGCGTTTGGAAGACCTGCAGCACTTGTTCCGAAGTGCTGAAACACGCAGCTACTTGCTGAGCCTGCTGAACAAGTTTGAAGTGGCTTTGACATGGGACGGTCGCAGCCTGCTCATTCCATCCCTGTTACCTTCCGAAGAGCTGCTTCGTTGTGGACTGCCGGGAGCCGACGTCCGGGTAAGTTGTGTTTATGCACCCATTCATGCAAAAGTGCTTAGGTAAGCCTTATTGTGGCATCTGCATCTTTTGCGTAGAGGATGAGAGCTACTTATGTCGAAATAGTAGTGATTGACATGCTGCATTGAGATAAAGCCTTCTTGTCATAAGTGTTGTTACCATTCTCGTGTAAGTTTACTGTATTTGATTGTGTGATGACTGCACCCCTTAAGTTTGTCTTGAGAATTAGATCTCTTTTTTTTTACAGCCTAACAATTTTCCCCAAATTCTTTTTTCATGGTGTATGAGCCTAGCTGACGTTTCATAAAAAAGGCCTAAGCTTTTCGTTATGCTGTGTTATGACACCAGAAAATGATCATCATCATGAGCTAGCGTACACCCACTTCGTCCTATCCTCCATCTTCTGCTGCACTCCAAGAACTTGTATGCCGGCATTGAATGCAACAACTCTGATGGGCAAAAGAGAAAGATAAAAAAAATTGCGGGAAAGATAGCAATAGAGAGAAAGAAATGGAGAAAGAGATAGGAAAAAGTAAACACAGTAAAAAGAATTAAAAAAAAAGAGAGAGCAGGCATAGCCTTAAATAGTACAGTATAGCAAGGTGTGGGAAGGGAAGAGAGGGTGTGTAGGAGGGGAAAGGGGAGGTGAGAGGGTAGAGCAGGCCATAGTCATGTACAGTATAATAAAGAGTGGGAAGTATAAGGGAGGAGAAAAAGGAGGGTAATGCCGCCAGCTCTGCTGCTTTCTCAATCTTCGTACCACCAGTGCACAGCTGCCCCACTTTTTTTTTTCCTTCAAGGTGCCCAAAACTAATCTCTAGTGACAACATTGGCAGCATGTCGTGTACCGAAACGAAGTGTTCTATTGTCACACACGCGTATTGTATTGTCACACAGCAAGCTTGAAGGATTTGCCGTACGCCTATCAGATGTACGGGTGTATGTACGGTGACCAAAGACAGCGCATGTGCACATATTTAGTTAAGGAACATAAACTATAGGTTAGAGTACGCCGATCTCGCACCCAGACACCATTTTATTCTGAACTGCAAGGCATACCCTATTTACTCGCATAATTGGTAAACTCGCATAATAGGCACACCCCTAGTTTGGTCGCGGAAAATTTCATTTTTTTAATTCCGCGCATAATAGACGCACCCTAAACATGGCCGTGATTGAAAATGATTCCACCCCAGCGGTACAATTGGAACGCGGTCCCCGTTTCCTGAAGAAAAAAAGGAGGCAAATCAACGAGCAAATAAAAAAATTCTAAGTGCACCGACCTAACCAATGTGTTTGTCGAAATAAAACTTGCGATAAAAAAAATGGCTGCTTCATCAATTACTGATACCCCCCCAAATCGCCGCGCTCCTTGGAGGCCTGTGTACAACGTCGGGGGCTTTGTCGACATCACCACCATCAGAGAAAAAGAAACGCCATTTTGCAAGCAGTGTGCATATGTTGTGGTCGTGTATTCAACTTTTATTACACCATGGGGAAGTACGCAAGCTACACGGCTGAATTTAAACTGAAGGAAGTGCAGTACGCGCTGGAGCACGGCAACCGGGCTGCAAGCAGGTATTTTGGTGTTGGAGAAACCAGTATGCGGCACTGGAGGGATAAATAACAAAAAACTTAAGGCGATGAAGAAGACACGAAGGGCTCTCCGCACACCATGGGGAAGTACGCAAGCTACACGGCTGAATTTAAACTGAAGGCAGCGCAGTAAGGGCTTTGGCACGGCAACCGGGCTGCAAGCAGGCATTTTGGTGTTGGAGAAACCAGTATTCGGTACTGGAGGGATCAAGAAGAAAAACTTAAGGCGATGAAGAAGACACGACGGGCTTTCCACGGTGCAAAAACCGGCAGGTATTCCAATGTCGAAGAGCAACTGGTCCGGCATATACGGGAACTACGACAAGACGGCTGTGCTGTGTCATTAGATATTGTGCAGATTGAGGCGCGCAGAATAGCCCGAGTGCAGCGCATCGAAGCAAAAGAGTTCAAAGCCAGCTCTGGATGGACAACTCGTTTCATGCGGTGCCATGGCCTCGCACTGTGACGGCGGACCACCTTGTGCCAGCGCTTGCCCGCAGCATATGAGGACAAAGTGGTGGACTTCCACCACTTCGTTATAAAGCTCCGACAGCAGAAAGACTTCATATTGTCCCAGATCGGCAACCCGGATCAGACCCCTCCCCTCCTTTGCTTTGATATGCCGCACAACATGGCAGTGGAGGAAAAAGGTGCACAGAGCGTGATCAACAGAACGTCTGGCGCTGATAAACAATGATGCATCGTAATGCTGGTGGTGACAGCGGATGGGCGCAAGCTACCGCCTTACGTTATTTTTAAGCGTAAGATACTCCCAAAGGCAAATTTCCCTCAAGGCATCTATGTCAGAGTCCAAGGAAAAGGCTGGGTGAGCGCGGAACTCGTGGTGGATTCGGTGAAAACAGTCTGGGGTCGGCGGCCGGGTGCTCTGTTGTTCCCGTCCATGCTTGTTCTGGACAGTTTTCCTGGGCACCTAGTAGACCACGTACGAGATGAGCTAAGGGAGCTGCGCACAGATCTGTCAGTGATTCCGGGCGACCTCACATCGATACTGCAGCCTTTGGACGTTTCCTTGAATAAGCCTTTCAAGGACAATGTTTGAAGGCTGTGCACCACCTGGATGGCTGGAGGACAACATCAGCTGACTCTAGGTGGTAAGATTAAGAGGCTTCTTGTGAAAATGCTGTGTGCTTGTATCGTGGAGGTGTGGCAGGCGATCTCCGACGAAGTCATCAGGAAAAGCTTCAAGAAGACGGGTATCTTGAACGCACTGGATGCGAGTGAGAATGACATTTTGTGGGGTGCGGATCATTTAGACATCGAAAACGAATCCTCGCTGGGCGAGGATGAATGTGTGCTCTTCGACTCGGACTCCAAATAAGGAAAAGGAGGAATACCGACTTTTGTGCAAATAAATTTTACACGTCTGTGTGCAGTTGACGGCTCTCGCTTGTTCATTAAAAGGTACGTAGGTATGTTTGTTTTATGCTGAATTAGTTCGTAAACGATAAAGTCACCTTTTAGTTGACAAATGTGCAGATATAAAGCGCGAGAACCCAGTCGAAAAAATTTTCGAAAATGTTACCCCACGTAATTGGCGCAACCCTAACTTCGAGCCAAATTTTCTGGAAAAAAAAGTGCCTATTATGCAAGTAAATAAGGTATATCTATTTGCTCGTATGCTATATAAGAGCTCAATCATTATTCCATAATTTTAGGTCCCTTGCCAGTGACTGTATAACACAGAAAAATAAAATATGAAGTGCAGTTCATGTAATCCATAGTTTGTTGCAATTGTAAACCTCAGCTTGCTTTTTCCAGTTTTGCTCGTGGGAGCAGTTGTGAGCCTAAACTTGCAACTTGTTTAAACTTTATGATGCGCTATGATCATGCCCTCACATTTGCATCAACTTTTCACAGAAAGAAAGTGTGATCACTATGTGATTAAACTTGGCACGGTTCTTGCATCAGAGTAGCACAAGCAACCGGCCTCTTCTTTCAATAGTACTTGTGATGCATTGCAGGCAAGTAGCTCTCCAAATTGGTGGCAAGTTGCACTGCTGACCAGTTGATTGCAGAGCAGTGTGCCGTGTTGCAGGTGCCTGTGAGGTCCCGAGGCTGGGGCCTGCGCTCCTCATTGACTCGAGGGGTTTCAGCCGGCGCCGTGCAGACACCCGGGAGCGGCGGATGCACACTGAGGGTGCTGGCTGCAAGCCGGGAACAGCCGGCTGTGCAGCGGCTTGTGCTGCTCTCGTACCTCCCCAGTGGTTTCTGGGCCCGTCTTATCACTCGCCTGCTAGCTGATGACCAGGTAATACCCTGCTACCTTTTTCTCATGCGTGTGCGATACACCTCAGTAAACTCACTCTGCCACTTTGTCAGTATGTATCTGCTGTGACTGCTATACGATAGATATTCAGACAGCACAAAAGTAAATTTAGGCAAAGAAAAATGTCGTCGAAAGACGACATTTGCAGATTAACATGCTGATAGGGGACCATTTGCGACATTTGCCTCGGGCGTCTAGTGGAGGCGAACGAGCGCACCAAGTCACGTCACATGTGAGACATGAGCACTATATGGCAGTTATCTTGGAAAGCGAAACGCGCGGCTCTGAGATGGGCGTGCGCACCCGTCTCAGAGGTGATAAAATGTAGATCGCAGGGCGACAGGGTAGGTGCCACCACCGTGTCGTCTTAGCGAAGTGTTGGAAACACTTCCATTTTCGTGCTAGCGTTGCATGGTCAGCGCCGCGTGATAAACACTACGGTCCTTAGAATAACTTATGTATGCCTTTTCTTGTAAAAGACGCACATACAGAATTTATACATGTTGTTATGGTGCCTCAAGTATGAGCGATAATTGATTTTTAATTGACAATCACACAAGTATGAACGCTGAATCTTGAGCAACATTGGTGGGCGCTGCGGATGAGGTTGCCCGTTTTGGGTATCCGCTGATGTCGTTTAATGTGCCCTGTATTGTTAAGGGTGGACAAACAGGCAAATGGACAGACAGACAGACCAAAATTTTTGCGTCGAAGGTCCCCAAGAAAGACTATTGTCCTTAAAAATGTTCTGTTATATACGTTAATTTGACACTCTTTGCATCTCTTAACATGGACGCTCATGAAGAGGGTTTAACTTCAGTTGAGGATAGCACAGCAACCCATGGAAAGAAAAATGATGGGCGTAAGTTTAAGAGAGAAGAAGGCAGAGTGGGTCAGGTAACACACTGGTTATAAGGGTAATTAAGTCGAGAAGAAATGTACATGGGCAGCGCATGCAACATGACAGCAAGATAACCACTGATCATCTAGAGTAAGACTGGATTCCAAGAGAAGGCAAGCATGCAAGCGGTGCAGAAATGAAGTTCAGCAGATAAGATTAAGAAGTTTGCGGGTATAACGGGGCCACAGCAAGCATAGGACTGGGTTGATTGATGAAACATGAGAGGGTCTTTTGTCTTTCAGTGGGCGCAGCTTGGTTGATGATGATGATTATCATGATTACTTTTCTTCTTGTATCCTTGTCAACTCACTCGAAAGTTTGCTTTTATGATCTGTGACCGTTGTAGGCTTGTGCAAATAGTGAACTTTAGGTTTGAAGTGAACATGAAGTGAATAGTAATTTGGGTCGAATAATTTCGAATTGAATTCGAATAGAATGTGACATATTATACAGAAATATGGGCAAACTTGTCATGACCTAACTAACTTGCTCGACTTTTCTTAAAAATTGAGACAAGGCCTGGCAAATGCCTTTTTTTTTAGTTCAAAGAAAGTGGAAACAACTTTGAATTGTAGCAGGATCTGACTTGTTTGAATGCAAGTGATTACCTGTAAAATATGTCATGTTTTAAAATTGTCTATACTTGAAGCATATAAGTCGGTATTTATTTATTTATCATAGTACCCACAGCTCCCAAGGACATTAAAGTTTCCAACAAGCTTGTAACAAGCTTGTAAACTTACATAATTATGAATCGATGCGAAAACAGTATGTTCCTTCAAACTTGAAGCAGGGCTCCACGGCAGTGTGGATTTCTTTTTAAGTGTTTTCACGGCTTAGCACCCCTCTACCGCAGTGAAACCATCTTCACAAAGGTTTATATGCAGATTAATCTACATCTATTCTTTCATTTCGAATACTTCGGAACTTTCAATAATTTATATTTGATGTGAAGCAAATTCAAATACTGTTATATTCATACAAGCCTAGATTGTTGGTGTCTTTCATGGCTCCACTGTCGGGTGTACTTACTGCAGGTGGTGGAAGCACTTCGGGGCTACCTGGCCCCGCCACGCGGCTGGGAGAAAGATCCAGGTCTTGCTGCTGCACTGTCACAGCGCGCCGAGTGGCTCTGCTGGCAGACAGGGCTTGAACTACGTCATGCACAGGTATCTAAGCAAGCCACTGCACACCGACTTGGAGCTTCGGCTGTGAGGAGGAGAAGGGGTTGAGTGACAGCATAAGCAAACCAATTACACGAGGGTGGGATGAAAAAGAGGGAAGAATGCGTGTGTTGGGTGGGAGTCTCTGAGACTGTGTTTGTTGCTTCCGGGAGGGGAATGAGATAGTACGAGTGTGGATTGAGCAGCAAAAGGGCACACATGTGTGCATGTGAGAATAAGCTAGAGGAGAGACGAAGAGAAGCTAGAGGAATCAGGCTTGTGGTGCAAAGAAAAAAGGTGTGTGTGTGCTCTATCATCAGATATGAGGTGGCATGCTCAACTCATAGTGCAAGTCGATTGTGTTGATGTTGGAGTTGTTCTGCTGTTACCACTTACCTAGTCATTGCGCTCAAGGTGCAAGTTGGCATTGTTATAGTAGCTCCAAGATAAAAATGTGTCATGCCGTAAAGAAGAAGGTGAAGGCGTTGGGAGAACTAAATCGCTAATGGTAGTGTACAAGAACAAAATTCAATGTCTGTGATGGCTAAGGGTGCTGGCTTGGAAGGGAGATGGTGATCATTCATCTTGCACAGGCAGTCCATGCAGTGCTGTGTTGCTAAGGTAGCGTTCCTTAAAGGGGCCCTACAATACTTTTGGCGCATAGTCAGTAAACGCTGTCGATCGGTAGTAGAGACTCCCGAGAACATGCGAGCCAAATATTATAGCATAGCACGTGGCCTGTAATTTACAATAAATTATCAAAGTCAGCTGGAAATTGCTTTTTCTTCTCTCGACAAATGGCAGGAGACACTCAAAAATCACTCATAGAAAGCCTTCTATCAGCCATTGGCTGATTTGAACATGACTCTCTCATCTGTCACAGTGATCGCCGCGAGTGGGCTGCAACTTGTCTACGCATGTGCGAGCGATCACACTGAAAAAGTCGTGTATTCAAAGAAAAAAAATAAAAAGTGCTCAAGGTCACGAGGCACATGTAACATATTTCATTTGCCCCTGCCATCCCTTCCTGCCTAGCTTCTAGCGCTTTCATCAAGACGAGAGAAGAGAAAATACAATTGCAGCGTGTGACAAATCTTTGTAATCCGTTTGTACGGGACAGATTCTTGACATTTTTGAGGCGTTGAATTCGTGAGGCAATAAGAGCTTTTAGTGAATCCATTCCATGGTTACTTGAAAAAGTGTTTCAGGGACCTTTAATGAACAAGATAAGGCCTGTTGCAGTGTCTTCAGGTAAACATTGCCAACTCAAAGCCATTTCTCTTCCGTATACTGAAGTACAGGCTTCCTGCAGAAGGAATGACAGAGAAACCTTTCGTTTTAAATCCAAATGAGCTAATTCTGCTTGTACTAATACTTGTCTTCTTTAGCAGTTAAAATGTTTGATTTCGAGCTTATACGAATGTTAATGATAGTTCATGTGACTAGTACATGTGAGGTTGAATTTGTGCTTCAATGCATTATTGTTTCAAAAAAATGCTAGACCTGCTTTTTCACTCACCCAGTTGAAATATCTGATGAATGTGTTACTTTTACTTACAGATTGTCCATCGTAAGTACGCCCATGTGAACCAGTTTTTAAATGTTTAAACGCTAGAAAGCTTAATGCAAATTTGCAATGCAAAAAAAATTATTTCCCCCCATCTCATTTGAAGGAAACTGCCGGACTCGCTTTCAGTGAAGTTTATTCATTATTCATGTTGTGCACAGAAACTAAAAGAAGATGCAGTGCAGTTTTACCTAAAATTTATTAATAGTTTGTTTAATTGTGCATTATATTATGTACAGTCAGCCACGCAACTTTAGAGATCGTGGTTTTCATAAAGAATGGCAAAAACACTCATGTATACATTACTTGCAATTTGAAACTCGAAAATTTACAGCTAAGTAACGCGCAAAGTATTGTCATTTCCAGCATCTATAGTTTATGTCATATCATCATAATTTTGACTAAGACATATCAGAGCTAACATTACCTTAGCGACCAGATTTGCAGCAACATGACACAGTTATCACAAGCAGCTCCTCATAGCAGTCGTTATACTGTAGAAAAATATGTTGTGTTTCAGTCTATGAGCACTATACTTAGAGTAAGCACATGTTTCAATTGTTCAAAATTAGTCTGGTGTCTCACACTGGGGCGTGCCTCCAATCATGAAGCCACTTAGACGCGCAAGGCACCAAAATTTTGTTGTGTAACTAACCTACCTGCTTACAGGCTGTAGTCCTGCGTCTGCGTGAAGTGGTGTCAGGTGGCGCGCCCTGTGACTTGCTCGGAGCCCGTCCGCGCGTACGCCTGGAAGGTCACTGGAGCCCCGTAGAGACCCAGGGTGCAGTTGCTCTGCTGCTGGAGCTTCCATTGGAGAGGCGGCAGTGGGGCCCTGCATTGCTGCTGCCACGCATGGAGAGTGCAACGCAGCTGCTCGCCCTAGCGGCGGACCACGTCGACACTCTACTCGAAGACTGGTATCCCGCTCTGGGCACACGCTTCGTGCACACTTCCCAGGGGCGCTTTCTGGTCACCCGTCTGGTACCATGTCCTTCTTGTGCTGCCACTGGGCTGGGCTGCAACATGGCCCCTTCCTCTGGACCACCGTCTCGTGCGAGCACCGACAGTGGCGTTGTTGACAGGTATGGTGGAGCGTCTCCTAGACTTATTTGTCTGTAACCCAATCGCTGCTTGATCTGCAATTAACATCATTACCTGCCAAAATGTGGTTATGGTGCTCAAATGTTGACCCTAAGGTTGACCCTAAGCCGCACTTCGATGGAAGTTCATGGAGGCTCATGTGCTTTAGGTACACATTCAGAAACAGGTGGTTGAAATTTCTAAATTTTTGAAGCCCTCCACTGTAGCATCTCTTGTAAACATATTGTGATCTTTGGACATAAAACCACAACAGTTATAAGAAGTCAACAGTTCTAGATATTTGTGACAGTCTGCTGCCAGTGTGGATGACAGATTGTGTGTACCTTCGTGCAGCCGCCCTGCATCGGCAGAGGGAATGGAGGAAGCAATCACAGGCCCATACGCCTTCTTGGTGGAAGAATGCATTCTGGCAGCCAACGAACGAGGCGCTGTCACCTGCCCGATCCACGGAGACTTGCGTCTGGCGCAGTTAGCACCCGACACGGTTTGTATTTGCAAACTTTTGCTGCATATTTTTGCTACCTCTCTCTCTTTTTTCCTCCTCCACTTTTTCAATCGGGGAAAAGTGGGCAAATTGTGCAGATGCAACTAACCTAACGATGTGAGTCACTGCCTTGAAGAAGACAAGACAACTTGTCGAAGCATTAGCTCTAGCGGCATCCTCTGTTCAAACATTTTTCATCTCAGCAGGAAAGCGGTAATCCAACTTAGGTCATAATTTATTCTACTTCTTCGGATTGAAATACCAGTGACTGCTTGGAGTTTAATGTAACCACTGTCAGGCAATTAGCACTCTGTGGTTCATAATGCACTTAGTTGAACAATTGCTTCCTATCTGCATGCCTTATCAAAAATTTGGTCTAGCTAGAGGGCCTTATAGATACCAGTATCAGAGTTAAAGAGGACAAAAAGACATATAGGCCGGTTAACACAGTGCTAGGTTTGACCACTGACAGCGTATAAATGAATACCACTTCATCTGTTCATCATTACATATTGCATATTGTTCTAAGTGTTGCCCTTATACACGCGCTCTCTTTGCAGGTTTTTCTAGACCTAGGTGAACGCTACCTTGTGCAACCAGACCAGATACGGCGGGGCCGAATGCTTGGTCGAGGAGCGTTTGGCTTTGTGTTCAAGGCAACCATGAAGCAGAGGGTAAGCGGACGCGGGAATATAGACTGTGATATGTGCTGTGAGTTGAATTGTCATTGCAAAACTGCATTAATCGGATATAGATGTACAGTACTCATGGATAAAAACACAACAGTTTGGGGCCAAGCAGTGCTCATACTTTTGTTTCCCCGTCTTCAGTTCATGTCATGCTAGCTCAATTTCAGCTTGAATGCTTACATTGGAACCAACTTTGTCTTTAGTAGCCACATTCGTAGTTATGTGACATGGTTGTCTAAATTAACTGCACATGCCAGTCCTTATACTAAAAAATTTGACGTTGCATTTCAATCTGTGAGGACCGTACATGTGCCCAGTGTGTGTTTGGAAACTTTCTGTCATCTTTGTTTTCATTTTTTGCTGCATTGCATGATGAAGGTGTGCACCCCTTTATGGTTAAGTGGTGTCTCTAATGGCTACCGTTTTCACATGCCTCGCTTTCAAGAAATAGAGAAGTTGCGGCGGGCTGTTCTTCTGATGTGGCATCTGAAACAATGTCGCACACTTCAAAAGGCCTGCTGTCCTGCATAGTCGTTGCGGCAAAGGCTTCGCAGATTTCCCCTTGAAGTGTAGGTCTGCAACACCTTTCAAAGGCTCGGAGTGTTGCATTTTCAGTTTGTTCAATAAGGACCCATGCAGGGTGCGTGTGACGTAATACCGTGGAAATCTGATCAGCTTAGGTGAGGAAAGTTGTTCACTTCTGATGATAGAAAAATAATTTAATAGTACAAGGAGTTGAAGACTAGTACTATACAAATGAGCAGAAAGCAGCGTGTAGGAAAAACAAAATTAAATCATGCAAGAATTTATAAATACACGAGCACACCTAAAGGTTACGCCGGCAATAAAATGTTTCGCAAAATGTAATATAAAAGCATTTTGTAGCCACAGAGAATTGTACTGTTTACATGCATCGCATGCAAGTTGCTCAAAAAAGTCATCTAAGCCTGGGCTTGTGCCTCATGCTGTGAGTTGTGAGCTTACAAAAACAGAAGAGGTTTAATCAACTTGGGATATTGATCCGTTAACGCATAGTAACAAAACTGAATTGTAAAAGGTCAGGCCGATATTTCTCCAAAAATTTAACATTCGGTGTTTTAGCAGCAACCTGCCTGACAGATTTTAATGGGCATAAATCTCCATACCGCTATAAAAACTTGAAGAATTATTATTTCTGCTTATGACTCGTGTGTCGCTCTTCCGCTGAATGTTTGCTATCCACCAGTGGGAAAGATTGCCAACCTAGCACATTTCTGGCAGCGTTCCTGTAAGTTGGTTGTACTATACCTTGAGTGCAGTTGTTTTTCGTTTTGTTTGGATCACTGCTGTACTTCCCCCATTCTCCTCTGCCAGGGCTCAGGAAAGTTCACAGAGGTCGCCATGAAGATGCTGCAGCCAGTAGAGCCTGGCTATGGGGCGCGCCCATCGGACACCGTTGCCTACAAGGCCGCACGTGCTCAGTGGCAGCGGGAACCCCTGCAGTATGCTTGCAAAGCGTACTGCACAGCTCGGCAGGAACTGAGCATTCTGCTGAGCGTGCGTCACCCTCATGTGGTGGCACTGCGTGGGGTCTGTCCACGGCCTCTGGCGCTCGTGTTGCAGCTGGCTCCGCGCGGAGCGTTGGATGCCCTTCTTGCTGACTTCCGGCGTTCAGGAGCACACCTGCCTGCAGGCGCACTGCAAAGGATCCTGTTGCAAGTGAGGAATCGCAGCTTTTTTTCTGTTGTTTGTTTATTATTGTTAAGTACCGTGGAGTTGTCGGTGGCTTGTCATGGTGCCATGAGTGTATGACTGGCTGCCGTTGAGATCGATTTTATCTCTAAGCTCATTTAGACATTTCCCTGTAGCCTGTGAATACCATCTAATCATACGGCTTGTTTTCATTGAACTTGCACTTGGTTAGGTCCAATTTATACACCGTTGAACTGGTAGCTCGCATGAGATGACAAAAATGAGAAAAGTTCTTATTTCATTACCTTCCCTGCCAAATGGTGGCATTCAGCAGTGGTGGTGCTCTTATGTTGTCGATTTGTTTGTGTCGTGATGCCTAAATGCACTCTGACGGCTTCATGACTAATGCATTTTGTTGCAAAGCAAAAGGTCCTGGGTTCAATTCCGAGATGTGGCTGCCATATGGCAAATGTAGCGATTTCTAGGAGAAACATGGGAGGACTTGGTCTTTATACATCATTATACATAGTAATACACATTCATAAGACTTATGGAAAAAAGGACAAAAAAGAAAAACACGAACAGTTGTAGGTAATGATTACGTGTACAACAGAAGTTGATAAATAATCCAACAAAAAAACTGCAAAGACAATAAATCAGTATTACACTGAGAACATAAAAAAACGTTAAAAAACATGCCGTAGTCATTGGTAAACGACATGAACGTAACAGTCATTTGAACGAAATCTATAACAGGTAATAGTTACCAACACTGAGCACATTTCTCTAGTATGAGAAAATGTTATAGCCTCGGTTTATTATGTGGACCATGATAATAAGTCCTATTGGTGAAAAGAAGATTACAATTTCAACGCACAGTACAAAAAAATTCGTATGCAAAAAAAAAAAAAAAAAGTAAACAATTTCCGAAAGAGAATGAGCAAGCCAAACGCACACAGACAAAAAGAGAAAAAAAAAACGCCATGTACAAACAGATGAACCGTGCGTATCATTCTGCGACTGATGAATACGACTAGATGTTAGTGTGAAACGAAGTCTAAACTTCTCCCGATAAGAATGAGCGAAAGGTGCGTGCTGAGGCCGACTCAGTGGCTATGCCATGTTTTGCATATTTGTTTAAGATTACGGCTAGTTGATACGATACAGACTGATTGCCATAGTTTGTGCGGCATATTGGCTGGATCCAGTCATCCTGACTTCTTGTGTCGTATGTATAGTGACGTCTTGCTAGGCGAAACGAACTGATGAATTCGGTGTTATTAGTCCTCATGGCGAGACGGTATGTACAGGAAAGACGGAATGCGTAGACGAATTTAACTTTGAGTATATTATATGCTTCAAAATAAGGGGCAGTATGAGTAGCATACGGAACGTTGGCTATTGCACGAATTGCGCGCTTTTGGCATATACCGAGTTTTTTCAAGTTGTCAGAGGATGTAGTACCCCATACAAGATGACAATAATTTAATGTCGATAAAAATAATCCATTATATATCAGACGTTTAGCTTTTACTGGTAATATTTGACGGTTTTTATTAATTAATGCAGTGACGGAGTTTAACTTGTTGCAAACATTTTGCACATGCTTATTCCACGACAATGTTTCTGTGAAAAGTGACACCCAAAGCTTTGATCTCTCTAACAACACTAATTTCGTCATTATCAAGATACAACTTTTTTGTCAGTTCAATAACTCTGTTTCTAGTGCGGAAAATTATGGCTTGAGTCTTTTTTGTGTTAATTTTCAAGGAATTTCTTTTTGACCACGCTGATACTTCTGCAAGCGCATCATTAGCTAAAGATACCAACCCATCCGGCTTTACTCCGCTGAAAAAAAGGGCTGTATCATCGGCGTAACCTACCCACTTACAATTAGTAAGTGGGTAGGTTACGTCAATGTGCACTCCTGTCAATGTGCACTCAAATCAAATGTTTTATTTTCCAGCAAAATCAATTTTTGTGTGGTTGATCATTGTTACTGCTGGACTTTGTAGGGGGCCGGAGCTTTGTCAAGCCGCAGTACTGCGGCTTTTTTTTCCGTCACCCCCATATTTCTCTATGAGAAATAAAAGTTGATTGATTGATTGATTGATTGATATTTCAAAGTAGGTGAAGCCATACATTGGTGGTGTATCTGGGTCTAACTGTGCACTAGTCAAGAGTAATTCAGAACCCTTTTCTTTGGCACCTCTCATAGGCTCAAATAAACTTCAAAAGTCAATCAATCGTCTACTTTGCTTGTAGTATTGCTCCAGCTGACCCAAATCGCCACTACTGTGTCTTTCATAATCTGGAGCAGCATTCTTACAGAAGTTGGCCATGTCTTTCTGAACATGCTGGCTCTAATTAGATTAGCAGTGATAAGCAACATTAAGTACTTTTCATTACTTATGAAAGAGACTGGGAATGCTGAGAACCGATGGCCTCTCCCTCCATAACTCTCTCACCATCACCGCGGTCCTGCCAGGATGTACTCTCCCTCTCTTTAATCGCTACAAATTCTTAGCCATAATCTCTGTGAAAAGGCCAGGGTGCCCGTGGAGCTGAACTTCATATTTGTACACTTTGTGTCTTCACAGGATTGTGCTTTTTGCCTTTTGAAATGATTGAGCATTTTTTATTGCCTGTCAATACAGGTAGCACGTGCCCTAGAATACCTTCACCAACAGCACATAATATACCGGGACCTCAAGTCCGAGAACGTGCTGGTGTGGGCGCTGCCATTACCCGGGGAACCGGACGGGGTCCCCGTGCAAGTACGACTTGCCGACTACGGCATCAGCCGAGCTGCCCTGCCCACGGGAACCAAGGGCTTCGGTGGCACTGAGGGGTTCATGGCCCCTGAGATCATGCGGCATAATGGCGAGGAGGAATACACAGAAAAGGCAGGACATTCTTTCTCGTCTCTCATGTGTTGCATTGGACATATGACTTCATGCAGAAGTGGATCGCGTTAATACAAAATTAAGTGTTCTTGTTGCTCTTATTCAAAATGTAATGCGAAATGTCTCATTCAAAGCTAGAAGCTGTGGAAGCTAATGAGGAAAAATTGGGTGAAGTCACATTCGTTCAAAGTGGAACGGGTCCATGGCAAATACTCAAGATTTGGATGTGACTGGTGGGAAAAATGATGTGCCAGAACAATGATTTCGGTTACCTGGTGCCAGTCAGCAAAATAAAAAATAAAGAAATGACTATAATAAAGACAAGCGCTCTTGTGGCAGAAGATGAACATGGGAGGTCACCACTGGGATTTCAGAGTTGAGGCATTTGTGTTACCGGAACGGTCGAAAAAAATCAACCTGGCAGCTTTGTTCTGAACTTAGCTTCGAAGGAGACACTACGCATAACATTTTGAATCATATTAAGCTGCTGGTTGTCACAACAGCATATACATGTTTAAGTTTAGATATGATTTAGGTTTCAAGTGCAAGTAATTTAAAGGTGGTGACGAAAACAGTGAATTGGCATAGGTAGCCAAGTTGTGGTGGGGGTTCTTGTTAAATGGTTAGTGTCCTTTGTAAAGGGGAAACTGCACAATACCGCATCTACTCGCATAATCCTCGCACTTTTTTCGCCGAAAACTGATGCAAAGTTGGGGAATGCGAGAATTATGCGGGGAAAACTTCCCACGAAAACGTACAGAGCGAAAAAGAAAACTAAGTGGCCGCAAATCGGGATTCTCACACCAGCGACTACCAGCAAGCTTTGGGAAGTACTAATTAAAACTTATCTCAGCAATGAAAGCACAGGTTCAACAAAAGGGAAGATTTATTTGAGACGCAAAAGTGCAAGCAAATAGTCGAGAATTAGAATACCAGACGCAAAGCGTTAAGGGCGTAGCGGTAGCGTTCGTTACTCAACAGGAGCCCTCAAAAGGTAAGCGTAGGACGTCAGTATTGGGCTGATGGCTATTTAACAGAATAGTCTGCAGTTTCCTTCTGAAGAAATAAAGTTTACCATCAATCCCAGTTTTAGGCACACGGCTGACCCAACATGTTTTGGTGGCTTTCAGCTGCCGTCATGAATAGCGAACACAAAACTCGTAGACTCCAAAGGGCCTACCGGTGGCCCTGTTGCTGTTGTTTAGTGCATGATCTATCACTTTCAACTTAAAAGCAGCCGTGTAGCTTCAGTATCACCCCATAGCGTGACAAGATTACCAACACAACATACAAAACACGCCGCAACGCACACTTGCCACTTTGGCTTGGCTTAGATTAAATTGAATTTCTGTGCAATATTGCGCTTGATGCTTAAGAGATGGCGCCAGATGACATGTGCTATCATCGTCAGTGGCTGAAACGAGCAGAGGACATAATTGCAGCAGTTTTCGGGGGTGTGATAATTACTCGAGGAAAAAAGAAATCGTATTTTTGTTGGGTGATGTGGGGGGTGCGAGAATCATGCGAGTGCGAGGATTATGCGAGTAAATACGGTATATCTAGCTTCAAGTGCCTAAATGTCACTTTGTGTTATAGTTAAGTGATTAAGAGACTGCGAAGACAGTACATAATTATTTATGAGGGCAATTAAAGAGCACGTGAGAGAGCTTACTGACATTGGGGAAACCGCAAAATTTGCTTCGTGTGGTATGTATGGCTACTAAAGTAACTATGCTAGTCTACTCAGATGTTGTAGATATTGCGGACAAGTGATGAGTGTCTCACCTTCGGCACTGTGAATGACTTTCTGATGACTGCCTTCATTGCATTTGTGCAGGTTGACTGCTTCTCCTATGGCATGTTTATGTATGAACTGCTGACACTACGGCTACCTTTCGAAGGCCAGGACTGCGTTAAGGACCACATTCTAGATGGAGGACGACCAGTGCTCACACGTAGAGTACGTGCTTGTTTTTTTCCAGAACACCATTTTATCAATGGGGGCGAGGCAATTGTTGTAACCATTTTTTTTAAATCCTATTGTGAGTAAATCCAGCGCAAGTCTTTGATGCTACTGTAGTATAATCTAAGCCAAATAGCACCCCCTGTCTCAAATGATTTCAGAGTTACTTTTTTTTTTACACGTCTCGCATAGAATGTGGACTTTAAAAATGCGCTAGAAATGTAGTTGAACACTTTACGTATTCTGATATGTATGCTAAACCCTGTAATGTGTTTTGTGTATAATTGTTTTCTCGGAATGTTGCGTGCTTCACATATTTTGCTACGTTCACTGAAGGGGCTAGAATGACGTACATTTATGTCATTCTAGCTCCTTTTGGGTCCCTTATGCAGTCACTGACTTCAAGCCCCTCGTCTGCATATTTTCTGTACCAATCATTGCAAGTTGAATTATAATAAACCGAAACTGAAAAAATTCACAGAATGCGATAGGGTAAAAAATGAGCATTTTACAATGTACAACAGTCTTCAAAAATTATAACAGCACTAACAGATTGAAAATACCTGAAATGGTTACAAAGCTATCGGCTCCGCGTTCTCTACTTGGTCAGTGAAAAATAACGTCTCTTTAGAGTATGTGAAATTGGCATCCAGCCAACTCAATTGAGCCAGATAACTGTGGTGTGGAGGTCAGAGACCATAAGTCATGAAATCTCACCAAAAATTTATTTTTTTCTTTTTATTTGTAGAAAACATACTGTTAGCAGTGCTGTGAGGGCGACTTATGAAGTAAACACATACCATATTTTTTTGCTTGCCTTTTTTTTTACTGTGATCTAGTGTCCTTGAAATGGTTTCCAATGATTTGTGACCAATTGATGTTAGCTGTAGTTGCAGTGATTAGTTTAGTTTATTTGTAACCACTCAAGTCAGTACTAAACCTTCACCATCTCTGTGCTTTTGTCAGCCCCTGGCTAATATATTATCAGCACAAATTAATATGTGGACATGCTAGAAATATCTTGCTGCATTTCCATATTTGCCTGCATTTGTGATCTTGACATTAACTGAGATATGAAAATGTGTATTTGAGACTATACTGTGCTTCAGAGCAGGCTAGAAAAGCCACTGCACATTGCAATATTGTATAATTGCGGAATGTAGGCATATTGTTCAATTTGTTTGTCTTTCAATTTACACTCACAGGACAGACTGCACACATTGAATATTGTGACACACTCTGGTCAAACTGCCCACAGATTCAAATCACATCATAGACTTACCCGGATAACTCTTCAAGTGTTTCATTTTCAAGCGAAGTTTGTATTGCCTCGCGTAGTGTCATTGGCATTGTAAACATACTCGCAAAACAACTGGATCCTGCAAGTGCCAAGAAATGTGGCTCTCAAAGGTGTCCGAATGCATGCATGTTTGCATGAATCATTTCATTATAACTGGTGATTTCTCGATTGTGGGATTGTCGGCAATAAGTTGTTTTCGATACGGCGGTCTGATCTTCATGTTGGCCTCGTTTCATTGTTGCCTGGATGTGAACATGTAACTGTGTTCGTTGCCTGTAGCAACTGAAATATTGCGCTGCTAAGCATGCAGATTACGGTCCAATTCTCGGCATGGAGGAAGGAAACAGCTACGAGGGGGCATTGCTTGCGAGGCGACAGAAAGAACGAAAAGCAGTGCATCAGATGCACACACGCCAAGCTTAGCTTGCGGCCCATTTTCCAGATATGGCAATGTCTCCCGAATATTTAACTTAAAAGTCATGTTTGCTGGTAACTGCTGTGTTCCAGGAAGCACTGAGTTATCCGGGCTATCTGCTGGACCTGATGGTGTGCTGTTGGGCTCAGCAGCCACGTGATCGACCCTCGGCAAGCCAGCTTGTGTCTATTGTCAGCGCTGCCGAGTTCGGACAGCTGTTGGATGTGGTCTCCCTTCCAGGATCGCAGCCCCTCCTGGCAGCCATCTCTTTCACATCTGGCACTGAAGGTATGTAGTTTCAGCATCACGAAGTAACCTGCTCCTTTCCTTGTCAGTTGTGCACACAAGGAGATAGCAGAAGGTTAATACTGCGTGATTCACTTTCACTGCACCTCACTTCTCTGCACGTGGTTCTCTTGCAGCCAGCCATCATAGCCAAGAGCCTTTCCTGTTTGATTTGGCTTTATAGATGTGTAATCAATGAATCAGTCAATCAATCAATACTAACTACCAAGGAATGAGTGTGTGCTAGATGCTAGATGCAATCGGTAATTTCTGTGCATGGGTGCAGAGGAGCCATCATCCGAGCTGTGGCTCGGGCGCACAGACGACCAGGTGAATCTGCTGACCTGTGACAGCAGCCACTGGCAAGAACTCAAGGTGGGAGGCACCAATCGTTTCTCCCGCTGTCACTTTGGAACACTCGCCTGGGCTGTAAATTTTACACAATTTGATCAGAATTTCTGGTGATCAACGTTTATTGTGAACAAGATTTGAGTGGCAATTATTCAATTTATTTCCATTCATAAAAAACGTGGAGCCGAGTGACAATTAGACTGTGTTCATCTTTCAATTCATTATAGATGCATTGCGTATGGCAAACATTAGTGGAACAGAGGCACATTTGGCAACTGAAAGCAATGTCAAATATAACTTTGAGTGTTTCTACGTACACATCCAAAGCTGTCCTTTTTGTTAAAGTGCTGTTAGTCAAATGGTCAACTAAGATTTCGAAAAAAAAAAAATTTTCAAATTGTGATGCAGGTTTGAGCTACAACTGCAATGGCACATCAACTTGAGGCAGCCATGAATATATTCGGAATGAGCAGAAAGTGGAATAATGATGTTTTTTCCAGGTGCTCTCCATCCCAGCAATCACCTGCCTGTGTGTTGTTAACAATGACGTCTGGCTGGGAAGTTCCCAAGCAAGAGTGCACATCTACAGGCAAGCCAACTGACTCATTCATTAGCCACATGCATACATAGCTATGCTCTCTGTGCTGCTAGGCTGTTGAACCTTGCAATAATTTATATGTATAAAATAAATTATTGGTTATAACAAAGCAAATTAATTATGATGAATGACTAGGCCTTGACATCATTGGTTTATAACATAATCTAGATATTAAATCCATTTTCGTATTGGTTGTGACTTCCTTATAATAAAGTTTGACCTGTGTGAAGGTTTCCAAATTTTTACTGATGGGCTGTTTGTGAAGCCATGATAACGATGAAACAGTGCACAAAAGACATGATGATGCACACATAAGAATGATGCAGACAGAAGCGCTGTGTGTAATGCTAGCCTTTTATGTGTGCGTGAGTGTGCCTTTTGTGCATTGTTTCATTAATGTATTGTGAAAGGTTTGTTTTATGTGTATATTATGCCAGTGAACATTGCATGTAGGTTACTGTGGGGAAATTGGGGTTATGTTCTTCTGCCGCCAACCACTAAGTTGTCAGTCATGCTAGCTGCACATTAATGGCAGCAAAGTGATAAAATGTTTCGTGCTTAGTTGTAGCTTATGAGTTGAGATCCCAGTGGCTAATCAGAAGCTGTTCACTACGGCGTACCTTGTTGCGACCGGGGTGTTCAGGCACCGGAGGTCTGGAGGAAGTTGTCGAGGCAGGAGGAAGAGAGACTTGAAGAAGGTTTTTTTACATTATATACAAGGTGAGCTCTCGTACATGACGAGCTCTTCCTTGCATGGCGAGCTTTTGAATCTCGTGTTCTTCTACATGATGCTCACACCTCTCTTCCTCCTCTTTCTGTTGTCTCTTTCATTGCCTGATGAGGTCCCATGCTTCACAAAGCTCCTCATAATCAGCCCCCAAATGATCCATCACTTCAATTATTATGGGTTTTTGTGCCAAACCCTTTGTATCAATCCCCAATTCCTTACAAAACAGCAACAAGTCTGACTTCTGCACCTCCCATAAGTCTATGATTGTACTCAGTGCTCGCTACTTCCAAAATAACTTCCTGAAACGGCGAAACTGAATCTTTCGGCAAAGTTAACTACCAGTTCTAAAATTTACCCTCTTTTAGAACCTGGTTCACTCAAAGGAAAAGCCAAGCACTCACCTATACGTGATCCATGTCTCGAACCAGCTGCTTCTCGTGGGCCGACTGTTGTTGTCGCTTGTAGCTTCAATCCCGCCGAATTCCAGGGCTTTCGGCTGACCTCCGGTCCATGTCTTTCTCCGTCGCTGATTCGTATCCCAACGCTGCCAACCAGTTGTTGCGACTGGGGTGTTCAGGCACCGGAGGTCCGGCAGGAAGTTGTCGAGGCAGGAAGAAGAGAGACTTGAAGAGGGTTTATTTACATTATATACAAGGTGAGCTCTCGTACATGACGAGCTCTTTCTTACATGGCGAGCTTTTGAATCTCGTGTTCTTCTACATGGCGCTCACACCTCTGTTCCTCGTCTTTCTGTTGTTTCGTTGACTGATGAGGTCCCATGCTTCACAGAGCTCCTCATCATCAGCCCCAAAATCATTAATCACTTGAATGATTATGGGTTTTCGTGCCAAACCCTTTGTCTCAAGTCTCTCTTCCTCCTGCCTCGACAACTTCATCCCGGACCTCCGGTGCCTGCAAACCCCCGGTCGTAACAACCTTAATACCCAATGTACAGTTTCATAATCCTAAACCCTATGAGTATATTCTTTTCATATTCTGTAAACACGGAAAGAAAGTGCTATTATTTTCGTTTAATGGAAGTTCAGTTTGCCCTGTTGACATTTCTTGATTCAGTTTGTGCGGAAATAATTTTTGTCCACTTTAGAGGTGTAAAAACAATGTTTGTGTTGTGCAAGCACATGTTTGTTTAGAGTAGTAGTAGTAGTATTATTAGTAGTAGTAGTTGTATCAGTAGCAGTAGCATGGGATCAGCTAATATCACTATGAAGATGAAGTTCATAACTTTAGGAGACCTCACAAATTATGTTCTAGGCGTGAAACAAGCATCACAAGGTTTCTGGACTGCTGTTTTAATAATGAACATCAACTTCACGCTTCTTGTCTGGTCAGTGGCCTCGCATGAAACGCCTCAAACCTCTAAACTTTGCAGCCAGGACAGCCGTCAGGAGCTGTGCACTGTGAGTCTGCTGGAGGAAGGAGATGAAGAAGTCGCCGTGCGCGCCATGCAGCATGTCCCTCAAGCAGGTCGTGTTGCCTTGACAGCGGGTTCTCGGCTCTGGCTGTGTGACGAGGTCACTAAGAGCCTGCAGGAACTGGACGTGCAGGCTGCTCCACTTTGTCTCGGTGTTGCCCAGCCAGATGACAGGTGTGCTTTAATTAAAGGAGCTTGCAAAAGTAAAACAAAAACTCACCAGGTTCCTTATGCATTCTTGTAAGACTACTCGAAAGCAAAAGCCATCTTCCTCTTTTTTTTCGTCTCAGTCAACGTATTGATCCTACCTTGCGCCCCTCCGAAAACTGGCTGCACCTCCTGTGTTTTTGCTCCATCTTCGTGATTGGCCCATCTTTAATCAGTTCTGCAGAAGTCTGCATGATGGAGAAAATTCCAGGAAAGAGAAAAATTCTTATCCACTTGACTGTAGCATGTGATGAAGATAATAACAGTGATGAAGAAACTTATAATGTGGAGGGTATTACTGCGTCAGCGTGTCGGAAAGCGTCGAACTTCTTCGCGTCTTCTTTACGTAGGCCTGCAGCAGAACTCTGGTGTGGTGGTTTGGAGGGTATTCTTACCATCTACGTGCTGCCCGAGAGTGGACCGGTCTCCGGCCGAGAGGCTCTAGAACACCCAGATACCGGCACGGTCTCCCAGCTTTGTGCCCAGAACAACACTGCCTGGTCCTACCTATATCCAGGTTTTTTAATGTTTTATTGCGTTTTTTTTTGCAATCATTTCATCTAACTTCTTTATTACAGACATTGTACTTGCGAGTGCTGGTTATAATTGCTATTTTTACAAATGTTAGGTGGTGTTAAAGGAGTGCACGACGTGTTAGCCACTGCAGGAAGCACTCGGCTTTGATAAAGGTTCTTCCTTATGCATGAGAGGTTTCAACACACTAGCGGTTGTGTGCAAAACACTGCATTATTTTAGTAATGTTTCAAGACAAAATGAATGTTCTTTAAATGTTCATCTCGAAATGTGCCAATTTTATGCATTGGAATGATGGTGTCGGCTGTCACTACACCTTTGTAATGCTTCTTTTACTACAGCTGTGATGGATGGCACCCCAATTTTATTCACTGAAATACACATTTTCAGTCAATGCAGAATATATTTGATGAATTACTCATACCTAGGGTGTTCCAAGCTGGCTCTGAAAATAGATTTCTTTATCATAAACAGGCAGTCCAAGGGACATACGTCATCTCAGCAACGAGCTAGTGCTTTTTCTCTCTTTATTATATTCTGCTGCACTGCCTAGTTGGGACTTACTTAAAGACATAATTTAGCTGGGAATTAAAATGCACACAAAAGGGAGGAACGTGATGACAGAGGATAAATCCTCTAATGTAACAGGTGGTTTCTTATGGCCTGGTTGTACTTTTGAGTATTGCGGTGCGTGACCTTTAGCAATGAAGTGATCCCTGCAACAGAGTGTTTTGAAGGTTCCTAGCACTTCGTTATAAAAGTGTTTGACTGTGTCTTATCTTACGAATAAACCCAAGCCGTCTTTTCACAATAGTTACCTACACCAGTGCTCAGCTCTTGCTAACCAGCACTGGCAGTTAGCTTAGCCAGGCATACTACGCTGCCGATGCAGGTTGCGTGGTGTACCAGTGGGAATGCAGTTCGCGCACCCTTTTGCACCGGCTGGACTGTTCCAAGCTTGCACCCTGCTCCGAGAGCCTGCTGTCCATGAGCATAGAGGAGCACCTTAGCCGTGGCCGGTGCCAGGTGACAGCCATGGCCTACGCCAGCGGTGCTCTGTATGTGGGCACCGCCTGGGGCTGCCTGGTGGTTGCCGAGGCAACTGCCCTGAGGCCCCTCACCGTCTTTCGGCCCTTCGAAGAGCCAGTTGATGCTGTACTGTCGTTGGGTGAGCGTGTGGCTGCCCTAGGGAGAGGCTATCGCAGCCTGCTGGCTCGCTTCCTGCCTAGCGCAATCACTGGAGAAGCCAGTCAGCTGTGCGCCCTCTTGTGGTGCACGGATGGATGGGTGATTCCCTAGTGCCACTTTACGTCTCTTCCAGTTCCTTGCTAGATTCCCCCTATTTTGGATTTGCCTGCATTAGCTGAACTACTTAAAGGAAACCGCATCATGTTTCTTGGTTTACTGTGATGGAACAATGGTGCTAGACACGTATACGTGTGCAAGAGAATCCAGCAGAAAATTACGTCGGAATCTAGGTCATGTGCCACTGGCTCAATGAACTACACCGTGACGGGTCGCCATCTTGAATCGCTGCAAGCGTTTCGTGTGTTGGATTTGTGTGCAGAAGACTACAGTACTGGATATCCATTGCACGAGCGACGATGTACGGGAAAGAACTATCGCACCTCTAATGTGAAACCCCGTCATATTCTCCTGTGTTTCAGGAGAACACTTGACGTGCTCACCGCCAGAGATATTGTTGCAAGTTATTGGTGGGAGGAAGATCGTGAGGATATGCTGAACACTACGAAGTGGTGGTTCAGCTGTCACTGGTAAGGGAGCTCAAGGAAGGCATTGTGCCGTTTGGATAAGTACAGCATCTGCATTCCATCACTGGCTTAACAGCGTCCAGCCTGATATTTTTATTGCTAACTACAAATGAAAGAAAAAAAGGCGAACTGGCTACACGATGACGGGGGCAGTCGTATCAACGCACTTTTTGCAGGCACTTCTTACACAAGATTTCTCACCGCCACGAGCAGCTGTTCAATTCGCATGACCACAAAGCATGTGATACCCCTGCGGTAAGTTGTGCCTGCAAAGACTACTAGACTGTCATGGCTCATTTCTTTTAGGAGTTTGCTCGCTGTAGCAATTATTTATTTTGCGGACAATTATCTGAAAGTGTGGTTTGTTAGCTGTTCACTTTTGGCCACTAGATTCACACGGCTTTGCAGAGCACATCAGTGATTGAGAATTTAAGTGCTACCTGGTGCAATGGAGAGGTTATCATGAAAACACTGACCAATCAAGTTACAGTACAGTGACGCATTATCTTGAGCACTCAAGATTATTTGCTATTCGCTCATTTTTAACGCCATACAGAGATTTTTTTATCACCATAACAATATGCAGAGGCAAGACAAACGAGTAACCTCAATCTTTGTTTTGCTGAATGTGTTTCTGAAATGTGCATTTACTTGGTTGGTCGATGCCATCGCAGATTATGCGGTAGACTCCTTTCGAGGTCAACCTGCAGCTATATTTTTATGTCGTCGGCTGTACACCATGCAACAGAGCTGTGTTGTGTTCATAGAGAACTCTACAATGGTTCTTGTGCTGGTCTTGTCACAGGGATATTGTTCAACAAAGCTTATTCTAGAGTGAGTCTACAGCTGGGGCTCTAAGCTCACATCATGCACCAGGCAGCACATATTGTGCATAGTTCTTCATAGGCCGTTGCGTGGAATGTCTAGCCGAGAGATGAGACAGTTTTTAGATAGATATTTAGATCTGTGTTTTATAGAAGTGAGGGGAAAAAGGTCGAAAAGTTTGGTGATTGGGGGGGGGGGGGGGGTGTGTCTTCTGTGCTGTGCATATGGACATGCCACCTGTGGACCACATGCTTGAGACCTCGGCATGCATTTCTGTACCTCCTAAAAGCTGTGATGACTGCTGACTGAAGGACTCCAAGACCCAAATCAGCTAATGGAGAATGTGAACTGTGTGTATGGTGCATTGAAAAGTTGTTTTTCGTGCAGTTGACTATTTACACTGTTGCAAATGGACAATGGCAGCGGAGACCTGCCATTCCTGAGCAGGGTCATGAATATCTTTGTGTGCATGATGAGTGGCCGACAAAGTCTCTAGACTTGTTGAATGTCTGTAGAAGTTCGTGTGCAGCTAGCCGGAAAGCAATTTTGCAACAAGGCACTGGGAGCAGTGCTTTTTAAGCATAAAATTCCACCACTGTTGTACAGTAAAAGCTCGTTAATTCGAATTGCTTGGGACCGAAAAACTGCCCAGATGAAATGAATGCCGAATTATTAAAGGTAGCATGAAAACAATAAACAAATATCTGTTACATCAATGCACTTTCATTTCTTTGACAATTATGTAAATCTTATACTTGATTTTGCATAAGAGCAGTGCAATATCTGCAATTTTTGTCATCTGGGAGGTTATTCACAATTCGGCCACAGTGATAGACCTCTTGTATTTAATCAGCCCAAAATGTGCCGCCTCCACCATCACCACCTTACGCACGTGACGATAGTTCTTGCAGAAGTAAAATGGCCAGCAGTCGATAGTTTGTCGATTGTGAAGTAGTAAGAGAGATTACTGCCAACATGCCGACAGTGGATGAAAGCTATTCATCTTCAGCAGCTTATTTCTGCCATTGTGCACGTATTACATCAAGTTAAAACAAAGCTACTGAGTGTCAGATCTGCATGTGGACAAAACCGTGGTCACCGACTAATGCGATGTGGGTGGCGCCACCTTGTTTCACTTGTCTGTGAACGTCATTTTTGCTCTTGTGCATCGTATATTTGTGGCACTTCACGCTCAACGCACTCTGAAGATTGTCTGAATCAAGTACGTTGTGGCTAAATATGACTAAATTTACAAGAGTGTGACACAATTAAGCAATAAGGACGCTGGCCGAGCCCAGAAAACACCTCTGAATCATCTGATTTTCCAAATTATTGAGGGTCGAATGAACGAGCTTTTACTGTACTGGTATGCAAGTCAGTATACATACCATATTAATATGCTAAATTTTCCAAGAGTGCATAAAAAAAGCAAAAAAAAGAGAGAAAAGAGCTGGAACAGCAATTCATTTGACCACACTGCTTGAATTTATTTTTCTTTTATTGGTGCTAATGGTTAGGCCAAGTATTCTGGCTCATTTGACTTTCACAAGCATGCTAATCGAAAAACTTGCGACCCGAAAAATCAGTGAAAAGTCCCAACGATTATAGTACGCACTTTTATTAATCATTTACATCTGAGCAGGATATTCCCCCTGTCTGGTTGCAATACTGCATTGCAAAAGCAATGGAAAAGGCAAGTTCAACGATATGGGGTATTTGTTTGGGTTGGCCTGTATCTGCTGTGATCATGCCAGGAAGTGCTAGATCTTGGCTCAGAACAAATGAATCGTGCTCCAATTTCTTTGTATATATGACATTCTTTTTCCGTTTTTTTTTTTTTTTTCATAAGGTGCAGCTGTTTAATCTCAGTCACATATTTTGCCCTATGAGCGCAATGGAACAACCTTCACACTTCAACAAGTTATGCAACGAATTGTTGGGCTGGGAACACTGCTAGGTAGAGTCCGCATTGTAAAGGGCACTTAAACACTTCATTTTACTTACAATGCAGCCCCGAGTCACTCGTGATGTCAGGCTCCTAGATACGTATGTGGTCACATGTGCGAGCCAAAGTATGAACTTCGAACTTTATAGGAGAGAACTCATGCTAAAGCAAAAAGAAAAATACTACTCTCTATAATAACTTTGCACTATGACAAGAAACTCATAGGTATGGCAATGAACAAGACATGTGCTGCTGCATGAATTAGTAATGAGGCATGTACAGGTAGTGTTCTAGATAAGATTTAACAGAAAGTAGAATTAGGCCGCCCACATAATGAGTAATTCAGAATAGATACGTTTTAGTTGAAGGACATAGTGATCCAAGGTAAACGGAAACGGATGAAGTGTCGCGAGTTGGGAGACTGCCAGTGCAGGGCAGGCTTGCTTGACAAATGAGAGCTGTTTCTTCTCAGAGTTTATTTAATTATGCCGATGTTGACAGTGGCACGAGGAAGAGGTCGATATAAGTAAAAAAAATGGAAAAAAATAGAAGAAGTAGCTTTGCCATGTATTACAAGTATACGTCTTCAGGTGACTAGTTGGTGAAGCAGCTAAGTCATTTGTCTTGTCTCACATTTGTGGTGTCTTAAAACGCCTTTCATTTCAAAAATTCATCAAGTATCTCAGTGAGACAATGCACAAGCGTCCGCCTCGGTAGAACAGTGGCTAGGGTGCTCGGCTGCCGACCCCAAGGTCACAGGTTCGATCACGACAACGGCAGTCTTATTTCAATGGAGGCTAAATGGTAGAGGCCAGAGTACTGTGCGATGTCAGTGCCTGTTGAAGAATCCCAGATGGTCAAAATTTTCGGAGCCCTTCACTACGGTGTACCTCATATATATTATAGTGTAGGGACATAAAACCGCTCATATTATTATTATTATTATTAAGAAAATAAGCGAGCAGTGTTGAGAAGTTCTTTCATGGGATTATTGTCAGAACTACGATCACATTTTTGAGTTTTTAGCTATATCAGAACCACAGTATGATTATGACAAACACACACCATAGAGAGGCCCCGCTGCGGCGGTCTAGTGGCTAAGGTACTCGGCTGCTGACCTGCAGATCGCTGGATCGAATCCCGGCTGTGGCGGCTGCATTTCCGATGGAGGCGGAAATGTTGTAGGCCCCGGTGTGCTCAGATTTGGGTGCACGTTAAAGAACCCCAGGTGGTCGAAATTTCCGGAGCCCTCCACTACGGCGTCTGTCATAATCATATGGTGTCTTCGGGACGTTAAACCCCACACACATCAATCAACACTATAGAGGAGTTTAGGTTAATTTTGAACACCTGTGGCTCTTTGACAAATATTTGTACAAGGTATATTTTTTGCTATTCACCCCCATTGAAATATGGCGGCTGTGGCTGGAAACGTATTAATCCACTGTGGAGGGTATTGATCGTGTTCATGTTGCCATGATTACGAGAGATATCAATGATAGAAGGCACCCAGGCTAATTTTTAACATTCAACGCGAAGAATATGTTGAATATCCTAAGAATATGTTGAATATCCTAGTATTGCGCTATCAGTGTGGCTGTATCTCAGCGTAGTTAAAGTGCAAAATTTCTCTTGCATTGGCACAGGGAAAAGATTCTGATTTTTGTGGAAATGATGGAACTCTCCTTAACATTGTTCAAAGTATGCTCGCTACTTAAAGTATGACCGAATTAGCTTTTCATTCCATAAAGTTCATAAAGTTCCTTTTGTTCATAAATGTTTTTGGTGTTATGGATCTTTGAATTGGGGTACTTTGGCGTGGATGTACTCATGAAACTATGCGGCCTGCAATGCACTAGTTGACTACTATATGCTAATCTAGTGCAAACTGCTTGCTCCTTGATAAGCTTAAAAAATAGTTGAGCAGCTGCATTTCAGTTCTAAACCCATGCGTAATCAATTTGTTGTGACCAAATCGGCGACTCAAAGGGGTGGAGGAGTTTATGTGTAAAGCAGCTGTTGCTATTAGAAAACATGGTTGAAAAACAGTCTCGAATAGAGGTTGTAGTTGGTCCTTCGATATTCGCATCTCAGTTATTGCATTAAGGTTACAAATTATTAAGTCACGGTAGAGGTTAGAAACTTTCAAGCGA